>OY992530.1:100556604-101169853 GCA_963921185.1 Dasysyrphus tricinctus | reverse complement strand
AACCCCCTCCAAAGAATTTATTTTTCTTCTCTCAACCCACCCTACACGCGTTGCCTTTTTCTTCTGGCAACCAACTTCTGCCACCCAGTAGTAAAAATAGTTTTATTAATCGAATTCGATTAATAAAAAAAGGAAAGCTAAATAAATGATGAGAAGTGTAAGTACAGGGTGTACTTGCACTAAAAGTGGGCACCAGGAATTTTGTATCTAAAAGAAAATTAGGAAATTTCAAAACTAATTTTTATTGAATCTCGAGCAAAGAAAAGAAACGAAAACAAGTAAAATAACCAAAAATAAAACACAAGTTTTTATATACCCAGATGGGGATTTTAAAAGATTTTATTCGGGAAACCTTTGAGCCGAAACCCAGGATTAAAACCCAAAATGTTTGATATATATAGGTAGATAATTACAACAATTTTAAAGGGCTTACGGTGAAAACGTAAAGCCGAAATAAAAGAAAGAAAATTAAAATATTTGGGTCGTTAACGAGTTAAACATTGTCCTACAAAACCAGGATAAATTTCGAATTGAAGAATTCACGCTAAAACCTATTAAAATTGACACGAAACCAAATTATAACAAAGAACACTCTACTTATCTTTTCAAAATGTCTGCGGATCTCCTATCCACCTCTTTCCTGCTATCACCTCGAATCTTCCTCTGTTTCCTCAAAACTCCTTCACGTCTCGAATCACAAATTTTCCTTTTTTCAAAATGTTTTTCGACAACTTTTTCTAAAAACTTTTTCCAAAAATCACTTTTTCTCAATTTGTCTCTTCTTCCAAATTATTATCGATTACAAAAACAAAACTTATCGCTGGTAAAGTTCTCCAAACAGTGAACTTTCCATGCAAAACCATTGTCTAGCTCGGCCATTCCAGTCTCTCACACATTCATACAACCAGCCAATCGTTTTCGGGAACTTCAGTCATGGGATTACGGCTTCCTGGAAAGCTACGTGCTCTCCTCGAAAACCTCCGTTCCTTCGTTGTCGAATCTCATCGAAACTTTACTCTCACACACACATTCAGTGATTCAGCAAGTTGTTGGATGTCATTCCAAAACTTCCCGAATCCAAATGGCCGGTCAGAACCTTTTCAACTAAACTATTCGAGAAAATTTTATCAAAATCAAGAAAAAGTTTTTTCTTGTTACCTTGTTGCTCTAAAATAATCGCGAGTGATACGAAACGCGAAGCAATCTCTACAAAAATAATACTTCGAGGTGAGAAAGGAATACCTTTCTTTTAATCCTGAGATCTACTCATTTCTTTTCTTTCCGCGTGTCAATTCCGATAGATCTACTACTAAAAATGTTAAGGGCCAGTTTCAAATGTTCCGGTTAAAGTCTCGGATAGCCTATCCGGAACTTATCCACAAGATAAACTTTAACTTTTGGTTTCAAATGTCTCGTATAGTGATATCCGACAGATAAAGTTTCGGGTAGCCTAACCGCCAGTTCAATTGACTGTTAAAGTTTTTATCCAGAAGATAAAGAAATACTAATTTGAAACGTTTGGAAAAATTATAGTTTCAGACCATCCTTATTCCGATGATGTTTTTCGATGATTCGACACTCCGAACGCCTTACTCCTGAGCTTTTGTAATCCTTCGCGGTACATACTGAATTTAAATCCTAAAAATCAGTGACATTTCAAATTAAAATGAAAATATTTGTTTTGTTTTGACAACAAAAATTGAATTTTCAGTATGTGTTTGATGTTTATTGTTGTTCTCAAACTGTAGGTGCCTGGTAAATTTATTTACCGGTTAGTTTATCCGAGACTTTGACGATGAAACAGAAAATAAATAACAGCAACTTTTATCTGCTGGATACTGTTATGTGTCGGATAGCTATCCGAAACTTTAACCGGAACATTTGAAACTGGCCCTAAGTATCAAGAATTTAAAAACACGTTAACAACCCATTTACTCAAAAAGTATTGAATTTACGTTTAGTTAAATTAAGTTACGTTAATGATGATTTGATGGTAGTTCTCCTTAGAAATAAGTAAGAGTCCACCTGACTCGCTCACTTCGTCAAGAACCCGTCTCTTGATAGTTATAAATACTTCGTGGGATTTGGAAACCAAATGTTCCACTCAATTGAGAAATCGTTCGAAGACTGTTTTTGTTACTTTCCAAAATAATTTAAAAGAAGGTATCTAGCTGATGGACGGACGCCAGGTATCCACTAACTCTACAAGCATTTAAGAGCCGCAAAGGAAAAGAAAAGGCTAAAAATGGTTAATGATAAAGAATAGGCAGATGAAACTTGTTGTGGTAAATTTTACCGCAACAATGTATTAATACCGAATTGTGTTAAGTGGGGTATAAGTTTTTACTATTTTTTTTTTTAAATAAAGTTCCTGGATCATATTGACAATACTTCGGAGAATTTTTGAGAGCACCAAAGGCTTTGCTATTTCGATAGCTTAAAACACAATTCCAAGCAGATATATTTTTTGTTAAACTGTCAACATGATACTCTTCATTACTTGTAAAACGAATCATGTTAAATGCTTAAAAAATGTTCCTTCACATTCTAAACACAAGTATATTTTTTTAAGGACAATATATTTCCACCATCAAATCAAGTTGTTAGCTCTAAAGTAAATTCCTATACCGTCCTGATAACTCTCTGTGTACATATACAAACCCTTTACTGACAGGACTATTTTTTTAATCATTTCAAATTTCTTTGTTTGTTTCAACAACCAGAAGCCAAACATTTTCACGACGAAAATAAAAATGATGTGTTTCTAATCAATTTAAAACAGGACCAATCAATTCAAACCGCCAAAACATCACAGTGCCCACGTAGAAACACAATATAAAGTCCTTTTAATTTTATTTTTCAATTCATTTTTTTATTTTTGTCAACGTCATGCACAAAATTCATGTTGTGGTTTGTAAATTGCATTTGTCAATCAACATCTCCTGGTCTTGATTCGCTCTGTGAAAATAATAAAAACTCCTTCTATTCAAATAAATAAAAGAAAAAAAGAAAACAATTTTTTTTTATTTAAATTGACAATCAGCATTTTTTATTCCAATTTCATTTTCAATATAATTCTTTTTTTTATTTCTTTTTTTTTTCATATAGCTACATACTGTTGTTGTTGTTTTTTTTTACATTTTGGTTTATTGTGTTAAAAACTCAAGCATTCTTATAATTAACTGTTTTAATTTATTTTTTATACATTTATTCTATTTGTTATTATTTTATAACAATATTTTATTTTTCAATGGTACATAACTAGCATCGCAGTCTTGAAAGACATTCGAAAATGAAAAATTAAACTTAGTTAGTAGTATAACTTCATACAATATGTAGTAGACTAGTATTAGATGTAAATAAATAATTAATAATAATAAAAATAAAAACTATATTTAAAATTACTAGTTTTGATGCAAAAATATTTAAATATTGACAAAGTTAATTATGATAAACATATTTTTGCATCGAAACCTTATTTTGTATTTTTTTTCTTATACTTAAAATAAATATTTAAATAAAAAAATATTTTTTTTTTATAATAAAGCTTCATAATCCATTTTTATTTAAAATAACTTACCACTCATTTCAATTAAATTTAAGGTGTTAACATACTTAAAATACTTGCATCTAAATATTTACAAAATGCAGTGCGTTCAGAAAACAGAGAACGTGAAAGTGTATAGGTAGAACAGTTTCTATTTTTTTTTATATTTTTTCATAAACAGAAAAATTGTCGAGTTAGTATATTTTTTGTTGTTGATCTTCAGATAGATTTGTTTTTTAATATATAAGTTTTTTTCTACTTTTGTGTATAATTTTGCATACGTGTGTTTTGGTTTGGTTTTTTTTATGTTAAATATAGTTTTACTTTAAAGTAAAGTACACTTTGTCTCGAAGCGTGGCATAGATAGTTTTAAATTTTGTGTTATAATTTTTTATATTTAAATTTTAAAGCATTGTCATTTTAGAAATTTATATACGTATTTTGGTTTGATATTGATAGTATTGTGTATTTAGTTTGTTTGTTTTATTTTTCTTCTTCTATAAGTGTGTCCTAATAGTTTAAATTTAATTTTTCAGAAAATTAAAATAAAAATAAAAATTAAAATTAAAATTAAATAATGCTCTATAGTATGGTGATTATACAACAATATTATGCTTTTCTAATTTGTTTTTAAATTTAACACTTTTTGCTATTTTTTTGACTACATTTTGTTCAAGCACTGGTGTGTCCCTAGATTTATATAGTTTTATTTTTTTTCTGTTCACTTTTTCATACCGCAATTAGAGAACTACAATGAAGCATTTTATAATAAATCATAATTTACTATTTTTATTTTTTAAACGTATATATATATTTTTTTTTAATTTTAATATCATATATTTTAGTTGAATTTAAACTAATCCAGCTTTTGGGTTTAACATACTTTGGTTGTATATATATATATAAATATGTTTAATGTCTATATTGAATACATTCAACATAAATTTGTTTTTAACAGTTAAATATATTCATATATGTATTTTCTATATATATATATATTATATAGCTACATAATTACAGATTATTTTCTAAATATTATAATAATATTTTATATTATTTAAAATTAAACGTTTTAAGGAAGACTTTTTACTTGATTGTGACCATTTTTTTTTTTTTTCAAAGAACTTTTTGTTTTATAAATGTTTTGTTCAGTTTTTATTTTGTACATTATTTTGTTAGGTTTTTTTATTATTAAAAAAAAATGGTCTGAAATATAAAATGTTCTCAGAACATTTAATTGTTTTTTTTTTTATGTTCAACTGTTGGTTTATAAGTATTTTTTTTTTTCTGTAATAGGCAAAGAAAAAAGCAAATTAATACAAATATTTATTTTTTTTTTTGATATTGTTATTATATATTTTTGTATAACTTAAAATAATAAGTTTTTGTTTTATTTTTATTAATAATTTTTAGGTGTTCAATATGATATGTTTAAGTTGTTGTTTTTTTTTTTTAATATTAATATGTATTAATATGTAGTTATTATTTTGTTATTTATTTTTCTTGTTTTTTTTTTGTATTAGATAATTGTATATTTTTTTTCATTTTTTGTATTAATTAAAAAATATTGTATAAAATAAAAATAAAAATTTAATTAATTATATTTTTGTATTTATTGGGATTTGGTGTTATATTTTTAAAAATAAATTTGTATATATATTTTTTTTAACTTTTTTACAATAAATTTATTTACAAGCTTAATTTAGCTAACGAAGTCGTTTTTTTTTATATATTTTTGTTTTGAACACATTTTAAATTTAAATTGAAGAAAATTAACTAAAAACGTAAATATTTTTTTAAGAAACTTATATACAAGAATTGACGTAAAAAAAAAATAAAAAATGTATTTAAAATGAGAGAAAAACTCAGTGTTGAAAAATACAAGTGTTACTTATTAAATATGTTCAACAAGTTTGTAAAAATATGCAATCTATTGTGAATTCAATACAGAAACATTGCATTCATAAGGAGTTCATTGCAATTCTGCAATCACCATTAATTTTACATTGAAATGATTGTAATAATCTTTGAATGCAATTTTTTGGGAATTCATACATTCTTTGCATTCGTTTTGCATTCTTTGTATTCGTTTTGCATTCTTTGCATTCATTTGCACTCTTTGCAATGATTTGTGCATTCTCTTGCATGCTTTTACATTCATTGTATTCATTTGCATTTTTTTGAATTCTTTGCATTCTATGCATTCTTTTTAGTTCTTTTAGTCTCTAAATATTTTTGAAGCGGAATCAGGTTAATCTGAATAAATAGATTGTTAGAGAATTGAACAAAAAAAACTCAAAAGAATGCAAATGAATGGCACCAAAGTTATTGCAATCATTTCAATTTCACATGGGTGGTAATTGCAGAATTAAATCTTTTAGTTATAATCAAAAAATGATTTTTAATGATTACATTCGCAAAAGATGGCATTTTTTTTACAACTCTGATGTTCAAGCAATCGTCTGGTGATAAGAAAGTGCAAAAAACCCCACCCCTACACACATACATACATGGCAAAATCGGCTGGCATACAAATTCAACTCCTTAAAAAATTATTTTATGAAAGCTTTGGGAGTAATTGAATGGGTATCGGTGGCAGAAGAAAAACTGATCGTGGTTGTTTCGCAAAAAGTTTTATTCCAGTATCAAATCTTATTTATATCGGGCTTCCCATACCTTCCCAGATTTTGAAATATCTTGAAGAATGGAAGCTTCTTAATGACCGGCAGTACGGCTTTCGTAGCAATAGGTCCACTGGTGATCTGATGGTATATCTCACCGAGCAGAGGAACAAATCTTTACATCGTTTTGGAGAAAGTAAGATTGTTGTACTTGATATTTCAAAAGCGTTTGATAGAGTTTGGCATCAAGCTCTCTTATCGAAAATGTTTGCATTTGGTATTGATGAATCTCTCCTTCGTTGGATTAGAAATAACCTTTCGGACCGTTCAATAAAAGTTGTATTGGTTGGTTTCAAGTCTGATATTCATAGAATAAATGCTGGTGTGCCCCAGGGCTCCGTTTTGTCTCTGACTCTCTTTCTCATTTTCATTAATGATCTCTTGTCTGAAACTTCTAATCCATTAAATTGTTTTTGCTGACGACAGCACCCTCAGCTTTCATATTCGTTTCTTGATTCACATCCTTGTCCTTCGGATGTGGAACTTGAACGGCAGCGTCTGATCTTTATAGCATTGTTCAGTGGGGAATAAAAAACCATTTAGAATTTAATGCTTCAAAAGCACAATGCTGTTTGCTGTCCCTAAAGCAGAACCCACCCCCAATGCCGCTATCCATGAGTGGTACTTGCATCGAAGAAACTGAACAGCTTTCAGTTCTGGGTATGTGCATCTCAGATCACCTTCTGTGGAATGAACACTTATTCAATGTCGCCAAAAACGCTGCGAAGTGTTTAGGTTTTCTTCGAAGATGCAAGAAATTTTTCTCCCCTTCTGATCTGAATGTAATCTACAAAGTCTTCATTCGTCCAAAGCTTGAATATAATTCTCATATTTGGGCAGGTGCTCCAATAACTCATTTAAGCCTTTTAGATAGAATCCAAAAAAGAACTATTAAAATTATAGGTGACTGTAATATAACAGAAACATTCGCATCTCTTGAACACCGCCGTAATGTTTTATGTCTTTCCTTATTCTATCGCTATTTTTATAAACAGTGTTCTAGTGAAATAGCCACCTGCATTCGTCCCCTAAAACAATTCCACCGTAATACTCGCACTTCCAGGTATGTGCATCAGTTTACTCTTGAGCCCAATTTTGGACGTACTGTAAAGTACAGAGATTCTTTTTTCAGCCGAACAACACGAATGTGGAATGCCTTACCCGGCTCTATTCTCCCCTTCCATTTTGATATTCAGAACTTCAAAACGAATGTGCATCGGTATCTCCTTTCAAATCCTTCCCTATTTTCCTAACGCTCGCACTGTGTTCAATCATTTTAAGGGTAGTCACAACCCCTTTAGTGCGCGTATATTATAAAACAAAAAAAAAATGGGTTTGAATGACCATATTAAATCGATATAATATAATGCCGTCAATAAATCTGCCATATTAGAATAACCCTTTGATCAAGACAAATTATTTGCTACCGTAAAATTTAATGTTTTTTGGCAGTTATAAAAGCAATTAAAATTTAAAAAAAAATCATAAAACTTGAGCAGAGATTCTAGCTTCAAACTATCCATAACATGGGATCCATATTGTGTAGTGAGCTTATCCCAACAACAACAAGAAACGCTATATCTGAAGTTGTAAGCTTTGTATGCATACAAGAATATGCAAACATAACACAACGTCAGTCCAATCCTGTTAGCAGAAAGAGCCTTATTTATAAACTTGTTTAAGTGACGGAGTAAAGTTACTCCGACCGTACAATGCCTCTAATCAAGGAATCTATTACTAAAAAATATACGTGAAATAGACGAGAGCTCAAAGGATAGACATGTGCATTGTGCACTGAAGAGGACACAAGCGTCCATATTTGTTTTTTTTAAATCAACCTCTGTCTATCAACTCCTTCATTCACCTCACCGTGGTGAATATTGGATGACTCAATCAAAGATAGGGTTTCAATCCCTGTGGATGGTTGTTGGGGGCAGCAAACGTGAGAGGGCGGCCAAATCCATTCATCAAGGCAGCAGCGGAAGATTTCCCCAGATGGAATCAACGGTGGCATCTTCAGTTCCAGTTATGTTGAACAACTTAGTGAACACCTAATACGGGCGACTATACGAAACATTTGTAGCTCAGGCCTATAAACAGCGGTTAATCCGGCTTCCCGCCCTTAGAGTTATATTTTAAGGGTATGCTCCTCCAGGTTGGGGGTCGTGCAGTCGGGGTGACTTCCCGGCCAAGTAAAGCGACTATAGCTGCGAAGCAACAACAAGCCTCGGATACGGACGGATTCACTGTTGACGAAGCAAGCAAATGAAATAAGGACAACGAACTTCAGATCTGCACGAGGAATGTTCTGTTTCTCTTTATACATCGTGGGGCCGAAAATATAACGAAAGCCCTAGACTGTTATAAAGCAGACATCACCACCATCCAAGAAGTGCGATAGGATGTCCCAGCCAAAAGAAAAATGAAAGGCAACGGTGACTGGTACCGACCACAAAAGCGGCTTCGTTTTGGGTGTGAGTTCGTCGTTAGAGCAAGACCTAGGCAAGAAGTCTTGAGTTCCAACTATGTGAATGAGCGCCTCATGACAATTTGCATCAAGGCTAAATTCGCTAACATAAGCCGTCATTTTTCTCCACAGACGAGAATGATGACGACCCCAAGGGCGAGTTCTACGAGCTCCTGGACAAGACATTTGAGCAATGCCCTAGCTATGACATTAAGAATAAGACAAACTAGGACGAAAAAACGTCTTTGGAAGCACAATCGGAGGATATAGCTTGCACGATAACATCTCCGGTAACGGACTCAGGTTAATCGACTTTTCTGGGAGGCGAAACGCTGTGACAGCCAGATTGACCACATTGCTATCTACGCAAGGTAATCCTCCAGTATAAGGATATCCGAACTTTCCAAGGATCCAACGTTGACTCGGACCACTATCTCGTTTTATTCAAGAATATGCTACCGATATCCAGACCAAAGCCAAAGCAGGGAAATAGATACTGTGAGGAAATTAGACATCGGACGGCTACAGTCGTAAGAAATCACCAGGTCGTTTTCCGATTGAGTCTGTAATGCCCTTTTAAATAGTCCTATACCACCAACTTCAAGGATCGAGAACCAGTCAAAGAACTGCCAGGAAGCCATCAGAGATGCCGCCTCTGAGTTCTGCGTGGAAGATCAGAGAAACATCGTGGTAGAATCACAGTCAGTGCTGATGATGATTCAAATTCCACTACCATGCAGATTGCACCGTTAAACCTGACCGACGCACGTAGGCCAACAATCCCGTCCACCCTCTCTCGACGAAGTAAAGATATTTATCTTATTTTAAGTCCAATAAAGCTGCTGGAGCTGATGGCCTTGCAGCTAGCGATGAATTGGTTAGGAGTATGCACCAGCTCATCTACAATATATTGTCGGATGAAAGCAAAAGCATGACCAATGAATATTACCCTAGTATTGTTTTCCCGATACTGAGCTCTGAAATGCACCAACTACAGAGGCATCAGTCTCCTAAGCATCGCATACAAGATCTTTTCTGCCGTACTTTGTAAACGCCTGAAGTCATTCGTCAAGAACCTGATAGGTCTATATCAGTGTGGCCAAGACCGCGTATGACAGCATCTATAGAGACGAGCTATATATAACAATGTCTAGCTTTGGCATGCCTCCCCAACCCTTATTCGTTTGTGTAGGACGACCATAGAGAATGCTCGCTGCTCCATCAAGGTCGGCGAAGACCTCACCGATACCTTTGATGTCAAATAAGGTTTTAGACAAGGCATGACGCTGGCATGTGATTTCTTCAGCATTGTTCTTGAAAGAATTGTGCAAAACTCTCACGTCAACACTAGAGGCACAATCTTTCAATAAAAGGTCAAATCACTAGCCGACGCTGACGAAATTGGCTTAATCAGACGAACAAAGCGTAATGTATGTGGTGTTTTTGTGAGTGTTGAGGATGAAGCCAAGAAGTAAGATTTAACGGTGATTAAAGGCAAGGCCAAAAGACTTCCAACAAGAAATAACACCCAACAAAGTCTCGGACAGAACGTCACTAAAGACAGCAATAATTTCGAGGTGGTCAAAGACTTTGTGTACATAGGCTCCGCTCAGTAAATTATACCAGCCAGCGCTGTGATCAAACGAAGAATAACTCTTGTCGATTGCTGCTTCTTTGGGCTAAGAAAGCAATTTAGGAGCAAAGCTCTCTCCCGAGCAACTAAGATGTCCCTATACAAGACACTTATCATCCCGGTCCTGACGAATGGTGCAGAGTCATGGACACTATTAAAGGTAGACGAAAACGTATAGGGCTATTTTGAGAGGAAAATTCTCCGGGTGATTTTTGATCCCATCCACATAGATGGGGCATGGAGAAGAAGATACAATATAACTTTTTAGGCTTTCGCGGTTGTTAATAGACATAATAGATAATTATTTTTCGGATTAGCCGCGTAATAAAAGTTTAAAGAGTGCACTTTGGTACTCACCCCGAACGTTTCGCATCAAATTGCATTGAGCGTGGTCACCGGGAAACTGCTCTTGAAATGTTATAATGTATTAGATTGACTACGCAGGTTGTAGCTGTGCGTAGGTGGTTCTATCTCATGATGTTGTTGTTGTTGTTGTTGAGGTGCAGCTTGTTGGGAGCAAACAATGCTCACTACATCGGAGGGTGTTTTAAGTTTGAACTGGGATGCCGGTAAGGTGTTAATGACGGGATCCCAAGAACGTGAAAGCTTAAAACTGTCATCTCGATTGAAATTTTGGTTGCGTTTTATTTCAATCGCCTCCCGTACCAGCCGTGGGATGTAGTGGGTTTCTTGAGCTAAAACCTTGGCTTGGTCAAAATGGATCCAGTGGTGTTCATCTGGATTGTCCAAGATGTGCTCACAAATTGCCGACTTCTCCCGCTGGTTCTTACTAACAGCACTAATGTGCTCTTTTAAGCGAGTAGCAATGCTTCTTTGTGTTTGTCCAACATACAAAGACCCACAGCTACAGGGAACAGCATATACCCCCGGTGTTTGGAGAGGAAAATGGTCCTTTGGTGACTGAAGGTGGTTTTTTACCTTTTTTGGTGGTATAAATATGGATTTTACCCCATATCTCTTCAACACTCTGCCAACTCTATCCGTTACACCCTTGACGTAAGGTAAGAAAGCTTTTTTGTCCAGATTGCTTTCGTCCCTTTCATGTGACACCACTGGCTTCCACGTTCTTTGCCTTTTGGAGTAGCCATTTGCTCTTAGCACATTGTCGACTAGGTTCAGCTCAGTCATTAGATGTTCACTGTCACAAATTCTGTGGGCGCGCTGAAACAATGTCGAAACAACAGATCTTAAATTTGCTGGGTGGTGGTGGGAAGTAGCATGTAGGTATCTGTTGTTAATGTATCAAACATAAACTTGGGTCCAGCAGCCACAAGCATTCTGAGCAAAGGTTTGAACTTTGCACCCACTCCACGGCGTGTGCCAATCGAGAACATTATTGGAAGTGTAGAAGAATGCATCTCGCGCAACAAATTCAACAGCATCGATGCCGAAGCAATTCGGCAAGACGTAGCGGTCTTGGTTCGACGAACCAAAATAACATCAACAAGCAATGTAAGCAGAGATGAAATGGTTGCATTAAATTCGTTGCGTAAGGAAGAGAGCATATTTATTTTACCTGCAGATAAAGGCAATGCGACTGTTGTTGTAAATAGAAGTGACTATTTTGCCAAAATGAATGTTTTGGTAGAAGACACGAACACATATACGCCTGTTGATTACGATCCCACAGCCCGTGTCTTAAGAAAAGTTACAAAGCTCATTAATGAAAATAAAGCGATTTTGCCACCTCAGCGCTTAATTCCCTCGTGTACTCAACCACCAAAATTGTATGGGCTGCCGAAAATTCATAAAGAAGGGTATCCAATGCGACCAATTGTGAGTCAAATAAATGCACCTTGTTATCTTTTAGCAAAGCATTTAGTAGACGTTTTCAAACCTTTAATTGGGTTGACAGAACATCACATAAAGGATTCCTCTCACTTTGTTTCAATTATCGGTAGCTTAAGACTCGATGAGGATGAAGTTATGGTGAGCTTTGATGTTGAGTCACTATTTACAAATGTACCTGTACAGGAGGTTCTGAGTGTTATCCGTGAGCGTATCTCAACTTCCGGCATTAACGAAAACTATATGCCGCTTTTGGAGTTCTGTCTTTCTTCGGGGTATTTTTGTTTCAACAAAAATTTCTATTTACAAGTGGATGGCGTTGCTATGGGCTTACCTTTAGCTCCCCTTATTGCAGACATGTGGATGGAACATTTTGAGACAAAAGCCCTCAGCAATTCTACGGAAAAACCCAGAATCTGGTTAAGATATGTGGATGACACATTTTGCATCCTAAGACGCTCCATTATTGAGAGTTTCTTTGAACATCTGAACTCTCAACATCCAAAAATCAGTTTCACGATGGAAAAAGAAAAAGACAATTCCATTGCATTTTTGGATGTGAAGGTAACACGGAAAATGGATGGTACATTAGGTCACACAGTCTATCGGAAGGAAACACACACTAACAGATACCTACATGCTACTTCCCACCACCACCCAGCAAATTTAAGATCTGTTGTTTCGACATTGTTTCAGCGCGCCCACAGAATTTGTGACAGTGAACATCTAATGACTGAGCTGAACCTAGTCGACAATGTGCTAAGAGCAAATGGCTACTCCAAAAGGCAAAGAACGTGGAAGCCAGTGGTGTCACATGAAAGGGACGAAAGCAATCTGGACAAAAAAGCTTTCTTACCTTACGTCAAGGGTGTAACGGATAGAGTTGGCAGAGTGTTGAAGAGATATGGGGTAAAATCCATATTTATACCACCAAAAAAGGTAAAAAACCACCTTCAGTCACCAAAGGACCATTTTCCTCTCCAAACACCGGGGGTATATGCTGTTCCCTGTAGCTGTGGGTCTTTGTATGTTGGACAAACACAAAGAAGCATTGCTACTCGCTTAAAAGAGCACATTAGTGCTGTTAGTAAGAACCAGCGGGAGAAGTCGGCAATTTGTGAGCACATCTTGGACAATCCAGATGAACACCACTGGATCCATTTTGACCAAGCCAAGGTTTTAGCTCAAGAAACCCACTACATCCCACGGCTGGTACGGGAGGCGATTGAAATAAAACGCAACCAAAATTTCAATCGAGATGACAGTTTTAAGCTTTCACGTTCTTGGGATCCCGTCATTAACACCTTACCGGCATCCCAGTTCAAACTTAAAACACCCTCCGATGTAGTGAGCATTGTTTGCTCCCAACAAGCTGCACCTCAACAACAACAACAACAACATCATGAGATAGAACCACCTACGCACAGCTACAACCTGCGTAGTCAATCTAATACATTATAACATTTCAAGAGCAGTTTCCCGGTGACCACGCTCAATGCAATTTGATGCGAAACGTTCGGGGTGAGTACCAAAGTGCACTCTTTAAACTTTTATTACGCGGCTAATCCGAAAAATAATTATCTATCAAGAAGATACAACACTGAACTGTACGGGCTGAACATCGTCACCAACCAATCCACAAAAATGTAAAGCCAACGACTGATATGGCTGGCTCACCTAGAGTGAATGGATCTATGCTCCGGTCCGGTAAGTCTTTGAATCCAACCACGTGGGAGTGGGACGGCGCAGTAGGATAGTGTAACAGGTGGCGCACGCAAGTGGAAGAAGTCCTTAACCAACTTGGCGTGCAAAACTGGAGACTGGAGAAACGTTGTTTCGAAAGACAATACTTATATCGAAAGCAAAAATCTCGAATGCATAAACTATGCATACATAATTACATAAATCTCGAAAATCGCATAGTTTCGAAAAACTAAATCTTGAAAAACCATAATATACCTTTGAGGCATTTTCTTCGCAGGTTCTTAGGATTTGAACTCTCTTTTTGGGTTCCTTATACCGCTCACACAACTCCGTTGCTCCGCTTAGGGTACGTTGAGTCATCAGGCAGAAGCCTATGTCAGCAGTTTTCTTGGAGAGCAGCAGCAGCAAAACTCGAGATAAAAAAAAAAAAATTATTTTCAAGATTCTGTCGTCATCCAATATTCTGTAATTCAACATAAAACTATTTTTTCGAGATTTTTTCAATTCGAGATTTTTGTCTTTCATGATTCCATGTTCCTGCCTGTGAAGTTTGATCGAAATCGGACTTACAGTTTGCCAAACAATTGCATTTTTTAAGGCGATACAATATTCGCTAAGCTCTGTTATAAATAATAAAAATAAAAATAAATCAGATACTGCGTTTTTAAAAAATCAAAGTAAAAGATAAGGGTAAAAATCAACAAAGAAAGAAGTTTTTGTGGAACAAAAAAGGGTATGAGAATAGTAAGGTTGTTTTTTCACATATGGAGCGCTCACAGCTATACCGAACCAAGCCGTAAATTGTTTTTCTTTTGCAAATTTGTATGAATATTTTTCAACTCAAGTTTTTCATTTTTATATAAGAGAATAATAATTCAAATTAGAGAATAAACTTTAGACTTGTCCTTTTTACGAGTAAAATATTCATTAATAAATGGCAGTTTATTTACTAATCCTTTTATTCATCTTCCAATTTTCTTTTATGACTTGGTTCGGCTCAGCTGTGAACCTTCCATATGAAGGCTTAAGTCAATGTTTTCGGAATACCATGACCCTGGCTATATCCACCTAAAGCAGGTTAATCGTGTACTCAAATCTCAAAGTGGAAGGAAGAGGTAAAAGAATGCCTTATTAATAAAAAAGTTATTATCAAACGGATAAGTTGTCTATTCATGTGCCAGAAACAAAATATTGAAATTAAACTTACAATTTTTTCACTATTTATTTTTCAGCAATATTAATTAATTAATCGCAACCAGACGTTTGATATAAGGAATCAATAACATATAAATAAAATGATAATATAAATAAACATACATATGTACATTACTATACGTATCTACACACAAGTGAAAAATAATAAAGTCATTAAAACAGAACAAAAAAAAAACATTTCCACCGAACTCAAAATAAAAGGAAGTTTTCGCTCTGACAAATATTTTTTTAATCAAATTTACACATTTCATCTTTTATCGAGTTAAAAACAAAATAAATTTCCAATACATCCCACTATTTAACTTTATATATTATTTTTCATATATACACATACACTTACACATTATTCAATAATATTGTTCTATACAGTATTTTCGGAGATAGTTTATTTTTACAATTTGTTTTATATTTTTATATTTTTATTTAAGAATATATATATTTTATACTTAACTTCCTAAGCTTGTTTTTTTTTTTTTTTGGAGACCTACCTATATCATATATTTATAAATATACCTAATACATATTATTTATACTTTTTATTTTTTTTTTTTTTTTCAATTTTAGACAGCAGTCCGTACAAAACGATAATCTATATTTTTAAAATTATGTATTTTTAGTAATTGCAACTTTTTCACCTTATTCGAGTATCATTCAAATTATATTTTTTTTTATCTTCACGCAATTTCTTTCACTCATTTTGCCTATTTTATATTATTTATAATAAATTAATAATTAAAACTTTTTATTGCTCTTTTTGAAATTCCACAGTTAACAAGAACCTTTAGAGATAGCATCCTTTTCTAAAATCAACGGACATTTTTTTTCTTCTTTGAAATTCTATGGTTTGTCTATTGTTTTGATAACATTATGTAACTTATGGATGCAATTTTTTTTAAACTCCTAAAGACATTTGAATAAAATACATATCATAATCTAAAAATTGAGAAACATTAATATTTCACAACAAGGCTATTTCTGACTGAGAGGGTTCTGGATACCAACAGCGATCAGCATTCATTGGTGGGTATTTTCCACAACGCAAACCAACCTCCCCAGAACACCATCAACATTAGACTTCTTTCTTTCATCATCTTATTTTATTCATATTCTTCAAGAAATCAACAACTTCACCTGTACAATAGTATCCAGCGACTCGAACAATGGAGCTGTTCAACTAAGCATCATACATCATACTCCATCTTCTAAGTGATAGAACCAGTGGAGCATTTCATCAACTATAGGAAAATGGATGTAGACAGGCTACAAAAAGATTGAAGACACCAAAGTACTTCCAACCGAAACAGGAACAGTGCGGAGTGAGCTTCAGTGTGTCAACACTCTGTTCTGGAACTTAATCCAACACTATAACAACAACCAATTCCCCAAGAGACTGCAATCAATCAAACCTGGAAATGATGCCTTCAAAAATATCACCAGACATATTGGTCGAAAATTCCCAATGCCTGAGACACCAAACACCAACAATGAAGAAGCCAACAACGATCAACAATACCTGCTACACTACTATAAAGTTGAAGCCAAATACCCATTTTGAATAAAGCTTCATGCCCAATCCATCTGCTGACCCAGTTATCCTTGACTAAATTCAGGCATCCGTCCAGCTGCCACTGATGCCCAACTTAGATATAGCAATTTTTAGTGACACCAATCCTGCAAGTGATCCAGTAGAGAGTAGACACACCAACTTTGTAAACCCCGGAGGGTACAGCTTAAATTATCAGCAATTCCAAATCAAAGAAGTCAGCTGGAGCTGGACCGGATGGATTATCGAATTTCGTTCTAAAGAGGCTTTGACGAACTGTAATTGTTTGTCTAGCCATCATTCTCAACAATCGCATCAACAAGAGTTACTTTTCTCAGAAATTGAAAACTGCAAAATCATGGCGATTCCCAAGAATGGTGCTAGAAACATGGTCACCAACTACAGGCCAATATTTTTGATCAACAACCAAAGTAAGCTCTTCGAACAGCTGATATTCAGGAAGCTCAAAAAGTTATGTGGAGAAAACAACATCATTACAGTTCGGCTTTCGAAAAAAAAACATTCCACACAGCTTAAAATAACCATCGAGCTACCGATGTCGAGAAATCATTGGTGGATTCAAGTCCTTAGCCATATAAACTCCACCTACAAGGCTTTCCTGCTGCATTTATCAAAATTATATTGTAAGTTCCTCCAAGGAACTTTTTCGTGCAACTGGAAAAGTGCAAATAAATATACAATGAAGAACAAAAAGAGGTGGAGTTGCCCAAGGTTTGAAACTTTGAGCACTTCTCTACAACATCATGACTTCTAACCAACCAATTTTAGCTGAATGTGAGAACCTTCTCTTCGCTAATGACTGGCTTAAATGTTATGCATCATTGTTTCCATTGACGGCTGTCTGAGAAGTCATGGACCACGTCCGCATACTTTTCGAATTTTACACCAGGTGGAGTGAATGGATCAACTCATCCAAATAGGAGCTTGTCTAGTTTAGAAGATTATGAAGCAGACACGATCATTCAGCAGGAAGCTGCAGGCATCAACTTCAACGAGCTCCTGACATTCAACCCTACCTACATTCACAGATTGACCTCAAAGAAAGCAAATAATTCCTGTTACAGCTTCCCAATTTGATTCACCATCTCCGTAGAAGGAAGAGGGTGTACGCAGCCTCCAAGGATCGAAGAATGTTGCGATCGAACCAACATTAAGAAGATCTATTAAAACCAAGCAACTGGCTGTTGGCTTAAAAGCCGGAACGCAGGCTCTTCGAAACAGTGACGGTAACCTAGTCACCTAACCACAGAGAATAGTTTATACAGCTGCTAAATAGGCATAAGGTAGAGCGAGAGAAACGGAGAGAACACACCTTCAGTCAATGAAGACCCAGTACAACCACCCAGTATAGAAGAAGCTCAAGAACAACAAGACCACCTGATCTGATAGTTTATCAGCCAGTGGAGATCTTCAAGCACGGAAGGGAGGTGTTGAAAATGTGCATGCATCAACTCATCAATTTAGTTGGAAGGAAGTATCATCCAATATCTATCAGCTCCAGGTGTCCTACCTACAAATATGCGATCCTTTGTCCTTCCAGAACTAGAGGCATATCTCTGATTACCGTCACATAAAAGAATCTATCCAACGTACTGTGGTGGAGTCTTAAGCTGTTCAGCAACACTCTAATTGGCAAATACCAGTGTGGCTTTCGGCCAAGCAGATCGACCATAGACCTAATATTCACTCTTAGGCAAATGCAGGAGAAGACCAACGAGTTTTAAGTCAAGACTTACCATCTACTCATCGACTTCAAAGTCGCAGTCGGATATGATAGCATTCATCATCTGGAAAAACTGTTCCAATTGTGTCGCATGACATTGGAATATACGTGACGAGACGCCGCCTATTATATGCTTGGACTCGCACGACAACCACAGTGAAACCAATGCAATGGTGCAATGCAATGCAATGCCGGCAAGTACATGCAGTCAAACAAGAGGCATACAAAACGGCACTGCATAGAAGCATCAGAGCTGCTCAGAAGCTCTACGAACAGGGGAGGAGAGAGGAACACAAGCTTTGAAGAAGGAAAAAGAAAGAGCATGAGTAGCTCAGGAGCTTCAAATCGATACCCACCACCTATTCATTGATTTCAAGGACGAGCTTTATAGAAAATGTCTAGTTTTGGCATCTCTCTCAAACTCCTCCGTTTGTGCAGTATGTATGGAGAATGCACGCTGCTCCATCAAAGTCGGCCAAGACCTCATCAATACTTTTGATGTCAAAAAAGGTTTAAGGCAAGGCGACGGTGCAGCGACCGCGACACACTGTCATGCGACTTCTTCGACATCTTTCTTGAAAGAATAGTGAAAAACTCTCACGTCAACACCAGAGGCACAATCCCTCAAAAGTCCGTCCAATTACTCGCTTACGCTGACGACATTGACATAATAGGACGAACAAAGCGTGATGTCAGTGGTGCTTTCGTGAGTATGGAGAAGGAGGGTCAATTAGATGGATTTAACGGTGAATGAAAGCAAAACGAAATATATGCTGTCAACAAGAGAGGACATCCAACATCGACGTCTAGGACAGAACGTCACTATAGACAGCTATAATTTCGAGGTGGTCAGAGACTTTGTCTGCTAAGGAATCGCTATAAACTCAGCGAACGATACCAGCGCTGAGATCAAACGAAGACTGACTCTTGCCAATCGCTGTTTGCTTGGGCTAAGAAATCAATTGAGAAGCAAAGCCTTCTTTCGACCAACTAAAGTATCCCTGTATAGGACGCTTATCATCCCGGTCCTGATTTATGGTGCAGAGGCATGGACACTGTCAACGGTGGATAAGAACG
This sequence comes from Dasysyrphus tricinctus, assembly GCA_963921185.1. Classification (NCBI taxonomy): domain Eukaryota; kingdom Metazoa; phylum Arthropoda; class Insecta; order Diptera; family Syrphidae; genus Dasysyrphus; species Dasysyrphus tricinctus. The sequence continues at coordinate 101,150,433 of OY992530.1, read as the reverse complement.
CGTTAGGATGTTTTGAGAAGAAAATTCTCCGGGTGGTTTTTGGTCTCGTCTGCATAAATGGGGAATGAAGAAGAAGATACAGCAACGAACTGTCCTTACAGTGACACCGACCTAGCTACTGGGCTAACGGGGAATGGTCATCAATGCTCCAGCCTGGAATGTCCTTAAATCCAACCTCGTGGGATGGTCCGGGAGAGCTGGATAGCGTAAAAGTTGGCGCACCCAAGTGGAAACTGGAGATAGCTAGCTAGAAACCGAGCCGGCTGGAAGAAGCTTGTTGGTTGAAGACCTGGTCCACCCCGAACTGAAGCGCCACCTTTAGTAAGTTATTGAGTGCAACCAGGAGAAAACTCTTCTGAACTATTCCGAACATGCACAGCGTTTCAGCAAGAGGATGCGCTATCATGTGATATGTGATTTCTTCAATCTTCATCTAGATAAAATACTGCGCAGATTAGGCGCTTACACTGAAGGCACTATTCTCAACAGATCTCTCCAACTCCTGAGGTATACCGAGGATATCATTGGCCGCTCCCACTGGACCATTATAGAGTCTCTCATGGCAATTGATGAACAGGTGAAACTTGTTGGTCTTCTAGTAAACGAAGACAAGACCAAATACATGATATTAACAAACAATGAAAAATCTGTCAATAAGCGGCTAAGACAAAAAGTCACTTTTGATAGCAACAACTTCGAAATAGTTAAGGAGTTCATTAATCTCGGAGTAAACTTTAGACGCTAATACCACGAACGAAATCTAAAGGGAGAACCGGCAAAAAAACCGGTTCTACAAACCGGTTCTACAAATGGGTTCGAAACGCCTCACTCGAAGGACAAAGTGCACGCATAAAACCCTTATAATTTCTGTCCTTCAACTTTGAATACCTGTTAACAAAACAATAGACAACATTTCAGTAACACCACTAAATTCGTATAGCACAGACCCTATTTTTTCTGTTACACTTAATCAGAGGAATGCGGCATTGTTATCTCTTATTATTTTACATCATTAATTATCTTCATCACTTGGCCTAACCTACATGCATTCGCATTCGCACACACTCTTAAATTCATATTTACTTACAACGGTTCTTCTTACATTTCTAAAAATGCTTATTCTACGCATCAGTTATAGGTTAATAGCGGACTTACTTTCTATGTTAGTAAATATAGAGCTCCTCTTCTGCCGCAGCTATTCTTGTCCTTAGCATGACAAAATTTAATGTCATGTCTTCTCTAGGGTCATCTTTAAAAGAGTCCAGCTAACAAATGGCAAGAGGGAAAACATCAGGGATGTTGGGAGTGTGCATCTGCCAAGGATGGATATTGGAGAGTTAGCGCTACTACTCTCCGGCCATATAACTTCGACTTCGGACATCTTGAATATGCTCAGCAGTCGGTGGGATTGTAGTTCACTGTGTTCGGTATTTATGTGATGACTTATGGTCTTCAGGATGTTTGTGCATTCCTCCTGTTGAATATAAGATGTCAAAGACAATATGGGTTTAGTTTGAGTGTATAGGTCTGAACATATGTATATTTATCTGAGAATTGAAGGGTAACAAATGAATTTTACCTTTTCTTTTCGGAGCAAGTCAATGGCTTTCAGCTTAGCATCGTGTGGTAATCGAGCAGCAATTATAATGTTCTCATCGGTCATGTTAAAGAGTGTCAGTGTGCACATTGTCTAGAATGAAATTCAATCGAAAAAATGAAAGTGTTAAAAGGGAAACAACTTAATTGTTTTAAATTCTTATATTTAAATTAGAAGACAATAATTTCTACAACGTCGATTGTCTGAATGAATCATATATTTGGTAATAGAAGTAAGTCCAACACCCGCTGCCCAAATTCCATTATCGGGGTGAATATCTACGATCCATGACCCCCAATTTTGAAGACAATCTATATGTATCATATTTTGGTATTTTGGACTGTCACCATTTGCGTAAAAATGGTTCCATAAAAAAAATGTTACGGTACTCGAATTACTAAGACAAAACTCGATACACCATTTTTATTTATTTACAGCAGTAAAAAAGTTATGATGAAAAAAGTAGGCAGCTTGTACTGGAACCAGCGCTGCAAATATGCATCGATTGTGAAAAATTAAATGGCAATGGATTTTACACGAAAAAACTAGTACGCCATTTTTAATTTTGTATTTACCGTTATAAAAAGTCATGATAAAAAGCAAGAAGTGCCATAAAAAAATGTTTGCAGTAACAAATCGACTGCCGATACATTTTTTTAAAATCGATAAGTTCTATACCTAGCACTTTTCATAAGTCAAAAATGTTCTAAGTTTTTTTCGAACTTCTTACTTTTTCATCTTAATATTTTTACTACGTTAAAAAAATAAAAAATGGAGTATCGAGATTTTTTTTACAAAACGACTAGCGCTGCATTTTTTAAAATCGATAAATTTTTACGACGCGGTGGCAGTTTAACAATTTTCAAAGTTTTTTTCGGTATCTACTTCTTACTTTTTTCATCATAACTTTTTATTAGGTAAATAAAAAATAAATAATGACATAATCAAGATATTGTCATAACGAATCAATTCCCGTTTCATTTTTCAAAATCTATCCATTTTTACGATAATGGTGACCTTCCAAAAATTTCCAATTTTTGTCTGCACTTCTAACATTTCTTTTCATAACTTTTTTATTGAGACACGTCTTACATTTTTTCATCATAACCTTTTATTACGGTAAATAAAAAATCAAAAACGGTGTTTAGAGATTTTGTCCTAGCAAATCGAGTGAAGGTAAACTTTTTTAAAATCGAGCCGTTTCTTTCGTCGTTTTATAGTCCAGTCATATTAGCCGAAAAATCACTCAAATTACGGACAAAATGGCGGAAAGCTGAATTTCGGTACATAGCATCCACATGGCATTTTTCGGAATTTGTATAAAGTTCCCATTGATATGACAACCGCTAACAATTTTTCGGGGGGTCTATGGCCCCCAAAACGATATTTAAAGATTTTTTCCCAAAAAGTAACCCCTACACAAAAAATGTCAAGAATAAGGTAAGAACCTACAAGAAATGTTAAGTAATTTTTTTCCATAAGAGTAACCGTTTTCGAGAGATCTGAGACTGAAGTTGTTTGAGTGAACAGTTTTTGAAAAATTAATTTTCAAATTCAAATTTCTATTAAAAATAATTTAAAAAATATGAAATTTGATACCAATTTGTTTCAAAATTTTATGTAATTAAGTACTCTTTTTGTTTTCAAAATTCAATGGTTTTCTGTTTTTAAATATTATAAAAGCATTGAGTTTCGAAAATTTTAAATTTTTTTCTTCAAAATTTTCAGTTTGAAAATAAATTTTTCAAAAACTATTCATTCAAACAACTTCATTTAGCATTAAAATAAAAGAAGAGATTTTTGGCTTTACAAAAAGGTATAGCATGGTCTGGTAAGTATTACCGTTGTGTTTCAATATTTTTTTCTATTTTAAGTAATTTTTTAGAAAATTGATTAAACAGGGGAGAATAGAGCTGCCTCCTATACGATTTTTTTTCTCAACCCACCCTGCACGTTCTAGCTTTTTGTCACATTTTCTTACGAATCACCCTGCATATACGAAATATACCATGTTTCGTGACCCTCGACCCCGTATGATTAATATGGTGGAGTCCGAATCGATGAGGAACTTTAAAAAAACCTTTAAATAAATCCCTGTATATATTTTTTAGAACTATTGGATGGTTGGTGGTTGGATGTTGTAGGAACTGGGGGCCTCGAACTGTATCTTTTCCTAAACACCAATTGCTAGCAATCCCTACAAGTTGGTAGCCGCTGGATACAGGTCTTGGCTTTATGTCATGACTTACTAAACTTGTAAGTGCAAATGTTGATCAAGGAAATAATTGCAACATTAAATCCATGGCATGGCCCTACAGATTGGAGGTAAATGCGTTGGGCTAACGACCCGACCACAGACAAAAAAAAAAAAACAATTGTTATGAGAGAGACGCGTGAAGCCTCGGATAACGACCCCCCTCAAATGGCAACCAGACCCGGAACGAAAATGGACTAGGACCTACGAATGTAAGGACACCAGGTATACACCAGGTGCTACTCAAAAACTTGAATCTGTCCTCTCGCGGTACAGGTTAGATATTACCGCGATCCAGGAGATACGATGGATAGGATCAGGAATAACGAAAAGAAAAGATTGCGACATTTATTACAGTTGTCATCAAAGACTGCACATAATGGATTCGTCATGGGAAATCGGCTCAGACCAAATTCAACGATTTTAAGCCGATAAGCTTGGAAAGCTACTTTCCAAAACATTAGCCTAGTATAGGGACACGCAAGGAGGAGTTTTACGACCTCCTGGACGGAGCCTGTCCGGAATAAGCTGTTAAAATCGTGCTCGGAGACTTTAATTCTAACCTCGGAAAGGAAAACATCTTTGGTGGATTAGTTGGAAAACACAGCCTCCACGAAACGACAACAGATAACGGCTTCCGACTTATCGACTTTGCTGCAGCTCGTAATACGGTGATAAGTATCATTAGGTTCACCAGGTTGAGGATACACACAGCAACCTGGCGATCTCCAGATGGTCGAACCGCCAACCAAATCGACCGCGTGCTAATTGGGCCAAGGAGGCACACATCGAACATCTTGGACGTGCAAACGTGGGCTCTGACAACTTTCTTGTTGTGACAAAGTTCAAAACCCGACTGTCCAACGAAACGAAAACGAAGACCGCCCAAAGGAAGAAAGCAATTCTGAGAAATTTAGAGACTACAGTGAGCAATTGACCGGGAAACTCTCTGGCGTTCCCTCAGCTACAAGCGTCAACAACCAGTGGAACCAGAATCTTGCATCATTAAGGAGACAGCTGAGACCACCATAGGCTATCAACTACCCAGAAAAAAGAAGCCGTGGTATGATGACGAATGTGTGGTATTGAAGCTGGAAACGGAAAATGCACGAATGCAAATGCTGCAACGGAAAACAAGAGTTGCAAGAGAGGAGTACCGCGAAAAGAGAAGGGACGAGAAAAAAAAAAACCTCGAAAAAAGAAAAGAGCATCCGCAGCCTCTCAGCTCAAGTATCTCGAAGAGTCTAGCACCGCCACCAACACTCGCCGGTTCTACAAAATAGTCAAGCAACTGGCATCTGGTTATAGAACTGGGAGCACAACGATATCCCGCAAACCAAAATCTCGAACAACGAAATCTCGCATTTTTTTTTTAAATCTCGAATAACGAAATGTCGCAAGTTAAAAATCTTGTTTTTCATAATCTCGCAATTCCAATATCTCGCTTTTTACAATCTCGCATTTACATCTCGAACCTAAAAATCTCGCATATTTCAGCCAAAATCTCGCAATTTAAAATCTCGCATATCAAAATCTCGCAACTTCAAATTTCACAGCAACGAATCATCGAATTCATCGAATTGAACATTCCAACCCAAGATTACTTTGCATAATTTTTCTTTCCAACTAATAACTATACCCGTCAACAAAAAATTTGTACATCCTTAATAACTGTTAATAACCATTTTGGTTGTCTTTTACGCGTTTATAATGGAACTAAAAGTATCTTCTAGTTCAAGGTCAAATACGATTAATGCAATTTGCACGTGACACTTTACAACTGGATATACCATCTCCATGTTCTCTCTCTTTCTTGTTCTTTTGACAACAATTATATTGAAAAATCAACAGTTTAAATTAATAATAACAGTGTGGTCTAAAAGTGCTCAGAACCTGGATTATATATTTTGCTGTAGGTAGGATATGTCACAAAATTGAATTGCATTGCAACAAATACATTTTTTTAATCAAAATCTCGCAAATTAAAATCTCGCGCGAGATTTCGATTCGCGAGATTTTGATTAAAAAAATGTATTTGTTGCAATGCAATTCAATTTTGCGAGATTTTGATATGCGAGATTTTAGTTTGCGGCATTTCGTTATTGCGAGATTATGAAAAGCGGGATGTTGTAATTGCGAGATTGTGAAAAGCGAGATTTTTTAATTGCAAGATTTCGTTATGCGAGATTTCGAATCCGAGATTTTGATTTGCGAGATTTCGTAGCCAACCCATAGAACTGGCATGCGAGGTCTTCAAAACAGCGAAGGGAACCTATAGTCACCGAAACCCAGGGAATTGTAGACGTGTTTAAGCAGCGTTTTCAGCAACTGCTTCGTAGGCATTATGTAGAGGAGGCAACAGGGGAACAAAGAAGCATGAGACCAGTCAATGAAGATCCAGGCCCAGTGCCCAGCGCCCAGAGCCCATTACTAAAGAGATTAAAAAAGCCATCCACAAGCTTCAGAACAACAATTCCACCGGCTTGGATGGCCTACCTGTAGAATTCTTCAAGGATGTAGGAGATGTCCTGGTAGGATGCATGCACCGGCTCATCAATCAAGTGTGGGAGAAGGTAGAGAAGAGAAGTAGTTCCATATGCCCAATCTACAAAAAAGGTGATCCTATGTCCTGCAAGAACTACAGAGGCATATCCCTATTTAATGTTGCCTACAAGATCCTATCCAAAGTGCTATGTGAGCGTTTAAAACCTTTCCTGGGCTTCAGGCCAGGCAGATCAACGATAGACTAAATCTTCACATTGAGGCAAATCCTGAAAAAGACCAACGAGTTTCAAGTCGAGACCCACCATCTTTTATCGACTTCGGCGGATATTTGGTCCTATATGCGAAGAGGGCGATGGGAGGAGAAGATTCAATCGTGAACTTTTCGAGCTGAACCAAGATGTGGATGTAGTCCAAAGAGCCAAAACACGTTAACTACACTGACTCGGCCTCATTGAGCGAATGGAAAACAACGCTCCAGCCAAGAAAATCTACTAATCTCAGCCCGAAGAGGAGGACCGAACCTCCACTACAGGGACCAGGTGGTCACAGACGCAAGAGTGCTTGGTCTCGACAACTGGAGGGAGCGTGCGAGGGACCGCGACCGATGGAAGACCGCAATATCTCAGGCAGAGACCCTTCATGGATCGGGAGCCAGATAGGTAAATTTTCTAATTTTCTTGGGGGATACCACACGTTTAAAAATTCTGGGGTATTTTTTAATACAGCCTTTGTATTACAGCCGTATTCAATACAGAAAATATTACTTTTTAATATTCCGTAAATATTAAAGAAATTTTCTAATAACTTTGTATTACATTCTAATATATTAGCATTAAGATTGTTATTTTTAATTCCAAAAAGATTAAAAAGTAATCGAATGAAATAAAATATAATCTTTTGGCATTAAAATTTAATAACTTAAGTATATGCGTACATTTTTAATACAAAAAGTATTGAAATTTAATAAAAATTGTATTAAAATATTCGGGATTCGGGATTCGTGTATTTTTAATACAAAAAGTATTAAAATTTAATACAAATTGTATTAAAAAATATCGAGACTCGCGTATTTTTAATACAAAATGTATTAAAATTTAATACAAATTGTATTAAAATATTCGGGATTCAGGATTTGTGTATTTTTAATACAAAAAGTATTAAAATTTAATACAAAAATAAATATAATAATGCCACCATTAATTGACTTAGAACATAAATACTCTTAGAAAAAGAGTCTTTCATTACTATTATTTTTGTAATATATTTTGTATTAATTTTCATGAAAAGGATCTAAGAATTAAATTTCAAGAAAAAAAGTATTATATTATAATACCTTTGTATTATTAAAATATAATACAGATTTCGTATTCGTTTGTAATATCTGATATTATTAAGTTTTAATATATTTTGTATTAACTTCCAAATTTTAATATTTGTCAAGTATTAAATTTCAATATATTTTTGGTGTTGTCATATATGTAACCCAGAAAATATTAAAAAGTACCCCAAAATTTTTAACCGTGCACACAAGAAGAACTCACCTTGTACCGGGTGTTTTTTTTAGAGGTATAGAACTTTGAAATAAATAGAATAAAACTTAAAATTTAGTTCTTACTTTAATCTTCTGGCATTATAATTTAAATATGATTTCTGGCGGTCATAATCCACCACGGCTGGCTCGAACGTAGTCTAATCTGGAGGTCCAATCTTCCATTACTTTTTCCAATATTTGTGGCCGTTTATCGGCAATAACGCGGCGAATGTTGTCCTCCAAGTGGTCAATCGTTTCGGGCTTATTGGCGTAGACTAGCGACTTCACATATCCCCATAGAAAATAGTCAAGCGGCTGTGACGATGTCTCAACATACACTTGAGGGCTATCATCACTCCAAATACGTCGTGGCAGTTTTGCTTAATTCAACCAAAAGTGAGCTTCATTGCTAAACAAAATTCCATTTTGAAAATTGGGATCTATGACAAACTTGTTTTGGGCCCATTCACCGAATCTACGCCTTGTTGTTCAGGCGTCCAGTTTATTCATGTTGAAATGCCAAACAAAACTGAAAATAAATCACTTGACAGCTGACAAAATGGCCGCAAAATAAGAATTAAAATAGTGTTGCCACCCTAAAGTTTATACCTCTAAAAAAACACCCTTTACATAACCTCAAAGGTGGTGGAAAAGAGTACCTACATTTTATACAGAAACATAAAATCCATAACTCTATTGAATTATTGAATTATCTCGAAAATGGTTACTTTTATGAAGAAACTGTATTTAATATTTTTTGTAGGAAATTGCTTAAGCTACAATCTTTGACATTTTTTCTATAAGAGTTACCGTTCGGGAAATATTCTTTAAAAACAGTTTGGAGGGCCTTTGGCCCCCCGTAAATTTGTTACTGGCACTTATATCTATGGGGTCTTTTAACAGTTTACTAAGAATACCATGACGGGGTTATATACCAAAATTCAGCATTCCGCTATTTTCCTAAGCAAAAAGCTTATATGACTGGATTATTATGAGATTCCCTTGAGTGGCCCCATCTTACATTTCGTAATTACAAAATAAGTAAAGCCAAAAGAGAACGTCAACGAATCTTATATGCAATTTGTTACTCATAATGTTAAAAGAGGACATTTTAAAAATAAAATCTTTTTTAAGATTTCTGTAAATAAATCAATTTTCCAAAGCAACGATTCATTAGAACTTAATCCTACAAAAAGAATGATATTCATCTTTAATGATTTCATCCTCCGCATAAACCATACATCATAATATCCAAAGCAGACCTTCGTTTTATGTAAATTTCATATACTCACACATACATAATATATGTATCTCAAATGATAAATAAAAATCCATAACGTTTAAAAAAAATTATATTCTTAAAGAAATATAAAAATATAAGCCAACATCCTTCGCATTCACTCGACTTTCATACTCCATCTCCATGATACGAGTATATCCCGCAATCATCATTTATTTTTCTTTATTCTTTTGAACATAAGAAATCAATTTATCATTCCTACCTGATTGTCAATGTGTGTGGTGACATATTGCTGAAGAGCTCTTACTGCATCCTGTACACCGAGATTTGTATGCGGTCGCAGGAGTGCCTCATCCGCTGAACTGTAGCCAAGTAAAAGGAATACTCCACCTGAAACGAATCAAAGGATATATCCATATAAGAATACAAATATACAAAAAAAATTGATATAAAGAGAAAAACTATTTGATGCAAGTGACTGAAAGTAATAAATTTATATTTTACCCAAAGGACAAATAAAATGCACGACTTTGGTCGCATGCACTTGTTCTATAAATCAATAGTCTTTCGGAGAAACAACTTTATCCATATATTTTTTTTATTTGCTTCACATTCGCTATTTTTAAATCCATTAAATAAACCTGAATTTTAAAGCAACTTGAACTTATAGTTATAGTTTAAAATAAGTAGAAAATTCACTGGAACATTTTAATTTCTTTCATTTATGTGTGATTAAATTTGTATTCAACGGGTACTCGGAATGTATTGACTTTTCTTTGAAATTTATATTTTAAAAACAGATTACAAGCTTTTAGGAAGCTAAGGGAGGATTGATTGAGTGAAAGTAGGAACAAATTACAGGATGGATAAAATAAACATATTAGGCCAAATAAGAATACAAAAAACGATAATTTTAACGCACCAACACCAACAACGACGGGTTAAAATGATAGATTTTTTCTATTCTATGTTTGTCAACGAACATTGATAGATCTTATCTAAGCCCAGCATGTATATACGCATTTTTATTTTAAATCTCTGAATATTGAAAAGAGATGGAATTCCTCATTTGTTTAGTTCGGTTAATAGGCTATTAGTCCAGTCAAATTAAAGTTTCACCTGGGAATGAGAGATAGCTGGAAACTCGTATACAGTCCTGTGAAGTTAGCAAAATAATTATTGAAAATTGAATAAAAAATGAGAGTTCCCGGTAGCAAATAAAAAGCTCTAGAGTTCCTCATACTTTTTTTCAATAGTTCTGGCGAATGGAGTGCTAAAATTAACTAACTTCACGCAGCAAGGACTTTTTTGAGAAAAAGAGTTCTGAGCATGTTTTTCATCTTAAAATCAAGAGTTCTTGAGTTCCTGATGGGTTTTAGAAAGAGTTCTACAAAATTGGTAAAGTTAGGGCAGTTTAAGGTGCCCATTGACTTAGAACCAAAAATTTTCAAAATCCACAAAAATCGAAAAAAAAGAGTCGTGATTAGAGTTCCCGATAGCAAACAAAGAGTTCTGAACATTTTGTTAATAACTTTTTTTGGTTCTAAGTCAATGGGCACCTAAATTTGCGAATAACTTTTGTAAAATTAGTTTTAGAAAAAAAAGTTATTAACAAAATGTTCAGAACTCCTTGTTTGCTATCGAGAACTCTAATCAGAACTCCTTTTTTACTATTTTTGTGGATTTTGAAAATTTTTGGTTCTAAGTCAATGGGCACCTTAAATTGCCCTAACTTTACCAATTTTGTAGAACTCTTTCTAAGACCCATCAGGAACTCTAGAACTCTTGATTTTAAGGTGAAAAACATGCTCAGAACTCTTTTTTCTAAAAAAAGTCCTTGCTGCGTGAAGTTAGCTAATTTTAGGACTCCATTCGCCAGAACTATTGAAAAAAAGTATGAGGAACTCTTACTCTTTGTTTGCTACCGGGAACTCTCCTTTTTAATTCAATTTTAAATATGTTTTTTGCTAACTTCACAGGACTCTCGTATACACCCTCATTTTGGCGTTCTTAAAGTTGTCTGAAAAGTCTCATAAAATCTGGTGTCTGAACCGGCTCTGCACCTTTGGCACCTCATATGAGGGAAATTTTATAAAAAAAATTCCATCTAATTGGTTAGTAATTGGTCAGAATAGGTCAACTGGTCGCAGAAATTGGTCAGCCCTTGATAACTTGTAATAAAGGCTAATACTTTCTCAAGGTCGCTCAAGGTCACGTGTGATTTTTGGCACCTCATTTATGGGTAATTAGCAAAAAATTTATGCCACCCGAAAGATTTATATGGATCGTGATAAAAAAAAATGCTATTTGAAAGGCCTCTTCACGGTTACAAAAGGTCAGCTATTTTCAGTAATTGGTCAGCCATAAAAAAAATTTCAAGGTCATAGCGATTTTTGGCACCTCATTTTAGGATAATTTGCAAAATATGTATACCATCTTAAAGATCTCAAGATCTATATAAAAGGTCAGGTAGTTTCAGTAATTGGTCAGGTATAGATTCTCTTTAACGATTTTTTTAAGTTTTTTTTTATTTTCAAGGTCATGAACGATTCGTGACCTTGAAAAAAAATACTGTAAGAAATCGTAAAAATTAATCAAAAGCTGACCAATTACTGAAACTAGCTGACCTTTTATATAGATCTAGAGATCTTGCAGATGGTACACATTTTTGGCAAATTTGCCTAAAATGAGGTGAAAAAAATCGTTTTGACCTTGATTTTTTTTAATTCATTAAATATTATGTGCATGAAGTAAGCACCGCCATTTTGGATTTTCAAAAAAAAAGGTTGTGCTGTGATGTGCGCAACTTGTGCTGCTATGTGGCGTATCAAAAAAAAATCGTACTAAGGGTTTGGTTTTTAGAGGGTACCCTTTTTTTTACCGTGAAGTTAGCACCGCCATTTTCGATTTTCACAAAAAAATAGGTTTTGGTGCATTGTACTCAACTTGTGCTGCCTTGTGCCGTAAATATTTTTAAAAAATTTTGCAAATTTGCATATTTTACCGATAAAAATTTAAAAAAAAATTAAAGTTGTGCTGTTTTTTGGGCTATTTGTGCTGTCATATTCCAAAGAGAAAACAAAAAATTCGTATATTTGTAACTTTTACGGAATAAATAGAAACTTTTCCAAATCGTTTGTCAACTAAATACTGGCTAACCTTTTTTGAAGCAAGTTTAGAAGCGAGTGATTAGACAATTAATGTATCTACCCAACTCACTGGTAAATATACTCGCTCCCGTGGCCTCAGGGTAAGGAAGAGAGAATCGGTTTAAGATAGTGTAGTCTTACCATAAGCATGAGTTTCAGGCCTCGGAAGATAGGTGTCGTACACCAAATAAGTGGAAACTGGAAACTGAAACATTGAACTGAAACAAAAGTACATATTTCGATATTGCTTGACTAGGAGCCATGAGAAGCCATTTCATTTTCTCATAAAAAAAACCAGAAAAGATGAAAATGTATCATTTGTTTTCTGTTTTTTTTAAATCAAAAACTCTGCTTACTTAACGAAGCAAAAATTTATTTTTGGCGAAAATATGTAAATATGCACCAGAACTTGGGAACGCAAATTGGGCACAAAATAGCTTTGCAAAACTGTTTTTTGGTAGTAAAAGTTACAAATATGCGAATTTTTTTGTTTTCTCTTAGGAATATGGCAGCATAAAAAGCGCAGAAAACAGCAAAACTTTAATTTTTTACAAATTTGCAAAATTTTAAAAATTTTCATCCGTAAAATTTGCAAATTTTTTTAAAATATTTACGGCACAAGGCAGCACAACTTGAGCATAATAAAGCACAATTTTTTTTTTTGAAAATCGCAAATGGCGCTGTGCTAACTTCACGCTTCGCAAAACGGTTTTTTGGCCGTAAAAGTTACAAATATGTGAATTTTTGTCTATCTCTTTGGAATATGGCTGCACAAATTGAGCACAAAACAGCACAACTTTCACTTTTTAGTAATTACAAAATTTCGCAAAAATTTCATTCGCAAAATTTGCAAACTTGCTATTTTTTTAAAAATATTTACGGCACAAGTTGAACACAATGCAGCACAACTTTTTCTTTTGAAAATCAAAAATGGCGGTGCTAACTTCACGCTACAGCCCTTCGCAAAGTTAAGTTTTGGCCATAATAGATGCAACTATGCGAATTTTTGTTTTTTTTTTCATTTTAGTTCTTAGTAGCACTTTTTGAGCACAATGCAGCACAAATTTTTTTTTAAGAAATTTTGCAAAAATTTCATTCGTAAAATTTGCAAATTTGCGAATTTTTCAAAAATATTTAAGGCATGAGCCAGCACAAGCTGAGCACAATACAGCACAACTTTTTTTTCGAAAATCAAAAATGGCGGTGCTAACTTAACGCTAAAATAAGGGGTACCCTCTAAAAACCAAACCCTTAGCACGATTTTTTTTTAAATATGGCACATAGCAGCACAAGCTAGGCACATTACAGCACAACCTTTTTTTTTTGAAAATCCAAAATGGCGGTGCTAACTTCACGCAAATTAAATATTCATAAAGAAAAATTTATCGCTGGTCAATTACTGAAAATAGTTGACCTTTTACAACCGTGAAGAAGCCTTCCGAAAAGCATACTTTTTTCAATTGACCCAAATGAGGTGGCAAAAGTTTGTTTGTGTCCTTGAAACGAACTTCAAAAATTCATAGAAAAAAATCTATGGCTGACAGATTACTCTTTCCCATAAATGAGGTGCCAAAAATCGCGTGTGACCTTGAGGGACCTTGAGCGTGTTTAAGCCTTTATTAAAAGTTATCTAGGGCTGACCAACTACTGGGACCAGTTGACCTTTTCTGACCAATTACTGACCAATTAGATGGCATTTTTTGTATCAAATTTCCCTCATATGAGGTGCCAAAGGTCCAGAGCCCACATATGATGGTCTTAGACTTTCAAGACCAGCCCTTGGTTAGACGTTGAATGTCGGCAAGCTCATGCAGCTTAACAGGATGCATATAAAGTAAGATTGCATAGAAGAACCAGAACTGCTCGTGAGTTCGACGAGTAGAAGTGGAAAGAGGAACCAGCTCTGGATCTCCAGTTTTTACGAACCGGGGCAAAAACTTTATTTTGGCACCCCTCCAGTTTTTTAGTTAAACGAAGAAACGGCATACTTAATTGAATTTTTGTAACCTGGAGAGTAAGACTTTTTAATGAATTTGCACTATTCAGCAGCTTTCATACTTTTTTTATGTTAGATATGTCAATAGATAATGCTTGACAAAGCCAATTTGAAAAATCCTGCAGCCGAAAATTAAAGATGTTATGCAACATTTCCACCTAACGCTAATCTCCTTTAAATCTTGAAGATTTTCCATACAAATTAATTTCGTTAATCTTGAAGATTATAGAAATTAATCTTGTTAAATCTTCCTAGGACAAAAACTTTTACAAGTTGAACTAACCTATTCCTGTATGGCGCTGAAGGATTTATTAATGGCTGAATTCAGTTCTTCACCGAGGAAACATTCTATCTCACTTCCTCTTTATGAGAAAAAATGAAACACCATTTTCATTTTAAAAGGGGCTGTCAAGGTAAATCTTTTTGTGCGGTGGAAACAACAAATAGATTTATTAAATCTGAGCTGAGATAATCCTTTGGTGGAAACATAGCATTACACAAAAAGTAAACAGAGGTAGTACTCCTACTTTCATCTTTCCGAGCTCGGATAACTACGAAGGGTGGGAGGATGTACTTGATGTTACCGTCGTAAACCATAAATTTAATTTAGCGGTGGAGAATTGGAGAGTGTCCCTGGTTAATTCCTTTTCGGACCACAGGTGGATTCTCTTCAATGTAAATTTTGAGTCTGAAACCCCTCCTCCCTATAGAAATCCGAAAAAAATTGACTGGAAGAAGTTCAGTCAAGTTGTTAATTCCAAACTGCGCAATATACCGAATCTGAGTCCAGAATCGGTAATAGATCTTGAGTCAAGGGTGAAAACTCTTGAAGCATCCATGAACACCGCTTTCAAGGTCTCTTGCCCAGTCAAATACAGCCGAAAAATCCTCCCCCCATGGTGGAATGAAGACTTGTCTAATCTTAGAAAAATGACAAGGACAATCTTCAATATCTGCCACAAACACAAGTATTACCAACCTTATAAAGATTGTCTGAGAGTCTATAAGCGTGCTCTCGCATCAGCCAAGCAACAGGGTTGGAGAGAGTACTGCCAATCTATCGAGAGCTTAAAAGAATCTGCCAGGCTTAGCAAGGTTCTATCCAAGGAGCACTGTAATCCGTCTTTTCTGAAAAAGCCAGATGGATCTTGGACAGTTTGTCCGACTGAGTCCCTGGAACTACTGATGGCGACGCACTTTCCGGGCTGCGTGGATAGCAACCCCGAAACGCATAGAACTTGTTTACTGTTAGTTTATGAAGAACATATGAATACCATAATAACAAGAGATAGTATTGCCTGGGCTATACATACTTTCTCTCCGTATAAGTCTCCAGGTCAGGACGGCATACTGCCAATAATGCTCCAGAAACAGCAAGATGTGGTAGTGCCCTGGCTGGAGATGATCTTCAAAGGATGTCTCTCCCTCAACCATGTTCCCGAGTCCTGGAGGCAGGTAAGGGTGGTTTTTATACCGAAGGTAGGTAGGCGGGGGCATGAATCCGCGAAGGATTTCAGACCGATTAGCCTGACCTCTTTCGTGCTCAAAACCTTAGAGCGCATTCTAGATAACCATATTAGAGACATTTTAGATGAATGCCCCCTCGCAAACTCTCAACACGCTTATTTGAAAGGTAAGTCTACGGAGACGGCCCTTCATGAGGTAGTGCGTACAATTGAGAATACTATCAACTATAAAGAATATACTCTGGCCACCTTCTTAGATGTAGAAGGGGCTTTCAATAACGTGCTTACTGAATCCATTCTTGAGTCACTCGTTGACTTTGGTGTAGAGGAATACATCAGAGAATGGATTATATCCATAATCAGCGATAGAAGGATTCAAGCCAAGCTAGGTTATGCAAACTCAACAAAACATGTTTGTAGAGGAACACCCCAGGGTGGTGTTCTGTCACCCCTTCTATGGATTTTAGTCATGAACAAAATCCTCGTTAAGTTGGAAAGTTGTGGCGTGAAGGCGGTTGCTTATGCGGATGATTTGGTCATTCTGGTATCGGGAAAATTCCCTTCTGTGATAAGCGAAATCACGGAGGTAGCTCTGAGGAAGGTTAGCAACTGGGCTACGAGTTGTGGTCTAGGAGTTAACCAGAGCAAAACTGAATTAATGCTATTTACGACCAAAACTAAAATACAGCCCTTCACTCTACCCCGACTAAACGGTCAATCACTCTCGTTATCTTCCAGTGCAAAATATCTAGGCGTTATCCTAGACCCTAAATTAAACTGGAGGCAAAATATTGAAGAACGGGTCAGGAAGGCCTGCATAGCTTTCTACGCCTGTAGCAAAACCTTTGGTAAAAAGTGGGGCCTTCAATCAAGGATGATCTTGGTGGACGTACACAGCCGTGGTACGGCCGATTCTAACTTATGGCTCGACTGTCTGGTAGCCCGCACTTAACAAAGCATATAACATCGATAAACTTAAAAAGGTTCAAAGAAAAGCTAGCGTTGGTACCACAGGGGCTCTTCGATCTTGTCCAACGGATGCCTTAAGCGTTCTTCTACACCTTTTACCACTTGATCTACACATTAAATATCTAGTATCTTGCAGTGCACTAAGACTAAAAGAAGCAGATTGCTGGGTTGATAAACCTTATGGTCACAGCAATATTACCAATTTGATTCCCACTGAAATCTTTTCGACTCCCACTGACTACTGCGCCCCTTCAGGGAGCCTCAGTAGAGATTTTAAAGTTATTATCCCATCTAGAAAAGACTGGGATGATGACATCGTGACGAGAGATTTCGACACAACTATTTATACTGATGGCTCAAAGATGGAGTGCGGTATTGGTTCAGGAATCTTCTCTGAGACTCTAAACATCACTAGGTCCTTTCGGTTACCCAATTTTTCAAGTGTATTCCAAGCGGAATTACTTGCAATTAGGGAAGCATGCAAGATACTTAAACTAGACCCAAACCAAAATCGTAATGCAGCTATCCTGACAGACAGTCAGGCAGCTATTAAATCCATTGTTTCGAGTACATCATCCTCTAAATTGGTCCAACAATGCCGTGATGAGCTCGCAAGCCTAAATATTGACCTCAAGGTCACTTTGATCTGGGTTCCTGGTCACATTGGCATTGAGGGAAATGAACGGGCAGATGAGCTTGCCAGGCAAGGATCAGCCCTTCACAGCTCACTTGCGGAAAGAGTCAATATTCCCCTTGGAGTTGTGAAGGGCAATATATTCTCAATTTTCCTAAGTGAATCCAATCGTAGGTGGAACAGTTTAACCAACTGCAAAATATCCAGGAAAATCTGGCCCGCCTATAATAAATCCCGAACAACCGATCTGATTTGTAGACCTAGGCAAGACATAGCCAGGGTCGTTGCAACTTGTACTGGGCACTGGCCTGTAGGAGAACATGCAGCGAGACTGGGTATTCTGCACAATACTCACTGTCGTAGCTGTGGAGACCATCAAGAAAAGGAAACAGTTCTTCATTTCCTTTGTAAATGTCCTGCTCTGGCCAGAATGAGAGCACAATCGTTTGGTTTGGCTTTTCTTGACGACCTAAACGAACTCTCCGAGGTAAAGATCAGGGATTTGATCTATTACCTCAACGCGACTAAATGGATCTAAGACGAAATTGGTTGCTTCTGCATCATGCTCCCGTGCGGACTCCCAAGACCGTGCGCCATCGGAATTCGGTTGTTTGCAGGGTTACGTGGTGCTCAATGACCTTAGGATCACACAGTTGGTCCGTCTGCACTGCGATGCCATTCTGCTACCTGCCTAGCTTTGGCATAATGTGGTTGGCCTCGGGGCGGGATGTGACCCAATTGCATGAGTGTCTTTTAACCCACCTCTTGTCGTTTTGTGCTCGCTCACAACACACCATATCCACACGTCATCCGTTATAATTCAAACCAGGGAGTACATCTGGTTTCGTGAGTGGTTGGTGACATCCGCTGGAAACCTCACGTATGCGGAGTGAGCAGACGGAGGCCCACGGTGATGTTGCACCCAATCATGCAACATGATGATCCCCTCGGGGACCGTTATTCGAGCTTTGAATAAAGCAACAAGCTACCTAGCCTGGTTTCTTTTTGTTGTAAAGCCCACAAACCCTTACTCTAATCCACTTCAATCCACAGGTCAAACGAGTTATGGTATCAAAACGGCGCACTCCAGCGCTAATTGGGTCACCGAGCGAGAGTATTGCTCGTGGCCGCCATTCCTACCTACCTACCTAAACAAAAAATTGTTCTGAGTGTAGGTAGCTCGAAATAAATTCAAGTTTAAATGGTGAAAAGGTAGACAATAACTGTGTTAAAGGCTGACGGAGAGATACAGTTTGAAAATTCAAATCTCCTTATGGTTAATAAGACACACGGATTTGGCGCCCCCTGAAACTGCCACCTGGGGCACAGAGGCCCCGGTTTCTCCCCCCCATAGATCCGGGGCTGAGAGGAACAACACTTAACTTAGCCAAAAATCCTGGCTGATCTGTACCTAGTATTGTAAATGTTCAAAGCTGTCAGTTGTCATCCTGGTTTTGAATAGCCGCGATGAGACCTGCTGGACTGTCCTATTTATTCCAATATCAATATTTGAAAAAATAAGAAAGCAAAAAATAAAAAAAAATTTTAAATATAAATTTTGTCTGTAAAGCTGTTATGTACTAAAATTTTTACAGATTTAAGGATCCTAATTTTTTTTTAACTAAGTTCCTTGACAGTGTATACTAAGTTTTTTTTATCTGAAATACTTTTTTCTCAGCAGCATACCACCCCTTTTAATGCCAGACGCAATAACAATGCAGTGTCACACATGGGTTTTATAGACTCGTCCGTGTGTGTCTTTGGGTTCTTTTTAGTGCATCCTTTTTTTCCCATTTCGTCTGATTTAAGTCTTTAAGAGTCTTTTTTTACTTTTTTTCTAAAGGAAACATAGAAAACCTTGTACCAGAGGGATGACTTGCATTTAATAGCCCTACAGTTTCCTGATAGAGTTGGCTTCATCCTTGTATATATCCTTATCCTCATATTCACCTCAAACTTCATCACACATGTTATAACAAAGTAAACCTTTGTAATCCTTTTTTACTACTCATTTCATCGTCCTTGAAGATAAACAGGATTTTTTCATTCTTTCCACACGAATAACGATTTTCTTTTGGATTTCTTTTTTTTTTATATTTTGTTCATTATTTCGGAAAAGACTATCACCAGACCAGATATATACTGTTACTTACCAGGTAACGTGTACTCCCCCAACGGCGGCTTCATACAAATAAAACGCCCCGAATAGCAGAGGCATCTGCCTCGAAAGGCCTGATAAGCCGGCGAAGCATGGCTGTAAAATGCAAGCGCTGTCCTGCATGGAGCGAATGGAACACAGAGTGCATGGCACGTTAACGTTAGTGATTCACCACAGGTGCACAATTCACTGCATTCGGCGTCGTCCAACGAATAGATCTGTAAAGTAAAAGAACAAAAGGATACTTATAGATACATTCCATGTTAGTTCATTGGTGGGAACTGGGAAGTGGGATACTCTTTAACTGAATACAGTGTGCACTGTACTCTACCACCCTAGTCCTAGAGGTGTATAACTACTGTATAAGAAGGGCAAATTTGGAGAGGAAAATTGAAAGTGGCGGTAGGATGACATGAGATGAGAATACATTTTTTTTTTATTTTTGCCATTTATGGGGAGACAATCGACTAAAACAAAAGAAGAGAGAGAGAGTAAACGAGTATGTAGTGTAGTTGGATGAAAAGCAAAAGAACCGAACATCAACTGGAGCAAAAAGATTACCTCGGTAGGATGACAGTAAATGAGAGCATGATAAAGGAATTTCTGGTTGAAGTTTTGTGCCCTTCTGGCCAATTACACGTGTTCGCTGTTCGGCGTTCATGTTCTGTTCATGTAGCTATTTCAAGGATATGATGCATGATGATTGGGGAAATTAATCTTTGCAGTCGCAGTGTTTGTTTGAAATTGCTTTAAATATGGAGTTTCCAGATGCTAAATATCGTTAACTTATGTAGGTCATTGTTATTTTGGGTAAACATTCTAGAATCTTTTACGGAAAGGATCATTTCAACGAACTCGTGTTTGGGAGTTTCGCATTTGGAAACTAATATTTTGCAAATTTTTTTTCTTGCATTTTTTATAAACTGCCACGGGATTCTTGCTGAGTTTTAATTGTGAGCAAAGTGATTTAACTCAATTCACTTCAACAGAAAAATGTTCAGTAAAAATGATAGAGATGGTGATAGTGATAGTGATAGTGATAGTGATAGTGATAGTGATAGTGATAGTGATAGTGATAGTGATAGTGATAGTGATAGTGATAGTGATAGTGATAGTGATAGTGATAGTGATAGTGATAGTGATAGTGATAGTGATAGTGATAGTGATAGTGATAGTGATAGTGATAGTGATAGTGATAGTGATAGTGATAGTGATAGTGATAGTGATAGTGATAGTGATAGTGATAGTGATAGTGATAGTGATAGTGATAGTGATAGTGATAGTGATAGTGATAGTGATAGTGATAGTGATAGTGATAGTGATAGTGATAGTGATAGTGATAGTGATAGTGATAGTGATAGTGATAGTGATAGTGATAGTGATAGTGATAGTGATAGTGATAGTGATAGTGATAGTGATAGTGATAGTGATAGTGATAGTGATAGTGATAGTGATAGTGATAGTGATAGTGATAGTGATAGTGATAGTGATAGTGATAGTGATAGTGATAGTGATAGTGATAGTGATAGTGATAGTGATAGTGATAGTGATAGTGATAGTGATAGTGATAGTGATAGTGATAGTGATAGTGATAGTGATAGTGATAGTGATAGTGATAGTGATAGTGATAGTGATAGTGATAGTGATAGTGATAGTGATAGTGATAGTGATAGTGATAGTGATAGTGATAGTGATAGTGATAGTGATAGTGATAGTGATAGTGATAGTGATAGTGATAGTGATAGTGATAGTGATAGTGATAGTGATAGTGATAGTGATAGTGATAGTGATAGTGATAGTGATAGTGATAGTGATAGTGATAGTGATAGTGATAGTGATAGTGATAGTGATAGTGATAGTGATAGTGATAGTGATAGTGATAGTGATAGTGATAGTGATAGTGATAGTGATAGTGATAGTGATAGTGATAGTGATAGTGATAGTGATAGTGATAGTGATAGTAATAGTGATAGTGATAGTGATAGTGGTAGATAAACATACCTTTTTGACATTAACATTAAAAACATTAATTTTAAACAGGATTTTTTGAGATTTTAAGCTGTGTATTGCCACTTTAAGTGATTATTAGAAAGTACAAATTGGAAAACCGATTAGAAATACTAGCCGCTAGGTTTTGTTAATTAAACATTGAGAAATTGAATTCAAAACTCAGACAATTTACATTTTCGTTGATCGCGGATTTGACACTCCATATGACATACGTTACTCATTTTATTAAATTTGCCCTTAGCTTAAGTGATTGGGTTGTTTTTAGCTTAAAAGCTACGGGAAAGCTTAATGAAAATTTAATTCTCTACAAATTCATATTCGGATAAAATACACTTTTTCTCACATAGTCAAAAGTATCTGCCATTTGAGCATAAGTAGACTAAAGATACGTAATTTATGTTTGGTTTGTGTTTATTAATACGAATGCGTTTGTGTCACAAATCTGAACTTACCCTTTTGCTTGTTCCTTCCCGAATCAACTGGTCAGATTGATGTGGCCTCTGCGCAACACAATTTCCTGCAAAAATTAATGTTTCATATAATAAAATTTATATCAATTAAATATTTTGAAAAAAAGAGAATTAAAATTTTAGAATTGAGCACAGTTTAGTCCCACCTTATTATTTTTAAGGGTTTTAAGAAAGTCCTTAAAAGTTATAAAAGAATATTTTAGATTGCAATGGCTCCGCTTTTCCCCAAGAGATTTTAAATATATAATTATTTTTTTGTTGTTAATTTTCATGTCATGATCCAATGCAAGTGGCGCACTATCCTCTCCTTAATGTTTCTGGTAGCATTTTGTTTTCAAAATAAATCTCAGAAAATGATAACCCGACGCTATAGTTATAATTACTTAAGGTAGTTGTTGCAGCGCTTCTTAATTAATATCCTATAATTGGGACTTTAAGACAGGTATCAACGGTTATATTTGATTTTTGGATTTCAAGTATCCCTATAAGGAACCTTCGTCATTAAAATTAAAACCCAACATCTTTAATTTATAATGAACATGAAACTAACTCCTTTCCATACTCAATTTTATGTAAAGCTAAGTCAAAATCTGTCTAACCTCATTATCCCCTTGGCAATTTGGTTTAACATTAAAAGAACCCTTGAGCTTAATATATTTTTCTCATATTACTCCCTTTTTTCCTCTTTTTTTCAAAATAATAACTTAACCCGATTGCATAAATTCTATGAATAGTTTGCTTTCGCTGTATTGTTCCTAAATTAAATGGTCAGAGAGAAGGGTATATGAATATGTATAATGCTGTGTCTTCAGCTTTAAGTGGAAAACGGACTCTGTTCAAATAAAATGTCCCGCTGGGAGGTCATTGTGTACATCAGTTGTCGTCGTCGTCATCATCATAATCATCTTCATCATATTCATCATACAAGAACTCTGCTCACAATATTCCTAACAAACTGCACGACACAACTTGGGATAATTTAATATAATGTTTGACAATTTATATACATCATTCATTCAATCTCTGGAAAGCTCTTTTTCTCTCCCAGGACCAGGACATCGACCCTCGTCCTTGTCATCTTACAGTTGTCGTCCTCTTCCACTTCTCCCATCGTCCATGATGTCCCCAGGAACGAGCATCATGGTTGTTGCCATACATCATTTTGTGTGGAGCTTGAGCTCGCCAAAAACCTTCCTTCGCTTGACTACACAAATACCATTTATACCAGAGTGACCAGGCTACCTGTGCTTCATTGCAAGGTTGAGGGGTTATTTGTGTTCAGTTTAACCGATGGCTTTCGACTTCAAGTGCGGGTAGCTGAGGGGATATGGACGGAGTATATGTGTCCAGAGTAATGGTGTGCAATAATAAATAAAGCAATGAGCAATCATTTATCACGGAATGTGAGGTCTTTTATGGAGCACCTGCAAGGATGGATATAGGATAGAGGACATGTTCTTTTAACCTTGTTTTGTCGTTAAACCAAAACACCCCCAAACCACCACCACCACCACCATCACCACCACCAACGACACCAATGCCATTGAACAACACCCTCGTACCACATTCAAGTGTGATTTAATGGGATTTTATTTGAGTTATTTGGTTATTTAACGCTCTGGTACGTCAAACTCATCTGTCAACATCGTAGTTCTTTTGGCGTGTGCTTACGAGTTTTATGGTTGTTCCTCCTCAGTTTGACTGTAGTTGCCAATAATTGAAAGATAAATGAAGCCACATCATGTCAAGTTGTCATATCTTACTCCGAATTTTTTATATCGAAGGAAGGTAACTACTTATTTATCGTTAAATATCTTTTGTGGTAAATTGCTTTCAATTATATTTCAGTCTTTAAGTTGTTTGGGGGTAATAAATCATCATGAAGTTTATTGATGGAAAAATATTGAGGCGGGAATAGGTATGAGTGTATTGAATTTATTTAGACTTCGATAAAGGTCTTTGAAAAAATATATTTTTTTCTGCTAATGTTTCATGTTAAATAAGGATTTACTTAGTTTAGTTAAGTCTCCTTACCTTGATAGGCGTGTTTCAACGTTTACCTTGATTTACCCTAAATAAAGGAACAAACGGTAAAATATTTAAATAGTGTAATAATGACAATTGTGAACTACCAGCTGTTATGAGTACAAAAACAACCTTAACTTAATCTACTTCTGAGCCAAACATTGTTGCTTTTTGCAGTGCATCTGAGTTCAATGAAGGAAAACGCAGATTTCTTGTCGGAAAGCTATGATAAAAAAGACAACGTCAAAAGGCTGACGAGTATCGTAAGTTGTTAAACCTTCAAATGACTTCAAAGACAATAGACTGAAGGAGTTGGGGGCTTAATATGACGATAATCTACTAATAGCAGTGCTTCTTGACGGATTATCAGATGACTACAAGGACATAAGATCTGTTTTTTTTTTATGCCTAAGGCTATTATCCTGAAGTTTCAACTGTTTGTACGAGATTGCTGAAAGAAAGAAGTTTGAAACAACAACGTGCTGAGTGCCAACCAATTCCACCCATAAAAACACCAAAAAAAGCCTCAGTTGAAGGTAAAAGTCGAAACCAATTATTTTCCGTGCAACTGCAGAAAATGTGGTAACCGGAGTCACATGGCAAGGGATTTCTGGACTTTATCTGATGAAACAAAACTAACTCAGATCGTTTTATCGCACAGGGATGTACGTCAAAGTCTGCAAACGTAACATGTGGTGGTTCAAGTCAGCGATTAAAGTGAATGGTGCCTGGACAGTTGAACAACCTCACATATGTTTATGTGCTGATGGATCGAGTTTTGTCACTCTTAGTATAATTTTGAAGGCTAAACGTGTCAAATTAGCAGACAGTCGTGTTATCGATATCAATGGGAATAGTTCCTGTCCCTTTGAGGCAAAAGTGTTCAGAATTCGAAGGAACCAATTTATCTGTACAACACTTTAATGGTTTTTAAATAAGCGGACAAAAGGGTCAGGAGCTTAAATATTGGACAATGCGGATGGCTTGATCATGAAAGCTGAAAAACGAAACGGTTTGTACTACGTAGAGCAGCTGATGATGAAATGGTACAGATGAGCAAAGATACTACTGAAACCACAGTACACATATTGAAGGTAATATCATTAGCGTTTTCATTTTTGTTCAGTTCTGCGCATCCATCAAAATCAGTGAAAAATGGCGACTCTACGTGACCCCGACTAGTTAAACATCAAAATTTGTTGTGTGTTATGTGTTCATTTGTTACTTATTTAAATACAAATACAATTATTTCAAGCTTTTTAGTGTTTATTAACATTTTTTTAGTGTTATTTAAATTATCCTTTTGTGTTTGTTTTCTTCGTTGTTGTTGTAATACAGTGGAAGAGGTCACGTAAGGCTGCCATCTTAAATTTCTTTGACAGTTCTCATTTCGGACCACATGCGCAAGATAATACCTTAGATATGTGTACTGTGTACTGAAACGTCTAGGAAACAATATGAGTCGCTTATGTCTTGGCACAAGAAGCTGGGACATGTCAATTTATAGTAATTGAAGCAGTTATTGTCACAAAAGAGGGTTCATGGACTATGCGATAGGTTTTAAGATGATTTGAAAAATTGTACGATCTGTTTTCGAGCTAAGCAAACTCAAGCACCACTTTCTAGTACCAATTTTCATGCACTTTTCTGCGTAGACATTCTGCATTGTGTCCAGTGAGAACAACACATTACGGCCCTGTGTAGAATGCCCTCGCGCAAGTGAATGAACGCACTTCTAACCCGATTTGAAGTTTGAATTTGCCTCCACGGTTGAACGCATGCCATCGCATCGCTTTCAGCCGTGATGGGGAATCTAACGTCATTTATCAAGCAATCACTGGCCATGTATTTTTTGGACAACAAAGAGACGACACGGAGGAAGATCACCGAAGGTGATCAATGGCACGCAATCGTGAACAAGACCACGGTCTCTGTTTAATATTGATATACATTAATCTTGTAATTAACTAATTTTAATCAATCAATTTAATTGAAATTTGGCATCACTATACATCTTGTACAATTCTTTAATTCCAAGTTGTAGATCATGTTCTACATCCCAAATACGATCCACCAACCTGTCATCCTTTCTTCCATTCCTCTTTATTTCTAATTTCTTTAAAAACTTCACTTGTGATTCTACCGTCAGCCAGGCAAGTTGTAATTTTGTATAATATTTTAAATATCTTTTATATATTATTTAATAAATCTTTTTTATATTGATTAATTTTAATCATACTTAAATTCTTTTCTTTTTCGTTGGAACTGCTTCTCTTGAAGCAAATTCTAGCTACATTCCATCGAGCTATCGAACATTGGTCCTTCGAGCCGGATAATTAACATTCGCGGATTATTGAATTTGAATTAATAATTGTGAGCAATTGAATGCTTATTTGCACGTGCAGTGCGATCTTGTTCTACAAATTAAAGTGTGTGGTTCAGTTGCATTATATATTTGATTCAATATAATATATATTTTCACACAAGTTTTTTGGTTGATTACTTACTGTAAAGTCCATTACGGTTTTGTATATACTTATATTATAACTATATACCTTTTATGTGCAGTGCATTTTCTTTTCTTTTTTTACAATTTGGTTGCAGAACTTTTTACTGTACTAACATAAAAAGTGTGAAAGAGTGCATTGTACAGAAGAGTCTCAAGCTCATAACTTGTCCTTGGCATTTTGGACTTACGGTTAACCTAAAAATACATACGAGTTAATCACATGTCATTTCAATTTTTTTTTATATAACGCTATTCTTAGATAGAATCCGTTCCTTTTTAACAGTTTTCATCTTCGAAAATTGAACAGTTAACTAGTTAGTTAATTATATTATTTCATTTACACGATTTTCATTTTTTTTTTATTACACTTCCGTGTCTGAATTTTAGGGTTGCCGAGTGCATAATTTTCATTTTGGAATTTTATTTGGAAACCTTTAATACATATTTTATTTTATTTATTTTAATTCCTTTGGAATTTAGTTTATATATTTCAAAATGGAAGAAAATCTAGATTCTCTTTTGCTGATAGATTCTCTTTTGCTGAAACAAGAAAACTTGAAGGAAGACTTAATTAATTTTAAAGCAAATTTTGAAAAAAGTCCTAAGGAACGTTTGGCTAAGGTCAGTCATTTAAATGGCCGGTTGGAAATAATTGAAACTATGATGGAAACTTTTCGTGCAAACCATATTAAACTTTCTCTTCTAGCCAAGGAGAAAAAGAAAGGAAAATCCGATTCTAAATATTTTACTGAAGATCATTATGGATCATTTCAAGACATATTCTTAGATTTGAAGTCCGACATTGTCGACAAGATTAATGCCATTTCTTCTACCATTTGTTCTAACAAGGATATTTCTTTCAATCATAATACGACGTTTGGTGATCGCAGTTTTAATGAGGAACGTGGTGTCCACCTTCCAATCATTAATCTTCCCGAATTTGATGGCGATTATAAGAACTGGATGCATTTTCAGGACTTATTTACGGGAATGATTCATAATAAGCCTGGTCTTGATAATGCTAGAAAGCTCTTTTATCTTAAGAAGTGCGTATCAGGTGAAGCTGAGAAAATGATTCATTCCATTCCCTGTACAGCGGCAAATTACGATTCTGCATGGCAAATGCTCTGCGATCGATTTGATAAAAAACGTTTCATTGTTGAATCATATTTAAAAACTTTATGTGAACAACCTCTAATGCGAAAACAGTCTTGTGATAACATTAAAAAACTTCTTTATACTACTAAGGATTGTTTAACTTCAATCCAAAACCTAAAGGTTAAAACCGAATCATGGGATGTTTTAGTTATTTTTATTCTTTCTCAAAAGCTTGATAATATAACTCGCAAGAATTGGGACCGTTTTTTAACGGCTAAATGCTCACAAAATAAGTCTTCAAAACTGACTCAATCAGACACAGACTCTGTTCAACAATACGATCTTCCAAAACTTTCTGAATTTTACGAGTTTTTGGAAGATTCATTTCGGTCCTTAGAGGCAATTGACTCTAAACCAGCTTTGATGTTAAGTGAATCAAGGGAAAGATACCCAAACAATAAAAGACCAAATCATGTTAAGACGTTTCATGTTTCCAATAATGCTGGTTCCTGCCCAAGTTGCAGTGAACCCCATCTTCTTTACCAGTGTGCTAATTTTAAAACACTTTCTCATGAGAATAAAATTGAATTTTTAAAATTTAAAAACATTTGCCTTAACTGTCTGTTACCAGGACATTCTTCTGCAAGATGTAGAAGCAAGTTGACATGCCGAAAATGTAATAAAAGGCACAACACAGTTATGCATATTGAGCATTCAAATCAATCTTCTAGTGACACTTCTGCTAATCCTAATGCTAGTTCTTCAAATCAAACTTCTTCGCACGTTTCAACTAATTTTGGTTCAAATTATGCTTCGCAAATACTTCTTGCAACAGCAAAAGTAAAGATATCCAGTGCTGCTGGAGACTTCATAGTCAGAGCTCTCATAGATCAAGGGTCTCAATCATCGTTCATTACCGAACATTGTATTCAATTATTAAGACTCAAGAAAAATCCTATAAATTGTGTTATAAAAGGTATTGGTTCAACGACATCAAATGCTTGTAAAGGTTTTGTTGAATTTAAGCTTAATTCCTGTACCAATTCCAAATTTACTGTACTTGTCAAAGCTTTGGTTATGACTTCAATAAGTAATTACTTCCCTGCTAAAGAGCTCAATGCTTCATTGCCTTTTGATATTTGCAACTTAACTTTAGCAGACCCGTTGTTTGCAGAGCCTGGACGCATTGATATACTTCTTGGTGCCGATGTGTTCCATGAAATAATCCTCGATGGTATTATCAAAACTAATAATGGTCCATTGGCTCAAAAAACTCAATTAGGTTGGATCCTGTCCGGACCAATCAAAAACTCAAATGTTCAGAACAATTATGTTCAAGGTATTTCATCTCTTCACACTCAGGTGAACATAGACAATTCTCTGCGAAAGTTCTGGGAACTTGAGGAAGTATCCACAGAACGCGTAAAAACCACTGAAGAACGAGCTTGTGAAAAGTACTTCCAAGAAACACACTATCGTAATTCTTCAGGAAGATATATTGTCAGACTTCCGTTTAAGTCAAAAGTCTTAGGTGAAGACTATCCATTATTTAAAAACTCAAGTCATAATGCTCGCAAAAGATTTGAACATTTAGAACAGAGAACCTTTCCAAAAAATATGAAACTTAAAACAGAGTATTTTAAGTTTATAAAAGAATACATCGAACTTAATCACATGGAATTCTCATGTAATCTTGCTGACCTTTCTGAGTCAGATAACGTTTTTATTCTTCCACATCATGGTGTTTGGAAAGAGAGTAGTTCGACTACCAAATTACGCGTGGTATTTGATGGCTCATCAAAGCCTCCGTTATCTAAATCACTTAATGAAGACCTACTGCCAGGTCCTATTCTACAAAATGACTTATCGTCTGTCATATTACGATGGCGTATTTTCTTCATTGTTTTTACTTCGGATATCGAAAAAATGTATCGACAAATACTTATCCATCCCGAAGAAACTAAGTTTCAACAAATTATTTGGAGAAATGACCCCGCAAAGCTCTTGCAGCTGTACAAACTCCTAACTGTTACCTATGGTACAACTTGTGCACCATTTTTATCAATACGTGTGCTTCAGCAACTAGCTGATGATGAGGCTAGAAAGTATCCAATAGGATCTAAAATTCTAAAACGAGATATATATGTTGATGATATTATTTCTGGAGCTGATGACATAGACACAGCTAAAAAGATTCAAATGGAGCTTCAGCAGATTCTTCTGTCTGGTGGATTTAAATTACGAAAATGGTCTTCAAACTCTCCAGAATTACTATCTGATCTTCCACCAGAAGATTGTGAACTATCGTTTGATTTTGACATAAATTCCGATTCATCAATCAAAGCACTTGGCCTTTTCTGGAATCCATACCGTGATCACTTTTCTTTTAAAATAACACTTCCAATACGCAGTTTGCATACAAAACGAACATTATTGTCTGATGCTTCTAAGCTGTTTGATCCTCTTGGGTGGTTGGCCCCAACGATCATTCTAGCAAAAATATATTTTCAAAGACTGTGGTGCGCTGGCATAGGATGGGATGACCCACTCCCTTCTCCGCTAAATAATGAGTGGGAAAACTATCGTGAATCTCTACATGCCGTAGAATCTATTAAAATTCCAAGATGGTTGGGAACTTTTACTACATCTTTTGGAGAAGTACACGGTTTCTCTGATGCTTCGAACTCTGCTTATTCAGCAGTACTTTACTATCGCTGCATAAATGATGGTAAAATTTCTATCAATCTAATAACAGCAAAAACTAAAGTTGCTCCTATAAAGCAGGTATCGTTGCCACGACTTGAATTATGTGGTGCGGTGCTGCTAGCAAAATTATTCAAAAAATATATGGCTGCAATTGACAGTCAATCACTTAAAATCAAACCATATTTTTGGACTGATTCAAAAGTTGTCCTTGCATGGATACACGCATTACCAGTTCATTGGAAAACATTTGTCGCCAACAGGGTTACTGAAATACAAGAAATGACTAACATTTCAGACTGGTTTCATGTACGTTCTGAAGATAATCCTGCTGACTGTGCGTCACGTGGAGTTCAACCTAATGATTTACAAAGTCACCCCTTGTGGTGGTCAGGTCCTAAGTGGCTTAGTCTTCCTCCATCTGAGTGGCCAAATCAAGAACTTTCAAACCATCAAACTGAACTAGAGACAAAAGCTAATATAAATTGTTTGGCTACCAATATAACTTCTTCCTTTGATCTTCTTTTGAAATATTCTTCTTTAAACAAACTTCTTCATGTAACAAGTTATATAAAACGTCTCTTTAGTTTCAAAAAAAGAGATATGTTTGAGAAAATTCTAAGTCCCAAAGAAATTCAAAATTCTTTATCATGTCTCATTCGTTTATCCCAGTCACAACACTTTTCGTCTGAGATAAAAGATTTAAAAGCAAATGAGCAAGTCTCTAATAAAAGTAAAATTAAAAATCTTCATCCATTCATCGATGAGGAGGGTATATTGCGCGTCGGTGGAAGATTACGTTTTGCTGATATCGACCAATATGAGAGGCATCCAATTATTTTATCGAATCATTGCAATCTAGCAAAACTTATTGTCTCGGATTCTCATATTAAAACTATTCATGGTGGACCTCAATTAATGATGTCCTACGTAAGGCATAAGTTTTGGATTCTTAATCTAAGAAATCTTACGAAGTCGAAGTTTCACGCCTGCACATTATGTCTTCGTTTCAATCATAAGCGTTCAACACAACTTATGGGATCACTTCCCAAAGTACGGGTGAACGAAACCAGACCCTTTCGACACTCTGGAGTTGATTATGCTGGTCCGTTTGATATTCGTATTTCTAAGGGCAGATCGCCCAAAACTTATAAAGGTTTGATTTGTGTGTTTATCTGTTTGGTGACGAAGGCGATTCACATCGAACTTGTGTCAGACATGTCTTCGGAAGGATTCTTAGCCGCCTTTAGACGATTTACTGGACGAAGAGGGAGCTGCAGTAACTTATACAGCGACAATGGGACGAACTTTGTCGGTGCTAACAAAGCTCTTCGTCAGATGAATACAGAATTCAACAAAATACTTCCAGACCATGTAAGAGAAGCCATTGCATCTGAGGGAACTTTATGGCACTTCATTCCCCCTGCCTCACCCCACTTTGGAGGATTATGGGAGGCAGGGGTAAAGTCAGTTAAGTACCACTTAAAAAGAATTTTATTAAATCGAATTTTAACTTTTGAAGAACTTAATACACTTCTAATTCAAATTGAATGTGTTGTCAATTCCAGACCTCTTTGCCCTATGACTGACGATCCGTCCGATACAAGTGTTCTTACACCCTCACATTTCCTCATCGGAGAGCCAGCTTTCATAGTACCTGAACCTGCTTTACTTGATGTGAAAACGAACCGTCTTCAACGGTGGCAGCAAATCCAACAAATGTTTCAACATTTCTGGGAGCGATGGAGAACGGAATATCTATGCAGACTTCAAAACAGACCCAATAAGTTATCAAAAATTCAACGGAATTTCCAGGTTAACGATATTGTGCTCATAACTGATGAACGTTTTCCTCCTGCAAAATGGCCATTAGCACGAATTATTCAAGTCCACCCAGGACAAGACGACATTTGTAGAGTGGTAACTATTCTATCAAATGGGAAACAGTATAAGCGTCCCATAACAAAACTCTGCCTACTTCCTACAAACGAACCAATGGATTCATCACTATCAGCTTAAAAGCTACTTCTCTTTTTTTTTCCTGCAGCGAGCGCCAGGCGCTGACAAAACCTGCAATATCTATATAGGAGGAAATGCCTATATACATACAACCTATTTTATTTTATTTTAAACAATTGTTATGCTTTAATCTTAATTAATAACAGTCGTTCTTGGCCGGCGGTATGTTTAATATTGATATACATTAATCTTGTAATTAACTAATTTTAATCAATCAATTTAATTGAAATTTGGCATCACTATACATCTTGTACAATTCTTTAATTCCAAGTTGTAGATCATGTTCTACATCCCAAATACGATCCACCAACCTGTCATCCTTTCTTCCATTCCTCTTTATTTCTAATTTCTTTAAAAACTTCACTTGTGATTCTACCGTCAGCCAGGCAAGTTGTAATTTTGTATAATATTTTAAATATCTTTTATATATTATTTAATAAATCTTTTTTTATATTGATTAATTTTAATCATTCTTAAATTCTTTTCTTTTTCGTTGGAACTGCTTCTCTTGAAGCAAATTCTAGCTACATTCCATCGAGCTATCGAACAGTCTCAGAAGAAATCGGTAAGCTGGAGGCGATCAGTTTATCAAGGACTCCGTTTTTTGTCCTTCTACCAACAGTGAAAAAAAAGTCGTCGCAGCGACTACAACTTGTCTTGTCTGAATTGACATTTGTGGACTGATGCAAATTGAATCTATGGGAAAGGCATAATACTTCATAAGGTTCATCGACGATTTTTCAAAGAAAATATTTTTGTCTATTTTCTAAAAAGAAGAAGTGGTGAAGTGGAGCTCTTCAAGACTTTAAAACATTTAAGGTTTTTGTTGAATTACAATCTGGAGAAAAACTCAAGATACTCCGATAATGGGTTGGATTACTGCAGCAAAAATTTTCATAAATTCGTGGAAGAGAGCGGAATACTTCATGAAAAGACTGTTTCACTGACCCCGTATCAGAATGGTTTTGCCGAGAAGGCAATCATCATCATCGTGTCCCCTAACCGTGGTTGGGGCATAAGGCATCAACAAAACGTCTCCTTCTTCCCAGCCTGCAGCAAGGTGTTTTAACTATGGCCACGTCTTTCTCTGGGATTCTGATTCTGCTAAGACAGTTAAACACCAATGTTGATCTTGGTCTTCCAACCACCCTGAGGATTTCTTTCAAAGGACTGCTTTGCAATTTCATCATTTGGTTTCCTCAGTGTGTGACCAATCCAACGCCATTTACTATTTTTATGTCGATGCCACAATTCCTCGTTTGATATTACTTGTGGCCAGCGAATCTTTAGGATGTGGCGAAGACAGCAATTCACAAGAGACTGCAATTTCCCAGAAATGGTAGACGTGCCTTTGCAGGTTTCACAAGCATTTAATAGCACGGATTCGACATTGGATTCGAAGAATCTGAACTAAGTGCGAAAGGATATTTGACTGGATTTCCAAATTGGGGACAGAGAAGGTACCGAAGGCATCACGAGCCTTTTAGATTCAACTTTTAACGTCCAGATCCCTACCGCCATTTGCAGAAACAATACCGACAATGTAGTTAAACTGTTCTAATTCTTCCACTGACGTCTACTGTAGATAGAATAATACACTGCTGTGTGGAGCGGCCTGTAAGCATTATTTTTGTCTTTTTGCTGTTTATTCTTAGACCACACTCGACTCCGATAAGGCAAACTGGACATAAACTAAAATGGGAAGATGCCTAATGAATTAACAAGCGGACTTCCGAGTGTATCTGGGCAGAATTGTTTAAAACTTTTGCGTTCTTACGAAGCAGATTTTCAATGAAACCCAACGGAGATGCTGTGGATGCAAACCAAATGTTGCTTTTCTGAAGGAGATTGTTTTAAAAGTCACTTTGAAAAAGGATTCTTCTAATCTGGGAAAAATAGCTGACGATTTCGTCATTACAGAATATTCACGCGAACGCTGAAACAAGTTGGGCAAGTGACAATGATCAAAAGTAGCAAAATTGGATTCTCATTTATTTATGGAGGAGGAACAATCTTATTGATTTCAAAGAAACAAAAAATAGTGACCACATCAAGCACAGAAGCCTAATACATTAATCCCAGTTCTGTTGCAAAAGAAGCATCATTCTTAAGATATTTTCTCGAAGAACTAGGACTTCATCAAGTAGCAGTGATAATCTTTACCGAGAGCCAAAGCACAGGGCAACCTGCGTCGTGCCTGATCGGGAAACAGCCCAGAACTTTGTCCGTAGAGACAATGCGGTATAAGATGAACATCTAAGGGATTAGTGAAGTTAGATGGTTGGGCTCGGGGAAGATTAAGTCAACAACTCTTAACACTCTACTATACCCTACTCTGGAAAGGCCCCTGAAAGTTCTCGTATATCTGATATTGGATGGCTGCTTTCCAAAACAGCTCTCAAGAGCTTCATTTCCCATTTCCCAGGAGGCTTTGTATAACAGAATCCTGAAAGCCAGGTTCCGGACTAGAGTACGAGGCGTCAGCATTATTCAGTGTTAAGTCTCAACGGAACTCTCTCTGTTGAGGAGAAGGAGGTCTTTTATAACCGACTGAGTGCTGCTTATGATAGTACCCCGCGTGGTAACATCATTATGGTAATGGGAGATTTGAATGCCGAGGCTAGCAATGGCAATGATGGGCTAAGAAATGTTCTGAGAAAGCATGGTGTTGGTGAACGTAACGACAATGGTGAACGTATTGTTGATATCTGTAACGCCAACCGCCTTCTCATAGGAGGTACCATATTTGAGCATAAGACGTGCCACAAAGTCAGTCGTCGATTTAGAAGCAGCCTCCAGGACGCTCAAAAAAGAAGGAGTGCAGACAAGGGAATGGCCCAGGACTACTATCTGATGGTTGCTCCCGTATGATAACGCACAGCTGAAGTTCGACAGTTCTAAGAAAACGAAAGATCAAGTTCAATACTGATAGACTTAAGGATTCCGCAGTCTGCAACACAACTAGGGGACCACCTTTCACAAGAATTGAGAGCAATCAGGAGCATGGAACCCACCTCGATCACAAACCATTGGTGTTAAGTGAAAAATGTTTTTATATCCGGTGCTGAAAGTATAGTCGGTCATTCGCTAGGAAGCAACTGTGCTGCGATGAAAGAAAACAGCTAAAAGCTCGTATTGCAGCTACTCCAGCAGCAGGAAAAAACAAGCTAGTGTCTGCGTATTGCATGAAGATTAGAGAAAATCACCATACCGTGCGACGTGATAAGCTTAACTATACCAACGCATTGGCAACAGAAGCAGAAAAGGCTGCAAGTATTGGTGACTGTAGGACCGTCTACAGAATTACCAAAGAGCTTACAGGTGTCCAAAGTTATAAACAACACCTCGTAAAGGAAAAAGACGGGTCACTGTTAGTTTTGGATGAGGACCAGCTTAATAGGTTAAAGGAGCACTTTTCAACGGCTTTAAACCGCGTTTTCAACAGTGAAGTCAGCCAAACAAGCAATGACCCGTCCGTAGTAATAAATTGCCGAATATCAATCAGAGCACTGAAGAAGAACAAAGCGGTTGGACTTGACGGTATTCTTACAGAGCTCTTACGAGCAGCATCAACAACATCGAGTGAGCTCCTGCACCCACTCATTGAGAGAGCTTGGGAATCTGAGAGCTTTTCTGAGGACTGGAAAAAGGGAATCATTGTTAAGCTCCCAAATAAAAGAGACCTTACGCAGTGCGAAAATTGGCGAGAAGTTTGCGTGATGCCTACTGTATACAAAATATTAAAAAAATCGTACCGGAGTGAATAAAACACCACCTCGAAGACACGCTTGATGCCGAGCAAACAGGATTCCGCACTGGATTATACTGTGTAGACCACACATCAACACCTTGCGGATCATCATTAAATAGTGCGTTGAATATCCATCATCACATCACCTGCTGTTCAGCGACTGAAAAGGCGTTTGACAGTGTCAATAGAAAATTTATCTGACTTGCTTTGCGTGGGGTATCCCGGATAAATTGCTATTATTAAGGCTACATACATGATGGATCCAAATGTCATGTTTTGTATGAAGAAAGGTTGTCAGAGGAGCTTGAAATCCAAAGTGGGGCTAAACAGGCTTGTATACTGTCACCAACACTGTTCCTGTTGGTGATAAGTAATGTGCTACATGCAGCTTTGTCGATTGCAAATGGAGGGATTCAGTCGAATCTGCCATCATACCTCAAACACCTGGACTACGTGGACGATGACGTATGGTTACTCTCTCATAGCATCCTCCATCTCCATTAAATGACAACAAGGGCGGAGAGAGAAGCTGAGACCGTTTGTTTAAAATCAATTTGGAAACAACATAAAGAATCAGCCTGGGAACTTCCTCATCTACCCAAGTAGATATCTTTGGATAACCAGTTGAGATGGTGGGGAGTTTTCAATATTATTGGCGTATTGTCTCTATTGATGGTAGGACTGAACTAGATAATATAATTAGCCGAATCGGGAAAGCAAAGGCTGCGTTCGGAATACTTTCCAAAATATGAAGAAACAACTCAAGCCTTAAGACCAAGCTACGACTGATCCGCTCCAATGCTGAATCCGTGCTTCTTTATGGGTGTGACACTTGGAAAGTAGCACCCGCTGTCACAAGACGCCTGCTGCCAATTCACGCCCGTGAATTGATGTCTGCGAAACATCTTGATGATTTTCTGGCCTAACCGTATCTCCAATGAAGGAAACCATCGACTCTATAATACGTAAGTGGAAATGGACTAGACAGACGCTTCGAAAAGGTCACCACTGCCCTCACGAAGCGTCGTAGACGAGTAGGCTGACCTAGAAGTACTTGGCGAAGAACGGTCGAAGAAGAAACAGAACAACTGGGGAAGAGTTGGAGAGAGCTGAGGTATATCTACAGAAACCGTACACGATGGCGCGTAGGAGTAGTGGAGGCCCTATTCCCCGCAAAGGGAACCTCACGGACGTAACAGGTCCAAGGACCTTAGACAGACAGATGTGTATGCTGATGCCAGTTGGGCAAGTGATTACAATGACTGAAAGTCACAAAGCGGAGGAACAATCTTTAGGACTTCAAAGAAACAAAAAAAAGAGACCACATCAAGCACAAAAGCTGATAATAATCTAAGTTCTGTTTCCTAAGGAAGTATCCTTCTTGAGAAACTTACTCAAAGAACTATGACTTCATCAAGGACCAGTGACAATCTTCGCAGACAACCGAAGGGCATAAGCAATCGTTAGTAATATGGATATCTTTTGGCGTACCAAGGACTTAGATATCCGATTTCATCAAAGAAGCAGTGGCAGATGAAGAAATAAAACTTTGGTACCGAAGGCATGCCAGCAGACACTCTAACAAAACGCGAATCTCAACATCACCTAATTCATATTACTTCAAATAAATACCTACAAGCAGATTTAAATGTAAAGTTCAAAATCCCAAGTCAATCATTATAGTTGAATATTCTATTTTCCATCGAAGTATTTCCTAAAGTTCAAAATTCAAATTTTTAAAATGACTTCTTCTGAGCACGAATATTGCTTTTGTACTAATTTTAAACAAAATAGTTTATGGTTTTCACTTTAAAACCCTCAAAGGTTTACCTAATTAAAGGACAAACACTCCCGATCCCAATTCAATTTTCTTTGTGTCACACTTGAGTGAGAGAAAAAATTAACCTGACTTACCCCTTTACCATCTTTCTTCTTGCTTAAGCTTTTCCCCTACACTACTCTTGATGATTATGGCTCCCATTGGGTTTTCCGGTCAGTAAATTTGAATGACAGAAGAACCCTCTGAGGTTTTTCGAGCCAGACACCCCAACTACTGAATACTCTAATTACATTGTATATAATGACCTTTGAGTAAGCTTCTACGGCATAACACCTCTGGCTTAGTAGGGATTTGGTTGTTAACGATGATGAAAGAACATAGAAAGTGAAAAATTACTTCAATAGTTGGTAGTATACCTATGAGAATATTTCAAAGAATTTCTTCAGATTTTTATTTTCTCAAAGATTTTTATTTGATTTTGATTATGATTTGTGAATATGAATAGTTTTTAGAAAACATCTTCTTACATGAAGAAGTTCTGCATTTCATCAATAGCTGGTTTTCCTTATTGAAAAAGAGCTCTTATCCAACGGTATCAAATGAATCAAATGTCCGTATGAGTTCTCTAAATGAAAGGATCACTAGTTCAAAAGTTAAGATATTTATACTGCAAATCTATAACCAATAATTATAATTCTATGTACATATAATCAAACCAAACTATATGTAATTGTTTTGTTGTGGTCCTGGATGAATAGTTACTTTTGTAAACCACCACAAGGAAAACAACTGCAGTTATTAAGGATACTTTGAGTACATTATATCTGCATCTAGAGTTAGGCCTTTTCAATGGAACTGAGGCTCTGCTTCAGGAAACTGAAAGCAATCCTATTTGTGGCCAAAGCGCATTTGATATTTTAAGTGTTCATATATGCTGTTGGCTTTACTACTGCATTGACTTTGCGGGCTCGTTTTGTGTTCATGTATAGTCAAAGTCAGGCAGTCTGTGATGCTTGTGTGATTAGGTTGTTTAAGGAGGATCAATACTGACCAAATGGACTTAATATGACCAGTAATTAGAGCTGCTTTTGAGATTAAAGGGGAAAGTTTTTAATTGATTTCTGATGTAAAGTGAAGAATAGAAGATTGGAAGGATGGTATTTGCTAAGAGGAAAAAGGAATTCTCAAAGCTTTATATTTTGAAAGCAAAATAAATTAATACAATTGATTTGAAATAAAAAAAACTATAAAATTATGTAATTATAATGTAAGAGACGTATAAGGGAATTTATTCCCCACATATTTCAAATATTATAATTTCCTTATTTTAAAGTTTTTCCAATTTTTTTTTCAATTCAAAACAATTACAGCCCTATTATTGACACGATTCAAAACTAGTTTTAACGTAAAACTAGTTCTATATAGTCTGGGAACCCACCGTAGGATTACCTATCTCATCGCGGCCACGCAAAAATTGGATGCCAACCGATAGCTTTAGTCAAAACATTTACAAAACTGC
Organism: Dasysyrphus tricinctus; assembly: GCA_963921185.1. NCBI lineage: Eukaryota > Metazoa > Arthropoda > Insecta > Diptera > Syrphidae > Dasysyrphus > Dasysyrphus tricinctus. The sequence goes on along the minus strand of OY992530.1, from coordinate 101,111,050 downwards.
TGGTCGGACAAGCTTTATCTGGTCGCAATGGTTAGAAAATGCACTTTTCAGGTTGCATTTCCCGCTAAATGTACCTTTAATATAAGCAACTTATATAAATGGGGTATCAACTGAAAGCTATGACTGTCCTCTACACGATACCATTGGTCGGACTGACTTTTTTTGGCTGTTACGACGAGTTCGACTATTTTTAAAAAAAATGGTCTTTTTTTAACACTGCGTCTTACATCAGGGAAAACTGAGTAAAATCATTTCAAATGGTTAGGAAAGTGGCCTTAACCACTTTTTTTTTCATTTTCGTCCAAGGATGCGCAAAATCTTTAATTTTAGAAAAGTGATCGGACTCGTGGCAGCAGCCAAAAAACTCTGTCCGACCATTGCTATCGAGTAGAGGACAGTCGTAGCTTTCATTTGATACCCCATTTATATAAGTTGCTTATATTATAGGTACATTTAGCGGAAAATGAAACCTGAAAAGCGCATTTTCTAACCATTGCGACCAGATAAAGCTTGTCCGACCAGCAGTTTTGTAAATGTTTGGACTAAAGCTATCGGTTGGCATCCAATTTTTCCGTGGCCGCGATGAGATAGGTAATCTAACGGTGGGCTCCCAGACTATATAGAACTAGTTTTACGTTAAAACTAGTTTTGAATCGTGTCAATAATAGGGCTATTATTGTATTAAGTTACTGACTTCAATCGTAGGAAACTTGCAAACCCAGGGAGCACTGGTAGTACCAGCCATAGTACACCTGTGCCCCGACTGACCATCAATTCTGAACCAGAGCCTTCGTGCAGCAATGCCAGCCATAGCAGCGCTGTACGGCGCGGTGTAGTGAAAAGAAATCGGTGGGTACTCTTCTCAAGTTCCAGTTCCGGAAGGCTACCTTCATTCTCGACAAGATTGCCAGGAATGAGGAAGCTGGGACTGTTCTTGAGAGAGACCTAGCTGATAAAATGAAGTACCAGAAGATTGTTGAGGAGTACAACAGTTTTCTGGCTGTCAAACGAAATAGGTCTCGAGACGAGACCAACCAACCTCCGAAAAGGAGTAAGTTTGATGGCCAGAAAAAGAAAGTGCCACCTCCCAAAGCAGCGCAACCGCGTACTTTAAGTGAGGTCGTCAGAGATGACCTCTAAGTATCGGTTGTGGATGAGCTCTCCACCAACAGCAGAGGTCTGCTGGAAGTGTGGAACTCCATCGAGGAGATGGTGTTTTCCTACACCGTGACGTTAAGCGAGGGACCCTACCCTAGTTTTGACTCTGGTGAGATTCTTAGGGGACACAAAGTTATCAAATGCGCGGACTTGTTCTCTAGGGATTTCCTTAGTAGCTGCATTGCTAAGATTAGCAATCACTGGGATGGCTTGAGGCTCAAGCTCATCCCAGCTAAGGACATCCCTAGACAACCAAAGGCGCGTATGAGGTTGCCCATCATGAGTATCAAGCCAAGCGGACATGAGCTGATCCGCGGTCTTCAGAGGCTAAATCCGTTGATTCCGATGCGGGACTGGGCAGTCATCAAGACTGAGGAACCGCAGAAGAACAGCGCTTCTTATCTTCTGAAGATTAGCGAAGAAAGTGTAGGAGAACTTGAGAAGGCTGACTTCAAACTCCGCTTTGGCATCAGTTTCGCCAAAGTCAAAATTCTGCCCAGTCAGGGTACAGACCCCGACAAAGTTGATGACAATGTCGAGTTCGACGATGTCATTGATGGAGTCTAGGTCCCCAGCGAGCCGCCGCCGCCGGGCCCTGATTGTGCAGAATGCAATCAAAATTAAAAACGCGATGCTGAGGGTCATTCAGATTAATCTGAAGCACTCGAAATGTGCATCAGATAATCTGAGGGTTTTCCTGAGTGAGGAGAACATCGACGTCAGGTCGTCAGCATCATACAAGAAGAGGTCTCCAAGACAGCCAGTATGATTTGTTCTACAAAACCGCAAACCAAGACCAAGGTAAGCCTCGAACTTGTATTTTAGCTAAAAAACACTTAAAAGCTTTTTTGTGTCATAACCTTAGCACCTCCGATATGACAGTCGTCAGATTGGACGATAAAAATGCAGACGGCTTAGTGGTGGCCTCAGCGTACTCGGCGCATAACAGGATGGAAGAGTGGCGCACGCTTTCGTCCGAGGTCAACACAAAAGAGACAAACCTCCTGATTGGATGTGATGCTAACGAACGACATACATACTCTCTGGGGTAGTTCAGAGATTAATGAAGGAGGTGAGTCTCTTTTTGATTTTATTATTTAAAACAACTTTACTGTATGTAACAGAGGTATTACTCCTACTTTTGTCTCTCCGAACTCGGATAGCTACGAAGGGTGGGAGGACATACTTGATATTACCGTCATTAATAAAATAATAACTTAAAGCTATCAGTGGAGAATTGGAGAGTATCCCCTCTTAATTCCTTTTCGGATCACAGATGGATCCATTTCAATATTAATTTCGAGTCCGAAACCCGAAAAGAATTGACTGGACGAAGTTCAGCCAACTCGTAAATTCCAAACTGCGCAATATACCGAATCTGAGTCCAGAATCAGTTATACATAGATAGAATCAATGGTGAAAACCATTGAAGTGTCTATGAACACTGCTTTAAAAGTCTCTTGCCCAATTAAATATAGCCGTAAAACCCTTCCTCCATGGGAGAATGAAGACCTGTCTAGTCTGAGAAAAATTACTAGGAAGATCTTCAATATCTGCCACAGACATAAGTTTTACAAACCTTATAAAGACTGTTTGAAAGTCTACAAGCGTGCTCTCGCATCAGCGAAGAAACTAGGTTGGAGATAATACTGCCATTCTATTGAGAGCTTAAAAGATTCCGCAAGGCTTAGCAAAGTTCTTCCTAAGGAGCATTGTAATCCTTTGTTCTGAAAAAGCCTGATGGATCTTGGACAGTTTCTCCGACGGAGTCCTTAGAACTGCTGATGACGACACACTTTCCGGGCTGCGAGAATAGCAACCCCGAAACGCATAGAACTTATAACTTACCTTTAGCTCTTACCGTTATAACTAAAGATAGGATAGCCTGGGCTTTTAATACTTTCTCCCCGTATAAATCTCCAGGCCGAGATGGAATTCTGCCAATCATGCATCATGCTCCAAAAGCTACAAGATGTGGTAATCCCACGGCTAGAGATGATTTTTAAAGGATGCCTCTTTCAAAACCATGTGCCAGACTTCTATGGGTTTTAGTCATGAACAAAATCCTCGTTAAACTGGAGAGATGTGGTGTGAAGGCGGTTGCGTATGCGGACGACTTGGTATTATTAGTGTCAGGGAAGTTTACTCCTGTGATAAGCGAAATCACAGAGAAGGCTTTGAGAAAAGTTAGCAACTAGGCTACGAGTTGTGGTCTAGGAGTCAACCAGAGCTAAACTGACTGATGCTTTTTACTACCAAAACTAAGATACAACCCTTCAATCCACTCCAACTTAACGGCCAAACACTCTCACTATCAATCAGTGCAAAATATCTAGGTGTATTCCTAGACCCTAAGTTAAACTGGAAAATAAACATAGGAAAACGGGTCAGGAAGGCCTGCATAGCTTTCTACGCCTGTAGTAAAACCTTTGGTAAAAACTGTAGCCTTCAATCAAAGATGATCTTATGGACGTACGGCCGATTCTAACATATGGTTCGATTATCTGGTGACCCGCAATAAATAAGGCATATAACATCGACAAACTCAAAAAGGTTCAAAGAATAGCTAGTGTTGGTACCACAGGGGCTCTTCGATCTTGCCCAACGAATGCCTTAAGCGTTTTTCTGCACCTTCTACCACTCGATCTACACATACAAAATCTAGTATCTTGCAGTGCCTTAAGACTTATAATGAATCAAATTCTTGGGTTGCTAAGCCTTATGGTCACAGCAATATCACAAATTTGATTCCCGCTGATATACTTTCGACTCCCACTGACTACCGCGCTCCTACAATGAGCCTCAGTAAAGATTTTAAAGTCTTATTCCCATCCAGAGGGGACTGGGATGATGACGCCGTGACGAGAGACCTCGACACAACTATTTATACTGATGGCTCAAAGATGGAGTGCGGTGTTGGCTAAGGAGTCTTCTCTGAGTCTCTCAACATCTCCAAGTCATTTCGGCTACCGAATTTTGCTAGTGTATTTCAAGCTGAAATACTGGCAATCAGGGAAGCATGCAAGATACTAAAAGCAGATCCAAACCAAAATCGTAATACAGCCATCCCTAAAGACAGTCAGGCGGCTGTTAAAGCCATTGATTCGGCTACATCATCCTCTAAATTGGTCCAACAACCTCAAGGTCACTCTTATCTGGGTTCCTGGTCACAGTGGCATTGAGAGAAATGAACGGGCAGATGAACTAGCCAGGCAAGGATCAGCCGTTCACATCTCACTTGCGGAAAGAGTCTACATTGGAGTTGTGAAGGGCAATATACTGTCAATTTTCCTTAGGGAATCCCATCGTAGGTGGAGCAGTTTAACCAACTGCAAAATATCCAGAACGATCTGGCCCGCCTTAAATAAATCCCGAACAATTGATCTCATATGTAGACCCAGGCGGGACATAGCCATGGTCGTAGCAACCTGCACTGGACACTGGCCAATTGGAGAACATGCGGCGAGGCTGGGTATTCCTTACAATACTCACTGTCGCAGCTGTGGAGACCAGCAAGAAAAGGAAAAAGTCCTTCATTTTCTCTGTAAATGTCCAGCTCTAGCCAGAATGAGAGCACAATCGTTTGGAATGACTTTTCTTGACGACCTAACGAACTTTCCGAAATGAAGATCAAAGACTTGATCTCGCCACGAAATGGATCTGAGACAAAAATCTGTTGCGTTCTGAATCATGTTCCCCCCCAGATCCAAAGTCCGCGAGTAATCGGAACCCGGGTTTCTGAGGGCTTCATGATGGTCAATGGCAATAATGATCACATGATCGGATCGATCGTGCTACGTTGCTATTCTACAACCTGCCGAGCTCGGCATAATGTGGCAAGCTCGGGCGAGATGCGATCCGATCGAGTGAGTGTCCTATGACCCAACTCACAAGGTACATTAACCATACTTCACCGCCGTCCTACTTCAAAGCAAGGAACGCTTTAATCTGCTTTCATACACAGGTCAAACGAGTTATGGTATCAAAACGGCGCAATCCACCTACTGACTTCAAATAATGAGCTTTGGGAGTTCAATTTGTAGGAAATGCACGACTGGGTCGCACGCACTTGTTTCTTATGTTCAAGGCGATGTAGGTTCAAATAGCTATATGGAAATTTTTAGAGAAAAATATTTAAAAGCATGAAATACGATAGTTTGAGGTGAAAAAAGAAAGCTATCTGATTTCTCATTAAATATAATTATACTTTTAAAATCGTTAAGGCATTTTAAAAAAAAAATATTTTTTCATATCAAATTCTGAAAGCATTTTTAAAGAAAAATTGTGATTTGAAAATCTTAATTATTTATTTATGTGAATATAAAACTAAAATTAAAAAAAAAAATTGTCAATTCGAAAACGAATTGAATATATCGAATTCTTTCAAAAATTTATTTTTTGAGAAATTTAATATGAATTACTATTTTAACTTGTTCGAAAATTTCCGTACAAAAAAAATCTAGATCCGTCCAGCCGATAGTGAGAAAATAAAAAAAAAAGCTTTCTATAGGAGGTACCTACTATTAATAGAATTTTCTGGTAGTATATCACACTTATTTAAAAATACACAAAAAGTTTTATAAAAATCGTAGGAGCCGTTGTCAAGAAAAAGAAAACGGTTTTTTAACATTTGTATGGAAGGTACCGTTTTTTGTTCAAAGTGTAGATACATTTTTCCCTTAAATATTCCTTAAAGTGTTAAAAAACCTTTAAATACAAACAAATTTTATCCGAAGGTTGCCTTTACTAAAAGAAATGTATTGTGGAGCCGTTTTTGTGAAAAATAATATTTTATATAATTGCGAAAAAAACCAAGATGTTTGATTACGAAAAATTTTGAAAAAAAAAAAAATAGTTTCAAAAATAAATTCACAATTTTTTTCAAAAACATTGACTTTTTAGAAATTAATATTTGAAAAACTATTAACTTAAACAAATTGATTTTGAAACAAATAAAAGATTTGAATATTGGCTTTGAAAAAAAATAATATTACATTATTGCATGTAATTCGTTGATTTTAAATATTTTTCCCGTTTTAGGTAAATTTTTCAGAAATTGGTCCACTTGCCTCCGGCGGGCGAGATTGAATTTTCCCCCATAAAATTTTTTTCTATGAATGAATCCAGAAATCATCCCTAAAAAGGTGCCGTGACATAAGGCCAAGTGACATAAGGCCAAATTTGAATATTTGGCCTTATGTCACTTAACAAAAGTGACATAAAGCCAAATTTTAAGAGTTGGCCTAGTGTCGCTTTTACAAAGTGACATAAGGCCAATTTGGCCTTGTGTCACTTTTAATACTAGCGTACCTGTTATTTTTTCGTTTTTCATAGAAAAATTTCATTAAATCCAGTTTCTTTAAATGCATAAGAAACTTTACATATACCCAAATTTGCACCCACCCCAAATCCTATCGTGAGCCCAAGCAGGGGGGTTGCATCCATACCTCACTGTTTATTTGAAAATTTTTATACTTCACAAACCAAATAAGGGAGAGGTTTTATTAGGTTTGTGAAATTTAAAAATTCGCAATAAACATTGAGGTATGTATGGGGGGGCATGCTGCCCCCCTGCAACCCCTCTGCTTGGGCTCACTATAGGATTTGGGGTGGGTGCGAGGTTGGGTGTATGTAAAGTTCTTTTTCCAAAAATTACTGTTTTTTTTACAAAACATTTTACGTTTGGCCTTAAGTCACAAACAAATTTGGCCTTATGTCACTTTGTAAAAGCGACATAAGGCCAACTCTTAAAACTTGGCATTAAGTCGCTTTTGGAAAGTGACTTAAGGCCAAACTTTTAAATTTGGCCTTATGTCACGGCACCCCTCAAAAATATCAAGCATGAATTTGAGGACATCCAGTATACGCGAACACTTATTCGGAGAATTTTCTAGGAAAACTTAAGAAAAGAAGGTGGCTTGAGCTTCGCCTTCTATTAGATATACCAAGGAGGCAGACATTTTGTGCAGATAACAAAATTGATGGAAGTAACAAGATTATGCGCTAGTGCTTACTCAATTACAAAATTTTAAATTCTGAAGAAATGGAGTATAAAAGAGTTTAAGTTGGAAAATATTTTTTCAAAAACTATTGATTGCAAAAACTTGAAGTTAAAACAGAATAAGAGAATAGACTTTCCAAAAAATCTTACCTATAACCGTTATTTTTTACTAATTTTTTTCATTTTGAATCAATTTTCCAATTTGAAGTCTTAGGTCCAATTTATTCAGTCAAAGTTGAATATAAGTTAGGGATTTGGGATCTGGCTCAACTTGTGATGTGATATTCCAAAGTTGGTCAACTTTGGATTTTCTCCACTCCCAGAAAAAGTAAAATTTTGCGAGCAAACTTGGAGTTTTTCTTCACTTCTGTTTATTCAATCAATCAATGCAGTTCTGTTGAATTTTCGCTCTTGACTTCCAAAGTAAAAATAGGATCTTCTATATTTTTTTCATCCGGTGGTGATGCAGTGCTAGGAATTTGATTATTTGGCCACCCAAAAATTTTATTCCTCAAGGAAGGAATCTTCTAGGGGTTTGGCAATTCATGCACTCCGACCAGAGAAATACAAGTATTTGCGAAAAGTCCATTGTAAAAGAAAATATAACTAAATAGGTAGCGTGATATTTTCCAGACCCAGAAGGGGAGAAGGATATAGCCCTCTTTTCACCCTCCTTCTAGAAGTTTAAAAAATTATTATTGAATAATTGCTACAGTATAAAATTGTAAGTTGGTAATGCTTCTATTTTTAATAATTATTGTTTTTTCCTGTTAAAGTTTCTTGTACAATATTATGCTGTACTTAAAATATATTACCAGTTGCCCAGAGTTATTGGAAATGTCATAATTTTCTGAAGAAGATTTTGGAAGAGTTTTGATAACCAAAATGGCGTGATGTACTATGCAACTTTGATGGCTGGAATTCTAAAACATGTGGTTTTGAAGTCGATGAGAGTTTCAACTTGAAATTTGTTTGTCTTTTCTAGGATTTGCCTGAGTATGAGCTTAAGAAGCTCACATAGGATGGATTGGATCTTGAATGTGACGTTTATCAGGGATAAGCCTCGATTGTTCTTGCAGGGAATAAATGATCGACTATTTTATAGATGCTATACACTATACACCAATCATCGAGCATGATTATTTCCAACCAAACTTAGTTGATGAGTTGATACATTTACCGTTTCCACACATCTCATCTATGCTTGAAGATTTGCACTGGTTACGGCAGCCTTGTTGTTCTTGAGCTTCCTTATATCTCAGTCTTCCATTTCTATACTGGGTGGTGGTACTGGCTCTTCATTGACTGGGGGGTAGGTTCTCTCTTTGTTTTTTTTTCTCATTCTACCTGATGTCCATTTAGCAGCTGCTAGAAATGCAGTTTCACAGCTAACAGCTACTATTCCCTGTGCTTCGAGGGCTAGGTTACCAAAGCTTTTTTGAAACTCGATCTTCTTGAGAAGAGAGGCTCTGCACGCCCCCTTCTTTCTACGCTGTTTTTTCTTCTCCTCTCTTCTCCTTGTTTGATACTCAATCCTCTCTCGGTACTTTTGCTTAACGCTGCAGCACATTTGCATGTGCATCTTCTGTCCCTTTTTCAGCTTTACGCATTCATCATCATACCATGGGTTTCTTTTTAGGTGGTTGGAAAGCTACTGTGGCTTCAACTGCCTCTTTGATGATATCGCGAAATGAGGACCACTAGTTGTTGGCGTCCGTGGCACTCACTTCATTTGATTCGCAGTCACTTATTTTTTAATTTGACAATCGAACGTTTGCCCGCGAAAAGTATGCACGTCTAAGATATTAGTGGCTTCCATCGATAAGCACATGGTCGATTTGGTTTGCGTATCGATCATTTGGATAACTCCAGGTTGATTTGTGGAAACCAAGTGCTCCTTATCACCGCAAAATGAGCTTCTGAAAAGTCTATTAGTAAGAGGCTTATATTGTATTTGTCTCTTCGTGGTAGCTGTGCCTATCAATAAATCCGCCGAAGGTGTCTTCTTTTCTAATTTTGCATTAAGGTCCCCGATCAAAATTCTTAGATCTTATTCCAGGCAGGCGCCGTATAGGTTCTGTCCAGGAGGTCATAAACTCAACCTTTAGAGAACGTCCAACTCTATTGTGAAAGTAGCTTTGTTGCCAATCATAGCCAGGTGATCACTTATCGGTTGAAAGTCGATAACTTTGCTGCTTAGCCAATTTCCCAGTTTTGTATCCCAGCTGTAGTAAATGCCACCGCGATCTTTTCATTTCATCAAACCTGATCTTTTCTACCTGGATTGCGAGTCTGCTTTATAGCGAGTGAGGACAGATTCAAGTATTTGAGTTCAAAGTAAATACTCTTTAATCGTTATAAGTTGACGAGCTGGGTCTTGTTGCCAATAATATCCATGTATATTTTTTAGGTAATTAAAATGACTAGTTATTCTACAAGCATTATCCAAAAATACAAAGGTAAGTGAGATATCACAAGAAACATCATATCACCTCCAACACAGGACACAATTGGTTAACTTTGAATCACTTTGACTTATGAAGACAAAACAACTGACAGAAGGCGGTTATTTGGACATTTAGTTTGAGAGAGTTGTTAAACAAAAAAAAAAATCTTTTTTTCAATATGGCCAGCTCCTTCCTAACCCCGAAAATCCCAAAAACTTTTTTTGACTAATTTGAAACTCTAAAAATTGGTATAAGGCTTTAACAATTTTTTAATTCTTCTAGGCATCGTATTTATATTTACACAAGTATAATCAGTCGACGTTCTTGATGTTTGCTCTTAGCTTATGAGTTGTTTCCGTCATGGATTTAGTGCATATCACATTTTGTTACATTTTTCTATGATTACTTGCATGTTTTTATAATATAAAATTCCTTATCCTTTCCTTAAAAACATAGGTATCTACTTAGAATTTGTGTCCTTGTATTTCAATATAAAAGCTTTTCTCTTGAAAATTTATAACCATTCTACGAATGGAGATATCACACTTGACAAAAAAACAATCTTTAATTTTAGGTAACAACATATCTCAAACAAAATATGTCAAAAGCCAACTTTATCCTTTCTTCCCTGTTAGTTTCAGATTCAGACACAAGACAAAACCCTTCAAGCGGAAATTTCAACTTCATTGCAATCAATTGCAGTTTGCAAGTAGTGGAGCACAACTTGATTGATTGCACTCTAACTATTCGTATTAATCTTCACACTACCCTCCCGTTTTAAATGAGCTTATTTCTCAGAGCTCACGCAATTACTTTTAAATCACACCCGCAGAAACTAATGTGATTAAAAGCTAAGCCTAAGCTTTTGTAGCCTGATTGCACGAAAATCCTATTTTTTTTTCACTCGTTCACAATTGCATCCCACACTCACGCAAATTATAGCCTTTACAGCTCAATAAGGCTTTAAATTTTCATGAGAAGCTTCGCAGAGTTTTAACTATTTTTCTTTTTTTTTACAATTTTATTTTGTTTTTGCATTACGGTACTTACTTGGAGCTTGTGTTGTTGTGGTCATCATAGTTGTGGTGGACGTTGTGGTTGGCTCTGTTGTGGTTACACGCTCCGTAGTCGTTGTCGGAAGGATGACAATGGTTGGCTCCTCGGGTTCGGTTCTTTCGCGATGGTGACCGTTGCTACCATTGCCGTTGCCATTTGCTTTTCGTTTGCTGCCATTGGCAGCATTGTTGCGACCATTGCCATTATTGGTGCTACTGCTGGCACTGCTGATACCACTATCGCCGTTTATGCCATTCGAGCCTGTGCTGCCACCTCCGCCGCCTCCGCCTCCGCCATTTGTGCCACCATGGTAATCGTCATTTCCCGTATTTCCGTTCTCTCCATTTCCGCTGTGCAACAATGTTTCCGGTATTGAATCTGGTTGTTCGATATAATTGGTTTCAACCGATGTAGGCTCTGATTTCGCTTTCGTCTTTTTACATTACAGAAAATGTTATGTAAATGATTGAAAGAAAAATAAAAAAAAGAGAAAAGAATTTTGGGAATTCGAATAAAATTTTTGTTTGTTTGAATTTATTTTTCGTACCGGATGTTGCCGGAATACCTCGACTTGAGTGTTTTTGGGTTTTTTGAGTACCATTGGTGCCTGTTTTGTGGTGGTTGTTGTTGGTGGTGGTAGGGTTGTTGTTGTGGTTGTTGTAGTTGTTGTGGTTATAAGGAGACCCAATTCAGCCAACCGTTTCATATGAAAATCCTTTTGGGCTTCAACTGTTGATGAAAGCAAAATAAACTATTTAGTTGATGTGTTTTTTTTTTGTGAGATAAACAAAAAAAAAATGCATTATTTACCGACACAAGGATTCATCCAGAGTAGTCTTCTCCAACCAACACATTGGTACAGGAATTGTGAGTCTGTGCCCTGACAGGCACACGTCGTACGCAGTGATGTTCCCAAAATACCCAGCATCGCTTGTCGACAGCCACTCGGTCGGCCAGCACATTTTTTTGTAACGCTATCTACTGCACATGCTTGCTCGTAGTATTCCAGTTTAATTCTATGGACAAAAAGAATAAACAAATTAAACTATCTCTAGAGTTTTGAAAGCAACAGTAAAATAAACATTTATATAATTTTTCATATTAGTTTAAATCTCGAAAACAAGAGTTCCTTCTGTGGAAACATAAGCACACGAGACTTTACAAATGGAAACTTTTCGCTGAGTGAGTCATTTTTATTGGAGAATAAATGGGAAAATCCTGCGGGCGCTTGTATTTAATGTACTTTTTTTACCTTCTTTTTTAGCCCTATGACGCAGGTCAAAGTCTTGCAAAATTAGCAAAGAGGTACCTACCCAATTTTTTTTCACTCTATAACTGAAAGTATAAATCCAGCAAAAGTATATTGTCTACAAAAAAGAAGGTTATTTAATTTAATAAAAAATAAACTTAAATAATTTGTCTGTACGATGAGCCGTTCTCATCAGTCACTAGTCACAGTCACCACTCAAAGTATCTTTGTAAGTGACTACCTGTTGACGAGGAAAGCTCCTGTAAGAATTTTTTCATGGGGGTGTTGGGTGAAATCATGGACTCTAACAGAAGAAGGACAAATATTTGTCAAATGTGCATACTTAAAATATTAAAAATATGTTAGCAGCATGGCACTCTAAAGAACTGATTATGTCATATAATAAGGAAGTAATACGTTCATGGAATTTTATTGTAAAAATCATCAAAGGGGTCATTAAAGATGAGAAAACCGCGGAGTACTATTAAATTGGAGGGTGCATTTTTTAGAGAGGGGTGCAAAAGCACCCTTTTTGGTTTTTTGCATATAACTCGAAAACGAAGCAAAATTTCGAGAAAATTCACATAACCTTTTTTGTAGAGGATAAAATTTACCATTAAAAAAATTAAGTTTAAAAAAAGTTAAGTTTAAAAAAAGCTAGTTTAAAAAAAAAATCATTGCAAAAAAATGTAAAAATACCATTTTTTGGCTTTTTTTACATATTTGCTTATAACATTCTTACCAGCAGAGATAGGTATAGGCATTGTATCATATAAAAGAAAGATAATAAATTTTTCTTTAAAATAAATTTTAAAAAGAACGGTTTGGATAAAAATCGACCGAGAAATAGTCGTTCAAACTAGTCTGATGTTAAGTTTTTAAAGCTTTATAAGTGGCATTTTTGGCTATTTGGATGGACTTGTTAGATTTAGTACCCAAACTGGGTTAATTAGGGAGTCATGACCAGTTGAGTCAAAGATAAAAGTCAAATTTCAAACTTTTCGCAGTTTTAGGGTTGCCATCTTCTTTTTTTTTGTATTTAAAATAATTGTCAAAATCAACACACATGCTTTTACAAGGCCTAGTTTTGAGCACATGTTTGCGTATACCTTTAAAGAAATAACTTTTTTTATTTTGGAATACCTAACTCGTCTGGCACTATTTTGTCCATATAACGAAAGGCATAAACTACCAAATACCCCGGTTTGTGAAAGTAGATTTGTTAGTTTTGATTATTATTTAAAAAATTAGAAAATGAAAGGAAAACAAATCACCAACATTTTAACATTTCTGGCATGCATTTTCGACAGCCAAACTCGTCTGGCACAGTTTTGTCTCTATTTGAGGAGACATTAGCTAGCATATATTGAAAACCCGGCTTTGTAGAACAAGGTTTGACAGTTATTTGAAATTTGAAAAAAAAAGTTATTTCTTATAATACCTACTCTGAAAATGTTGAGCTCATCTGGCAAGGACTTTCAACCGCAAAACTTGTCTGGAACAATTTTTTGTTTCATGTTCGAGAAGATTTAAGCTAACATGTGTTCAAAGCCCGACTTTGTAAGAGCAAGTGTTGTTGATTTATTCTAAATTTTGAAAAAAAATTAGATGGCAACCCTAAAACTGCAAAAAAATTTGAAACTTGACTTTTATTTTTGACTTAACTGGTCATGATTCCCTTATACAACCGGTTTGGGTGTAAAATCTAACAAGTCCATCAAAATAGCCAAAAATGCCACTTATAAAGCTTTAAAAACTTAACATCAGCCTAGTTTGAACGACTATTTCTCGGTCGATTTTTATCCAAACTGTTCTTTTTAAAATTTATTTTAAAGAAAATTGAAATATCTTTCTTTTATGTTCAGCAATGCCTATACCTATCTCTGCTGGTAAGAAAGTTATAAGCAAATACGTAAAACAAACCAAAAAATGCGATTTTTCACATTTTTTTGCAATGATTTTTTTAAAAATTATCTAACTAAAAATTTTTTTCAAAAATCCATTTTGATGGTAAATTTTATTCTCTACAAAAAAAGTTTTGAGAATTATCTCGAAATTTTGCTTCGTTTTCGAAAAGCTTCTGCACCCCTCTCCAAAAATTGCACCCTCCAATTTAATAGCACTCCGCGGTTTTCTCATCTTCAATGACCCCTTTGATGATTTTTACAATAAAATTCCATGAACGTCTTTCTTCCTTATTGCCCTATTTTTTAGGACATAATCAATAGCCTATAGTGCTAGGACGCCAATTCAATATGAATGCTTTAAATGGCGCTAAAATAGTATGTCGTAACTATGATCGAGTTAGCCGAGAATGAATATGGAGATCGTTGCTTGGTAGAGGAATTCCACTAAAAATTGTTGCCATTATTAAGGACGGTCCACACTATGTCGATCAACATTGTTGGTTAACATTGTCGATCAATATGCTAGTGTGTACGTGAAAAACCTTCGTAGCAAACATTTGTGTGGTTTGGAATTTTCTGATCGATGCGTCAGGAGCCAACCGAAGGGTTCTGGGTTCGAATCCTGGTGGTACACAACTTTTTTTGTTTTTTCTTGTGAACAATAAAGTTTAAAGGTAAAACGATATTATTAACATTAAATACTTATTCACAACAAATATTGCATTTTTCATCTATTAAAAATGTGATTAATAATGCACAAAACCAATAAATTATGTTCATGAATTTAAAACCCTACAAATAATTTTAATAAAATGAGATTTGTTGAACAACTTTGTCGATTGCTATCCATTTGAATCGGGTAACGTTCGGGTCAACAAATGTTGATTGGCTTTGTCGATCAACACGTCTACACTTACTCAACACTGTTGATCAACGATGTTGACCTACACAATTCGACATAATGTGGACGCGACTGTAAAGAGTCCTACAACAACGCAAGGTGTTTTGTTTTGCGCAATGGGCAGCTATCCGACTCCTTCGTAGTGCAACAGGGTGTGAGACAAAAAGGATGTTCTATCGCCAATTCTTTTCCGGCTGGCGATGGACGACTTATTGACGGCCATTGTTGGTACAGCTGAGCGACAGGGCATTCACTGGGGACCGTTCGAAAGGCTCAGTCATTCAGACTATGCCGATGACATATGTCTACTGGCAAATAACATCAGTGGGCTGAACGGGATGTGCCACTCACTGCAAGTGAAGAGTCGAGTGGTCTAAGAATAAACAGTAAAAAGACAAAAATAATGCTCACAGGTCGCTCCACACAGCAGCGTATTATTCTCCACAAGACACGCCAGTTGAAGTAGTGGAACAGTTAAACTACCTTACCTGTCTTCGCCTCATTTTAAAAATTTGCTGGCCACAAATAATATCAAATGAGGAATTGTGGCGCAGGACAAGTCAAAAGCGGCTGGACGTCGACAGTAGAAAGTGTAAATGGCGTTGGATTGGTCACACACTGAGGAAACCAAACGATGAAATTTTAAAGCCGTCCTTTGAATCGAATCCTCAGGGTGCACGGCGGGTTGGAAGACCAAAAACAACCTAGAAATCAGCTGTCTTAGCGGAAGCAGAATCCCAGAGAAAGACGTTGCCACAGCTAAAGTACCTTGAAGCAGACCGTGAAGGATGGAGACGTTTTGTTGACGCCCTATGCCCCATATGAACTATGTCATCACCCTTAACGACAGAGCTTATCGTCATTAAACGGAATTCCACATGCAAGCTTTGACGAGATGTGGGGCGAAACAAAAAGTGTTCTTATGGAGGCTCAATCCCAACCTGAACCCAAGTGGACGAGAGATGAAGCGTTTTGGATAACCCAAGACACCCGGGATCAAATCTGGGATAAAATCGAGTAGGTATCGCAAATTATTGAAAGTGCATAAAAATGCCAAGGCAGACGTTCAACAAATGGCTGAATTTCGGAATAAGTATCGGAAAGAACATAAAAGTTGTAGTACCTCGTGGCATGGTGGTTAGTACGTAGGACTGTCATGCCGAAGGTGTGGGTTCGATTCCCAACCGTGCCACCTAAAAACAGAAATGTTTTATTCGAGGTACTGCCTCTTGCGAGGAACTGACAAATCCTCCAAGAGTATATTTGTCATGAAAAAGTGCTTCTCATTAAGCCGTTCGGACTCGGCAAAAAACTGTAGGTCCCCTCCATTCCTGCCAACAAACATGCACACAGGAATGGTTGTGAGTTGAAAGCCACTAGGCCCTGGTTCTCCACGAGCAGTTGCGCCACCCAATTTATTTATTTATTTATAAAAGTTGGTCTATCGTGACAGATGGGCGAGGTAAGACGGACTTGTAGATAATGTGGAAAACGCAGTAAAAAGAGGAGATATCCAAGAATAACCAGATATTGTTGAGAAAAAAAGCGACACCAATCATCCTGTAATGGATGTAGATGGCAAACTTTTGGTAAAAGTTGAGGAGCAGCTACGCAGGTGGAAGGATAACTTTTGTGCTCTGCTAAACGAGGACTTGCTGAGCAAAGTGCTTCAATAATTCTATTTAAAAACAACAAAGCAACTGGACTTGATGGAGTACCTCCCTATTGAATTCCTAAAAACTGATCCTGTAAATTGTCTAATATTCTACATCAGTTGATACAAGGTGTTTAGGAAAATGAAATCTATCCCAGGGTGTTATTGGTAAGTTGCAACCCATAATTTTTGTGCAAAATGAACGAACAAATAATATGGATATTGGAAAGCATCCAGGATATGAAGTTGGAAAGATCACATTGCAATGGTTCACCTGTCAATAACATGCTTACAAATTGCCTCTGATGCATCATTTATTTATTAAATTTGATAAAGCGAACTAAATAAGGTTCTCAACTTAGTTCAGGGCCCATTGCAAAAGTGGTAAAAAATTGTGCTGACCTTCATGTTAATTCCACAGTTTATTGAAGCACAAAGGTCACTTAAATAATTATTTATTTTATCATTATTCACAGAAAGATTTGTGGCCATCAAAATACAAAAACGTGAGTAGGTACCATGAAACACTACTTCCCTAAGTTTAGTCTAAATTGCTTAGAAATTAAATAATCATTTATGAGAAAAATTTAACTAACATTTTTTGTAGGAAATTTTCTAAGCTATAACCTAGTCCCTGGCATTTTTTCAGCAAGAATTACCTTTCGGGAAATATTCCTTTTTACAGTTTCTTTAGAATGCTATGAGGAGGTTACTACCAAAATTCAGCATTCTGCCTTTTTTCCGAAGCAAAATGCTTAAATGACTGGACTATTTACACTTAATTGCAATAAATGTTAAAAAGCACTGCGAAATTTGAGTTTTCAAAACATAAAATTCTACACGGTTTTTTATTCCCCATTGGACCATGCTGTCGAGATCAGAATTTTATGAGCTTATCATAAGCTGCCGTTCAAGTTCCACTTCCAAGGAACAAGGAAGTGAATCTTGAAACGAATATGAAAAGCTGCCAGCGTTGAAGAACACCTCTTCAGAACAATGGGAGGGTACTATCCGACCGGATCAGCGGATTTGTGCTCTTTTAGAACTCTTGGCACTGCACGAGGGCGAAAGAAGATTCGTCCCATGAAATCGTTGAAGCTCTCAAGTACACAGGAGGAGTCATGACATTCTCTGATAGCGTCGAAATGGCAGCGAACTGTGCTGCAAGCAAATTGGCTTTCTCTAACATAAAGGGAGTGCCAGTGTCATTGAAGAAGAGCGTTGGCACCGTGGAAAAAGTTGTATTTTTAATGTTTTTTCAAGTGACTACCTTTGGGACATTGTAGTAATTTGTACTACAATATATAATGTAATATATATAACAGCACGGATTTGACATTGGATTTGAAGTACCTATTTGAAGTAGGGGAGAAAGTACCGAAGTAGGAAGCGTCCAGATCCGTACCACCGTTTGCAGAAATAATACTGCCAAGGATGTTTAACTGTTCGACTTCTTCCACTGGCGTCTCCTGTAGAATAATACGCTGCTGTCAAACTTATTGCCACTAGAAAGAATGTTGTCAATTTTAAAACCGATACATCATTTATTTATTATTCTGAAATGATACTCGCGAAAACTGTCAAAAACTAAAATACATCTCACATGGCTCCGAGAGTTCATCGAGAAGACCGAAGCTCCTTGGCCGAACGCTGACCTTCGACTAATTAGTAAGAAGGAAATCAGCGAACTGAGCAGGCCAAAGGCAGTGCTGACACTTAAGGGACCCGTGATACCAAGAGACCGGATAGAACGGAACCTCAAGTCCCTGAACACCGAACAACTCAGCCAGAATTGGGAGTTTATTCAGGTAAACGAACCAACCAAAGATGGCACCGAAGTGATTGTGAGTCTAAGCCACAAATCGATGCCACTTCTGCGGAAAATTGGCTACAAAGTGCGCGTTGGTACAAACCGATGCAAGCTTAGATTCATAGCCAATAAGAAAAAACAGGTAAATAAGGAGGTGGTAGTTAATAACTTATCATGAAATTTTTACAAATAAATCTTCATCATAGTAAAGCTGCCAGCGCCAACCTGGTCTACCTCATGGAGAGTAGACAAATAGACATTGCCCTAATTCAAGAACCCTGGATATTAGGCGGCAGAATTAGGGGGCTCCACTCAAAAGGACTTACACTGTTTAAATCCTCTAACACAGGTACCAACAGTAATTATAGAACATGTATTGTAGCTAGAAAACAGATTAATCTCTTTCTTCTATCCACATACAGTAACCTAGATCAAACTGCGATAAAGTTGGAGCGCGATGGGCTTCCACCGCTTATCTTGGCATCATGCTATATGCCGTACGATGGGACGGAGGGACCTCCTGCAAATGTCACGTGCCAACTTGTTCAACGCGCAGCTGTGGAGAAATGGGACCTTGTGATAGGATGTGATTCTAATTCACATCATATCCAATGGGGCAGCACTGATATCAATGATCGGGGTGAGCCTCTTTTTGAATTTATCATAGAAAATAACATACTAGTAGCGAATAGAGGTAATGACCCAACATTTGTCACTAAGAACCGCGAGGAAGTACTCGATATCACCCTTGTGAGCAACTCGAATACTGTCTCAATAGAACAATGGAAGGTACTTAAGGAAGAATCTTTTTCCGATCACAGGTTAATTGAATTCTTTATACTTAGTACAACAAACTCTCGAAAACCTTTTAGAAACTTCAGGAAAACTAACTGGGATATTTTTAATGGGGAAGTAGAGAATGAAATCAAATTGCTTAATACCAATGCAATTGATAATCCTGAGAACTTAGACAAAGCTGCCGAGAAATTCACAGAAATACTCAGCAATGCTTTTGTCAAAGGATGTCCATTAAAACCAGGTAAAAAAGGCAACAAAAAACCACCTTGGTGGACAATAGAACTGGGCGACATTAGGAAAGAAACGAGGCGACTTTTCAATGTCGCCAAGCGCACCAGATCAGACACCGACTGGGAGATCTACAAATCCAGTCAAAGAAAATTCAAAGCTGAAACACAGCGAGCGAAACGCAGCTCGTGGAGAACCTTCTGCGATGAAATAGAAGGCACCAATGAATCAGCTAGACTAAGGAAAATTCTCTCCAAAGAGCCATCTACCTTAGGTTCCTTAAAAGAACCAAGTGGTCGCTGGACAGAATCATGCAGTGAAACTCTAAAACTCTTAGTTAATGCTCACTTTCCCGGGTGTAGCTCTAACCCAAGCTATAACCTGGAAACTGAGATATTTACAGAGCACAGAACACCGTCGGACATTGTAACGGAAGACAAGATTAAATGGGCAATAAACTCTTTCTCCCCTTACAAATCCCCGGGACTAGATGGCATCTTTCCAATGATGTTACAAAAAAGTGAAAACCTCATTACTTCACACCTGAAAAACATATTCTCAAGTAGCCTCAGATGGGGATATGTACCTAAAGCATGGCGTGAAGTCAAGGTTGTATTTATCCCGAAGGCTGGTAAACCCAGCCACACGGAAGCTAAAGACTATAGACCAGCCATACTCAACCTTTTCTTCTTAAGGGCCACAAAGACGTTTTAGCTTTGGTGCCTCGGGCCGCAACATGAATTACTTTATGTACCTACTTAGGTGTTAATAAAAAAAAAATTTAAATTTACTGAGGTTTTTCATTATAATACAAAAATTAATTAGATTTTTTTAATTTAGACCACTTTTTCAAAATCTGGCTTGTTCCTGCATGCTAAAGTAATTCTTTCGTATGTTTTCTTTCTGTACACATTTTGTAAGAACGAAAACGATTATTCGCAAACGTATGCATATCCAAGTGATCTTGATAGGGTTTGGGTTATTCCTTTGAACGGATTTATATTTTTGGGAGTAGTGCTCCAAAATTCCATGTAATTCTTGTGTTAATTGTAGTGCGAAGAATTATATACTCCTAAAAAATATGCGCTTTGCTTTGAATTTCTATATTTTTGTGTCTATATTTTTTATCAGCGATTGATTTCCATTATTCACTCCAGGGTTGACTTACTTTTTTTCTGTCGGGAACATTATCATCATCTGAAGTAGATGAAAGATACTAAATGTTGTGATCACTCATTTCACAGTCTTTTGATAGTAAAACCGGTCAAAGACGGTACTCACATTGGACTGAAAAACTGGATCTTTTTTACTTTTCAATATTCATATCTCGCTCCCACTCCCTCACTGAAGTGAAATTTGAATATTGAATCGTAAAAAAAAACAGTTTTTCAGTTCATTGTGAACACCGTCAAACTTCTCAAAATCACCTTCAATTTGAGTTTAATCAGCTGTCAAATAATGATAGAAAAATATTTTCTTGGTCTGTCATTCGCGAAAACGAAAAGACAAAGTGACATTTCATTCTTCAACTGAGCTATTTCCACTTGTCTTTCAAATTTGATGTCATTGCCTGACAAACAGTGCAGGGTAGTAAAAGGATGCAATCTTTTGTAAATGCAATATTTTGTGACTTTTACCAAAAGATTGCAATCATTAACTTCACTTTGAGACTTCAACTTCAAATTCTGCAATCACCATTCATTTGCTTTGAAATGATTGATCGAAAATATTTTTTTGCTTCCATCATTAAACACATAAAATGCAAAGAATACAAATGAATACAAAGAATGCAAAGAATGCAAATGAATGCAAAGAATTCAAATGAATGCAAGATTGTAAAATGAATGCAAGGAATGCAAATGACTGCAAAGAATGCATGCATGAAAATGATTGGGGGCAAAAGTGATTGCAATCATTTTAAAGCAAATGAATGATTGCAGAATTTGAACTCGCAGTGTCTGAAACTTAATTCAATGATAGCAATCTTTCAATTGAAGTCAGTAAATGATTGTATATGATTGCATTCACAAAAGATTGCATTCTTTTACAACCCTGAAACAGTGTTTGTTTGAAAATGTTTTCTATGTCCCCTTTCACACGAAGAAACAAGTTGCTGGAGATTTTTTTGACGTTTTCTTTTAATCTCCTCAAAAATCTCTTGTACCTTTCACACGAGGAAACAAATCTTCAGGCAATTTTTGAAATTTCCTTTGAAAGTGTATTGGTTGACCTAGAAGTGAAAGGAAATGTCAAAAAAATTTCTTCAAATCCTCAACCGGGGAGATTCGATCACCCCTCTTTCCTCCTGCCCTTGTCACCCTGGCACTGAAAGTTGCTGGCAACTCAGTTTACTCGTGTGAAAGGGGACTATTTTGGGCTTTATTTTTCATTTGATATAATTTATTTATTATTTTGGGCAAAGTGAAATAAGGAAATATTATCAAAAATATTCTTTTTTTTTTGGGCGTTATTTCCCAATCAATATTAGGCGTGTTTTGTTGACCTCCTTAATGTGAACATTAAGATACGTTCCACATTCAGCCGAAGGGTTACTGAAGTTCAAATGTGAAGTTAACTTGTTGTTGTTGCATTTGAAAATTTGGGCATAGGCGCTTTTTCCAAACAGCTTTTAATTTGTATTGATGATATTCAGTTTTTCTATGACATCTCATATTAATTGTAGAATGCCAAGTGGGCCACCTATAAAAGCTCGGCGGGCCACATGCGGCCCGCGGGCCGCAGGTTGAGTATAGCTGCTATAGACCAATCAGTCTCACGTCGTTTACTCTTAAAACTTTCGAGAGACTGTTGGACATCTATATTCGCAGCTCACTGAACCTGGAGGTGATTTCTCCAATGCAGCATGCCTATACGAAAGGCAAAAGCATAGAAACTGCACTTCACTGTGTTGTTGATACAATTGAAAAAACTCTCAAAGACAAGGAATACACTCTTGCTGCCTTCCTAGATATTGAAGGAGCATTCAATAATGTGGAAAATGATGCAGTTAAAAGAGCCCTTGTAGAGCTGAATATAGAAAAGTCAATTATAAATTGGACTATGTGCATGTTAAAAAACAGGCATATTAATACAGAACTTGGAGATTCACGTTTAAAAGTATCCACATCCAGAGGAACATCCCAGGGAGGGGTGCTTTCTCCGCTTCTTTGGATACTAGTCATGAACGAAATTCTTGTAAAATTAAAATATAGTGGAGTCAAAGTAGTAGCTTATGCAGATGACCTAGTACTACTTGCGACAGGTAAATTCCCATCCACTATTAGTGAACAAATAGAATATGCCCTGTCAAAGGTCAACACATGGGTAAAGAATTGTGGTCTAATGGTCAATCCATTGAAAACTGAATTGGTTCTCTTCACTAACAGAAGAAAAATACCAATGTTTATATTACCATCAATTGCAGGGACTCCACTCAAAATCTCGGATCAGACCAAATACTTGGGTGTGATCCTTGACAAGAAACTGAACTGGAGTCTCAACACTAAAGAGAGAGCAAAGAAAGCTATGGTTGCGTTCTATTCCTGCAACAGGATCTGTGGTAAATCCTGGGGACCCAATCCAAAAATTATCAGGTGGATGTACACGGCAATAGTTAGACCGATACTTACCTACGGTAATTTAGTTTGGTGGAACGCGACTGAGAAAGCAACAAACCTGAAAACCTTGACAAAAGTTCAAAGATTAGCATGCGTAGGTATTACGGGGGCGTTGAAAACCACTCCCACAGCGGGACTGGAAGCTATACTCAACTTGAGACCCCTAGATCTATTCGTGCAAGAATCTGCAGCATACAGTGCCCTGCGCCTAAGCCAGACTAAATGCTGGAAGCAAAGCACATCAGGCCATACTCAGATTCTGCAGAGATATGTGGGAAATAATGTTTGCACAGACTACACAACACCCCATTTAAACTTCAACAGACCCTTCACTACCTCTTTTCCTAATAGAGAGGAGTGGGAAAACAACCAACCTTTCAGTAATGCATCTACGATAACTGTCTTCACTGATGGTTCGAAGATGGACACTGGAGTTGGTGCAGGAATTTTCTCGGAAACTCTGGGACTAGCTAGCTCCTTCAGACTTCCGGACTTTTGCAGTGTCTTCCAAGCCGAGGTCTTGGCAGTGACAAAAGCAGCTACGCAAATATCAATGATGTCGATACCACGAGCTGATATCACCCTCTTTATTGATAGCCAAGCAGCAATAAAAGCAATTTCTGCCACCGAGATACACTAGTCAACAATATTAAAGGAACACATTTTTTTTTCAATTTTTGTTAGCGTTTTTTGAAGAGCTGTATCTTTGTGACGAGTGGTCGTATTGAGTTGAAATAAAAGGCATTTTACAGCTTTATGTTTTTTGTTTTGAGATTTCTTTCCAAACAATTATTTTTGAAGTACCGTTATTGCAAAAAATGAGACGAGACAAAAAAATTATTTTTTTTTATTTTTTTTTAAGGTCCTCATTTCTTGTTTATTCAGCTTCAATTCAGTTTTTTTGTTGTTGTCGTACGATTTTTTTTGACATGGTTTATCTGACTTTGAATGAAAAAAGATACTTTTAGCATTGATTACCAATATCTCAGCAAATAATGTCGTTATAAAAATTTCAAAGACAGTTTTGGAAATTTGAAAAAGCGTTTTACAAGATTTTTTTATGATTTTGTAGAAATTATTTTTTTTACCGTTCACCGTTAGTTTAAAAAAAGTACTAAAAAACGACGTTTTTTAGTCTTTTCGTAAATCTTTTTTTTTCGTTGCAAATATTGATTGCATGGCTTGCGTTGGTATGCAAATTTATAGACTTTTAAATCATCAATATTCTTGTAAATTTTCAAATTGATTCATCGAACCGTTTTTCCTCACCAAAACTTCAAAGTCTTACAAACCAGGTAAAGGAACAAATTGTGGTGTTCCTAAACAATGCGAAGTTGTCATCAAAATGACAAGAAAACCGCAATTCCAGTGGATTTTTTTCACAGTTTTGCATTAGTTAGATACTTTTTTGAATGGAAATGAAATAAAAAGTACGTTAAACAAAAAAATAAAAAAAATGAATTTAAAAAAATTTTCAAACAAAAAAACTTGATTTTTTAAATTTTTTTTTTTTTGAAAAATGTAATTTTTTTTTCATTTCCATTCAAAAAAGTATCTAACTAATGCAAAACTGTGAAAAAAAATCCACTGGAATTGCGGTTTTCTTGTCATTTTGATGACAACTTCGCATTGTTTAGGAACACCACAATTTGTTCCTTTACCTGGTTTGTAAGACTTTGAAGTTTTGGTGAGGAAAAACGGTTCGATGAATCAATTTGAAAATTTATAAGAATATTGATGATTTAAAAGTCTATAAATTTGCATACCAACGCAAGCCATGCAATCAATATTTGCAACGAAAAAAAAAGATTTACGAAAAGACCACAAAAAGTCAGTTTTTAGTACTTTTTTTAAACTAACGGTGAACGGTAAAAAAAATAATTTCTACAAAATCATAAAAAAATCTTGTAAAACGCTTTTTCAAATTTCCAAAACTGTCTTTGAATTTTTTATAACGTCATTATTTGCTGAGATATTGGTAATCAAGGCTAAAAGTATCTTTTTTCATTCAAAGTCAGATAAACCATGTCAAAAAAAATCGTACGAAAACAACAAAAAAACTGAATTGAAGCTGAATAAACAAGGTATCTGATCATGACATTTAATTGACTCAAAAAAATGTATCCATAGAAATGAGGACCTTCAAAAAAAATAAAAACAAAATAATTTTGTTGTCTCATTTTTTGCAATAACGCAATAACGGTACTTCAAAAAAATTTGTTTGCAAACAAATCTCAAAACAAAAAATATAAAGCTGTAAAATGCTTTTTATTTCAACTCAATACGACCACTCGTCACAAAGATAAAAAAAAATAAATAAATTGGGTGGCGCAACAGCTCATGGAGAACCAGGGCCTAGTGACTTACAACTCACAACCATTCCTGTGTGCGTGTTTGTTGGCAGGAATGGAGGGGACCTACAGTTTTTTGCCGAGTCCGAACGGCTAAATGAGAAGCACTTTTTCATGACAAGTATACTCTTGGAGGATTTGTCAGTTCCTCGCAAGAGGCAGTTCCTCGAATAAAACATTTCTGTTTTTAGGTGGCACGGCTGGGAATCGAACCACACCTTCGGCATGACAGTCCTACGCACTAACCATCAAGCCACGAGGTACTACCTCGTCACAAAGATACAGCTCTTCAAAAAACGCTAACAAAAATTGAAAAAAAATGTGTTCCTTTAATATTGTTGACTAGTGTACATTCGAAGCTTGTGACCTGCTGTCGCGAAGAGCTTAGGGTTCTTGGCATGCAGCATTACATTAGACTCTGCTGGGTTCCCGGTCACAGTGATGCACAGGGAAACGAGAGAGCTGATGAGCTGGCGAGAACGGGTTCGTCGCTTGATTCAAGTCAAGCCGAACAAAATATTAAAGTACCAACCTGTAGCATCAAACAGGAAATTGGTAACAAAATATTAGAAAAAACCAATGAAAGATGGAATCTGCTTGAAACATGCGCCACAACTAGAAAGTTATGGCCAAATTTCAATAAGCAGAGAACAGACAAAATTATGCAAATGGACAAGAAACATCTGCGTTCCCTTGTCAGCATAATCACCGGACACAACCTACTGAGATACCATAAAAAGAAAATGAGGCTCAGTACTGATGACCTTTGCAGAGGATGCAGTGACGAAGAAGCACATGAGGATACCTTACACTTCCTTTGCCACTGCCCAGCACTCTGTCATTTAAGAAAGAAACACCTAGGAAATCATTTCTATGACGACCTAGAGGAACTTTCTGGAACTTCGGCTATTAGGCTTCTGAATTTCATCAACGCCTTTAAATGGCTTGACTGCTAACAGAACACATAGGTTTTTACATAAAGTGGAATATAATTTCCTAGGGTATCACAACGGATCTACATAGATCTAAGTGTGACGGTAACGAGATCAACTGTCAGCCCTTCTACCTAACCTAACCTAAAATACATCTCACAATTTACAAATCCCAAAAGTATACAAACAAATTAACAGTTAGGTAGTAGTTATCTAGTTGAAGGTAGGTATTATGTGAAGAAACTTTTTTTCTTTATTAAAAACCAACAGAAATCAACAATAATTACAACTACGACGAAGCAGTGACGTTCATAAGTGTTTTCATTTCAATTAAACTTTTTAATTAAACAATCTGACTCGCAGAAATTTCTCAAAAGTGTTCTACTCGCACTATTTTGAACCCATCACGACCAACTTACAGGTGCAACCCCATAATGTACACAATCTAAAGAAATTTTCATTTTTAATCGTTGAATCATGTAATCAGCAAGAGGAACAAAATTAATCCGATTGAAAAATCGAGAAACCTCATTTGTCACTCAAAGTCATATCCAGCAGACTGAAGTTTTTCCACCACCATCCTGATGGAGATAATTTTGTATCCTTATCCTGCAACATAAAAAAAAACACAACCAACCTTATTACGGTTATTACTTTGAACGATGACATCCAGTTTTCTCGCTTCACAAAATAGATTGATGCATGACGAGCACAAACCCACGAGACATAAACAACAAATAGACAGACATGCCCCTTGCTGCTCTCTGAAGAAGTTGTCGAATTAATTGCCATTTAACTTGGGAGCCGGAATTATTAGCCCCTCCCCCCAGTCACTCCCTCCCCTCTTTTCATAAATGATGTGACTTTAACTCAATGATGGCTTAAATGCTTTGATTATGACATACTAGAACAAGACTCCTGTCAAGATCCGGAGCAATTAATAAACTCCAGCCGAAGACTATTAATATGGTTAAAGCGGATACCCAAGCACCATCCTCAAACCACCTTTCGTTCGGATCGGAGTATGTTGAGCCTCTGTGCATCGCATATCCAAATGCAAACGACTCTCCTTGGCAACTGGTATGAAATATTAAGTTGTCTTGTCGAACAGCATCAACCTGGCCAACACATCAGCATAGGTATTTGCTGAAACCACTTCAAGAGTACCTATGTCGTACGAGAATATGGAATAACGGTAACTCATTCGTATGGGTTGGCTGCAGTGGTAGTGTCTAATTCCGTTAAATCAGATAACATCAATCTCAGTCAGTGGTGTTGCCTTTTGCTTTATGGTGTTGGAGGGATTTGTAAGCAAGCACGTATAGTCGGATCGGAAGATACCTGCAGCTGTATTAACCGCTTAAGCATCTGTGTTCGAAAGACAAGCAATATGGCAGTTAAGCTGGAATGGTTGGGGTCTTTGACATGGTAAGTGATTTATTACGAACTCCTAGTGTCATCATACATAGAAGAGTAGTGAAATTTCCAAAATAATGCATCCTGCTAATTTTATATCCCGGAGTTTTAAACCCTTTAACAGGAAAATGGTACTTAATCGTTGATATCTTAAAAATGAAAATTTTGTGACGGATAGATAGAAGAAAATATCAAAAACTTCGTGAATGGGAGTAATTTTCTTGTAAATTGTCATTTCAAATAAGTTTCACGACTGGATCGCTCAGCCGTATTTGAAATAAAAAGATTTTTCTAAAGGATTGTATGGCAAGTACCGTAATTTGTGTAGCTTAAAAAAAAGTCACTTCATCACCAAAAATCCTAATTTATAACTAATTAAAAAAAAAAATCGCTACAACGGCATAGGCTGTAAATCGAAGTACAGACAGACAGCCCGAATATTGTCACCCACTCGGGGTTACGTTCTTCAAAATTTATATTATAATCCAAAATGTTGACTGATTAAGTCATCATTTAGTACCGTGAAAAGAGTACCGTTTAAAGAGAAGGAAAGAGAAAAAACCCTGCGCAGAAAGAAAAGAGCATTCGAAGCCTCTCAGCAGCTTCTAAGCAGCAAGTATCTCGAAGAGTATAGCATCACCACCAACACCCGCCAGTTCTACAAAACAGCCAAGCACGCAAACTCTTCGAAACAGCGGAGGGAACCTAGTCACCGAAGCACAGGGAATTTTAGCAGCCTTTCCAGCAACTGCTTAGTGGGCATTATTTAGAAGAGGCGATAGTGGAGCAAAGAAGCATGAGACCAGTCAATGAAGATCCAGTCCCAGCGACCAGTACTGAAGAGGTTAAGAAAGCCATCCACAAGCTTAAGCACAACAAATCCGCCGGCTCGGATGGCTTACCTTTGGAACTCTTCAAGTATGGAGGATATGGCCTGGTATGGTGCATGCACCAGCTCATCAACCAAGTGTGGGAGGAGTAAAGTGTGCCCGACGACTGGTCAAATAGCTCCGTATGCCTAACCTGCAAAAAAGGCGATCCTATGTCCTGCAAGAACTACAGAAGCATATCCCTGCTAAATGTTGCATACAAGATCCTATCCAACGTCACGTCTTAAACCTTTCTGCAACACTATGATTGGCACGTACCAGTGTGGCTTCAGGCCAGGTAGATCAACGATAGACCAAATCTTCACATTGAGGCAAATCCTGCAAAAGACCAACGAATTTCAAGTCGAGACCCACCATCTATTCATCGACTTCAAAGTCGCATACGATAGCATAAGTCGCTAAGAGCTTCTATGGGCGATGTCGGAACTCGGGATCCAGAAAAAACTGATCCAGCTATGCCGCATGACGTTACAACATACGCAGTGCAATGTGCAAAATGGGTAACAGCTCATCCGAGTTATTCCAGACGTGTACAGAGTTCAGACAAGGAGATACGCTATCATGTGATTTCATCAACCTAGTCATGCAACAAATAGTGCGCAAGAGTGGTCTCAACTGCTTGGCTTTGCGGACGACATTGACATCATCGGCCGCTCCGAGAGAGCTGTACTTGAAGTATTCACAGCTATTGATGAAGAATTGAAGTGAATGAAGACAAAACAAAGTATATGCTATCAACCAGCAAAGCCCCATCTGTCCATCGCCTAGGACAAAACATTACTGTTGGTAGCAGTAATTTTGAGGTAGTCAAGGAGTTCACCTACCACGGATCAAACTTCAATTCCACAAACTACACCTTAGTGGAAATCCGACGAAGAATTACCCTAGCAAACCGCTGCTGCTCAGGTTTGACCAAATAAATTGGTTCAAAATTCCTTTCTCGAAAGACCGAAAGACCAAAACGCTAATTTTACCAGTACTACTCTAGGGCGGCGCTGAGTGTTTAACGATAAGTAAAAAAGGGGAATTGATACTGGACACTTTTGAGAGAAAAATTCCTCGGCGGATATTTGGTCCTATATGCGAAGATAGCGATTGGATGAGAAAATTCAATCGTGAATTGTACGAGCTGTACCAAGATGTGGATGTAGTCCAAAGAGCCAAAACACGTCGACTACACTGGCTCGGCCACATCGAGCGAATAGACAACAACGCTCCAGCCAAGACAATTTTCGATTCCCAGCCCCCAGGGAGACCGAACTTCCGCTATAGGAACCAGGTGGTCACAAATGCAAGAGCGCTTGGGCTTGATGACTGGAGGGAGCCTTCGAGAGACCGCAACCGATGAAACACCGCAATATCTCAGGCAGAGACCCTTCATTGACCGGGAGCCGAATAAGTAAGCAAGTACATATACCCAGGACATCAAAAACTAAATTTCGCCCCTTTTGAGCTGTTGGATTTTCTGACTGATTCTGGCGACACTTAAAACGTCTGGAACCTTAAAATTCATATCCAATGCGTAGTTCTCAATAGTAAGACTATTAACATAAAAGTAGTTATATCCCCTACCCAAAAATCCGAACGATCACCGTTTTCAACACCCCTTCTCCAGCCTTGGCGACAGACCAACATTAACGTTCGTAAATTTTGGTTAAACCTTCACTCACAAAATTTACTCTTAGCTATTAGACTATTAACTTTATTCGAATAAGAATAAGGCAAAGCAGCGTGAGCGAAGGCCTGCTAGTATATAAAATAAAATAGTCCATCGAAATTCCAATCAAGATGTTTTCAAACTAATCAAACTTCAACATGATGGTCTTCACCCCATCCATCGGCATTCGCCGCAACAAAGGAACCTTAAAGGGTAGTTCAGTTTAAATATAGCCAAACAATTATTGCATCATGATTTAGTTCTTATAGTCAACATGATGATGGAGGGTATATGGTGTCGTGTGACAAGCCAAAAGGAGAATTTATGTTGACGTGCACACGCACGGAATACACGTATACACGTTCACAACAACTTCTGTCACTTACCTGCATTCTCGATCCTCTTTGCATAAATCAGCCACAACGTGACATGCTGGCGGTGGATGGTAAAATATTCCATTCGAATTTTGCAGATTTATACTATCGGGTGGTCTTTGTGCACACACTGGATGAAGCTTTTCCTGGGCAATCATGCACATATCGTGGCGATTCGTTGTTTTTCTAAAACAAAAAAGAAAGAAGAAAATAAAGAAAAATTGAAATATAAATACAATACATACATACAAAATATAACACATGTATACAAGTTTGTTACTTCAATTTTTTTTTAATGAAAGTCGAAGTATATACATACACTCCCGTTCATTTGAATAGGTACAGTAGCAGTAGGTAGAATGTATGGTTATTCAGAGTTTCTAATCATTTAAAATATTCATCAATAAATTGTAGATCATTCACGATAAGACAAAAATGTGTGTGATCAAGAGAATATTACATAAATGTAATGTCTGTTCGTGTACTTCCCAAAACTATGAATTTCTAAAATTTTTTTTTTATATGAGCTTCCACAGAGATTTGGGATAAATTTGTAGAAATTCGTAGTTTTGGGAGGTACGCGAACAGACTAATTCTGACAAGAAATAGATGATTGTAATTTTTAGACTACCTTGCCCAAAAGAAAATATTTTGATATGATCACATAGTTCAGTTAAATTAGATTTAACTTACGAGTTAAGAGTATATAAACGGGGGCAGATAATTCTTGCAGATGTTCAAGAGTTGAGATTAAAAGTCAATTTTTACATGAAAATTCCGAAAGTTTTTCGCCAATAACTCTTAATTAAAAAGAGGTGACAAGAATGTTTGTAGGCAAAAGGTTTATAAGATTTTATGAAACTTAAAAAAAAAAATATAAATGACTACGTCTACAAGAAATTTGCATTTTCGCTTTTCAATACATTTTTCAAAATGGTGGACATGTACCTCACTTGTTCTATCTTTGTGGATTTAAACTCTACAAGAAGGAGAGGGTTCTATTTCCCCCTTTAGGTATATTTTTATTTAAGTTTCAAATTAAGTTTCTTCAGGGAATAATTTTTGAAAAATATTTTAAAAGTCAAAATAAAAAAAAAGTAAGATATTTTATAATACAAAAATAAAAACAGTAGTATATTTACTGACTTTCAGTATTCAATGTCCTTATCAGTTTGTAGTTAAGCTCTGGATTCGTTTCATTCAATCGCCAAGCTTTGGAACAACTTACGAACTATAGGCCTGGGCAGGGGCGTCTTTATACAATTGGGGGCCCTGGGCCCTTAACGATATGGGGGCCCCTTGAAATTGTTTTTATTGAAAACTATATCATATTCCAAGTCTTACCATAATTTTTTATTAAATTTAACTATTAATATTAACTATTATCATTTAACTATTTCGGGATTATCAAAAGGTTAGACCCTGGTGTTCTTTAGAAACGTATAAGTGACACTTGTTGTCACGAGATTTTGTGTTCAAAGAAAAATTTTTTTTTCATATATTTTTAAAATATGATCAGGGAAAATCTTTTTCGAAACTAAAAATGGGATAGTCCCATGGAAAATTGATAGATTTATCTACCAGCCAGCGTTGTCACGATGACAAAAATACTGAGGGCCTTTTTTTGCCATTTGTAAAAAGTCCGGGCCACATTCCATCATAGAGAAAATTTCAATGAATCTAAAAGGTGATTTTCAAAACGAAACGTAGTTTTAGTAAAATTGTCAACCACTTTCGAGAAAATTTGAAAACCAGAACTATTTACCAGCTAGCTTAGCCATACCTTAGAGCGTTTAGGCAATATCATTTTGATTATCTTAAGGAAAATATTTTTGTATAAAACATAAAACTAAGATTTGCGGGCCATTTCTGTTTGACCAGGGTCTAGGGGCCAATACTCAAAGTTGGAGGCCATATGGCCCGATCGCGCATTTTATGGCAACGCTGCTACCACAGCATTAGGCATGCTGCCACTTGAAATTAAATATCATTTGATGCGGTAAGAGCCATAGCGGCCTAACTGCATTTTTCATTATTTACAGTAGAGCTAAAATGAGGAGCAGATTATTTTTAAACACTTGTAGTTTTATAAAAATTAAACAATTTTTAGTTTTCAAATAAAAATGAATTGATTTTGATTTTTATTTGCAAAATGATAAAAAAATAAGAGGTTTTTGATTTTGTATTAATAATTCTACAAAATACCGTTTAAACTGATCAGATAGGCCACTCTAGTACTCAAGCTTTGAATTTTCTGGCGGGTGGCCTCTAAGAGAAAAAAGTCCTGGCATGGAGCTATCAATTCAAAAAATTCAAATGCAGAAATATTTTCTAATACATACAGATTCAATTTTTGTAATAAGCTCAAGTTCGATAAAATTGCAGTTGGCCCACTTTGGCTCTCACTGCCTCATTTAAAAGTTAATTTTCTAGCCACATACTCACATTGCACAATGCACATTGCACATGTTACTCTCAGTTGTGCCAGTGCCGTAAAAAAAAAAATATAGTACCTATGATGTTTTAAATGTTCTGAAAACGAAGTTTAAACAAAAAATTTGTCCAAGGATTTTGTTCCGTTTATACAAATTAAAAATTATAATTTTCTCGTTTTCGCTTTGTTTTGGATATTTTTATTTTTAACTAGCTCTACCTTTACCAAACTACAACAGATCTATTCAAGCGAGCATTTGTAACCTGATCTAAAATGTGTTCTTGTGCGGATAACGATTTTGTAGGAATTTTTGTATCAAACGTCATTTTTTAATTTTTTGAGTTTTATTCGCTATGATATCATTTTATTAAAAACAAAAATGAAACAAGTTTTTGAGTAGGTATATAATTTTTGCTTCCTTATTATGAAAGCCCAATTAATACTCTTGAGACTTTATTGCAATTTTTCACAAAAAAAAAAGGAATTAAAGACAACCAAAAATACAAAATTATATAACTGTGATCAGGGTTGGCTTGTAATCATTACATTTGTAATTTAATTAATAATTAATTAAATCTGAATTACAATGCCTATAATTGAGATGTAATTCAATTACATGCAATTACACAGTAATTGTAATTGAAAAATTCAATTTCAATTACATGTAATCGGTAATTTAATTGAATTACGTACTGTAATTGGAAATGTAATTAACAGCATGTAATTAAGAATGTAATTGAATGTCAGTATCTTAGCTGAGGTGAAATTGGGCAGGATAAAGCTTCAATAGCTTGCCCTATGGCTCCTAAATTGAAATGGTTAGACGCACATAAGATAATGTCAAACAAAACCATTGATGGGAAAATTCTCATTTATACTGTATCAAGAGAAACGTGGTTGTCCCATTAAAGGTTGACGAAAAACTGCAACAACACTATCTGGGGATCCGCCAGAGTTTCGAAAGACAAAGTTTCGAAAGGCAAAGTTTCGAAGGATAAAGTTTCGAAGAACCTAAATTAAGAAAGGACAAAGTTTCGAAGAGATAAACTTTCCCAAGAAAGGTTTCGAAAAACGAATTTCCGCAAGGAGAAAGTGTCCAAAAGTAAAAGTTCTGTCTGTCTGTTTGTATTTGGATCTACAGCCTAAACCAATGATGCGATTTTCTTCAAATTTTGAATTTAAGGTTTTTCGTAATATAGAAGATTGTAAGAGTATTCATGATAAGGATGAAAAAATAATGCTCTATCACTTATTTTATTAGTTCCAAATAAATCCAATCTCAACTTCGCAAATATCTACTCTCAAAAATAACAATCGGTTGGTATACTTGGGCAGTTCAGGGGGCCCCCTTAATGGTGGGCCTTGGCCCTAACCCACCGGGCCCATGCCTAAAGATGTCGCTGGGCCTGGGTAAATAGAAAGGCTTACTCCTTTTTAAATGCTTCCAACATACTCACCCCTGTGCAAACTGGGCTTCGACTCTAGAAAAACATAGCTGCACCAACCACTCTTCTTACGTTTATCGATGAAATCAGACAAAATATTGATAAAGATCAAATCTCTTTCTGTTTGATTTTTCACGTTAGTAAAAAATTAACTAACTTTAATTTCTCACTTATTGACACTTTTATGTTCCTATCTGACCAGTCAGGAATAAGCATAAAAAATGTTTGGTCAAATTTTATTGCTATACTTTCCGGGGTAGCTCAAGGTTCTACCTTGGGGCCGATCTTGTTTTCAATATATCTACATCAACGAACTGCTATCTGTTATCACCTATTCCTATATTTAGCTTTATGCAAATAACGCTCAAATAGACACATGAGTTGTCCTCATGGACTTGTCGAAGATTGTGTAGTGTGTATGTAAGCCGAATTGATACTGATCTTAAAAACATCGCTTACTGGTCCAAGAAAAATTTTCTTTTACTTAATTTGAAAAAGTCTAAATGTATTCTCACTACAAAAAAAAAAACCTGTGTCCACATCTAACTTTATTCCAGACGTCCTTTGTAATGCATTGAATTTCTTTCTACGGGATAAAGACACTTGCAATGACTTTCAATAAAAAATTGAATTGGAGTTACCAAACAGGTTACCGTAGGAACAGTTCATATCATACTTTGATCCTTTTGGGCATCT
The DNA here is from genome assembly GCA_963921185.1 of Dasysyrphus tricinctus. Taxonomy (NCBI): domain Eukaryota; kingdom Metazoa; phylum Arthropoda; class Insecta; order Diptera; family Syrphidae; genus Dasysyrphus; species Dasysyrphus tricinctus. Next base: position 101,076,029 of record OY992530.1, on the reverse strand, counting down.
CAGTACTTTACTCTAATAAAAACTAAAATTATTCTCGGTTAATCACTCATTATTCAGATGGGAAGTTTATGGGAAGTGTGATACATCCTGCGAAATAAAACTTAATGTTGCCTTTAATTGCCTTTAACAACACTACCAGATATACCAACATATTTTCAGCTTTCGTAGGTATGAAACTATATCTCATTTTTCAAAGATATTGCGACATACATAGATTATGGCAATTTAACATTTCTTATAATTTTTCGCAGTTTTGGCCTCAGAGCTTCTATTTTGGTACTACATGGTTTCAAATTCGAAAAAAATATTCGAACTCAAGTGTTGATCAAATATGATAATAACGACAAAAGAGAATACTAAAAAGTAGGTAAGACCCGAAATTTTATTCTCCGCTTCTTTGCTTGAAATCGTGTGACATCTACTTCAGCAAGTGCTGCAAGGAGCAGGGGTTAGCGATACTTTGGCTGTGGTTTCGTGGCAAGGGGAAAACTAACGCCAAAAGTCTTGAGTTTCAGAAATGTAAGCGAGTGCCTGATCACAATCCGCATCAAAGCAAAATTCAAAAACATCACGTTGATCTGATCCCACACCCAAACGGAAGACAAAGATGACTCAACCAAGGAAGACTCCTCGTCCTCGAGAATACAACTGATAGGTGCCCAAAGTACGATGTCAAGATCATTCTTGGCAACTTCAACACCAAAAGCGGAAAGGAGGGCATCTTTGGTTCGATAGTCGGAGGACACAGCCTGCACGACATCACTTTCGGTAACAGACTCATGCTGATTGACTTTGCGGTGGGGCGTAATGTCATCATAGCTAGCACTCGATTCCCATACTTCAATATACACAAAGGGACCTGGCTGTCTCCGAATTAACGAACCATCAACCAGATTGATTATGTTGCTATTGACGCCAGACATGCTTCCAGTATCCTGAATGTCCGAACGTTCCGAGGGGCCAACATTGACTCGGACCTTGGTTGTAGCTCAAGTACGTATGGGGATATCTATGACGCCACAACTCCAAGCGGGTTCTGTGAAAGGATTTGATGTCGAGAAGTTAAAATCACAAGGGATTGACAGAACCTTCGCTAACCAAGTCTCTCTTAACTATTCAGAAGCTCCACAACCCAGCACCAACTGCAGAGTACCACTAGAAACACTGCAAACAAGCCATCAGAAGTGCTAGGTTTCACTTGGCGACCACAACGAGTCCCCCGAAGAATGCCTGCTAGTGCATGCAGCCAAGCACGAGGCCTACTAATCAATGCTGCAAAGTAAAATCAGAGCTGCTGAGAGAACAGCCCGAAAGCTCTACAAGCCAAAATGAAGAGAGAAACGCCAACTTCTCAAGAGGAAAAAAAGAGAGAATGCGAAGTGAGCGGTTGAGTCTATTAAGAACTGTAGCGGTAGGAGGGATGTTCGGAAGTTCTACCGAAGAGTGAGACAATCTACACAGGGCTACAAGGCCAGAACGGAAGCCTGCCAAGACGAAAGTGGGAATATGGTGGTAGACACACAATTAGTGCTGAGGATCTGGAAACAACAGTTTTCAAGGCTGCTAACCGGTGAAGATGGCGTCCGCTGGTTAGACAGACCTGGACGAAGATGGTCAAAATTTTCGTCCACCGAACCTAAATGAAGTGCGGTCGAGTTTAAAGCGTACAAGCCTGTACGTGTAGATGCAGATGGCCTGCCAGCCAAGCTATTCAAAGCAGGAGGAGAAAAGCTATGTAGGCGGTAAAGGCCAAACAATGCAAAAATTTGTAACATATTAAGTAGCTTGGCTTAAATTTTATCACTAACTACAACTAACGAAGTTTCACCTCAACAAAACTTCAAATTTTAAATTTTATTTCCTTCTTATAGCTGCAAATTTCTTCTAAAGTCATTCTCCTTATTTCAATTATAATGAAAAAGAAATTAAACCACTCAGGAGGTTTGTATATTATTTGTTTCTATTTTATTGGATACATTATGTCTTGTTAAATTAAGTGCTTGGTTAAAAAATTCAAGTGCAGTACTCAGTTGTTCATTGTGATGAGGTTTTATTTTCAAAACCCATAAACTGAACTAACAAACACTCTAACGTTATCATTATTAGATTCAGTTTTCTCTGACGAATAATACTATCAATCACTCAACCATCAAACCTATCGAAACACAGATTTTGAACAACTCTGTATATCTCGATGGCAAAGTCTACTTACTCCCTCTGCAGCACTTGTTCTATTTGTTAGCAATCGCTACAAATATCCTGTCTATAAACTAGATGCTCAAAATCAACTTTTTGTTACTCGTTCCATTGAATTCCATACAAAAAAAAAAACACGAAACAGAAAATAACAACAACGAAAACTGCAAACTGAAAACTAACCTAAGCACCCATCGAACGGAAGCCACATCAACACAAGTCAACCTCTCCACAACGGAAGAGGAGCAGTGAATTGTTAAGCTCTGAAATGGATTAAGTGTCTTCAAAAATATTACTAGAGGTACTCACTTGCAGAGGCAAAAAGCAATATCCAGATTCAGGTCCTCGTGCGGACCCTTATAGAAGGCTTGCAGTGAATTCATGCACGCATTCCGATTACATCGATGCATTTCACAATGCATTAGCATAGGCTGCAGGGATGTCGAGCAGGACGGATCCTCCCTGCATGTATCCAATGCCGTGTGACAGGTACTCTAGAATGGAAGAAGAAAAGCCCATGGAAACAAAATACAAAAAAAAAATTACACACAGTTACAATAACGAGACGAGAATTGTGACGAGATTTCAACAAAACTGAGAGTGGCCTCTGCTAGAACAACCATTACAACGACTATACAACTACAAAAAAGAAAAGTGTTCTTAAGGTGCAATGCGTCAAGGACCACCCATCCATCACGCATTCTATGTGCCATTATTAAGTGGGGAACACTCTTGTATAGCACTCAGCACAGGCTCAATATAGGACTAGTATACCTATAAGGTATAGATATGTAGGTTGTTATGTATAGTTGCTTTGTTCAAGGACCTTCTCTGATTTATTCCGTTATTGTTCACTCACCTGAAAATGTTGCTTAATTATTTCCGATGAGAGGTCCGCTTCAACATCCTGGCCACCTGAGTGCGTGTGTGTGATGTTTTGTGTTTTATATAATTTTTTTGTAGTTTTTCATTTTTTTTTTGTTTTGTTGATGATAAAGTCCACATAGTGATGGGAAGATTGATTTCAATTTATTTTATTTTTTTTTTGTTAAATTTCATGAATGACACGAGATTTCAAATCCAATTTTGTTATTTATATTATTTTTGTGTCCACGTTGTGATGTGAGACGAATTTCGATAGACCAATGAAAAGATAGAGATACAAAAGATCGAAATTTGTATTTATGTCTTAAGTGTATTGAGTATTAGTGAAGGGAAAAAGTTTTATTATAATTATTTTATTTAAAAAAGAAAAATACTCGTTACTTAGTAATATTTAAATATCTTACTCCCTTATACTTATAGATTAATATTGTTGATTGCCAAAGGATTTTATAATCGAAATATCATTATAATTTAGACTTGTAGGTATTTTAACCAAAAAGTTATAAATAAATAATTTCAAATTATCTAAAGCATTAAGAATTCTGAGAAGGAAGAGAAGAACTGGAAATTTCACCAAAGTGAAACTTGAGCGCACTTAATTTGTATTCTAAATATATAACATTTAACCAAAATCAGATAAAGAGTGCCTGATGCCTGCAAGATACAAAGGAGCATACTATATATCAGTGTAAGACAAAAAAGATCTTATGTATTAAAAGGAGTAGAGAGATTGACAAAAGCACCAATACAAAGCGAGGAAGAATCCATCTTTCTTACAACCAAAAAATCAAAGGATCGTTTGTTCATGGAAGCAGTACGTAATCTCAAAAACCAAAATCTCAAATAAAGAAGTTTCGAAAATTGGTAATCCTGCTTCTTGAATCTCACGATTACAAAATCTCACTTTTAATAAATCATTAATTATATCTCGCACCAAAAAATCTCGCAAATATCAACCGAAATCTCGCACCAAAAAATCTCACAAGTATCAACCGAAATCTCGCAACTTAAATTCTAGCAAAAATTTCGGAAATTCAAATCCCACAGTAAGATCGCTTTCAATTTTGCACTGAAAAATAAAAATAAAGAAACTTGAAAACGAACGTGCACTGCAATATTACATTTTACACGATTTTAATTTGAGAGTTTTTAAGTCAGGTTAGGTTCTTAGAACCTAGAAGGTGTGATAATATGGCAAACCGCAACATCTCATTCGGCTCTCAGTGGATTCGTTGCGGTCCGCACGTATGAGGCAAGTTGTTTCGCGGCTTCGCAAAACTGCTACACTTCCGCATGGAAGATACTGCAAACATTTAGAAGCTTTATAGAATTATTAATTGGTGGGCTACCTCAGTCGATGCTTGACCTAACCCCCTCAAAGTTTTTGGAACCGTCAGTAAAGACCAAAGCATTTATGACCCTGTTTTCATTCTAGAGTTCCCTGGTTGGAATATCTGTTATAGTTACTGGGGTGAAATCAATGTGCGATGAAACGTAGTCTGATTTAATCAAATGCTAGACACGATGCATTCAAGAGGACACAAGCACCTACAAGCTTTTTTTTCAAAGCGAACCTATGTCTATAAACTCCTACTCTCACCTCCAAGTCGTGAACATCGGGTGCCTAGTACCTTTAACTGAAGATGGGGTTCCAATCCCTGTGGACGGTTTTAGGGGGCAGCAAACGAGAGAGGGGGGAGGAGTGTTCACACTAAGGCACTTCTCCTCTATCCAGGTGGCAGCGGAAGAACTCTCAAGATGGAATCAACGGTGGCGTCTACAGTTCCAGTTAAGGTGAACTACTTAGTGAACACCTTATACGGGCTACTACGACATATTCGGAGCTCAGGCCTATAAGGAGCGGTTAATCCGGCTCCCCGCCCTTGGAGTTATATTGTAAGGGTGTGGTCCTCCAGGTTGGGGGTCGTGCCATCGGGGTGACTTCCCGGCCACGTAAAGCTATTTAGTTGCGAAGCAACAACAAGCTGTTGATGAACCTAGCAAACGAAATAAGGCAATGAACTTCGGATCTGCACTTGGAATGCTCTATCTCTCAATAGACCACGTGCAGCCGAACATTTAGCGGAAGCCTTAGACTGCTACAAAGAAGACATCACCACTATCCAAGAAGTGCGATGGGATGGGCCGGGCAAAAGAAAACTGAAAGACTGCGATATCTACTACGGTGACTGTTACCGACCACAAGGGCACCGTCTCCTTGGATGTGGATTTGTCGTTAGAAGCAGGCTAAGGCAAGAAGTCTTGAGTTTCAAATATGTAAACGAGCACCTCACGACAACTCGCTTCAAGGCTAAGTTCGCCAACAGGAGAAAGATGACGACACCAAGGACGAGTTTTACGAGCTCCTGGACAAGACATTAAAATTGTATTAGGAGATTTTAATGCCAAGCTAGGAAAAGAAGACGTCTTTGGTGGCACAATCGGAAGATATAGCTTGCACGACACCACTTCCCACAACGGACTCAATCTAATCGACTTCGCTGCGGGGCGAAGCATTGTGGTAACTAGTACGCAGCTCCCACACCTCGATATACACAAGGGGACATGGCGAATTCCTGGTCAATCAACAGCTAACCAGATTGACCACATTGCGATCGACGTATCAAGGATGTCCGAACGTTCCGGGGAGCCAACGTTGACTTGGACCACTACCTCGTTCCAGCCAAGGCAATGCTACGGATATCCAGACCAAAGCCAAAACAATAAAATACTGTCAGAAAGTTCGACATCAGATGGCTACAGTCGCAAGAAATTGCCAGATCCTTTATCGATCGAGTCTCTCGCGTCCTCTTAAATAGTGCTATGCCACCAACTGCAAGTATCGAGAACCAGTAGAAGAATTGCCAAGAAGGCATCAGAGATGCCGCCTCTGACGTGCTGGGTCTCGTACGACCACCACAGTAAAACCCCTGGTTCGGCGAAGAATGCCGACAAGTACATACAGCCATACAACAGGATACAAAGCGCCGCTGCATAGAAGGACCAGAGCTGCTCGTGAGGCTCGACGAGCAGAAGAGGAGAGAGGAACGAGAAATGAGAAGCGTGTGATCGAGGAAATAGAGGGATGCCATTGCAGGAATGATGTTCGCAAGTATTACTAAAAGGTAAGGAGAACCTCCAAGAGTCACAAGGCCCGACCGAAGCCTACAAAGATGAACAGGGACAACGCAGTAGAGGTGGACAGCGTAAAAGGTGGCGCAGGCTAGTGGAAGAGGACCTTAACCAACTTGGCGTGCAAAACTGGAGACAGCTAGCTTGAAACCGAGCCAGCTGGAAGAAGCTTGTTGGTTGAGGCCCTGGTCCACCCCGGACTGTAGCGCCACCTTAAGTAAGTAAGTAAGTATAATAGCACTGGCTGTGTCAATACACGTTGGTCTTAGAATTTTGTAGTCATGGTTCTTAGATTGGTTTCTTCATCTCAGACTGGCCACCAGTTTTTGCATGCATACTTTAGAATTGGCCTTTTAATGCCTGTGTATAATTGTTCATACATCCAATGAATGGTTCTAGGGCTTGGACCCCATCTTTTACCAAAAATTCAGCCAGAAGTGTAGAAAGCTATTGAAGCTTTTTTCTCTCTTTCTTTAATATTTTCTTCCCATAGCTAACGATCAAGTACAATACCAAGATATTTAGCAGTAGCCGAAACCTGTAACGGAGTTCCGTTAATGGTAGACGGGTTTATGTTTGGACTATTACGTTTCATTGTAAACAGTCCTCAGCTTCTGGCCAAATATTTGAACTTGTCCAGGGACGTTTTCAAGAACTCACAGAGAGGGGACAAATTTTTAAGAGGCCTTCGCCTTTAACAAAATGTCAACTGCGTATGCAATGACCTCGATACCACTAAGATTTAGTTTAACTAAGATCCGGTTGACGACAAGGAGCCAAAGCAAAGGAGAAAAGACTCCACCCTGTGGAGTACCTCTACACGTCCTAACTTTTAACTTGCTACCCCTCTTGAGAAGTTTTTAGCTTAGGAAAAGCGAGACTTTGTTATTACGAGATTTTGTAATGTGAGATTTCAAATATATAATTTTAATGTGCGAGATTTCATACAGCCCAACCAACCCTTCGTTCATTACTCCAATCCTAACGCTCTAATATACAGTTTACTTCTAAAAATTTTCTTTTGATAAGCTTAGGGCAAACGTTAACACTGACCATTTCCTTGTTGTGGTGCTTAGACCTGGACTAGATGAAAAGAAACTTTGAACCACCTGAAAAGGAAATTCAACGACACCAAGCACTCCGGGACTTACTTGAGATCTCGACGAAGCAAAGATAACTTTATCTAAGCTTAAGTCCAATAAGGCTGCATGGAGCTGATGGCCTTGCGGTTGAGTTATTCAAAGCGACTGGCAATACACCAGCTCATCTGCAAAATATGGTCGGAGGAAAGCATGCCCGATGAATGGAACCTCAGCATTGTCTGCCCGATCCTCAAGAAAGGCGATCCTCTGGACTGCACCAACAATAGAGGTTTAAATCTTCTTAATATCGCCTTCAAGATCTGTCGTACTTGATGAACACCTGAAGCCATTTGTCAACAGCCTGAAAGGTCCATATCAGTGTGGCCTTAGGCCAAGAAATTCCACCAGATCTTGGAAAAAACCTAGGAGTTTAAAATCGATACTAACCAGCTTTTCATCGATTTTAAGGCTACGCATTTATAAAGTAGGGCTATATAGAGCCATGTCTAGTTTTGGTATCCCTCCCAAACTCGTCCGTTTGTGCAGGATGACAGGATGCAAGGTCGGCAAAGACCTCAATGACACTTTTGATGTCAAAAAAGGTTTTAGGCAAGGCAACGCCCTGTAATGCAACTTCTTCAACATAATTCTTGAAATAATAGTGCAAAACTCTCACCTCAACACTTGAGGCAAAACCTATCAAAAGTCCGACCAACTACTCGCTTACGCTGATAACATTGACATAATCGGACGAATTAAGCGTGATGTCAGTGGAACTTTCGTGAGTATTGAGGGTGAAGTCAAGAAGATGGGTTTAACGGTGAATAAAGGCAAGACCAAATATATGCTGTCAACACGAATGGACATCAACACCGACGTGTCGGACAGAACGTCACTACAGACAGCTATGATTTTGAGGTGGTCAGAGATTTTGTCTTTGTCTAGATAAACTCAGCGAACGATAACGAAGAATTACTCTTGCCAATCACTCTTTTTTTGGGTTAAGAAGGCAATTGAGAAGCAAAGCCTTCTCTCGAGCAACTAAGCTGTTCCTGTATAAGACGCTTATCATCCCGGTCCTGATGTATGGGGCAGAGGCATGTATACTATTGACGGTGGATGAGAACGTGATAGGCTGTTTTGAGAGGAAAATTATCCGGGTAATCTTCAGTCCCGTCTGCATCTGTACGGGCTGTACAGCACCACCGATCTAGCCACAAAAATGAAAAACCAACAAGTGAGATGTGTGGGTCACCTAGAGCGAATGGACATCACTCATCAAAATAAAAACAATATACTAAATTCTCCGGCCCGGAAAGTCTTTGAATCCAACTCCTAAAGAAGAAATTCGACATTGGTTGCCTAAGCAACAGAGCCAACAGAGAGCACTTGAGTGAGAAGCTCTCCGCTATGCATTCGCCTGCCATAGACGCCAATAACAAGTGGTCTCAGTATTGCAGTATTATCAAGAAAGGCAGCCAAAACTACCTTTTGGATTCCCAACCACCCCCGGAGAGAACCGGTGATATGATGATGAATGTGCACAGCTGAAAAAAGTGACGGAAATTGCACATATGTAAATATTCTGTAACGTAAATCAAGAGCAGCAAGAGAGGAGTATCGAGCAGGAATAAGGATTCTGCGTATAAAAAAGAGAGCGTGTGCAGCTGCAGCTTACCAGCTTAAGGAGATCAAAGAGAGTCTCGCGATCGAAATAACATTCTGCAATTTTATTAAACAGCCAAGCAACTGCCTGCTACATTTGAAAAAGGGGTGCCAGGCTCTTCGAAACAGCAAAAGTAACCTACTCACTAAAGCACAGGGAATAGTTGTAGATCCAACAGCTGATGAATGGACATTAGGAAGAGCGAGAAAAAGGAGAAGATGAGAACTCAAATCAAGTCTATGAAGACCCATTTTTACCACTCAGTATAGAAGAGGTAGACTTAGCTGTGAAAAAGCTCAAGAACAACAATGCCACTGGATCTGATAGTTTACGAGTGGAGCTTTTCAAGCATAGAAGGGATGCTTTAAATGCACTAAATCATGCAATCTGTGTTATTTTAGGTGAAAAAAGTCCCAGCCCAGGGCCACGAGCTTTAGGCAGGAAAGGGAATTAAGGGTCCACCCTTCTAGTTTTTCGTGAATATTTTGAAAATAAAGCGTATCAGTGGAGGATTGTAGACAATAAAATGAAAGAAAATTAAGTTTCCTCAAAAAAAAAAAAAAAAAACGGGGAAAAGAAATTTCAAACATTTGAAAAACAAATAAAAACATTTATTCATAAAAACAAATCAATGGCTGACCTACTGAAACTAGCTGACCTTCTATAAAAATTTTAGGGCCTGGTAAAAAAAATTGTGCGAGACCTTGCATGAACTTGAGAAAAAGCCTTGATTAAAAGTAATCTAGGACTGACCAATTTGTAGGACTAGTTGACCTTTTCTGACCAATAGGATGGCAATTTTTTTCAAATTTCCCATATGTGAGGAACCAAAGGCCCAAAGCCTATCAAAAAACAATGAAAGATATGTTAACCAACTAGGACAAACCGTCACTGTTGATAGCAAAAATTTTGGAGTAGTTAAAGATTTCGTCTACTACTCGTCTCAAAACTCTTCACACGTATAAGTCGAAGGGCACTTTCTACAAAGCCCTTACACTGGCAGTTCTTCTTCAAAGCGCCGAGTGTTGGGCAATAAGCAGATCGAGGAGGACTGATACTGGACTTCTTTGACGGATATTTGGTCCAGTGTGTGAGCAGGGCGAATCGGGGATAAGATTAAACCACGAATTCTTTGAGTTGTTTCAATTATCATATAGATTTGCATTTTGTAACATAAAATCATACATCATCCTTTTCACGGAGAAGTTAAATTCCCTTATACATATTTACTGTCTATTTGAAAAATAAAACTTATCAATAATATCAATCACCTTTGGCAATATATAAATATAGTTTTAATAATCTAAAAATGATTTCAAACCTTAATCCATCCTACTTCACCTGATTTATTATGACAAATGCATAATAACGAAAAATCACCAAGTAATAAATATGTAGAAGAATTCATATTTTTTTTTTTAATAATAATTTAATCGAGCTTAACTATAAATCTATAATAAAATATATGTAAATATATTGTTTTTTTTTAATATATTTATAAAGCCAAATTCAAATAATACCCCTTAATATTCAAATGGATTTTCTAATTACTTTGCATAAATATATACGAATATATGTATTTATTTTTATTGATCCATTAAACCGTACTTTCGTAGTTAAGGTATTTACTGATTTTTTTTTTTTTTTGTAAATCCAGTCCAAACCTGACGACACAAAAAATAAAATTACAAGCAATAATAAAGGGAAAATCAAAATAAAATGATTTGGTTAAATTAAATTAAATATGCGCGCAACCTAAAATAATAATAAATATACAACAAAAAAAATTATATTTATATAAAATTAGTGTTGGTGCGAGTGAGTTAATAAACCAAACAAACTGCAACTGTTACCAATAAATAAATAATAATAAAAAAAAATTGAACTATCTATTCTGTATGTACATAAAAAATGTTTGTATCTCTTTCTAAAATAATACACACACGACGTGTTTGTACAGCATTTCCGGTCGAATAGCGGTCTAAATATGTATCTAAATATTTTATTAAAAACAAAACTATTGTTCGCACAAAACACCTTTGGATTTTCATTTGTTTTTTCTTTTTTTGTAATATTACTAAAAGCTTATAGGATTTGTCGAAAAAAATCAATTTTTCAACTACCCAGAGGGTTGTCTTTTTTTGTATTATTTAATTGTCATTCCTCTTAATATGTTGCACACATATTTTTTTTTTAAATAGTTTGCAGGTAGGCTATGTTTTATTTTTAAATTTCTTACATCATTAACACAGCATTGAAGTGAAGAAAAAAAAATACTCCCTTGATAGGAATTATTTAAGTGAAATTAATTTTGCGGTTAAAACCGATTTTTATTTATCGTTTTTTTTGTTTTTTAATTATGTACCTGCCACAGCTGCAGCTGATGTAATTATTGCAAATAAATAAATTAATTGAATATGGAATGAGAATCAATTTATAGTTTTAAAATATAATAAATTAATTAAAGGGTGTTGTAGAGATATCTACTTCATTGTTACAAAAAAAAAAAAAAATGATATGAAGCCATGATTAAATAATTATACAAAAAAAAATAAAAATAAACAAATTAATTAACTAAAATTACAAACACAATATAAGCATAAAGAATGTTTTTTGTATCAATTTCGGTTAAAAATAAATATATAAAATATAAGAAAACATGAAAATGATTTGTTTGTATATTTTTGTGTGCAAAGGAAAAAATTTTAAAATCAGCGTGCTTAATTTTGTTCTTCATTTAATTAACAGGAAAAATATTTAAAGGAAATTAACAAAGCAAATCTTTTAATTAATAATTTTTTTTCTTAAATTTATATTAAAACTTCAATTTAAATATTTATTTATAAAATTGCGAACAACGAACATTTAAGAAAAATCTTTTATATTATAAACCTGGGGAAATTATTAAAATTACTCAATAAAAATAATAAATAATAAAATTAAGTAATAAAGTATTATTCAAATTTTTATCGAATTTATAATTATTGTTTAAATTTTGTCTAATTTAGTTTTTCTTTCTTTTCAATAAATAAATAACTAAAAATTATTTTTTATTTTAAATAAAATTAAAAGAAATGTATTTTTATTAAGTATTTATTATTTATTTATACTTTAACAAAAAAAAAACATACTTTGGTAAGAATTTGTGATGCCATCAATGACGATACTATCTCCGGTTGCTGTTGGTGAGGTACTGCGTTGGAAATCACTCACATTAAAAGGATATGTGATGACACCATGATGTTGATTTGTATAATGTGTATTTGCGGGTGCTATAAGTGGTGTATCGATGAGAGCCATATTATCCTCAAATACCCTCTGATGATAGCTTTCATCCATTCCCATTATTCTGACTGTAATAAAATTTTATTGATTTGTTTAAGAAAATAAAAAAAATATAATAAATAAAAATAAAAACAAATAACATAAACATCTATGAGATTATTAATAAATAATTTATGATTATAAAATAAATTGGAATATTTTCCATTCACTTTTTTTTTTTGTTGTATAGGAACCTATATAATTATTTCTGAGCTATTTTTTCTAACTAAGCTGTTAATCGAAAGCAGTTTTATTGAAAACTTCAAATTCTGTGCCTTATAAGAGAAACAATGGGAAAAAACCTTCAAACACGATTAATATGAAATTAAATGTTTTCAAAAATGAATTAATGATGATCTTCTGATTGAAATTAAAACTATTCTTTAAAATTTTAACTGAGAATATTCAACAAGAGGTCGAATTATGATTAAAACAATATTATGTTTAAATTTAAATCTACATTTAAAATCATAAATGATTGTCATTAATATATTTTTTTTTTTTTACTATATTATAATTTTCCCTTATTTTCATTACTGACTACTTTCTAACCTTAGATAACAACCTTTCGCCTTACACTTTTTATGATTTTTATTCTAATTCATTTCAGCTTCAAATCTGAAAATTTAATGAATATAAATACGAATTTTTAAAAAAGTATTGAGCCAAGTTAAACTATGAAGTAATAATTCAAGCTTTTTTCCTTCAATTCAAAACTGAAGCTCATAATAACCTGAGTCTTAAATATTTGAAGTCATAAGTCCAAGGAGACTAGGAAGGGTCAGATGAGAATAAATTCCATACTAGCGGTGGCTACGTAAAACTGTAAAAAAATTACATAATGGCTAATTCATACGTAGTCAAAGAGAAACGAGTGCATCCTGCGCGTGTGATTGTATGGTATTGTTTTTTGCTTGGTGGCAATTTTGCCCAAATTTTCTTCAAAGACGGTGGTGGAAGAATCATAACAAGCCAGAAAATAAGGATTTAGACGTGGGTTATTTGGACAAACAAGTCATCTAGTCTAATTTTTTAACAAATCCCGTTCAAACTGAGATAAGCTACGATATCACTGCTATTACTAATATTGGTATAACATGTTCTTATTTGAAGAAGAAATTCTTTCTGCACTTAACAAATTAGATAGTGACTTGAGTTTACCTCCTGATAATATTCCTGAAGTATTTCTTAAAAGATATAGTTCAAGCCTTTCTAAAACACTTCACACAATTTTTAATTTATCTCTTAATAACGGTGTATTTCTAGATATCTGGAAATGCTCATACATTTCACCTATTCATAAATCTGGTTCAAAACAATCTATTGAAAACTACAGACCGATCGCCAAACTTCAATTGATTCCTAAAATCTTCGAATCTTTGGTAAAAAGAAAAATGCATGACGCGCTTAAAACCCATATCTCAACCTTTCAACATGGATTTGTAAGTAGAAAATCCACTGCACTGAGCCTTACGCTGTTTACAAATTATTGTATTAATGCGATCGAAAATAGAAGCCAAGTTGAAGTCATTTATACTGATTTTTCAAAGGCATTTGATAGAGTTAGCCATGAATTACTATTGAATTAACTTAAATCTCTTGGATTTCATTCTCAGATGTTAAGCTGGATCAAGAGTTATTTATGGGATAGAATTCAAATAGTAAAAATTGGTTCAGTGAAATCAGTGCATATCTCAAACAGCTCAGGTGTTCCTCAAGGTAGTCACCTAGGCCCCCTATTGTTCTTACTCTTTGTTAATGACTTACCAAACTTTATAATCGATTCACGTTGTTTAATATTAATTTGCTGATGATGTTAAGATACATATACAGACAAATCAATTCAATTTCAGACTGTTTGCAACTCCAAAATGATTCAAAACAACTATCAGAATAGTGCATTTTGAATTTTTTTTTTTTTTTTGAATATCAAAAAATGCTGTGTCCTCACGTCTGCAAGAGCTATAAATCCAATTGTCTTTGAGTACAGTTTGTCTGGAAGTACCCTCCAAAGAGTATATAATCATAGAGACTTGGGAGTTATATTTGATTTCAAACTAGACTTTAGAATGCATGTAGACTATGTCGTTTCTAGACGTAATTCTATGCTTGGATTTTTGTTCAGGAATTCAAAAGAATTTAATTGTCCTTACACAGTGAAATTTCTTTTTGTCAGTTTTGTGTGTCCTATTTTGGAATACTGTTTTGTAGTTTGGTCGCCACATTACAAAAACGCCTCCATCAGAATCGAAAGAGTTCAGAAAAGATTCACAAAATACTCGCTTCAAAAATTAAATTGGACCCAGCCCTTACCGTCATATCAGGTCGTGAGTGCAATAGTGGCCTAACTACAATTTAATCGAAATTGAGTTTATTCATAAATTGATTTTGTATATATTAAACAACAGTTCTGCATTAAAATCTTTCAAATTAAAGTCTTCATGCCATAGTTACAGGAATTTTATACTTAGGCCAAACAAAAAAAAATTAAAAGAATGACAATTCTTGTTCTGAAAAGAAGAGAAAATTGTTCTGGATTTGATTTCAGAATCGTAATGAGAAGCGTCCGCACGTATCGAATTAGTGTTTCGGATTGCCAATCGAAAAGGCCATTAGAGTTTTATACGCTCAGCGATAAAAAAAAACCATTCAATGTCATAAAAATGACCAAAAAGCACTTCTTCTCCTCTTTGAAATCGGATATTTCAAATTGAATGATCTCTAGAGAAGGACTGAAGGTTAACTGACTCAAGATTTCAAATAGAATTATATCTAGAGAAGGACTGAAGGTTAAGTGACTCAAGATTCACTAAGACCGACCCAAACCCTACATATTGTTTAAACATATTTAGAATTTTTTTCAACATGTTTGTTTTTCGAAAAAAAAATAAGTATAAGCCTATAGACTCAGAGACCCAGGCAGATTTGGGTGTGAATGGTATCAAGAAAAAAAATATTGGAGCTGACAGCTTCTGTAAAACTTATTCAAGAAATCAAAACACTGCATCGAAAACAAACTATGAATACCACTTTGGTGCTAACCAAAGTTGGTTTTCACCCCTTCCTGGGTAATGCTCCTCTGATCACGGAAGCCGAGATCATTTGTGTGTATAGTTCTTCCAGGCCGTTTTAAAAACCCGTTTTTCACTTTGAACTTGGAATTTTTTGAACGATCTGGTTGGGCTTACTATAGACTCAAATGGTCTCAGATTCCGCGATTTGTGATCATTATCTAGGGAGAGATGCATTCATATTTTGATTTTCATAAGGCACCGGTTGTGGACTGCCAAGACCTTGATTTCTTGAATAAGTTTTACTCAAGTTGTCAACTCCTATTCCTACTTCTTTTTTTGTAACATTCACACTCAAAATCTGCAGTGGGGTCTCGTTCCACTAACATGCTTTAACCTTGATACTTTATATCCAAATACCCGCTAATACATCATAGTTTTTAAACCGATCACAGGAATAACAGTTTACAATTACTACAAAAGCTTTTACGGAATCTAACATATCTGAAAGTGAATACAAATTTTAAATTTCAATAAAAAAAAATAAAAAAAACTGATAGAAATCAGTCGTATTTACAAACGTTTGGCCTATCTTTACAGGATATTAATTTTTTATAATTTTTCCTCTGTGCAGAAGTGGCCTATCTGACTTTAAAATCAGATAAAACGGTATTTTCAAGGATCATGGATACAAAATTAAAAACCTTTTATTTTTTGATCATATTATTGCAAAAACAAAATCAAAATCAAGCCTATGTATTGATTGTGTTGCATTATGTGAATTATTTATCAAGTACACTCCGGCACGTTTTTTGAGACCAAGGGCTAATCATTTTTTCTTCACTGCACAACACTCGACTAATTACGGAATCAATCAACCGGTTACAAAACCTTGCCTCTTGTTCAACAAATATGCCGATATAATCGAACTTGAATGTTCAAAAGATGTATTCAAAAAAACTATTATGAATTCTATTGTAATTGATTAAATTGGTTAGTTTAATTGTATATTATTAGTTTTAAACATTAAAATTCCTTTTATACTTATTATGTACCTACGTATGTCTAAGAAAGTAGTTTGTACTTATAAACGAAATAAGTAAATAAATAAAGTAATCAATTTAGTATTCAACTAGGAGGATTGAGGGAGAATGAAACCTTTGTGAATGTAATAAGATTGCATTCATTGACTTCACTTTGAAACATCAAATTCTGCAATCACCATTTTGTTTTGTCATTGAACTTATTGCAATCATTTTTCCTCACATTAAAAGTTCAAAAAGAAACAAATACATAATGCAAAAGAATGCAACAAATGCATGAATTTTTTTACTACTATAAAATGAATGGCGGAAAAAAGGATTGCAAACATTTAAATGTCAAATGAATAGAATGATTACAGAATTTAAAGTCGAACCGTCACAGCCTCAAAGTGAGGTCATAATTCAATAAATAACTTTAAATGATTGCATTTATGAATATTTCATTCTTTTAACCCCATTTGTAAGTTTAATAATCATGATTGCACGATACGTGATATTGCTCAGGTAGTATACGGCCACGGATCTGCGATTGGACATTTTTAATAATTTTTTTAAAAAGAAATCACTTAAAAATGATTGTAGAAAAATTCACAACAAGTCTTGAAAACTAAGAAATTTCTAAAACAATTTCAAAATATCAAATATTTTGGCAATGACCAGGACTTGTTGGAATTTCTAGATTTGCTTTAGAAATTTTTTTCAGCTTTCTGGTGGAATTATTAGAATTATTTGATTCAGTCTTCGCTTTTATTATTCTAAACATAATCGGAAAAATTCACTTATCATATGTCAGACTTTGTGAAGCTCTTGTAATAGCACGATTCAACTATTATTTTTATTAAAAACAAAAACAATACTTTGCATTCAAAAACTGAAGGAACTACATACATATGTTCACTATGGCGTATACGTACTTATTTACCAGTTTTTTTTTGTATTGTTATGAGAACCAACCAATTTGAGTAATGCATTTGTTTTCATTAATTTTCACTTAAAGTCTTCTATCTTTCTTCAATCTATGTACAGAGAAACATCAAATCAAAAGATAATGAGTACATACATATATGCCCGTGGGAAGCGACCGTAAAATTGATAATTGATAACTTTATTTTCTTGCAAAATTTTCAAAACCACTGATGTGACAAGCTATTTATCGCTGCTTTCATTGAAAAATTCATTTTTTAATTTTTGGCAAGGTACCTTCGTTAAAACAATTATAGACGCCTCACCATAAAAGTCCCGCTTTGAGAGAAAAAATGTTGGTTTTCAAGAAATAATAGAGGTATGTAGATATAGAAGGAGGAAATTATGCGAGAGGTACTTATCCGAGTTTTACTATATACCGGCTATTTCACAAGGAACTTCTTCAAATGGGTCATATCAAATGAATGCTAGCACTTTCCTACTCTATAGGGAGCCGATAGCCAGATATAGATTGTTTTTGGGTGCTGCCAAGAATTGTGGAAGAATTCTTCAAATGGAATCAACGGTGGTGTCTACAGTTCCAGTTAGGTTGAACTACTTAGTGAACACCTTATACGGACTACTACGACATATCCGGAGCTCAGGCCTATAAACAGAGGTTAATCCACCTTCCCGCCTTTGGAGTTATATTGTTAGGCTCTGTACCTCCAAGTTGAGGGTCATGCCGTCGCACAGTGGGGCAAAATGGTAATTTTATGATATTAATTATTTTGTAAGGTGGGAATGTTGTTTTAATGGCTTCTTGTGATTTCATGACGAAAGTAATATATATTCGAAGCTTGTCATACAGTTTTATGTTACGGGGATATGTTTTGAATACCCCTGGGATCACTTATTCAAAGAGTTTTAATGGACATTTTACACTAGCTTACCACATTTAACTTTTTCCTTATCTGGAATCCAATTTTCAATTTTCCGAGGAACTTGAGTATGCTGAATTCGAATCTAATGTTGAAAAAATTCCACATATTACGTTTTCAAGATATTCTAATAAGTGCCATAAAAAGCTTGTTGGGTATTTTTACGATATACTTACTACATAACAAGATATATTTTTTTTTCGTTAAACTTGAATTTCGGTTTATGTTACCCTTAAATTTAAACCAAGCTGTAATCTTTTTTTAAGTTACGTTTTTGAGATATTTCAATCAAAATAAAAAAAAACAAAACATTTTTGGGTACTTTAAAGGTTATGTTATATTGCGAGATATTTTTGTCCCAAAAACTTGTAATGAAATCTAAAAGTACATAAGATACCCTTCAAAATTCAATTCCCTTAATTCTCTTAATAGATAAATAAATAAACTGTTGCAAATAATAAAATAATACTAAATATTTCGCTTTCGCTTTGCCTGCTCACTACTACTGGTAAAATCATTTGCAGGGCGTCCAACGGACAATGGATATTTTTTAAATGAAACAATTTCATTGAGACAATTTTTTACAGAAGAAAAGAACCGTTTTTTCATTCGGTGTGAACGATCCCACTTTATTTAAAAATGGTGTTTGAAGCTTTTCAAAGCTAATTTTAAATTAGCGACGTGACTTTTGCCGCAAAAAGTTTTATTTTTTAAATAAGATTCTACCTCTAAGAATTTTTGGTCAGGATTTTTCTGTTTGCTGGAGAAAAAAATTTCGACTAACTTTTTTCTTGAGCACCGATAATTTTGGTCATCAGAATCTAAATACAAGTTACAAAATGCAAAATGAAAAATAGTTTTTTTTGTCAACTAAGGGGTAAGATATATGATGGTTTCATTCTTAAATAGGTGTTAGTTTGCCTCCGACGTGAATTTTTTCTAATTAATACGAAAAAATTGTTTATTGACAATTTAAGTAGGCCAATTATAAAGTGAATATAACTAATAATTAAAACAAGAGAGCCACATACAGTCAAAAATGAGCTGTTAAAGTGTGTCGTAAAGACGTCCCGATACCAATTAATTTGAACTAGTATACAAAAAAAAAATATGGGAAAAATGTAAAAACAATTTAACTGTGTAAATATGCTTTGAAAATTGTAAAATATTCACCAAAAAAATTTTTAAATTAAAATATGAACAAAAGTCAGTCAATTTTTCACCCATTAAATCTCTTAATACTCATTTCAAAAATTGAAAAAAGGATTTATGGCAAAAGTTAAGCACATATTTTTTTATAATTTTATTAATCAAGTATTCCTTTAACTTTCCCTATTTTCAGACCTGCTTAACTTTTGCACCAACAGGAGATATTGAGTAAAACGTACCGCGAAGTCTAAACAAAAATGTCTTTTTTTCTTGCCGATTTTTTTATAACAAGAAATGTTTTTTTTTATTTTTAAAGTTTAAATATAATCTACATGCCATCAGCTAGGTTTGACATTTTATATATATTTGATATCACTCTTAATTTCAATAATATGAACAAAAACAAAAGTAAACCTTTTTTAACACTTTTTAAATATTCGATTCGCGCACCTTTAAGTCCAACTTTGATTGCCCGACTAGCCTCCACTAAATGACTTAAATAACAAAAATCACCCTCATCATATCAAATTTACCGTATTGTTTGAGAAA
Source organism: Dasysyrphus tricinctus (assembly GCA_963921185.1). Taxonomy (NCBI): domain Eukaryota; kingdom Metazoa; phylum Arthropoda; class Insecta; order Diptera; family Syrphidae; genus Dasysyrphus; species Dasysyrphus tricinctus. The sequence goes on along the minus strand of OY992530.1, from coordinate 101,056,148 downwards.
CCAAACTTTATTTTCCCAGTACTTTAGTTTTGCAAGGTGACCTTTTTATCATCACGATGTATGGAGCTGCCCCACTGTGCGTCGGGGTGACTTTCCGGCCACGTAAAACGACTTAAGTTGCGAAGCAACAACAAGCCTCGGATACGGACGGATTTACTGTTGAAGAACCTAGCAAAAAAATAAGGACAACAAACTTTGGATCTACACGTGGAACATTTAGGGAAACTCCTAGACTGCTACAAAACAGACATCATCGGGATGGCCGGGCAAAAGGAAACTGAAATACTGCGATATCTACTACGTTGACTGTTACCAACCACAAGGGCCAGCGTCTCTTTGAATGTGGATTCATCGTTAGAGGCAGACCTAGGCAAGAAGTCTTGAGTTTCAACTATGTGAACGAGCGCCTCACGACAACTCGCATCAAGGCTAAATTCGCCAAGAGGAGAAAGATGATGACACCAAGTATGAGTTTTACGAGCTCCTGGACAAGACATATGAGCAATGCCCTAGATATGACATTAAAATTGTCTTGGGTGATTTCAATGCCAAGCTAGGAAGAGAAGACGTCTTTGTTAGCACAATCGGAAGATATAGCCTGCACGACACCACCTCCGATAACGGACTCAGGTTGATCGACTTTGCTGCGGGGCGAAACGTTGTGGTAGCTAGTACGCAGTTCCCGCATCTTGATATGCACAAGGGGACATGGCGAATTCCTGATCAATCAACCGCCAACCAGTTTGACCGCATGGCGACCGACACAAGGCACTCCTCCAGTATCAAGAATGTCCGAACGTTCCGAGGAGCCAACGTTGACTCGGATCACTACCTCTTTGTAGCCAAGGTAATGCTACGGATATTCAGACCAAAGCCAACATAGGGAAATAATGTGAGAAAAGTCGACGTTGGACGGCTACAGTCGCAAGAAATTTCCAGATCCTTTTCCGATCGAGGCTCTCGCACCCTCTTAAAAAGTCCTTTGCCGCCAATTGCAAGTATCGAGAACCAGTAGAAGAATTGCCAGGAAGTCATCAGAGATGCCGCCTCTGACGTGCTGGGCCTCGCACGACCACCACAGCGAAACCCCTGGTTCGACGATGAATGCCGGCAAGTACATGCAGCCAAACAACATTCATACAAAGCGGCGCTGCATAAAAGGACCAGAGCTGCTCACGAGCTCTACGAGCAGAAGAGGAGAGAGGAACACAAGATTCTAAGAAGAAAAAAGAGCGTGAGAAGAATGCCATCGAGGAAATAGAAGGATATGTCATTGCAGGAATAAAGTTCGAACGTTTCACCAAAAAGTAAAAGGAGCAAACCGAAGCCTGCAAAGATGATGAGGGGAACATTGTAGTTGAATCGCAGTCTGTGCTCAGGATATGGAAAAATCATTTCAGCAAATTGTATAACGGTGAGGACGAACCGAATTCCGCATCCATGCAGATTGCACCATTCAACCTGGACGACGCACGTAGGTCAACAATTCCGTTCACCCGATCTCAACGAAATAAGATAGATATATCTAAACTTAAGTCCAATACAGCTGCTGGAGCTGATAGAGGCACAATCTTTCGAAAGGTCGTCCAACTACTTGCTTACGCTGACGACATTGACGTAATCGGACGAGCAAAGCGTGATGACAGTGGTGCTTTTGTGAGTATTGAGAAGGAAGGAAGACCCAACACTGACGTCTCGGACAAAACGTCACTATAGACAGCTATAATTTTGAGGTGTTCAGAGACTTTGTCTACCTAGGATCCGCTATAAACTCAGTGAAAGATACCAGTGCTGATATGAAACGAAGAATTACTCTTGCCATTCGCTGTTTCTTTGGGCTAAGAAGGCAATTGAGAAGCAAAGCCCTCTCTCGAGCAACTAAACTGTCCCTGTATAAGACGTTATCATCCCAGTCTTGATGCATGGTGCAGAGGTATGGGCACTGTTATCGGTGTATGAGAACGTGTTAGGCTGTTTCAAGAGGAAAATTCTCCGGGTTATTTTTGGTGCCGTCTGCATAGATGTGGAATGAAGAACCGATACAACAGCTAACTCTACGGTCTTCGGCGACACTGACTTTACCACAAAAGTGAAAAGCCAACGACTGAAATGGCTGGGTCACTTAAAGTGAATGGACAGCAATGCTCTGGCCTAGAAAGTCCTTGAATCCAACCTCGTGGGACAGCGCAGTATAGAGGTGGACAGCTTAAAAGGTGGCGCACGCAAGTGGAAGAGGACCTCAACCAACTTGTTAGTAAGTAGCAAACTATTTACAGTAGTAAATAGGAAGGAATAAACTTTGTTAGCAACAACTTTGGAGTAAACAAAACGCCACTAACGACTTCCCTAAAAATTTTCAAGCATAATAAGCATTGGAAAAAATCCAATTGTGTGACAAAAAGAAAAAAAGTAAAACTGACACTGAGATCTTTAAAAAAAAATATTTATTTGGTCCTGGGTACGAGTGGAGAAAAGTATTAATGAATAGTGCAAAAAAGTCAAGACACACACCGCCAACATTAGCTTGGACTATATTAAGGAAATCCAAATCCCCGCCCCTGGGTTTAGGTGACAATAAGGAAGTCAACATGTCTCCGGCATCGAAATTTCAGGGATCAAGAACCGAATGAGTAAATTTAAAAAACTATGTCGAAAACAAATAAGTTCCTTATAAATTTGTATGGCCAAAGTATATGGCCACGAGAAAACGGTATCGGAAAACATTAAAAAAAACTGAGTTGGGGTTGTTACAGACCACCCTATAGTATTCATACGCAAATAATTAAGAAGTATTATTTCTGTGCAACTTGAGTCACACAATTTTTTCTTTATTCAAACCTTCTTACATAAATGTCCCTTGGAAAATATTTTACATTTAAGTTGTACTGTCGACAAGCAAAATTAGTTATTTTTAACATTTTAAGAAATTTTTGTGAATAATAAATTGTCAATACACAAATTCATTTCCAGATTAAAATTTGTCAACTATGTATTTTTTTTTTCTTTGAATAATCCAGTTGAACAAATTCCTTCAAAGCCATTTAAAAATAAATTGAAAATAAAAAAGAAAATAAACAAACAAAACTAAATAATAATATTTTCAAATAGAAAACCAATTCTAGTAGCACCAACGCCTTTGTCAAGCAATATGCTTTTTTTATGCAATTTTCAGGAATAGTTCCCCGAAATAGAAAAAAAAATCAATTTTTTTTTCGAGATACATTGCCAGGGATTTCCTCTTTAATCACTTTTCACTGCAGGAGTCTAGTTTTTCGAACTAATTTAACACTAAGTTGCGGCGCTATGTCAATGGCATCTATCAACAAACCCGCGGCTTTATCAAAAGTCTTTCAGTTTTTCCTCCTTTCTAAAAGTATATTGAAGTTGCAAAAGTTGTTGCTCCTTCCTTCTGGTTGTCGTTTAGCGCTAAGCAGTCTTTATTTACTTGTTTTTTTTTTATCTATTTTAAGCACTTTCGTGTTGCCCTTTATCGTTACAAGATAAACCAACACAAGGAGATTACACTGATCAGTGTTGGATAAATATTTGCTCGGAAAATACACCGATAACTGTCACAAGAGACTAAGGGTGGGAAAGATAGCAGGGAGAGGCTGTGACGTCAGAAAGACATAAAACATGATCAAAAAAAAAAAAATAAGCGAAACAGAATCGAAACACACGCTGGCAAAGAGCTCAACTTTTAAGCTTCTAAGTAAACAGATGATTTTTCTCATCTTTCATTCAAGGCAAAGAGGAGTCACTGTTCCTGGAGTGTTGTTGTCATGATGTGTATATTAAAACAGAGTCCTGGCAAGAATATTGCTGTCCTCTGTTATAGATATATAGGTATCCTTTTGTCCTTCTCTCTGTACAAAACTAAATGGGCGGAATATCAAACCGATGATGAAATTGAACTCTATATAAACTGTATCCGCATCCTCCTGTCACTGTATATTCCATGGGAAATCAACGGGATGTTTTCATTTTCGATTGAGGTGGATTAAGTGGGTGGAGTATATCAAAATACAGTATCGAAACGGCAATGAATGCATGCTCGCGGGCATCCTGCCCTCTATATTTCGTTTGGTCTTCTTTTGAATCCATCAAAGAGATTGCTTTATCGACACGTTTTATTAAGCTTGTTCCTTGTCTGTCTTGTGTTTTTGTTGTACACAATATAATATCTGAAGTTGTTGTTATTTAAGGACTATCTTGTTATTCCTATAGAAATTTAAGTATAAAACGATGCTCATTTTATGTCTTTATTGGATTGAGTACTACCTATAAGAAATCAATCACTTTATTATGTGAGGTGGGTCTCGTATTTTTATGGTGTTTTTTTTTTCGTGAAGTTATTTTATGGCTATATTGGATCAATTATGTTATAAGCTAATAATTTTTATCTGCGCGGAGGGGAGATCAACCCCTAGGGATATGAATGGTGTCAGCAAACTAGTAGTGATAGGGAAGAGTATTTGTCACAAGGACTGGATGTGATCAGTCGGAACCGGGTGGGCTCGGAAGAAAGGACCAACTATCCTTAACAGTGCCTTTAAGATATTAGACATTTACTTTGAGTGCCCTGTCTCAATTTATATCAAAACCAAATTTAAAATATAATGCTGGTTTGTGGCCACCATCATGGTCCCATGGAGGAAGCATCCAATGTTAAGACTACTTCTTATGGAAGAAATTGGAGTTGGAGCTTTTTACCAGAAAGCTACACAGCCTGATGCATAACAACACTTCAGGTAGCCACTCCTTGGAAGTAGCTATAGTACGAGTGCAAATATATCAACATGGTATCACAATGGATACTACTAGAAGCATAACTCCATCCAACTGACTGTCTACCAAGTCACAAGTAGAGCTGTGTCAATCGTTCGTTTTAAAAGATCGAATCAATCAATGATTGATTAGACCAAAGATTGGATCTTTTCAATCGTTCATTTCATCAATCATTCCTTTGATTATGGCATGTTTAAAAAAAAAACTCATTTTCGATAGTACATACTAACTATACAGTCAGTTTCAATCCTTATTTAAAGAGGAATTTATTTCTTAGAAAAAATAAATAAAAATGTTCATATAGGCATCATTTTTTTTTAAATAGTCCTTAACTCCAAAAACACAAAAACTTTCACCTGAATTATTTTTTTTTAAGCTAAAAAGTGCTTACGAGTACTCAAAATAATTATTTACTTCAATACTTTTTGTTAAATGCAAACACATTGAAAATAAAAGGCACGACTGGGTCGCACGTACTTGCTCTTATGTTCAAGACACTGCGAGTTTAAGAAAATTGTATATACAAACAAACAAACAAATGAGAGAAAAATGTAGAGAAGCATGAAATAAGACATTTAAATTAGCTAAAACAACTATTTTGACAGTTTGAGGTGAAAAAAAAGTATGCCATCTTAATTCATGATGGAATATGATTGTATGGGAAAAAAAATTTCAAAATCGTTAGAGCGGTTTTTTTTTAAATTAATTTTTTATATATAAAATTCTTAAAACATTTTTAAGAACAAATTTTGGTATGCAGATTTAAACTATATATTTATGTGTATATAAAAACAAAATTTGAAAAAAAATTGTCAACCCGTTTTTGAGTTATCGAATTTTCAAAAAAAAAGTTTGAAACTTTTTTTAAAAATCCAAAAATATTTTTTTTGAAAATTTTGATATGCAATATTATTTGATTTTATCTGAAATTTTTACATAAAAAAATTCATCTAAATCCGTTTAGCCGATAACGAGAAAATTCAAAATAAAAAAATACGTTCTATGACAGGTACTATTAATAGTTGCTAAGTGTAAAATTTTATAATTTTGGTAGTAGATCGTACTAATTTTAGTATATACAAAAAGTTTAATCAAAATCGTAGGAGTCGTTTTTAAGCGAAAAATATTTTCCTTTGCGGTTTTTTAACTTTTGTATGGAAGGTACAGTTATTTTTTCATATATGTAAAATTTTTTCTAAAAATATTTTAGAGAGTACTAAAAAAGTCTTAAATATCGAGTTTCAAATAAATCTATAATGTCGTTTTCGAAATATTTGATTTTCAAAAAAAAAATTGAAACATTTTTTAAAAATCCAATAAACATTTTTTCAAAAATTTTGGTACACAAAACTATTTATATTTTTCGGAAGCTTCTGTAAAAAAAAAAAATTGAAATCGGTCGTACCGTTTTGAAGAAAATCAAAAATCAAAAAAATGGTTCTTTAGGAGGTACCATTAATAACCATTTTTGAAAAATGGTTTTCCACCCAAAGAAAGCCTTTACTAAAATAAATTTATTGAATTTTTTTTTAAGAAAAGTTGTCGAGCCGTTTTTGAGAAAAATACGATTATGTAAATTTGCCAAAAAAAAATTTATGACAGGTACCGTTATTTTTGGTTCTAAAAAAAAAAATGAAAAAAATGTGTCGGCAGAATCACCAAAAACCACTAAGTACCAAGTTTGAAGAAAATCGATCGAGCCGTTTAGGCTGCAGACGAACAGACAGACAGACAGAATTGTGCCACCCACTTTTTTGGTGTTCGCTATCATCGTAATATCATGTTTGACTGTTATCTCAAAAATTTTTTTTTGCACGAATCCAAAACTTGCCTTATAGTACCTATAATCGCAAGTAAAAAAGAACTGCATTGTTGTATTCAATCATCTCTTAATTATTAACAAAGATCTATTCGTTCACAATGCCAATGAGATTGATTTGGTCTTTGTCCACAATGGATCCCAATTCCAATCGGTCAAATGAACGTATGAACGATATGAACGAAATGAACGATATGAACGATATCGTTCAACTCAATCTCAATCTCTATCTCAATCAAATGATTGCAAAACCAAATATTGCTCATAGTCGATAGAGATATAGACAAAATTCATAATGAATGAAGAGAAAATGAACACAAATACGAGAGAGAAAAGAGCTAAGCTGGTAGATGTAGATATATGTATATCAATTTATGTTCCTGTCTCCTGTGGTGTGTTATTTCTTTCATTCACGTAAATAGAGATTGAGATTGTATGTGTTTTTGTTTCGTTCAGTATTCTGGTGTGGAAATGGATTGATTGAGAATGAGAGGAATGAACGAAACATATCTCGCTCTTTGAAAACTTAAATGATTGACATTGGGATCGATTGATTCGGTCTGCTGTGATGCAATCAATCATTCTTTGTGAAGAACGGGTCTCAAGGACCGAATCAATCACGATTGACACAGCTCTAGTCACAAGAGACTGAAAATATTGTTGCTGACTGACCATGCCTCTTCAAATCTTTCAGTAAGCTCAGCCATATCAGCGCCAAATGCAAATTAAATGGACGTAGTGTTAACATACCCAAAGTATCCTGAGAAGTGCTGGTATTGCTGCTATTGAAGATATTGTTATTGTTGTCGGTGTTTCTGATAAAAATTAATAAAAAAGAAAAGGTAGATATGGCCCAATGGGTTGTAACTTGTAATATGCCAAAACATATCTGGGATTAATTTCTGTTGAGCAAAGAAAATATAGTCCTTGTAACCCCAACAGCTCAAATGCTTTTCATTTTCACTAAAGTCTGAGACAATGTTTTATGAGTGTTTTTTTGCTTTCCAACACATTTTACTTTTCGATTCGGAAAATTCCGATTTGATATATTTAAAAAGTGTTTCGCAAAATTCGGGTTAATGCATAACGCCAACTGCGTCAATTTTTGTCTTCCGACAACTGGTCATAATAAAAAACAATCGGTATTGACTGAAATTTTTTTTAACTTCCCATTGGAAGTAATTATAAATGGTCCGATTTATCGAACTGAAAATTTCGATACAATTCCACGTTTCAAGCTCCCAAGTTTCAGAATACATACTTAATAGTCTAAAGCGGTCGCTAGACGCTCAATATTACTGTGCAAAATATTACACAATATTATTGGCTAGGTGCCCCATCAGACGATTCAATATTTTATCCAATAATTTAGGTTAGCTGGTAGAGTTTCATCACTCGCGAAGGTGTTTACTCTTCGACACTTCAACACAGACGATACAATATTTTAATATTGTGTAATAAATATCAAAAGGGCTTTGATTTACATCAATATATTGCACAACCTTTCAATATTATCCATAGACGGACAATAATATTGTGCAATATCCAATATTGCACAATAATATTGAGCGTCTAGGGACCACTTAAGAGCCGGCTGCTAGATTTGGGTGATTGATTTTTAATAATTTTAACTCTCCAAATATCTCTTATTTGAGTTCTATTGATTGGATCGTTAAAACTAAGGTCTGGGAATTAAGAAAAAATAACAGAGCATTATTTCCTTATGTTTAATAAATGAACTGAAGTGGTTGTACCCTTGACACCAAAATTGGAAAACCACTTTTTTCAAACTCTCATTCCCAATCCCACCACAGGTCGTCAAAAAATTCTGCCAGACTGCAGGTGCATAAATCTTGTCATTGAATACAAAACGATGTCAAGGTTAATGGAACTGCAGACCTTCATACTCATACAAAGCTAGCACTGACTTAAAATACCTAAGTTATTCAAAGAAGCGTTCTAAATGACCAACAATGGAGCATAAGCCACTTTATCTGAACGCTTTGAAGGTAATGTCCGTCCCGCACCTGAGTGGAAGTATCTTAGGGTGTGGTTCCTGGGTATAGTTTAAGAAAAACATTGTATGGGGTAAAAGTTGTATCTCCCCTCCCTGAGGCAGGGGGGGGGGGGCAGTTTCTAAAAAATTGACTTAAAATGCAAAAAAAAAACATTTAAAATCAACGAAAACACATCTAATATTGTGCTATAATTTTTTTGAAAGCTAATACTTCATTCTTACATTTAATTTTCAAATCAAGTTGTTTAAGCGAATAGTTTTTAAGAAATTAAATTGCAAAGTCAAATTTGTTTAAAAAAAATTGTGATTTTTTTTTCCTTTAGTCGATATTTTTCAAAATTGTACGTAATTTAGTGCTATTTTTGTGTTCAATATTCATTGCCTTTATTTATTTTTAGTCCATTACCGAAAACCAAATGTAAAAAGCTATCTTAGATTTTGAGAAATTAAGAAAAAACGAAAGGTACTTTTACCAAAAAAGCCCGAAAAAAGGGTTTAATTATGGATAAATCATGAATAAATTAATTTTTTCGGGCTATTTTGGTAAAAGTACCTTTTGATTTTTCTTAATTTCTCAAAAACTAAGAAAGATTTTTCCATTTGGTTTTCGGTAATGGATTACAAAATAATGAAGGCAATGAATATTGAACACCAAAATAGCACTTAATTACGTAAAATTTTGAAAAATATCGACTTAAAAAAAAAAACACAATTTTTTTAAACAAATTTGAATTTTAAATTTAATTTCGCAAAAACTATTCGCTTAAGCAACTTGATTTAAAAACCAAATGCAAGAATGGATTTTAGGCTCTTAAAAAAATAAAGCACATTATTAGATGTGTTTTCGTTGATTTTTAATGTTTTTTTAAGTCAATTTTTCAGAAACTGCCCCCCCTCCCTCAGGGAGGGGAGATACAACTTTCCCCCCATACAATTTCATTCTTATTTTTCTTATTTTTTCAAATTTTCGATGACACTGAGGCATAATTGAGGTTCTATGCCGTTAATGTGCCGAATTATCTCATCCTTTAGCTCTTGAGTTGTTACTGGCTTATCGACGGACGTACACCTTTTCTTTCAAATAACCCCAAAGAAAGAAGTCCAACGGTGTCAAAACACATGATCTTGGCGGCCAATTGACATCGTCACCACGTGAGATAACACGGCCATTGAATTTGTCGCGCAAAAGAGCCATTGTTTCGTTAGCTGTGTGGCAAGTGGCACCGTCCTGTTGAAACCACATATCGTCCACATCCGTATCTTCCAATTCGGGCCATAAAAAGTTCGTTATCATTTCACGATAGCGAACACCATTCACAGTAACTGCCTGACCGTCCTTATTTTGGAAAAAAATACGATGATGCCATCAGCCCATAAACCGCACCAAACAGTCACTCTTTGTGCGTGCATTGGTTTTTCGACAATCACTCTTGGATTATCATTCGCCCAAATGCAGCAATTCTGCTTATTGACGAATTCATTGAAGTGAGAATGTGCCTCATCACTGAAGACGATTTTCTTTGACAATTGATCATCCACTTTTGCCATTTCTTGCCACCATTCTGACCATTGACGTCGCTTGAATGTTCAAGAGGCATTAGTTCTTGAGTCAATTGCACCATGTGAGCGTGTAAATGCAAGTCTTTATGCATAATGTTCATCAACGACGAGCGTGATAGGTGTAATTGTTGCGCACGAAGAACGAGTTGAGGTGGACGGCTCTTCAGCCACACTATCGCGAACAGCAGCAATATTTTCTGCAGTACGAGCTGTAGAAGATGTGAAAACACCAGTGCATGCTCGTACCGACCCGGTTTGCTCAAATTTTTGCACGATTTTTCCGATTGTACACAAATTTGGACGATTAAATTGACCGAAAAAATCACGAAGTGCACGTAATCCATTTTGATTTGAACGCCCATTTTCATAATAAGCCTGAATAACTTTAACGCGTCGCTTGATTGTTTATCTTTCCATGGTTCAAATTGATTTACTGCCTGAACAGAATGCAAGACGGAGCTGGAATAGATGTCAAAAATGCTGCAGCCGGAGCTGCAAGAGTTGAACAATTTTAAACTTTTACTGCAGCATTTTTGACATCTATTCCAGCTGCGTCTTGCATTCTGTTCAGGCAGTTAGTCTGAAATTGAGAAATTTTAAATGAGATGCAGAAAAAAACTTGACGTTTAGGTGTGGTTCACATTCAACATCAGCCCTTAAAATTTTATCACCCTTTAGAATTGATAGCTACAGCCCAATTGCAAAACTGTTCGAAACCATTTGTAAGCAAATTATTTGAAAACATAAAGCTGCTAAACATAAATCGTTTATCGTTTCTAAAAGAATGGATTCTCAAAAGGCCGCTAGGCGTAGACTGTTAATTTTCTCGTAGATCTGGTAGAGTCTTGTATATGTAGATTCATTTAAAAATAAAAAGAAAATGAATTGTGTTCTTACAAACTTTAGTAAAGTATTCGACAAACTTTCACGTTACCAATGCACAAGCTAGGGTAAAACGTAAAATTTATTGCTTGGCTGAAGTCATATTTGCTCGTATGGCATGAATATTTGTGGCTATCATTAAAACAGTTTTATATTTTATTCTGGAGTTCCCCAAGGCAGGCATTTGGGTCCAATTCTTTTTATATTATTTATCAACGTTTGGATAAATGATTGTGGTGGCCATTGTTAAAGTATCTCCTAGACAAAACTTAAAAAGTTTTCTTATATTTTTTAACGCTTGGAAGGTGCCTCTTCACATGCAAAATTATTGCAAGTATTGAAAATGGCCCTAATCAATAACCAACCGTTAAACACGCATTAAGATAAACGGACTGTTAAACTTTGAAGACCAGTTAATTTGTGCTTGGTAAGAAATAACCAAATTATATACTCCTTTTACTAATAATTATTGTTGGTTTTCGTCTTACTACCTAATTCGAAAAATCCCACAATTTGCCCTTTTGAGCACAATTTTTCGAATTAGGTAGTAAGACAAAAACCAACAATTTCTCGAAGCCGAATGGAGGTATTTGAAAGACTCAAATAGAATTTTGAAGTTAAATGTTCATACTTCATAATGCTCATAAACATTTTTTCGAAAAAAAAAAATTACCTTGAGAAAAAAATATAACTTCAAATTTGCATACAAAAATAATTTTTTTTTAAATCTTTAGATTCGAATATATCAAAAATGTGATGTGATAGAGCAATTTCAAGGACATATTTGAACTCAGTGCCTCAAAGACCATCAGAAAAGTATTTTTTGGTCCATGTTATAGACAAAAGTTAAAATTTTGTCACACAAATTATTTTAGCGCTTTCGAGTGGATTTTCGAAAACAGTAAAAACACGTCAATTTTCGACTAGCGCTTGAGTCCAAATGGGTTGTCACAGAAAAAACCTTGAATAGAGATTTCCTGGAAATCGTGCATAACTTTCAATGGTACTTTGATGTAATTTTCGAGTAGTTGGTATAGTTTTCGAGCCATTAGTGAAAATCTACCAAGAAATGCATTTTTGCATCATTTTTTGCGTTGTTTTCCATGTTGCGTCACGAAATTTTGTTGACAAACCTCAGATTCGGACCCCCGAAAACATAAAAGAGGGAAAAATCAAACCTACCCCACAATTTACTCGCAGAGATCCTTTTTGAGCACAAATTGATTGGACTTATAGTTATTTGAAATGATCTCTTATTGTAACTATTGTAGTTCATAAAAATACCTCTCCAACGATATAAATAAATAAATTAAATAAATTGGGTGGCACAACAGCTCATGGAGAACCAGGGCCTAGTGACTTACAACTCACAACCATTCCTGTGTGCGTGTTTGTTGGCAGGAATGGAGGGGACCTACAGTTTTTTGCCGAGTCCGAACGGCTAAATGAGAAGCACTTTTTCATGACAAATATACTCTTGGAGGATTTGTCAGTTTCTCGCAAGAGGCAGTACCTCGAATAAAACATTTCTGTTTTTAGGTGGCACGGCTGGGAATCGAACCCACACCTTCGGCATGACAGTCCTACGCACTAACCATCAAGCCACGAGGTACTACTCCAACGATATACGTCACGTCATTATTGGTTTTGGGGATTGGTGTTTCCCATTCTCATTTGTAATGAAAAGAGAATGGCCTAAGAGACACCAATTTATCACCTAAGACAAAATTTTGTTGGTCAAAAACTTTATCTTAAGGCATTGAATTTAGATTTTAGGGGTTTTCTGATATTAAGAGATAAGATTTTTGCGCATATCTTAAAAACTCTTCTTGGAAAACAAAATTATTTTCATATTCGTGTTCAGCGACCAAAATCTAGTCTATAAAATATTTTTTTCTTAACCATGACCCAAAATTTTGTAAACTATTGTAGTATTCAAATCTTTTCTTTTGCATAAGCCAGTCCTTAATTAATAACCTGTAGACCTAAAAATGAAAACATATTAGTTTTGGATACAAAAACTATTTGCATGCAAATAATGCTGTGAGATGAATACATTTTTTTTTCGCATGACATTCCATGTAAACCAATCATCAAAAAACAATTATTTTGTATTTTACCTAACTAATTCTTGACTTTCGAAAATATTTAGTATTTAGCTAATATTTATTTTTTTTTCGCACGGGAACTGTCAACTAGGCTTATATCTACCAATAAAGTCAGGATCTTCAAGATCTCAATATCTGCTAAGCTAGGCCATTTTTGAAAATGTCATCTTCGTCAAAGTGCATTACCATTACCAGAATGTTCTTAAGCGCAAACTGCAAAAATTTTCTGTTTGAAAACACAACTGTAAATTTAAATGTTCGAAAGTGCAGCTTGCACACGCTCAAAAACAACATCGCATGAAAAAAAATCGAGTTGACGAATAGTCTTTCAATATTTTGAATATCCAGAGAGTGTATTCGAAAACGTGCAATACGTTTGCAAGGTAATTGACTGACGTTGGTCAAACCAATTTAATGCAAGCAGGTAGGGCAGGCCACGATACCAGAAAAGTCTAGGTATCGTTCGGTATCGGAAACCGAAACCATACGGAGACCAAACCAGCTTCAAAACACCCAAAACGATACCGAGACCAAACCGAGACCATACCGAACCTTAAGTACCGAAATTTACCGAGACTCTCAGTGGTATCGTTTGGTATCGGCAGAAAAATTTGATTTTTGAATATTTTTAGCATTAAGTAATAATTTTTTGTTCTTAGTGTCTCGAAAACGGCTCTAACGATTTGCATGATATTCTCAAAGTTACTTATTTTTAGCTAGAGGAAGGCTAAGGAAGCAATTTAAGTAAAATGCATCCACTGTGCCACGCCTATTTTTAATTATACCTTGGTTTCTCGGGAGCTGCTTACACGATTGGGATGAAATTTTCATAATTTTCGTAAACACGGCTTGTAAGCGATTTGGAAGAAATGTAAGGAGTTAGTTCTTATTAACACTGAATGTGACCGAGACCGAGACCGAGACCGATACCAATACCAAACTTAGTCATACGATACCAAGACGAGACTTAGTAATACGAGACCAAGACCGATACCGAGACAATATCGGCATTTTTCAAATTAAACGATATCGAAACGATATCAATAAAAGTTTCGTTTGGTTTGGTATCGTGGCCAGCCCTACAAGCAGGGCGATGGCATATTAGCAAATAGCAGGATCTGTCTCAAAAAATGACGATTAAATTTACTTTGATTTGACGTTTTCGAAAACGGCCCTAATCAAGTTTAGGTGCTTCACCAAATTTCTTCACCAAAATCTTTGAAAGCGTAACCGACTAATTCGTCACTCACTGAAATTTATGAAGAAAATTATGAAGCACTTCCCGTCAGCCACCGTACAATCTTTAAATTTCACACAGTGGTTTATATTATGGAGCGTACAAAGAAAAAATGGAAAATTTAAGGTTTTCACCTTTTTCACTAAGTTTGTATTATTTTATATGAACCTCCTCCAAAACTAAATTAAGCAGGTATACTGGGTGATTCTAATTTGAATTTCTCGTTTATAAGGTTTTGGAAACTGACTGGACCAGTGAACCTAGAACATTTTAGCCAGTACCAAAATATTAAATAGAAAATTTCTTTCCTAACTTGCAATAAGTTCTAATACAAAAAATTATCCTTAAATTTAGAATTTTTTAACATCGAAGCCCACATGGACGAGTATTCTTATTTTATTGGTAATAATTTAAAATAAATTGATTGCTGTTTTCAAACAAATTTGTTGCTTATATGTACCTACATAGGTCTTAGAATATAAAATTATTTAAAGCCCTACAAAAATATTATAACTCATTTATACCACTTAAATTCTATTTATAAATATTGATTAAAATTGTTTTAATGTTTCACTTTAAAAACAAAAGTTAATAATCAAAAAAATTAAAGTAAAATATTTTCATTCTAGCCTAGGGAGATCTGATAAAAATGGAAACCAACAAATAAATTTAATTCAAGTGAAAAATAATTAAATGCATTTTTTGTATACACGAAAAGTTGCCGATAAAACTCATCACAAACGTTATAAAGTGACATATTTTTGCAGTAATAAATAATCTACAACTTTAATTTAAGAAGACAATAGAAAAAAAAAGAAAATTAAATTCAACTTAATTTAAAAAAATAAAATTAATATGCATTAATTATTAATCTCTTAACAATACAATTTACACAGCATGGACATTCAAAGCACTATATACACAATTATAATAAATATATAATGTATAGCTATTGTATTTCAATACATAATAGATTCCATCAATAATAGCAAAATCATTGAAGTCATGCAATCCCAATGGTGTATAGGACACAGGAATGAGTATTGAGTATACAAGTGTATAAATATCCCCAATCGAAACGGTGCGTCTAGTCTATAGTGTTGTGAGACCCGACATCGTTATAGACCTCCTCTGAAGCTCCCTTTGCGTGTGCCTGAATTTATATTGAGCTTGCTTTGTGCCGTGTTTTAGCTTGTCCTTTATTTCTCTATACAATTTCTATAGTCGACATTATATAGAAACTACAAAAGGACTTTAAATCTAGATAAAGGATAAAAATTGCATCACACATCCACTCGCACGCCCCAAACTGCACTCGATAAGGGGATTAAATATTTTATATCTACAAAAGCTCTAAGGTGATGGTGTGCAGCTAGAGTTGGCTTAAGTCGGGTTTGGGGGTAGGGTTGTGTGTATTTTGGGTGCTAAAATATAGGGTAGTGCAATATGGTGGTTTATTTAAGTTGCATACAACATTCACGCAAAAAGATAGAAACTGCAAGTATATAATGCAACACATTCATTCAACCGCACACGCCGCTTCCACTCACTTGATGCACACTACAGGCTACACTACAAGTTCCTACTGCAAAGGGATATACAGCTTGCCTCTTGATTGAGTGAAAAAGTGTGTAGGGGAGAGTGGGGGCAAATATGTTATTTTATTGAAGTGGATGGTTTTGTGCGTTTAGGTGCATTAGTGCCAGCATATTCTCTGGGTGCTTTATTAAATAACAAACGGGCAGCAAGAGGATTCACATTAAAAAAAAACAGCAACAATCAACAAGAGTATTTTGCCGTAGTCCCTGTGTTAGGATCTTTTCAACCAATCCAGGATCCATTGTTTGGCTTCTAGAGAATTTATGTTTGTATTTATGTTTATTTCTTGTGAAGTGAAACTCAACCAAATTCAAGAGCTGCTGCTGTTGGTTCGGTGTGTATCATCAACCCTCAACGGTATATAGGAGTTCCCTCTAAGCCACTGTTACACTGTTGCACACTTACTGTGTTATGTTTTCGTTTTTTTTTTTTTTCATTCTGTTATTGTGGATATTATTTTGCAGGAAGTGTTTTTATTTTTCAATTTTCTACTATAAAGAACTCTAACAAGCTACAAGCGCTGCAAATTTAAAATTAAAACCAATTATCGGATATCTATTCAGATATGAAAATTGTTTTTTTTTATAAATCAAATTTCTTAACAAAAAAAATAGAAAAAAAACTTACCTCTATCGTCCATTGTATTCGCATAAAAGCCATTGGCGGTTCCACCTTGATGTTTATGATATACATTCAATCTAAATGAAAGCATGGTGCAATTTATATTGAAATTTAAATAATAATTTCATTAATCAATGGCATTTCTCTATATTATTTCTTTATTTCTATGAAAAAAAAAATAATAATAATTTTTGTTTTAGAATGGTTTTTTTGGTGAGTTTTATTATTTTTCTTTTTTTTTTTCATTTTTATTTTTGTTATGTTTTGAGGTTGAAGGAGTTTGTTTTTATGTTTTCGTTTTTTTTTTGTTCTTTGTTGTGGTTTGAATGTTGGTGTATTTTTTATTAGAAAAGTTATTTTTTATACGTACAATAAAGTGGAAATAGCACAGTTGAAAGTAAACAGTTTTGGTTTTAGAGATACAAACAAACGAATTCCAGTTCAAACATTCAATCATATAGGAAAATGGGCATAATTGTAAGAGTTGCGACCCATCGTTGTAACACTTCCTGACCTTTATCATTGGAATGGTCTAAATGAGTGCTATTTTTTGTTGCATAGGCATACATCTGTATCTCGTGCAAGGGAAGTTTAAAAGTTCATAATAACTGTTGCACTGGACTGTAAATCTTTCCCTGCACAAATTTTGTCCCAAAGTGTTGTAACACCTTCTGACAAATTTCATTGGAAAGATCTAAATGAGTATAATTTTTAATTGTAAAGCCAATAACCTGTATCTCGTACAGGAAAAGTGTTATAGCCCAATAACTGTTGCACTGAACTATAGCTCTTTTCCTAGACAAATTGCGCTCCAAGTGTTGTAACACTTTTTGACCTATATCATTGAAAGGTCTTGGTGAGTGCTATTTTGTCATATGTGGGTATAAGTCTGTATCTCGTGCAGGGAAAGTGTAAAGGCCAATAACAATTGTTGCACTACACTACAAATCTTTCCTTGCACAAGTTGCGTACTAAGTGTTGTAACACCTTCTGACCTATATCCATGGAAAAGTCTCAATGAGTTTTTTTTGTGTGTATAAGTCTGTATCTCGGGCAGGGAAAGCGTAATTACCCATAATGATTGCTGCACTGCACTATGACTCTTTCCTTACACAAGTTGTGTCCCAAGTGCTGTAACACCTTCTGAACTACATATATCATTACAAAGGTCTCAATTAGTGCTATTTTTTGTTGCATATGCATAAGTCTGTATTTCGTGATGCAGGAAAAGTTTTGTAGCCCAATAAATGTTATAGGTGTTATAGCGCACTGCAACAGTTATTTGAACATATTCCTGGCACGAGATACAGACTTATACCCATACACACAATAATAACTCTCATTGAGACCTTTCCAATTATATAGGTCAGAAAGTGTTACAGCATATGAAACGAAAGGCCCATTCTCCTTTCAGTGAATTAGAATTAAGGCTCTCCCAAACCAACGCGAAACATTCGCCGACGACGCGAAATCATTCACAATAATACAAAATTTGAAAGATACACAATGCTAAGCAACAACAAAAAAACGCCTTTGCGAATGATTCGCTATAATTTCGCGTTGGCTTGGGAGAGCCTTTAAGCTTATTCAGTATCGGTACAGTTATATACTGTTAATAAAATCCATCAGACAGTATGAAAAAAAATATTTGCTCAACATATTATGCTGTAATAACAATTTGGAAGATGAAAGAGAGGGTGGCCAAAGACTGCATGGTGTCGGTATTATGTTGAACGAAGAAGCGAGGCGTAGTTTGATCTCCTGGGCGCCCATTTCTGTGAGATTAATGACAGCAAGGTTTCGTTCAAAAATTCGTAACGTCACAATAATTCAGTGCTACGCCCCCACAAATGAAGCGACAGAGGAAGACAAAACCGCGTTCTACACTCATCTTAACTCGGTTTACAGTAGTGTTCCGAGAGCCGACATCATAGTCGTTATGGGAGACCTTAATGCCCAAGTCGGTTCAGACAATTACGGACTGGAACGCGTGATGGGAAGAAATGGCTTGGGGTCACGGAATGAAAATGGTGACTTGCTTGTCGATTTTTGTAACGCGAATCGTCTTGTGATAGGTGGGACTGTATTTAAGCATAAGACGTGCAACAAAATTAACTAAGTGCATACGAATGATCAAACCGAAAACCAAATTGATCATATCATGATTCAGCAGCGATGAAGGAAGTCTATGTGTGATGTCCGGAGTATAAGAAATGCCGATGTGGAAGCGACCACCATTTGGTTCTGATGAGTCTCAAACTACGAACCGCTGCCGTACAAAAAACCAGCGCAGGATGCAGCAAGGAGCTCAAAATTCATTACTAATGCTTTGAATGACCCCAACATATGTCGAAACTATGTCACCACCCTTAACGACAGAGCCTCGTCATTAAACGGAATCCAGAATTCAACATTGATGAGATGTGGGGTGAAATTAAAAGTGTTTTTATGGAGGCTGGATCCGAAACTGTACCCAAGCGAACGAGACGTAGAGACTCTTGGATATCCCAAGACACCTGGGATAAGATCGCTAATCGTTGAAAATCCAAATAAATGCCGAAGCAGATATTCAACGAAAGGCTGACTTGCGAAGAGAGTACCGCATTGCACATAAGATGGTCTATCGTTGTGTGAGACGTGACAAGAGGGTGAGGTTAGATGGGCTCGCAGATAATGCAGAAATCGCTGCCAGAAGAGGAGATATCCGGGAATTGTACCAAAATAGCCAAAGATGTGATCGGGAAAAAAAGCAACACCAATCATCCTGTAATTGATGTGGATGGCACACTTTTGGTATCAATTGAGGATCAGCTTCGTAGATGGAAGGATCATTTTTGTGCCCTGCTAAATGAGGATTCAGTTGAGCAAGTGCTGAAGTGCCCCAACTAAACGAGATGCGCAGGTCCTATAGGGGTATTGACATCGAACCCCCGTCAGAGTCGGAAATTCGTACATCAATAAATCTCCTCAAAAACAACAAGGCAGCTGGACTGGACGGAATACCAGCTGAATTCCTGAAAGCCGATCCCGTAGCAGCGGCTAGTATTTTACATCCGCTGATACAAAACATTTGGGAAAACGAAAGCTATCCCAGGGACTGGAAGGATGGTGTGATTGTTAAGTTGCCAAAGAAAGGTGACTTAAAGAATTGCAACAATTGGCGTGGTATCACGGTATCACCGTTTTGTCCGTTTTCCCAAAACTAATGGCAACCATCATTCTCGAGCGAATAAAGGATATAATCGAGTCTACACTCAAGAGGCATCAAGCTGGCTTCCGCAGTGGTCGATCATGTGTCGACCATATCAACACCCTGCGTATCGTCCTCGAGCAGTCGATGGAATATCAATCACCGCTTTACCTCATGTTTGTGGATTTTGAAAAGGCCTTTGATCGAGTTAACCGAGAATGTATATGGAGATCGTTGCTTGGTAGAGGAATTCCACCAAAAATTGTTGCCATTATTAAAGAGTCCTACAACAACGCAAGGTGTTTTGTTTTGCACAACGGGCAGCTATCCGACTCCTTCGTAGTGCAATAGGGTGTGAGACAAGGGGATGTTCTATCGCCAATTCTCTTCCTGCTGGCGATGGACGACGTATTGACGGCCAGTGTTGGTACAGCTGAGCGACAGGGCATTCAATGGAGACCGTTCGAAAGGCTCAGTCATTTAGACTATGCCGATGACATATGTCTACTGGCAAATAACATCAGTGGGCTGAACGGGATGTGCCAAACGCTGCAAGTGAAGGGAGAGTCGAGTGGTCTAAGAATAAACAGCAAAAAGACAAAAATAATGCTCACAGGCCGCTCCACACAGCAGCGTATTATTCTACAGGAGACGCCAGTTGAAGTAGTGGAACAGTTCAACTACCTTGGCAGTATTGTTTCTGCAAACGGTGGTACGGATCTGGATGTTAAAAGTAGAATGAATAAAGCTCGTGCTGCCTTCGGTACCCTGTCCCCAATTTGGAAATCCAGTCAAATCTCCTTACGCACTAAGTTGAGATTCTTCTAATCCAATGTCAAATCCGTGCTGTTATATGCTTGTGAAACCTGGAAAGTCACGTCTATACTATTTCGAAGAAAATGCAGGCTTTTGTGAATCGCTGTCTTCACCACATCCAAAAGATTCGCTGGCCACAAATAATATCAAATGAGGAATTGTGGCGCAGGACAAGTCAAGAGCGGCTGGACGTCGACATAAGAAAGCGTAAATGGCGTTGGATTGGTCACACACTGAGGAAACCAAACGATGAAATTGCAAAGCAGTCCTTTGAATGGAATCCTCAGGGTGCACGGCGGGTTGGAAGACCAAGAACAACATGGAAATCAACTGTCTTAGTGGAAGCAGAATCCCAGAGAAAGACGTGGCCACAGCTAAAGTACCTTGCAGCAGACCGTGAAGGATGGAGACGTTTTGTTGACGCCCTATGTCCCAGCTGGGGTTACAGGACACGATGATGATGATGATGAACAATTTGGAATGTTATAAGATCGCCTAAAGACATGCTGATATGAATAAGATGGTAACTCACCTAAGAAATCCTTCTTGGATCACTTAAGAATACTCTTTACCCTAGAAAGAAACTAATAAAGCCTCTTAGAAACCCAACTCGAACAAATTGGACACCGTACACAAAATGGTGGAATGAATTCACCAGAGGAAAAATGCTTTCGACAACCTCAACCATCGACACTGTTGTTCAAAATCTTGCTAGTGCAATGAGAATGGCCTTCTTAAAGCACTGCCCTATATCTCGTAACATGAAACACATCATGGTGGAACAGTGAACTTAAGATACAAAGAACAGAGGTCAGAAAATTGTTCCATAGGCCCAAACTAAGCAATTTAGAGGAAAACTGGAGTTCATATAGTACCGAACTTAACTCATGCACCAAAGAGTTAAGAGGGCCAAAAAGATTGATGGGCTAGACACTCTTAATCAATTGCGAACATAAATGAGACACTTCACTATACATTGCTTATACCCTACGATGACCTGATATATTAAACATCCCAATGGATCATGGTCGAACTCGAGACAAGAAACACTTGAACTCTTTATGGAAACGCATTTACCTGGCTGTAGGAGTCCTGAAGACACAGGGTAGACACTTTAAATAATATATTATACAATCAACACCATCAGAATTGGATCAGGTTATCGCAGAGTAGAAGATTATGTGGGCCAATAAACTCGTCCAAACCTTATAAATCAGCTCGATCAGACAAAATTAATACTGCATTTCTTCAACATGCTCAACAGTTAATCACAGCATGACTTAGGGTAGTCTTCAAAAGTTGTATTAAACTTAGAAATGTCTATTTCAACTTAAGAAAGGTAAAAGTGGTCTTTATTTCAAATGCTGAAAAACCGGCTCAAAAGATTACAACCCGATGAGTCTATCTTCGTTCCTCCTCAAGGCACTGGGAAAAATCATTGATATACACGTTAAGGACCTTCTTAATCCAAACAATTTGTGCAACTACCAATACGTTTACCATAAAGGTATATCAGTGGTGACTGCGTTGCACGAAGTCGTCTTACATATTGAGAAAAGTCTCCATTAAATCTGCTTTGGAAAGAGGTTGGAGCTGAATCTGTCATTGTGGACTTGATTTATTCCATACTCAATGGTAGATTAATAAACTTACAACTTGGAGATAGTATTGTCGAGAAAACAGTTACAAGAGGCAGACCACAAGGAAAGGTCATCTCACCTCTCCTCTTGGTCCTCGTTTTGTTAACAATATTTTTACAAAGTTTAGAAATCAGGGCATTGATATTGTGGCTTATGCGGATGACAAGGTAATTTTAATACCAGGTAAGACTTTTATTATCACCATCAAAGATATTATGGAATTTGCACTTAAAGAACTATTTTCTTGGGCATCATATAACGGTAACCCTACAAAAACTAAACTAGTTCTGTTTACGAAGAAAAGGAAATAAGAGGATTTAACTCCCCCCAAGCTTAGTGAAGTTCCTTGCTTCCAAGCTAACATGGAAACATAACACAGACGGAAGAATGAAAAGAGCACTTCGTGCTTTCTACACATGATGCAAAAAAACCTTCGGTACACGTTTGCGTATGCAGACCACCGCAGGTCATCCAGTTGATGTACACGGCGATTGTTCGTCTCATATTTACTTATAGTTCGATCGTGTGTTGGAAGTCTGTAGGAAAAGTAAGTTATCTCAAAAACTTGAACAAGGTTGCCAGAAGCAGGGCTGGAAAATATTCTAAATTTTCCAGCCCTGAACGAGTCATATAAAACTCCCAGATGAGTGTAATAGTAGTGTCTTTCAGACTGAGATTTACCCTCTTGAAAAAGTGGCAAAAATGATACACAAGAAAAAACTGAGCTCGTCGGAGATCACATTTTTCGTGGACAGCCAAACTGCTATCAAACCTGAAGCCAGGAGACTATAAGATCCAAAACAGTAGCCGAGGCATACTGAATTATATTTGTAACACTTTGTTCCTGGACAAAGCAATGAATGATATAGCATTAACTGGCAAGGAAAGGGTCAGCATCAAATAGGAACATACGTTACCAATTAGATATGGGACCAGACTTCCCGATCGATCAGCGTGATTAAATGGAAATAGACTGAAGTTTAAAGCCTAGAATTTATGAAAAGTAAAATCAGTATTTTTTTTCGCTGAGTAAAAAGAATATAAAAACTGCCGAAGATGACGACATTTCGGCAAGTCAACCAAGTGAAGATGTTAACATTGACGACATTTCGGCAATTCAAACAAGTGAAGATGTTAACATTCCGCATTCGATGCCAGATACAAATAAAAAAGATGATACTTTGACGACTGAATCAAGTGAAGATGTTTACATTCCGCAATCAATGTCAGATGAAAATGAAAACTCAATGCAAGTTCCCAGAAGAAGTCAGCGAACTCGGAAGCCAATAATAAGGAATGAATGTATTACTTATTCAGTGACATCAGGTGAGTTGCATGATCCTTTTACTTATAAAGAAGCCCTTGAAAGAGCTGATTCTGAATTGTGGCGGCAAGCTATGAAAGAAGAGATTGAATCTTTAAGAGAAAACTCTACCTGGAATCTTGTAGATTTGCCTGTCGAAAAAAGAGCTTTAAACTGCAAATGGGTGTTTAAAACAAAACGTGATAGTGAAGGCAAGATTTCAAGGTACAAGGCACGATTAGTAGTGAAAGGTTGCGCTCAAATAAAGGGGATTGATTATGACGAAACTTTCTCCCCAGTAGAAAGATATAGCACCATTCGATTTTTGTTTTCTCTAGCTGCTCAGTTAGATCTCGATATTGATCAAATGGATGCAGTTACTGCGTTCCTTCAAGGAGATCTTAATGAAAACATATATATGCTGCAACCAGAAGGTTACTCCGATAATACTGGTAAGGTATGCCATTTAAAGAAATCACTATATGGGTTGAAACAAGCCAGTCGGTTGTGGAACCAAAAGCTCGATGCAGCTTTGATAAACTATGGTCTCAAGAAATCTAAAATAAATCCATGCGTTTATTTTTCTGGTGAAGATTCCAACTATATTATTGTTTTATTGTAGCTGTATACGTGGATGATCTCTTAATATTCACTAAAAATATTGATGTCAAAAATAAACTTAAAACATATCTCAATATTAATTTCAAAATGAAAGATATGGGTGTAGCACGATTCGTCATCGGTATACAAATTCAACGTGACCGCTCAAAAGGCATAATATATATTGATCAGGAACGATACATCAATGATATATTAACACGTTTTAATATGAATGACTGTAATCCTGCAAACACACCTATGGATGCTAACCAAAAGCTGACTAAACTGATGTGCCCACAAACAGAAGAAGAGAAAAACGAAATGATGCATATTCCATATCAGGAAGCAGTTGGTAGTATCATGTTTGCTGCACAGGTTTCTAGACCAGATGTTAGTTTTGCCATAAGCAATGTGTCAAGATTCAATAACTGCTATGGAAAAGCTCATTGGACAGCTGTTAAGCGGATTCTTCGATATTTGAAGGGAACATTAAATGCTAAATTGGAATTCTCTCAAACCAAAAACAATGTAGTGGTTGGTTATTGTGACGCGGACTGGACTAACGATGGCGATGACAGAAGATCAGTTACAGATTACATCTTTAAATCCTGTGGAGGAGCAAAATCCTGGAATACTAAGAAGCAGCCCACTGTGGCTCTCTCATCGACCGAAGCTGAATACATAGCTGTTTCCTCAGCCATTCAAGAAGCTTTGTGGCTTGAAGGATTGGAGGCTGAACTAATTCCAAGTTCCCCGAAATCTACAATTATTCACTGCGACAACAAAGGTGCAATAAGTCTAGCACTAACAATAACAAGCGCGTACCATCCCCAGACAAAACACATTGACGCCCGACACCATTTTGTTTGTGACAAAATTGATGAAGGATTAATAAACTTAAAATATATAAGCCGAGCAGATATGAATGCAGATTTTCTAACAAAACCTTTAGATTTCAAGAAGCATAATTTGTGTGCTAAGGCCATAGGTCTTAAATTTAGTTGAATGTTACATTCAGTGGGAGTGTTGAAATTGAATGTAAAAGTATAAAAACACTTTGTAGGAATTATTTTGTAGTATTATCAATCGACTTTCTTATCAATTGTTTTTAATAAATTATTATTCTATTCTCTATTCTTCAATGAAACGGATGTGTTTCTCTTAAGACCTTTTCTGGAACTTACAGATTTCAATATATTTGAAGTGATGATAATCCTCAAGCGTATGTTAAAAAACCGTTACATCCACAAAAACTGACTGTTTGGTGTTGTTTACGGGTTGGTGGAATAATTGGTCTGAACTTCTTTAAAAACGATGCTGGCCAGAACGTTACAGTCAATGGTAACCGCTATGAAGCCATGATTACTGACTTTTTCGTTCATCAATTGAACAACCATGATGTGCAAGGCCTGTGGTTTCATCAAGACGGTGCAATATTTTACACAGCTCGTGCCACAATTGATTTATTGGAGGAAACGTTCGGTAACCGCATAGTTTCACGTTACGGACCCGTTAGTTGGCCTCCAAAATCGTGCGATTTAATGCTGCTTGACTATTTTCTGTAGGGATATGTGAAGTCGCTAGTCTACGCCGATAAGCCCGAAACGATTGACCACTTAGAGAACAACATTCCTCGAGTTATTGCCGATATACGGCCACATATGTTGGAAAAAAGTCATCGAAAATTGGACCTCTAGATTAGACTACGTCCGAGCCAGCGCGGTCATATCCCAGAAATCATATTTAAATTATAATGCCTAATGCCAGAAGATTATCATTCGATTTCAATTAAAAAAAAAATCATCTTTGTTTTATTTAGTTTCAAAGTTTTATATCTTTAAGAAAAACACCCTTTAGAAGAGATTTAGGTAAGGAATAATTGAAAGGTACTGTAAAACTTTAACAAAAAAACCTCCAGGGTTTTTTTCAAAAGATTACCATCCTTTTAATCGCTTCATCCTACGCAGAGGGATTATTTAAAAATTTATGTGTGCATATGTGTACCTATACCTAACATGATCCTTTCTACATTTTTCTATTTTAATTATTCCTAATTGAATAATGAATAATTTCTGGACTCAATTCAAATTAATTAAAAAGCAATCTTCATCTAACAAATGAATTCAATTATCAATAACAACTCAATAAAAAAATTCCTCCAATGTAAAACAAATTAATTGATTTTAACAAAGTATGTTGAAATAAAACTTGATTATTTATTCCCATCCAATTTAATTTATTTTATTGTTAATTAATTCAAAAAAAGAAACCTTTAGAAGGTACCCACTCAAATATCTTTAGAATCTGAAAGCTTATTCTTTCCTGTAGACTCTCATGAACATAAACATAATAATGCATGTATGCATGTATGTATGTATGTATGTACATATGTATCTCCTTTCCCATTACTTTGATGTCATTGTATTATGACAGTAACTACCTTTATATATTTTTTTGTATCTTTATTTGCAGCAAAATATAATATACTAGTGATGGCATTGGTAAGCCCTTAGCAAAATTTAACTGTCAGTTAAAAGTTTCGTGCAAAACACCCAAGTTGTAAGTAAATATCATAAAGAGACGCAACGGCTTACGAATGACATAATTTTTATTTATTTACTGTCAAAAACGAGATTGAAGTAAAGGAGAAGTATAGAAACTGCCAAGAAATAAATACAAAAAGTATATGTGGAGTTGCTGTTGATAACAAACTTCAAGAATTAAATTGAAAAATATAATACGAGTACCTACTATGTATGTACATATGTAGGTATCTATCTACTTTTGGAAGCAAACTTTTAGGAATCGTTTTGTAATTGCATTAATAGAAAATTTTTTGAAAAATATATCTACTTATTACTGCGAATAGAAATTATGTGTTCATACATACATACAAGTAAACAAAAATTAAAGGAACAAAATTTGTATAT
Source organism: Dasysyrphus tricinctus (assembly GCA_963921185.1). Lineage (NCBI taxonomy): Eukaryota > Metazoa > Arthropoda > Insecta > Diptera > Syrphidae > Dasysyrphus > Dasysyrphus tricinctus. The sequence goes on along the minus strand of OY992530.1, from coordinate 101,029,038 downwards.
CAATTTTTGCTGGCGTTTTTTGAAGAGCTGTATCTTTGAGTGGTCGTATTGAGTTGAAAAAAAACAATATACATTTTTATTTTTTTTTTTTGAGTACCGTTCCCAACTAACAATTTAGCTTGTATAAGGTAAAATTTTTCGAATTTGGCAAGTAATAGGTTGTATAGAGCTTGTATAAGGCAATCTTGAGCAAGCCAAGAATTTTCCACCTGAAATTTAAACAAATAGCTGCTATAAGACCTTAAAATATGATTTACACAAGCTCTATAAAAGGGTTGTAAATATAAGTTAAAAATGGCTTGTATAAGGCCTTCCAAAAATGTTTAATGAAAATGTTTAAAATAATAGCTGCTATAACGCTCTCCACGACAAGTCATTGCAAACAACTTGTAAAAGGCTTGTTTGTAAAGGCCTTATACAAATTAAAATAATCAGTGAAGATCGGTAAGAACGGCGTTTATTGCAAAAAATAACACGAAGCAAAACATATTTTTGTTTTATTTGTTTTGAAGGTCCTCATTTTAATGGACAGTTTTTTTTGGTTCAATCAAGTTTAATGGTCAGCTTCAATTCAATTTTAGTTTGTCGTACAATTTTTTTTTATGGTTTTTCTGACTTTGAATGAAAAAATATACTTTTGGCTTTGATTACCAATATCTCAGCAAGTTTAGAAAATTTGAGTGGCGTAGCGACACAACGCCCAAGGGCAGATCGCCCAAATCGCAAAATGACACAACGTCCAAAAACCCTTCGAAGAAATTGTTGTTGTAGAATTGTGTTTGTAATTTGGGTTATCTGTCATAAAATTTGAGCTTTATGTTATTTTTATTCGGTCGTTGTGTCAAAACCCTATCACCCAAAAAAATTTTTTTTGGGCTTTGTGTCATGCTCTTAAAATGTTAAATATGAAAAGCAAGTGGAATTAAAAAAAATATTTAAAGACATGTGTGAAAGGTTCATATTCTAATAATGACTTTTTAATGGTGAGGGGAGAAATACGCCACGGGGGTGAACACAAAACCCGTCGCGTAACGCAGCATGGCGCGCGTGACGCGAGGTGTGACTCACTCACCAAACTTTGAAGGGTCCTAGAAGACTGTATTTTTTCAATTTAATCAATAGCTATTGTGTGATCACGATGCTTATACACATATGCAATTTCGAATTTACTACAGCAATCAAACGGCTTCGAGAAACCACAGACACCCTTTAAATTAATCGAAGCGTTCCAAAATCAAACTGTTTGGGAGAACTATGGCCAGAGTAGACATGACAATCCTCGACCATTTTACAAAGCATGCATTGCGTATCGGAGCCAGACTTTGCTTATTATGTTTTTGCTTCGAGTGCAATTGCTATAGCTGATGCTATAGCTGATGCTAAGGAAGATTATACTTTGTAATTATGTTGACCTTTATGTTGAATAATAATAAATAGTTGAATGGGCTTCAGGTCAAATCAAACAAATTTTATTTTGTCACAAATAAACAGGTAAGGAAAACCACAACAAAAACATAAATGTTAAAAAGGAGCCAAGTTCTTATGTGTACAAGAAACCTGTGCGTAAAAAGTCAGACAAAAAAAGAAATGAGATCTTAAATATATGCCAAGTTTTAAGTTCATGAAGTTTAATATCTAATATCTAAGTACTTCAAGTCCTACCGACCTACCAATGTTCATCGTTCTACAACAATCGGAAGTGCTTCATATAGTTTATAAGAATTTTTAAGAATGTGGGTCGATGCCACGCCCCCTGAACTGAAACTTCCAATTTTTCGATTTTTTTCTTCTAAGTACTCCAAGGCCTACCGATCTACCAATTTTCATCATTCTATATAATTTATAAGAATTTTTAAGAATGTGGGTGGATGCCACGCCCCCTGTATGGAAAATTCCAATTTTTCAATTTTTTTCTTTCTAAGTACCTCAAACCCTACCAATTTACCAATTTTCATTGTTCTACAACAATCGGAAAGGCTCCATATAATTTATAGAATATTTAAGAAAGTGGGTGGATGCCACGCCCCCTGAAGAGAAAATTGCAGATTTTCGATTTTTTTCCTCTGTATGTACTACAGGGCCTACCGTTGTGCGAAATTTTAAGTTTCTACGATGTCGGGAAGTGCTCCATAATTTTGATGATCTGTCAGTGAGTCAGTGAGTCAGTGAGTCAGTGAGTCATTGAGTCAGTGAGTCAGTGAGTCGTGAGTCAGTCAGTTACGATTTTTGCGATTTTTGAAGTCCTATATCTTGGGAACTACTAATGCTAAAGAGTTGAAATTTGGTGAGCCACTTGTGTTTGATCAGTTCAGCAAATACTCCGAATTTGAAGTTTCTGACTTTATTGGTACTGAAGTTAGAGGGGGGTTGAAAATCGCCTGAGTTTGTTCCTGTAAAAAGGGTGTAGTGCTGCGAACTTGGCTGGGCACTACCGTGCGCTTTGATTGTTAATGTCCATATTGTAGACAAAATATTGCAAGTATATTTATAAATTTAAATTTGGGCGTTATGTCATCTTGTACAATTTTCTTGGGCGCTATGTCGCATTTATTAGGGCGTTTTGTTATAATGAAAGAACAACCAAATATTTGGGCGATATGTCATTTTGCGATTTGGGCTATGTGTCTTTGGGCGTTGTGTCGCTACGCCAATTTGAGTTAGCGTTCTACTAGTGTTTTTAAGATTTTGTAGAATTTAGATTTTCATAGTACTTTTTTTAAACTAATGGTGAAAGGTCAGAAAAAATAATTTTTAAAAAACCTTTAAAAAATCTTGTAAAACGCTAACTCAAATTTCGAAACGATTGTTGAATTTTTTTATGACATCAGTATTTGCTGAGATATTGGTAATCAAAGCTAAAAGTATATTTTTTCATTAAAAGTCAGATAAACCATGCAATAAACAATTGTACGACAAAAAAAATTGAATTGAAGCTGATTAAACATTATAAACATGTTATCTAACCATTACATTTGATTGACTCAAGAAATATTATCCATCAAAATGAGGACCTTCAAAAAATAAAAAAAAATAATTTCATTTCATGAAATTACGTTATAACGGCAATTCAAAAACTCAAAACAAAAGACATAAAGCTGTAGAATCCTTTTTGTTTCAATTCAATACCACGAAATGTTAATTTTTCATTATTGGTCTCAAAATTTCGATAGAGGCTCTTAAAATATTAATCCTCCTAAGATTCGAGTTTCTTACGTATGTATATCTACTGACATTAATAAGTCAAGCTTTTTATCAGTGACTTAAATTGCAAATATCATGAGTTTTAGGTCCGCTTCAAAGTGAGATTAACATTCCGGTGGCCAACGAACGTATATATTTGTTACCAGCGGGACTACTTGTAACATAAATACGTTTGGTTTATTTCTACGCAAAAATTATATTTTGCGCTCTCGGTCTATTTATTAGGAAAACATAAGTAAAAACTGGTGTTAGGAAATTTTGCCACTTTCAGTCCTCTGAGGCACAACCTATCGGAGTCATGAAAGATTGGAATCTTTTGCGAATACAATTTTTAGTTTATTGCTTATATTGCATTGTCTACATTCTTTTATAAGAATGCAACTCCAAAAAATGCAATCGCCATTATTTTTTCCTTAAAAATATTGCAATTATGTTCAATCTTTTGTCACTATCTACTGATTGCAATCTTTAGGGACTTCTGGATTTTTTTGAATTCATTAGCTCTTTTTGAATTGTTTGCATTCTTTTGAAGATTTTTGATTTCTTGAAATTTTGTGCATTCCTTTGAAGTCTTTTGAATTCTTTGAATGTTTTTTTATTCTATTGAAGTCTTTTTGCATTTTTTGAATTATTTTGAATTCCAAGCTCAATATTTGTATATCCAGAATTTTGCACTCCGACCAACAGGTATTGAAATAAAGGGAGCGGTGAAATATCGAATAACAAAATTTCGATTTTTGTAAATCTCTTATAACGAAATCCTGCGAATTAAAAATCTTTTTTTCATGATCTTGCAATTACAAAATCTCGCTTTAAACAATATTGCATTTATATCTCGAACCCAAAAATGTCGCAAATTTCAACCAAATCTTGCAATTTAAAATCTCGCAAATTCAAATCTCACAGCAACGAATCGCACACGGCTTTTACAAACAATTTCTTTTTTCATACACCCAAGAGTATTTTGCATAACTTTTTCTTTTTAAGTTATAGGTCACTATAGCCGTCAGTAAGAAGTTTTGCACCACCTTTTTTACTGTTAACACTGTTACAATCATTTTATGTCCCTGGATGTCTTTTATGCGTTAATCACGAAACTAAAAATATTTTCTAGTTCAAGGCGAAATACGATTAATGCAATTTGCACAGGACACTTTGCAGAAGGTATAATATCTCGCAAAATTTTAATAGCATTACAATAAATACAACTTTTTAGTCAAAATCTCGCAAATTAAAATCTCGCGTGAGGTTTTAGTTCGCGAGATTTTATTTGAGAAAATGTATTTACTATTTGTATGTATTAACTAATGAATAAAATTTTTCAATTTTGATTTGTGATGTTTAAGTTTGCGGGATTTCGTTATTGCGAAATTATCAAAAGCGGGATTTTGTAATTTCTAGATTATGAAAAGCGAAATTTTGTAATTGCGAGATTTTATTTCTGATTTCATACCCAACCCTGACATAAGGAATAAAATGGGGGGCAGCTCTGAGAGGGGATCACATAAATTTTGTCTGTTATGCGTTACACTTTGAGGAACAATAATATGCTTAATCCATCCTGTAACAAATTATTGAGTTGGGTACGAAATCCCACAAATCAAAGCTTCGCATTCGAAACCACACTTAGCGAAATCTTGCAATTACAAAATTTCGCTATTACAAAATACAAATTTCAAAAATTTCGCAGTTACAAAATCTCGCAAACTAAAAACTCGCAAATTAAGATCTAGAAAAATTTATTTATTGCAATGCAATTTAATTTTGCGAAATTTTCTTTGGGAACTGATAACGCAATGTTACTGTGAGATTTGAATTTGCAAAATTTTGATTTGCGAGATTTCGATATGCGAGAATTTGTAGTTGCAAAATTATGAAAGCAGTTTTAATATTTTGCGAGATTTCGTTTTTAAAGATTAAAAAAAATGCGAGATTTTGATATCGGAGATTTTGGTTTGCGGGATTCCGTACTGCTTCTCAAATTATTGTTAAAACGAAGTTTGAAATGGGCTTGATTGAAAATTGACCAAAATTACCCCAAAAATATTTGTTTGACAAAAATGTGATATAATGATGTGGTAGTGTGTGTAATGTTTTGTCATATGTTTGTTTAGTTTGTTTTTTATTTTTGCCTTACAAATCCAATAACTCATAAATTTACGTACAATGATGAATTTTTATGCTTCCTACTTTGAAAATAGTGCTCATCACTTTCATGTTCTAGTGGTTTAATTACATGAATATAATCAGGTGCTTCAGGATCATCGGTGTCAGCATCAGCATGGGCATCATCATCATCAGCAGCAGCTACATCAACAACAACTCCCAAACGTCGTCTAATAACATCATCAGCCTCATCAGGCGTACCATCGTAAGTCTCATCACCACCACCGTCGACATCTCCTCGTCGGCGATGGCTACCTGATTCAGGAGCAACAATTCCCTCATTACGCTCATCCGAGTCATCATTGGTGGCAGGACTATGAGAGGCCAAGGCTAAGGGTATCTTTCGATTCATCCCAGACGATGGTGGGAACAGAAAGTGTGGATATAGTGAGAATATTTCAGCCGTAATTAGATTCTCTTCCTCTTCGGCCAGGTAAACACTGTTCGAGGTCTCTGACGAGGATGTCCGATGGTGGGTTAGGTGGGGTGGGCCAAGGCCGCTGTAGGAATAAAAAATTATGTCTGCAAAGAGATGGAGAGATATGGTTTTGTTTTTTTTTTCTTTCGTTATAGAGATTTAAAGTGGGGAAGTAGGGGAGGGAGGGAGGGAGAGTGTGGATTTAGGGTGTGTGACTGAAAAAATACGGACTTGTAAGGGAATTATGTGGTTAGGAAAAAAGGTTTATATAAACAGAGCGGTAAGAGGAAGTGCAATCTAATTTTTGTGATCATCTACTTTTTATTTTGGTGGTGTAAAAGAACAAACAAATAAAAAACTAAGTGAAATAAACGATAAACTCAGTGTGCATTGGTGTTATATAGCATTTTGTGCGACAGTAAAAATAAACAACAACGTGATGGAAAATGTGCTTCATACACAATATTAATGTGAGTGCATTTATATTTTTGTGCGAAGAATATTCAATTAATACGAATTGTGCGAAGACAGAAAAACATGTTGATAGAAAGTTTGTGCGATATTTCTAAAGCGATTTTAATTGATATGGAAAATTATTACATCATATCCACATGATAATGGTATAATGGGTTGACACAAAAGCGTGCAGTTCAGAGATTTATTTTCTTTCTCAAATAAAAAGAAAAATAATATACAAAAATTAAAATAAATAAAAATTAAAAATGATGATAGTTCGAAAAACATAAAATTACAATTTCAAATAAAAAAGGTCTTATAAATTAAGAAACGGAAAATAATCTTTTTTTACGTTTGTTTCCCTGTGTTGAATGAAGCGTTGATTCATTTTATTTAATTTTTTTCTTAAATCCCCTACAAAAGATATAAATTTCCATTAAAAGGATATAAAATATTTATTCGCACAGAATTTGTTTGACTCTTGATTTTTTTTAAATATATTTCTCTTAATTTATTTGTGTCAATAAAATTAAAAAAATTCATACTCTGTTGGTTTAAAAAAAAAAGTTTTTCTCTTCGATAATTTAAAAATAAAATTAATATTTTCTTGTTTAGATATTATTTTTTTTTTCTGTGTTAAAATTGTGTTTTACTTGTTTTTTGTTTTGTGTGCTTTACTCACCAACACAAGGATTGTGATTTACTATATTAAAAATTCGATCACAGCGCTTTTTCATATGATTGTTGGGACAGATGCAACCAAACATTGGTGATAGGCGTAAATTCGTCCATGAGTCATGACATGCCTCTCTGAAAATTTAAATAAAATTAAATAATTTTTAAGAAAGGCACAACAATATTTTAAGGAATTAATTTTTACAATTGTTTAACTGCAATTAGAGAACAAAATATTCCCACATAATTAAGTTGTAATAGTTAAGAATTATTTAAAAAAAAACAAGTGAATTGCTTCATACAAAAAAATGAAAAATAATAATGCCTGAATTATGTACCAGAATATTGTAGTAGAATAAAATCGACAGAAGTGGTGGAGGAAATATTTTATACGGGAAAGGGAGTCAGGCAGGGGTGTCTGATCAGACCAATACTGTCAAACTTGTTGCCGGTGGATATAGGAGATGAACTAAACAAATGGAGCTGGGGAGGGGTAAAGTGAGAGGAAAATATTGTGGTCGCTAGCATGCGGTGTTAATGGCGAAAAATGATGAAGAGATGCAAAGCATGATAAGAAGACTAGAGAAGTATTTCGAGAGGAAAAGACTGAAAGTAGACGTGGGAAAGTCAAAAGTTGAGGTTCAATATGGTAGGAGGGAGACTGGAGATGGAGGGGAAAGAAAATAGAAGAAGTAAAAGAATTTAAGTACCTGGGGTGTTTGTTGAAAAAGAATGGAGGGCACAAGGCACATATAAGGGACAGAATAAAAAGGCAGCAGTGGCAATAAAGGAAGCATGGGGGATTGGAGGAGAAAATTCCAGAAGATTTGAAACAGGAATATAAAGCTTTTCGACACCCTGGTGATGGAATATGGGACGGAAGTATGGGGATGGGAGGAGGGACAAGAAATGGAAAGGATGCAAGAGAGGTAAATCAAATGGACACATGGGGTCCTTGTCACCGCAGCACAGGGAACTGTAGACGTATTACAGCACCATTTCCAGCAACTTTTAAGTGGGAATTATGTAGAGGAAGTGACAGGGGAACAATGAAGCATGAGACAAGTCAGTGAAAATCCAATCCCTGCGCCCAGTGCTGGAAAGGCTAAGAAAGCCACCCACAAGCTTAAGAAAAACAAATCGACCGGTTCGGATGGCCTACCTGCAGAGCTCTTCAAGTATGGAGGAGATGTCCTGGTAGGGTGCATGCACCAGCTCATAAACCAAGTGTGCGAGAAGCAAAGTATGCCCGACGACTGGTCAAATAGCTCCATATGTAATCTACAAAAAAGACGATCATATGTCCTGCAAGAACTTCAGAGGCATATCCCTGCTTAATGTTGCCTACAATATCCTATCCAACTTACTGTGTGAGCGTCTTAAACCTTTCTGCAACACTATGATCGGCACGTACCAGTGTGGCCTCGGGCAAGGCAGATGAACGATAGACCAAATCTTCACATTGAGGCAAATCCTGGAGAAGACCAACGATTTTAAAGTCTAGACCCTCCATCCATTCATCGACTTCAAAGCCGCATATGATAGCTTAAGTTGCCAAGAGCTGCTATTGGTAATTGGACCTCGGGATCCCAAAAAAACTGATCCAGCCATGGACCTAAACCAAAAAAACAGAAATGCTTTATTCAAGGTACTGACATCGACATCGGTACTGAAGTCGACATCGACATCGACATCATTGGCCGCTCCAAGAGAACTGTACTTGAAGCATTCACAGCAATTGATGAACAGGCGAAACGTGTTGGTCTTTAACCCTAGTTTACATCCTGGGGTGTGATACACCCCAGACGACTTTTAAATGCCTGTAACTTTTTTGAAAATTAGTTTTTCGACTTGGGATAAAAAATCAGTGAACAAAATTCTTTTTTCTGAATATTTTTCTTCTTTATTTTATCAAAGAGCTTCAACTTGATTTTTTGGAAATTTCGTGTGAAAAAAGGTCGTCCACACTTGCCTGGGGTGTGTTACACCCCAATGATCAAAATGTGAAATAAATCATTTTTTTAGTGTTTATTTTATTTTTCAAGAATTATAAGTAAATTATAATTAACATTTCGATGCGTAACATTATTCTGGTATAGATGGAAGTTCTGGGAGACATTTAGTACAAACTGTATTGATGTGGCGATGACAAATGTGTTTTTCACAAACATCGCAAGTTGATCTCGATTTCCTGTCGTCTGCTCTCGGACAAAGGTGGCATCTGGCCTGAAAATAAAAAGCTTTTTAGAAATGTTTTGTTTTTTATAATAAGCAATACTAAGCAATACCTGTTTCCGTGGAAGCTTCTCGTCAACTGAACGAAAAACCTGCAACTGTCTTCCCATAGTGCGGAGAGCATCAAGACTAACTTTGGATAACCTTTTTTCCATAGAAGGATGCGAACGATCATCCAACTCCATTTCCATTAGTTCTTCTGCAAGTTGGATAAGCTTTTCGTTTCTAAATAACTTTATATTTCTTGAAGGAGGGTTAAAATGGCGAAAAATAATAACTGTGGCTAAAGCTGAAACATCCAACAAATTGTAAAATACAACCATGGGCCACCGATTGGTTTGACGAGAACATGAATATAAAGATACCATTTGATCAAACACGTCGACTCCTCCTTTTGTTCTGTTATAGTCCAATATCATGAGTGGTTTATTTTGAGGTCCGAAAACTGCTTTTTCAACAATGTGCTGTGTTGAAAGCAGCACAACTTGTTTCCGGGGTTTTGGAACATATGAAACCAATGCCATGTTCTCCGAAAATCCGAAAAGTGAAGAATAAAGTGGACGGTATTGTTTTTTGTTGTTTATTTTGATTGGTATATCATACTCATTTAGAAGTTCCTTGACAACAAACGGTTTGGGAATGTCGCGTTTGTTTTTGCGAATAGTCCCAAGAAGAGTAATTTTTCTGTCCAATAACTTTAGTGCCAAATTTACAGAAGTAAAAAAGTTATCCACTGTAAGATTCCTTCCGGTGTGAAAATATCTTGGCATCAATGACATCACAACATCGTATCCACGGCCAAGGCCTACACTTTGATCACTACTGCCAGTGTATATTGAAAGTTGCAATGGATATCCAGTTGAACTCTCATTGAGCCACCAAAACTTGATACCATATTTAGCAGGTTTGCTTGGCATATATTGACGAAACTTACAGCGACCACGAAAGGCTTTCAATTGCTCGTCAATGGTCAGATTTTCGGATGGAATGTAATTTGATGTCAAGGTTTGATTCAATTCTTTCAAAAGGAATTCAACGGGCTGGAGAATGTTTTTTTTTGCGGCTGACTGCCCTCGACGGCCAATTGAATCATCGAAACGCAAAAATAAATTCAACTCCTCAAAACGTGTAAATGACATCACAGCGTGAAGAATTGTATGGCCATGTATTGGATCCCAAAGTGTACGTAGACGGCGGTGACCATCTTTCATTGCTCCAATGTAAAGCAAAACCCCAAAGTATGCCTGCAGTTCATTCATATTTAAAGGCTTCCAAAAACGTTGCTTTGTTCGCTTTGCATTTAATTTTGTGTAGACATCATTGGCCTTTTCGTTTGTCCGTTTGATGATTTCGTTTCTCATATCCAGGTTAAAAATTCGATTAAAAATTTGGATAAGAGACGAGTGTTTCAAATTAATCGTAGGGCCAACAGTTCCACCAGGCTTGAAAACATTGCTTCCTTGAACACGAGACAGAGCTGCTATCTCCGGGTCTTTCATCCATTTTCGCCCATTATGAGCAAGAAAAAATGCGTCATTTGAAACTGGCGTCGGTCGTTGATTCTTGATCAATATCACTTCCAACTTCATCAGGTTCAGGCAAACTTTCAATTGGTCCAAACATCTCTGCCGCAGTTTCATCGATGTCCTCATAATCCGCTAAGGAATAAATTTATTCAAAGAACGATTTATACAGAATATCAAAACAAAATATTTACAATCGAATTCATCATTTGGCAAAAAATCTGGATCATTTTGTTCGTCATCTCCACCAGCATAAAATGGATCAGTCTCGCCTTCTTCATCCGATTCCAAGTCTAGCATTGCTCTCAACGCTATTGCCCTTTCTTCTTCATCACCTTTATTATATTTTTTCAAAAATTCATCTAAATTAGACACTAAAACAAATTATACATTTACAAAGTTCCTTAACTTTTAACATTTATGTTAGAAAACAATATTTTCATACTTACTTTTTGATAAATTCCAAAGTTTTTTGCACTTCTCCACAAAATCGCGTTAAATTTTGCCGAACAATACACGTGTTCATAAACAGTAACAATTCCAATGTCAAACCCGATTGAAAAAAAACGTAAACAATGCACCAGAACATTAATTTAAACAATTAGATGCGCTTAAAACTGTTGGGGTGTAACACACCCCAGGCAAGAAAAGTAGTAAGTTTTTTGGGGCTGTAAACTAGGGTTAAATTAATGAGGACAAAACAAAGTATGCTATCAACAAACAAAGCCCCATCTGTCCATTGCCTAGGACAAAACATCACTGCTGTAATTTCGAGATAGTCAAGGAGTTCACACTGTAGTACCTCGTGGCATAATATCTAGTGCGTTGGACTATGTCATGCCGAAGGTGTGGGTTCGATTCCCAGCCATGCCACGTAAAAACAGAAATGTTTTATTCAAGGTACTGCCTCTTCCGAGGAACTGAAAAATCCTCCAAGAGTATACTTGTCATGAATAAAGTATACTTCTCATAAAGCCGTTCGGACTCGGCAAAAAAATGTAGGTCCTCTCCATTCCTGCCAACAAACACGCACACAGGAATGGTTGAGAGTTGCAAGTCACTAGGCCCTCTGGTTCTCGACAAGCTGTTGCCTCACTTAATTTAAGGAGTGCACCTACCTCGGCACAAACACGAATGACACCTTAGTGGAAATCCGACGATGAATTACCCTAGTGTACCGCTGCTACTTTGGTTTGGCCAAACAAATGGGTCCAAAACTCCTTTCCCGAAAGACAAAGTGCACGCTACACAAAACGCAAGTTTTACCAGTTCCACCGAGTGTTGGACGATAAGTAAAAAAGAGGAATTGATACTGGGCACTTTCGAGAGAAATCGACGGATATTTGGTCCTATATGCGAAAAGGGTGATTGGAGGAAAAGAATCGTGAATTGTACGAGCTGCACCAAGAAGTGGGTGTAATCCAAAGAGCCAAAACACGTCGATTACACTGGTTCAGCCATATCGAGCGAATGGACAGCAACGCTCCAGCCAAGAAAATCTTCGAATCCCAGCCCCCAAGTTCGGGCAACCACGTAGACCCAACTTCCACTGCAGGGACAAGGCGGTCACCGACGTACGGGCACTTGGTCTTGACAATTAGAGGGAGCATGCGGGGGACCGCAACCGATGGATTACCACAATATCACAGGCAGAGACCCTTCATGGATCGGGAGCTGGATAAGTAAGTAATAACAAGGGAACGTTAAGAGGAGATGAATAAAAGACAGAGAGATGGACGGAGGAAAGGATCACGATAGGAACAAGGTAGAGACAAAATTAAGGGGAAGGAGGGAATAGAAGACAATGTGATTGGATACGAGGAAGTGAAATGAAAAGGCAGGGGGAGCGGGGAAAAAAAGACGGGAACGAATAAAAGAATCCAGATACAACAGGTGGTATAGAGAAGTAATGACAGATAAGGGATCCCGCAATATTTGAAAGTGGGATGGAAGCCAGAAAGAACTAGGAGAATAGCTAGAGTCAGGCTAAGGAATGAGGTGAGAGAAGGTAAGGTTAGGTTAGGTAGAAGGGCTGACAGTTGATCTTGTTACCGTCACACTGATATCTACTTAAGAACCGTTGTGTTGCCTTTGGAAGTTGTATCAAGCTTAATGCAAAAACCTATGTGTTCTGTTAGCACTCAAACCATTTAGAGGAATTGACGAAGTTCAGAAGGCTATTAGCCTTGTACTAAAGTTTTTCTAAGTCGTCATAGGCGTTTCTTTCTGAAATGACAGAGTGCTGGACAGTAACAAAGTAAGTGTGAGTAATAACTGATGTGCTTCTTCATCGATGCACCATTTGCAAAGGTCATCGGTACAGAGCCCCATTTTCTGTTTGTGGAACCCCAGTAGATTGTGTCCAGTGATTATGCTATGCTGACGAGGTAACGAAGATGTTTCTTGTTCATTTTCATAATTTTGTCTATCTTCTGCTTATTGAAATTTTACCATAACTTTATAGTCGGACCACAAGTTTTGAGCAGGTTCCATCTCTCATTGGTTTTTTATTCTAATATTTTGTTACCAATATCCTCTTTGTTGCCACAGGTTGGTACTTTAATATGTCATTCGGCTCGACTTGATTCAATCGACGATCTCGTTCTTGTCAGCTCATCAGCTTTCTTGTTTCCTTGTACATCACTGTGGCCAGGAATCCAGATTTCTATGTTATGCTGCATGCTAAGAACCCTGAGCTCTTCGCGACTACAAGTTACAGCTTCAAGTGTATCCCGGTGGCAGAAATTGCTTTCATTCCTTATTGGATATCAATAAATAGGGTGATATCTGTTCATACTATCACCACCATTGATTTTTGCGTTGCCGCTTTGCTCACTGCCAAGACCTCGGCTTGGAAGACACTGCAAAAGTCTGGAAGCCTGAAGAAGATCACTAGTCCCAGAGTTTTTGAGAAAATTCCTGCACCAACTTCAGTGTTCATCTAAGAACCATCAGTGAAGACAGTTATCGTAGATTCATTACTAAAGTGTCAGTTGTTTTCCTACTCATCTCTATTAGGAAAAGAGGTAGTGAAGGGTCTGTTAAAGTTCAAACGGGTAGTTGTATAGTCTGTGCAAACATTTATTCCCACATGTCTCTGAAGAACCTGAGTATGGCCTATTGTGCTTTGTTTCTAGTAGTCTGGCCTAAAGCCGCAAGCCACTGTATGCTGCTGATTCTGGAACAAATAGATCTAGGGGTCTCAAGTTGACTATCGCTTCAACTGGAGAAGGTGAAAAAAGTTATGATGAGAGAGAGGGGAGGAGAGGAAGCAGAGCAAGGGAATGGGAGCCTTTGTTATCCTTATGGCAATATAAATCAATCTTATCTAATCTATTCCAATGTACCTACCAGAATATTGACTGCAAATAACTTCTTAAAATAATGAAAACAAAAGACTGGCCTTGACACTTAAATTCGTAAATAGACCCCCAAAAGAACTGCTCCTTTTAAAAATTTAAATTTTCATATTCAGTCGAAAAATCCTGACAGGGTACAAATTTTATATAAATACCATTCCATAATTGGTATATAATTCCATGTTATTATAAATACTAAATTAAACTTGGCTTGTCATTAACTTACAGACAAGCAGGTCATTCCCTTACAAAAAGATAGAAGACCTATGTATTCCTCTACACAAAAAAAAAAACAAAACAGAATTAATAATTTAATAATGTCCATTATTCAAATCATACCCTACAGTGAATAGACTTTCACTTAACAACCTTTCGAAATCTTTTCCTTATTCACACGAAAATAAAGTCCTTTTTATTATATTACATACACACTGGCTGTCGTTGACCTTTCGAGAGCCATAGGACAAACTTTTCTACATGTATACAAAGGCACTTCCTGTATATAACAAAGCTTCCGTTCTCTTTACACCACAAAAAAGACTTAAACCTTCTCCATAAAGTTACAAAACAAATACAAATAAGAAAAATAAAGTAAAATACAACAAAAAAAAAACAAAAACTTTTCCTAAGCACACTTAAAACTTGTATTACTAGGCAACCTGAAGTCGACAACACATTTGCACTTCACCTCATCCTGGCAAGAAAACAGGCAAACAGGTAAATATGGCCAAAGCTTTAATCGCACTTCTTGTCACCTTTTTGAGGACAAATGCAATTTTCCGAAAGTGAAGTCCTTTTTTGTAGGAAATAAATAAATAAAAAAAGGAAAGAAAGTAACTGAAGCAAACAAGTTCGAATAGAACCCATTTCATACATACCCGTACATATCTATATCAAACAGAATATATGTATGTATGTAGGATAAAAAGTATTCCTTTTCCTATTCTTACCTGTCATCCATCCTGCATTTATTGTCTCTCACTTTACAGTGCACCTTAAAGTCCTCGAAGAGTTTCAAACATTTCCTTTCCTGTTGGCATACGGATAATGCATGGTTGCACGTTGGTAGTGCATCTATCGGATATGGATCCTTTTCTGCTTTTTTTGTGATGTTTTCGATTGGTTTGTATTGTTTAACGGTAAATTGCATGGAAACGAAGAGACAAAAGCTCCATTGGAGATTATGTTTGTTTAATGTGTGCAAAGTGTGTATTAGTGTTTGTGTGTGTGTGTGTGTGTGTGTGTGTGGTTGATTGTAGAATTATATGTAGTTGGGCCATAGGTCAGCATCATACAAAGGAGATGAATGAAGATTTGTACATGAAAAGAGAACAAAATAATTTGTTAAGAAATTCGTTTTATTCAATGAAATAATATTATTGTGTAAACTCATTTTTTCTTGTAATGTATTTAAGGGACTAATTACTATAGGTAAACTGGAATCGATATATTAAAAAAAGAAATTTCAATGATAGGGAAGACTTTGCACGTAAAGCTCTTAACACGGAAAATTTCAATATTGTTTTCAAAAAGATTATTTGTGCGGAGAAAGTTCGTGGAGTTCTCGAACCTAGTGACTTAACAGTCTTAATTATTCATTTTGCGTGTGCATGCAATGAAATGGGAGGAACAGATGAGAGCTGCAATGTTTTTGACGAATCTAAATGGTGCGCAGAAGATGAGAAGCAGCTTTGCAAGGCCAGAGATATATTCTTGTACAATTTATCCCTACTTTGGAAGAGGAAGTACCCTGCACTAAACAAAGAAAATTGTTGGCATAGGCTGGGAGTAGATCTGTAAGCAGTAGCATAGCTACCGCGGTATCAGCCGTGTCAATGATACGGGGCCCGCGAGATATCGGGGCCCCGAGATACAGAGTACTTGTAGTCCAGTCAATGTGTGTTCAAAAAGGCTCTTTGCGAGCAAATTGTGGGGTAGTTTTGATTTATCCCTCCTTTATGTTTTCGGGGGTGCTGAATCTGAATCTGAGGTTTGCCAACAAAATTTCGTGACGCACCATGGAAAAAAATGCAAAAAAATGATGCAAAAATGCATTTCTTGCAACTATTCGAAAATTACATCATAGTACCATTGAAAGTATTACACAATTTCCAATAAATCCCTATTCAAGGTTTTTTTCTGCGACAACCCATTTGGACTCAAGCGCTAGTTGAAAATTGACGTATTCTTACTGTTTTCGAAAATCCACTCGAAAGCGCTAAGAACTTTGTGTGACAAAATTTGAATTTTTGTCTGAAACAAGAACCAAGATATATTTTTGAATCTGGCCTTGGAATTCTTAAAATGCAGATTCTTTAAATGCACAAGAAACTTTGCATATCCCCAACCTCGCACCTACCCCAAAACCCTATAGTACAAAAAAAAAAAAATCACAAAAAAGTAGTATTAGTAATTTTAAATTTTCTCAAAAACAAGAAGACATAAAACAATTGGGTTTCTGTGTTCGATTCAAAATTGATATTAGCATTGACCACAAAAAGCCAATTTAGCTTTTCATTTCACAAAGTTGAAAAAATTGGTCTAAACTATTTTTTTTTTTTTCATTTTTTTAATCAAAATTTTGAATTTTTAGAAACTAATGACTTAAACAATTTGAATTTAAGATTAAAGAACAGACTGCTAGCTTTCAAAAACGGTAAAATTTATTTTTAAGTGTTCCTGTTGTTTTTAATATTTGTTTTTAATTTTAAGTAATTTTTTTTTTTCTAAAAGTGCCCCTAACTCTTAAGCAGGGCGAGATAGACCCCCGTTCCTCTAGTAAAAAATACTTGTTTGTGTCCCCTCTAAAAACACCATTATCAAATTTTGGCACCAAAGTTATCGTACTCGTGCCAATTTAAAATTTAGCAAATTATCCCAGCATCCAGGATCCCCATACTTTTTTTTCTTGAATCGATTTAATTACAGTTATAGTTCTCGATTTATTTTAATTTATGTAAGTTGAAGAGAAAATGTGGGTACACAAGAAATGATCAGCTTTAAATTCTTTAAATTGTTTGTCCAAGAAATAACTCATTCAATGTAGTGCCAAAAAATATGTATCAGAAAATTATTTGGTTCAACCAAAAAAGCTTTGCAAATTTTTGCTGCCCTTCTATAACTTTTCAGAAACTGTAAGGAGTAGCTCAGCATTAGACAAGAAATGATCAGAGTTTAAGATTGAAAAAATTCTAGCTACAATTGAAGAAAAGTCGTTAAAATTAAACAAAAAAAAAGTACTCATACGCCCCCAGTTACCTACTATTTCACTAAATCACTTTGATGACGAGAAACTTGTTACCATTGTCATCAGATGTCCTGAAACATTCTCCTGAGATATTTACAAAAATTTGGTATTTATTGTAGAATCCTCTTATTTGTCGAAGTGCAATTTTCAACAGCAGAAAAAATAAGTTCAAAATGGCAAGTTGAACATTTTCTGGCTACACTTGTTTTTCAACATAATAACATTGAAATTTATATTAATAAACGAAAGCTGGACTATTAAAAATATAAGAATAGACGATGAAATCAATTACGCAAAAGAAAAAGGCACGCATACGTCCCAGTCAGAGATCAGAAATAACTGTCAACCTTTATTTTCAATTGGTTTCTCTCTGAGAGTAACTACATTCCATTAAAAAGATTTCGGTTTTGGTTTGACATTTATTTAAAAAAAATTAAAATTTAGGTTATCGGTTGAGATTTATTTTTAATTCTTAGAAATATCTCTCAATGGTTGAGTTTTTTGCGAAAAAATAAATGGAAAAGGTCAACCTTTAACCTTTTTCGCTGAAAATAAATCAAAAATGGTTTTTACGATTTATTGCATAAAATCACTCATAATCAGAGTTGGTAAAATTTCAATGAAAAAAATGCATTTTTTATTAAAAATAAAATTTTAATGCAATGTGAAAATGTGTGGATCAAACATTTTCTGCATTAAAAAAATAGAATTAGAATGCAGTATGAAAAATTGTTTGCATTGAAAAAATATGTCAATAAAATAAAATAATTTTTTTTTTGAAAAACCGAGTATGCCAATCGATTTAGAAGGGGCGTATTACCTATGCATACTCGGTTTTTAAAAATTTGGAGGTTGATATTTTAACACCTGTCAAATAAAATGTGTTCTAGTGGTCCCAACGCGTTGGCGGGAACACTAGGTAATACCCACCTTCTAAATCGATTGGCATACACGGTTTTTCAAAATGTTGATGTTGGTTTTTAGCCTATCGAATAAAATGTGTTCTAGTGGTCCCACAGCGTTGGCGGGAACACTAGGTAATACCCCCCTTCTAAATCGATTGGCATACAAGGTTTTTCAAAATTTTGATGTTGACATTTTAACACCTGTCAAAAATCGTGTTCATGTAAATCTACGTCCTATCAAATACAAACTCATTTGAAATTCGTGTCCTACCCATCATTACCACGTATCATGCCCTTAAATATTATGGACGTAGTTTAACGATTTTAACAAAAAATGTTCTTACATTTTTTTTAATACAACAAATTTTCGATTTAGCATTAACCTTTTTTTTAATGCAAACAATTTTAGGCCTGCATTAACATTTTTTTTTTTAATGCAAAACATTTTTATTCTGCATTAACATTTCAATGCAACAAAGTTTTGAGTTTACATTAACATTTTTATTACTGCAAAATATTTTCACAATTCATTAATTGTTTTTCTTTAATAATTAATGCAAGCCAAAATGCATTTCAAAAAATAGATTATTACAACTCTGCTCATTATCCAGCCTAATTAAATGCATTTCTCCATGTAAGGCCTACAAAATTTAAACATTCATACTAACAGAGATTCTCAATGATCAATTTGCAGATGAGATTTATTTTTTTCTCTCAGTGATAAATCTCACTGGTTGACCGAAACAGAAAAAAAAATCAAAATAAAGGTTTCTCTCAGAGCTTGACCGAAAAAAATTCTTTTTTAGAATAAAGGTTAAAGAGTGACTTTTATTGAAAATGACAACAAATAAGAGTTATTGAAGAACCTTTCAAAAGGTTGAGTTTTATTTCTGATCTCTGGTCCCAGTGCACTTCTATTTCAAAAAATTATTTTCTTGACAAGAAATCCTGATCACATTTAAAAAACAAATTTATTTATGTAGGTACCTATTTTTTGTTCGAAATGCAATTTGTTTTTTTAAATAGGTAAATTTGCGCTCTTAAAAAGTAGAATAGAGCCAAGGGAAATTAGACACAAGACTATCCAAACTCCAAAAAAAATTTGACAGAGCGAAATTTTGGTATAAGGCTTTATTTGTGGGCATTTTTTAAAAAGTTTTTTACTTTTTCTTAGGGCGTAAATTTGAAGAGGGGGGGGGGGGCGAAATGTGGTAAAATAAAACAATAAGTGCAAGAAACAACGGAAGAAAATGAACTTCAAATCACATAAATTGAGTCCAGGTTTATATACGTATAACGTATTGACTTGTTGATGTCATAGTTACGTAAAAGGTTTTTTCCACGAAGAGGTCACCCACAGATTAGTTAAAAACTAGAGTGCAAGAATGGCATATCTAATCAATTATAACGATAGTTTGATTACAAAATTAAAAACCCTTTATTTCTTGATCGTACATTAGTTTGAAACTACTAGTGTTTAAAAAAAATTTTAAAACTACAATAATAACATGTTTCTTATTTTTGCTCTATTGAAAATAATGAAAAATGAAGTTAGGCAGTGCCTAACGATTTTTGGCACCTCATTTTAGGGAAATTTGCAAAACATTTTTACCATCTGAAAGATCTCTTGATTGTTATAAAAGGTCAGCCAGATTCAGTTATTGGTCAGGTATAGATTTTTTTAATGAATTTTTAAAAATTTCAAGGTCATAGCTGTTCTTTAAAAAATCGCTTTTTAATTCAGACCCGCAATTGTTTCCATCTGTCTCTCTGTACCTCAATCTTTCTCAATCTTGGGTCTTAAGGTTTGGCTAGAAGAACCATTGATTTTTTAGCTCCAAAAATAACGTTAATAAAATCTTAAATAAATACATTTGGCAATAACTTGTGGAGAACAAGAGCATGAAAAGCATAATTAAGTCAGAAAGAATTTAAGAAAACTGAATTTTGAAAAGCTGAATTTTTTTGAAAAAACAGAATTTAGAAAAGCAGAATTTTGACCTGTTCCTGTTTTTTATTTTGGTACTAATATTCCGTCTTCTCCGAAAAATAATCGGGACTTACGTCTCGTAGGTACCTATAGGACAAAACTCCCAAAATATATTTTTGCAGATTTTCTCCCACTGAAATGGTTCATAAGTCCCTTCGGGGCTAATGGCCTGGGAACTACTGTCCCTGCGCCGATTCAGGCCACTATAGAGCCCATTGACTCAGATTTATACTCAATGTGTAAATTTAGAAAAAAGGTATTGTGATTACTACTTTTATTTCGCGATATTGCAACTTGGAAGAGCAAATTTTTGCTTTCCCCTTTTTTTCTGGAAATATACACAACTCAAAACATTTATTTTATTTTATTTTATTTTTATTTTATTTTATTTTATTTTATTTTATTTTATTTTATTTTATTTTTTTTTATTTTATTTTATTTTATTTAATTTAATTTAATTTAATTTTATTTTATTTTATTTTATTTTATTTTATTTTATTTTATTTTATTTTATTTTCGCCAGAAAAATGGAAAGGTTCCAGAAACGACAATATTAGTGTTTGAATGAAACTAAAAAACAAGTGTTTCCTCCGCTCTTCACTATATTCTCAACATTTTTACGGTAGTTATTTTACTGAAACGCCAAATGTCGCTTTTAGAGCCATGTCGTTTTAATGGCGTTTTAGTCAAACTACTATCGTAAGAGTGAAAGATAAAATCGGTAAATGATTTGAAAAATTAGTATGATGTACTTTAAAATTGTTGATTAAATCAAGCCACTCGCTCCTTACTACACAGAAATCAATTATAAAATGACAATAAACAAACATAACTTTTGATATAATTTTGAAATAGGAATTGGTTCGTTTTTGTTGAAACATGAAACGTAAAAGGTATTATTTCAATGCCGATTTCACTTTATAATAATCATCGCATTAAACAAACAGTTCATAATTCACTGATGACTAAGCGGGTAACACTTACAAAGTGAACATTCCTGGTGAATAAGCCATTTCTTTTTTCTACTGATATCACTGTTGTATACTTGTAGTATTTTTGACCAAATATAATTCATTGAAGAATAAAAAAGTTCCCACTACTTATTGATTTCATTTAGAGAGAAAATCACTTGAATCACGCCAATGATAACCTCATGTTAATTTTTTCGATGGATTTACCTTAAATTCCTTGGTGTAGCTTTTATTCCTTAGGAACAAAAAAAAAAAATAGATAATCCACCAAAAAATGCAAACGAAACAAATTTTAAAATTTAAAAATTTTGGATACTTTTATAAGAAAATGTTTTTTGGACAAAGATCTCAATCAAAACTGTTATTTTAAGTTTTTCCGAGTTTGGAGTAGTTCAGGAGAATTGTTAAAGATCCCTGATCAATGTGCTAAGCAATTTCTTGCCTAAAACGTTATATCACGATTATAATGGTAACTAGGGCGTATGAGTACTTTTCTTATTTGATGGATTTTGATATTTTTTCTTCAATTTTTGTTCAGTTAATCTTAAACTATCTTTTGGATCCAAGAGCTGAGACACCAACCTAATACAAAAATAAGATAAGATATCGCTCTGAAGAACCATCAGATCGTCTGACGCATAATGTGCGGATCATTGGTCAGCGTCTGATCCCATAGGCGCAGCTGTATTTAAAAACCTAAGTAGAAGAGGTAACTGAGCTATTTATGGCAATAAACAAAAGTTACAACAACACAAATATGACAATAAGTAAAACGAATCAAAGATCGGTCCTACGGATTCTGAGGAGGACCAACTATTGCTTATAGGTAATTTCAAAAAAAAAAAAACAACGAGATCTACCAAGTTGAAACCGAAAATTATTTAAAGTAATGGCAAAAACTTGAAGTCCTTGTTGAAAGTCTTAGGCAATAAGTTAAGAGACTCGAAGAAAAAGTCAGCTTGTTTGAAAAAAGTCCGTGAAAGACAACAAATCAAGTCCGAAGTCACCAGTAGAGAAAAGCCCACATAAAACTGCATATGAGTTTCATACTGATGAGGAAGAGCTCCTCCTTGAAACTGACGGAAACCGAAATAAACGCAAGTCTAAGAAATGAAAAGAAGAGGATAGCCCAGTGCCCAGAGACTGTTCACAAAAAGTCAGCAAGCAGCTCCAAAAGCAGATACTGCTACAAAAGTGAGAACATCAAATTCAGAAATAGGAGATGTACCCCAAAAGAACTCTTACATTTAAGATGCCAGGCAAAGAGCAACACTTCCAATCATGATTTCCGGATTAGCAATGTTTGGTGAGCTTAAGAGCATAGTAGAAAAATGCACTGATAAGGCATGAAAATATACATCATACAATAAAGACAATTGGAAAGTAACTGTCGAAGAAGTAATCTTATTAAAAATGAGGTAATTAAAGACACCGCTAGGGTATCAACGACAAGAAAGATATCTTTACCTTTATTATGCTCATAAGTTAGTGATTGGACGCAGATATGGCGTATCAAACTAAACGAAACAAAATCGAAGCATGTTCCAATTTATATAAACAGACAGCAGTACCTTACTCCAATACCGCCAAATACCTTGGAATGACCTTGGATGCAAAGCTTAAATGGAAAGAGCACATCAAAAAGAAAAGAAAAGAAAAGAAAAGAAAAGAAAAGAAAAGAAAAGAAAAGAAAAGAAAAGAAAAGAAAAGAAAAGAAAAGAAAAGAAAAGAAAAGAAAAGAAAAGAAAAGAAAAGAAAAGAAAAGAAAAGAAAAGAAAAGAAAAGAAAAGAAAAGAAAAGAAAAGAAAAGAAAAGAAAAGAAAAGAAAAGAAAAGAAAAGAAAAGAAAAGAAAAGACCTAAACTTGAAGTACAGAAAAATGTACTGATTACTAGGAAAGAACTCTGACCTATCTATCCAGAACAAACTAATGTTATATAAGCAAGTACTGAAACCCATTTGGACATATGGCACCCAACTATGGGGCTGTACAAAGAAAAAAAAGGCTGAACCCATTCAAAAATTCCAAAGCAAGGTCCTTCGAGGAATAATTAATACCCCTTGGTATATAAGAAATAGCGATTAACATCGTGACCTTCAAATTAAAATGGTTACAGAAGTGGTTAAAAAACATGCTGTATCACACAATCAGTGACTGCAAAGTCATACCAACTCCAAAATGGAGACCGTGCTAAATGTACGAAACAATGTTCGGAGATTAAGAAGAACCAAGCCGCATGAGTTGATGGTCTAAAAGCTATGGGAAAGAGTTATAACTTTAAACGTCCCCCAATGTGATTTAAAATTTAAGAAATACAAATCATTTGTCGATCTTTCATAGATTGGTCCTGATTCACCGGTGGTTTTAGTGCGGTAAGAGGCCAACACTACTTGGTACCGATTCTTACCGAATGTCTTTTGAAGATTTCCATCGGATGTTAAAAAAAAAATGCTTACATTTAAAAAAAAGAAAATACTAACTATGACTTTAAACTTCTATTAAATACTTCAGTTTCATGCATACATCCCTAAACAGTAAAACGAAAAAATGTAGAAGAAGTTCTGTTAAGAACCGAAACAAATTTGAATAACTTGTTTGTGACATTCAGCTACTAAACGGAACAAATTAAATTTAAAAGATCCTCTGCTTTAGCTCAATTCCGCTAGAGAGATGCTGTTTACTGCAAAAATATAGAACACATTCTTTTAAAGTTCTGACGTAAAACTTTAACTTCAAGTCATAAAAATTAGGGTACCATCAGTACCTATTTTTACAACAGGAGGTACCTATACTTATAAGTGTTTTGAGGGTGTGGCGGATGAATCTCCCCAACCTCCTAGAAAATTTGTTCTATTTTTTTTCTCCTTCATCTTGTTTTCAAGTTTGTAAGAGGTAAGTTCTAATATTATATCATGTGCAACCACTTTTTCTTGGGAATAAATCTTAAAAGTTTTACATAGCTCCCATCGCAATGCTTTCCTCTATCGCTTGAGAGAGCACCAAAGAACATCAAGGATGTTGTAAGACTTAGATGTCGTAGGTAAGAGAATACCTAGTTGGGATAGTCGTCCACGTCAGAATATGCGGAGTGTCGCCTGAAGACATTAAAGTGATATATATCTCATCCCCAACATTTCCGCTTTGTAGCCTGTGATACTTCAATTTTATACATTTAACAAATGACATTGTTATTGTACTTGTGTTTGTTGTTTTTTTTTTTGTTGTCCCAAGAAGCAGGGGGTTCTGCAGAATATTTTTTGGGGAGTTGACACAATTGATACGGATGAAAGTTGAATGTGGCATGTAAAAGGTGAGTATACCTAACCTATTATAGTATAGCTTTAAAGACTTTTGTGTCGGTGTGTGTGTGTATCTATGGATATAGAATATGTCATTAGATGAGGTTTATTGTTACGTTACCTTTCTTAAGGACAAAGCCGCACGGATGATCAAACAGAAAATCTCGGAAATGATTACAATCGGGATCAACTCCTGGTTCCTTGCAGAGGCATGTTGGACGAAAGAACTGAAATGCCTGGAGTGTTCTTAATGCAGCTTGGCATTTCGTTACCGTCACTGTGCTACACGAAACTGAAATGAGAAAGAACAAGATACAAAATATAGATTTTCTTTTTTGTATAGGTATGAGAATGTACAAACACGTTTTGTATATATGTGCAACTTAAATAAATAATGTTGATGTAGATTTTAAGGATGGAAATATGCAATATTCAGGAGATGAAAATTTAATGAAAGAAGCATAAAAGGAATGTGAATTATTTATGGAATTGTTAAAATCAATAAAAATTAATGAAATTGGAAATGATATGGAGTTATTCATTGAAAGAGCCGTGTTTTGTGAAAATAAACTAACAAAACGCTGTTAATAATTTTAATTAATATCTTATCAATATTAAACAGAATTGCATTTTGTGTGATAATTTACTGTATGCAATGAAGGTAAATAGTTCAAAATATGGTTAATATACTACCTATTGAGCACTTTAAATATTCTTTTCTAAAAAAATATGTGGGGATCATTAGGAATTTCCAGAGATTTAGATATCTATTGGGGGTTTTGTCCATAAGGGATTTTATTTTTTTTTTATTTAAATGTCTTCATTACTTGAATAAATCCCAGGGATTTAATAAAAATTCTTGAGAAATTTTGAAAATAAAAAATAAAAATTGTTTGACAGCTATCCGTTCCAGAGGAGCTAAAATAAAAAATTAGAATTTTTCTACTATTTGTGAAAAACATACAGCATAAAAATGCTCTATACTATATTTGAAGTAAATTTGTTTACTCGTTTAGGCTCTATATCGATGGACAGACGCATAGATATAAACAGACGCACAGCCACAAAAACAGGACGACTAAGGGAAATTTGTGAATAAGTTATTTTTTTTTATTCTTATTTCACCAAATGTGGCTATTGAAATTTAGTTTTAAGAACTAAGTAAAAAGAGTTTTTAAATTTTGTTTGGCCTGTGGAGAAAAATCTAAAATTTGTGATTTTAAAATAGGAACCGTTCTTTAAATGTTAAAATGTTGGCTCTGGGTTCCTTGGCTCCTCATTTACGGGATATTCGCAAAAACAAGAACACCAACTGAAAGGTTTTCAATCACCAGTACCTTTCAGTAATATTGTTCAATCATAGGTTTTTTGTTTAAATTTCTAGGGTTTGAAATGCAGTTCTCGAAGAATTTTTTTTCGTTGAACTGGTCGACACGACACGATGTGATGTCAAGAAATATTATTGTTGTACACAAGTCAGGTAGTTTCTCTAAATCCAGATTCTTAAAATCTATAGTGTGCCCAAGCAACGAATAGCATACCTTACTGTTTATTCACCGTAATGCTGGGTGCGAGTACTGTATTTATGTAAGACAAGGCAAGTGTAAATAAGATCAGTACTAGCACCCAGCATTACGGTGAATAAACAGTGAGGGGGTATGATGTCCCCATGCAACTCCCCTGCTTGGGCACACTATAGGACTTGGGGTGGGTGCGAGATGGGTGTATGCAAAGTTTCTTTTGCATTTAAAGAATCTGGATTTAAAGAATTTTTGAAAAAACACAAAAATTATCGAAAGCTCTGTATTCTTCTGTAGCTCTAAGAAAATTTGGGATTTATGTCCAATTTTTAGCCAAAATATTTGAATTTGGAGCTGGAGTCCCACCCAAGTGAGAAGCAAGCCCCAAATTCAAATTTGGCTTTATGCCCACTCAACTGGAACATAAGTCCCATAAATAAAAATTTGGCGTTATGTCCCTGCACCGCGAATGTTGATCAAGGAAAAACATACCCATAGACCTACAGATTGGATTGGCCCTTCAGTGCGTTGGGCTTACGACTCGACCAAAGCCCCATTGTTCTGAAAAATACGCGAGAAGCTCCGGATAATGAACCCCCTCTAATACCAACCACACCACTACGATCTACGAGCATGTACCTGGAATGCAAAGACACTCTATAAGCCAGGTACTACTAAAAAACTTGAATCTGTCCTCTCGCAGTACCGGGATCCAGGAGATACGATGACTTGGATTAGGAGTAACGGAGATAAAATATTGTCATCAAAGATTTCACATGATTGGAAGCAGATTCGTCGTGGGAAAGCGACTCAGTTCGAAAGCCATCTATTATAAGCCCATTGTGTGCACATGCCCCTACCGATAAAGCTGAAGAGACTAACAAGGAGGAGTCTTACGACCTCCTGGACGGAGTCTACGGAGCCTGTCCGGAGTACGAAGTCAAAGTCGTTCTCGGAGAGTTCAATGCTAAAATCACGAAGGAAAATATCTTTTGCGGATTAGTAGGAAAGCACAGCTCCACGAAACGACAACAGATAAAAGTTTCCAACAAATCGACGCTGCTGCAGCTTGTAATACGGTAATAAGTAGCACATAGCAACCTGGCGATCTCCAGATGGTCGAACCGCCAACCAAATCGACCACGTGCTGATTGGCGCAAGGCTCGCATCGAAAATCTTGAACGTGCGAACTTTCCGAGGGTATCAACCACCTAGAAAAAAGAACCCGCGGTATGATGATGAATGCGCGGTATTAAAGCAGGAGACGGAAATGCATGAATGGAAATGCTGCAACGGAAAACAAGAGCAGCAAGAGAGGAGTACTATGAAAAGAGAAGTAAATAAAAAGAAACCTTACGCAGAAAATATGAGTCCCCGCAGTTTTTCAGCTTAGATATCTCGAGAAGTTTAGTACCACCACCAACACCCGCCGCCGGTTCTACATAACAGCCAAGCAACTGGCGTCTGGTTATAGGACTGACACGCAAGCTCTTCAAAACAGCAAAGGGAACCTAGTCATTGGAGCACAGGGAATTGTAAACGTGCTTAGCAGCATTTCCAGAAAGTGCTTACTGCACAGGAGAACAGATAAGCATGAGACTAGTCAATGAAGATCCCGCCCCAGCGTCTCGTACTGAAGAGGTTAAGAAAGCCATTCACAAGCTTAGCAACAACGAATCTGCCGGCTTGGATGGCCTACCTGCAGAACTCTTAAAGTATGGAGGAAATGCCCTGGTAGGGTGCATGCACCAGCTCAAAAAAAACTACAGAGGCATATCCCTGCCTTATGTTACCTACAAGATCCTTTCCAACGTACTATGTGAGCGTCTAAAACCTTTCTTCAACACTATGATCGCCACGTACCAGTGTGGCTTCAGGCCAGATGATAGACCAAATCTTCACATTGAGGCAAATTCTGGAAAAGACCAACGAATTTCAAGTCGAGACCCACCATGTATTCATCGACTTCAAAGCCGCATATGATAGCATAAGTCACCAGGAGCTTCTATTGGCGTTGTTGGAACTCAGGATCCTGAAAAAACTGATGCAATTATGCCGCATGACGTTATTAAATAGGCGGTGCCACGTGCAAATGGGCTACTGCTCATCCGAGTTATTCTAGATGATTAACAGGGTTCAGATGCGCTACCAGGTGATTTCTTCAACCTAGTCCTGGAGCAGATAGTGCGCAAGAGTGGTGTTAATATGGAAGGCACTATCTTCAACAGGTCTTCTCAACTGCTGACGACATCGACATAATCGTCCGCCCCAAGAGAGCTGTACTTGAAGCATTCACAGCTATTGATGAACAAACGAAACGCGTTTGTCTTGAAGTGAATGAGGTCAAAACAAAGTATATGCTATCAACAAGCAAAGCCTTATCTGTCACTGTTGTCACTGTTGGCAGCAGTAATTTTGAGGTAGTCAAGGAGTTCACCTACCTCGGAACAAACATCAATTCCACGAACGACACCTCAGTGGAAATCCGACGAAGAATTATCCTAGCGAACCGCTGCTACTTCGGTTTGGCCAAACAAATGGCTTCAAAACTCCTTTCTCGAAAGACAAAGTGCACGCTATACAAAACGCTAATTTTACTAGTTCTAAAAGTAAAAAAGGGGAATTGATACTGGGCACTTTCGAGAGAAAAATTTTTCGGCGGATATTTGGTCCTATATGCGAAGAGGGCGATTGGAGGAGAAGATTCAATCGTGAACTGTACGAGCTGTACCAAGATGTAGATGTAGTCCAAAGAGCCAAAACACGTCGACTACACTGGCTCGGCCACATCGAGCGAATGGACAACAAGGCTCCAGCCAAGAAAATCTTCGAATCCCAGCCCCCTGGTTCGAGATGATCAGGAAGACCGAACCTCCACTATAGCGACCAGGTGGTCTCAGACGCAAGAGCGCCTGGTTTCGACGACTGGAGGGAGCGTGCGAGGGACCGCAACCAGTGGAAGACCGCAATATCTCAGGCGAAACCCTTCACGGATCGGGAGCCGGATAAGTAAGTAAAGTTAGTGATTATCTACTAACAAGTTTTGACAATTTGGAATTTTTCGTTCTATGTTTTTTTTTCGAAAAGTGGTACAAAATTTTTTAAATTAAAATTTTATTGCTTAATAAATTTCCGTTAATTAGCCCTTAATTAGCTGTGAAAAATTCAATATTTTCATGCGATGTTTCATAACTATTTGATGACTATCCAACGGCAAATTATTAAGCACTAAAATATTTAATTCCAGAAGTTTTTAACACTTAAAAAAAAACATAGAACCACAAATTCGAAATTATTATAACTAAATAACGACTAACTAACGACAAATTATGTACCTATCCATTTTTCGATACGTGAGAGCTGACTTGATATCAACTAAGCAAAGTAGGTACACACAAAAAAAAACATAGAAAACATTGCACGATTAAATTGAATTTATCACAATTAGTTATCGACTTATAAATGGCAAATTATTAAGCCATAGACCATCAGGTATTAGAAGTTGTTACCGATTTTCGATAGGGTGCCTTGCTTGATGTCAAGTTAGCAAAGCACTGAAAAAAAACATAGAAAACATTACATGACATAGTCGAAATTGTCACAGCAATTTATGCACCTACCCATTTTTTGATTCGTCAAAAGTGCTTTGCGAGATTTGCACTCATTATTAAAAGAGTTGTTTTAGCGAATTTAAATGTCAAATTTCATGCTTTAGAGGCAAAATATTTGTTTCCATATTTTCAATTTATAAAAAGTATTTCAAGGAGAAACTTTCTTAAGGTTGTTTTTGTTTGTTTGTGACTTCTAATAACAACTTTTTTAATTTTAGTCAATACTGTGACAATTGGAGGGGTTGTAGCAAATTTTAATTTTTGGCTATGGCAAAGCTAGGAAGCGCAAGTAATATTTCACACTAACATTATCACAAAAATACTCCAATACATACATTACATTGAATATCTAATGCTTTATCTTAACCACACATTATTACCTTGAAACATCAAGTATAAATTGTTCAAAATCAAGTAGAGCGAAAGAAGATTGATCTATTTTTAATATGAAAGCCTCAAACTCAAATTTTCATAAGTGAAAAATTAATGACTTCCACAAGCTTTCATACGTCATATCAAAAATTTCACATAATGCTACCACTATACAAGAGAAAATTATGTATTTACATGAACATTTTTGAATAAATTTGATTTCAAGTTATTTTCTGTTAAATAGAAAGTTCTATAATTAAAACGAATCTTTTTTTAGAGATAACACACTTTTAATTCATTGTTGTACATACAGAGGGCACTATAAACGTAACAAAAAGTTCAGTGCCCGGGTTAAATCTAAAATTGAAGACACCTTAAAAGAGTTTTATTAGCCAAGTCCCTTCATTAATATTTTATGATCCGCTCGTAAGTCTTTTAGACAAAACGGCCTTAAACTTTATGTTTAGCCTTTTCCCCCTCGACTCCTTAAAGAATAAAATATTAAATCTTAAATTTACTATAAGAATGTTTTGGACTGTTTTAATCAAGATTTACCAGAACTGTCAAATAAACCAGCAAGGAAAAAAAAGTTCAACAAAACCCCAAAAACATAGCAAGACAACCTTAATAGAGACAACCGAATAAGACACATTCTACTAAAATTCGATACATTATGTTCATAAAAGTAAAACACAGAGCATATAATATACATGTATTAGATACATTTTTACACCTCTCCCCCTCCCACCCTCGTCTATTCAAACACCCCCAATGCCATTCATTCGTTCTCGAGTAGGTATAGAGGTACCTACCTACATTACAATGAACCTTTATTTTACTTGTAAATAATTAAATGAAAGTGAACCCTCCACTCGTATGCCACTCTTGCTCCAACCTCACCACGAATAAAGGTGGACAAACACCCCACTCCACTCCTTCAATCCACCAACTATATTATAGTCTCGGATCGGATCAATAAAAAACTTTGAATAATTTATCCAAGGATTGTTTTGTTAGTAAGGGAGGACGAGGAGAATATAGAGGGGTGGTATATGGATTGGTAGGTTCTAGTTGAAGTTGTTTGGGGTCGCTGTGTCGGCTCAAAATGACGACAAGCTTTTTACCTTCTCAACTTATAGACATAAGTACATACTGTTACTTTACCTACCTATGGCTGGCAAAAGTAAATCAACTCGAATCCTTGAGTGAACACAACAGAACGGAACAGAATAGAAAACTATGTGCGGTAGTATTAGAACTTATACATATACATATACCTATATTAATTAATGGATATTTAAGTGAGAAACTCTAAGCCAAAAATACATACTCCTACATAATTAAAATATTCATATATAAACCCGCATAGTTTGTTTAATAGTTGAAAGGCTAATGTTGAGTTTGCACTGAATTTTACTATTTATATATTTTTCGTTTTGGACAGTGAACAAGCAATTTCTTTTCACAGAATTTCCTCAAACTGTCTGCGAAAAAGTTTCAATAAAATATTGTAGCGAATGCAAAACCCAAAGTACTATAGAACTATTTTATATACATTCTATCATGATGCTGACTGTCGACTGACCGACTGATAGAAAGAACCGAGGAATTTATGCAGTTCTCTGCTTCGAAATATAGCCATGTTCTATGCATAAATAAGTTTCTGAAATAAATTAACTCGTTGTCCTTGTAGGATAAAACGCATTCCAATAAATACTTCTGCAAATATTTTCGTGTGATTTAGATTCCGGACTGAAATTTGGGTAAGTGTATAGAGTCAGTTCCAGACTAGAAACGCGAAAACGGTTGAAGGTTTTTTATCACAAGAAGGCCGTGATTTGAATCAATGTACGTCAATATTTTACATTCGGCGTTTTTTGAAAAAGGATTTTTAGCCTATTGAATAGACCGAAAAATGAGGGGTATAAAGGAACAATTACGTGCAAGGGTTTTTATTATTGAATATGTTTGTTTGGCCCACCAGCATGCTTAAAACCGAAAATGCTACCAAATTCACCTATGCGTTTCTGAGAGAATGGTCACACTGGCCACTTTTCAATATTTTGGGTGTAACTTGAAAACTAAGCCGAATTTGACAATTTTAAATATAATACTTTTTGTTCAAAATTAAATTTTCTATTGGAACGGATAGTTCAAAACATTTTATGACACAAATTAAGCAGGAAAGTTAACAAAAACCAACCTAAAAAAATCAAAAAATCAAGGATATCTAAATTTTTTAATAAATTGTGCATAACTTTTTCTGAAGCAAGGATAGGGTCAAGACATGCATGGAGAAAATAAAGAAGAGACTAAAGGCTTTAATATGGCTTATTCAAAAATTTATATTTGTTCAAAATTGAAAGAGATATTACCATTCAAACCTTATCATTTCTTGTAATTTTTCGCAGCTTTGGCCCGAAAGTCCCTTTTTCGGTACAATATGGCAAAGGAGAATGGGCAAATTGGTCTACCTACTCAACAGAGATGTGTAAAAATGTTCAAAATCAAAATTTTGATATAATATGACATTAAAACTATAGAGAATTTATAAAAAGAATGTAAATTCGCAATTTCGTTTTTCGGCTGCTTTTAAATGCTTTCAGACCTACAGACCGAACGGCTGGTCCGATTAACATAAGATTTGGTACTAGGTGGTAGGAACGTTAAATTTGTCATAAAGTACCAAAAATAGGCTTTCCGGCAAAAACTGCGAAAAATGATAAGAAATGGTAAAGTTTGAATGGCTATATCTATGTCAATTTTCAAATAATATGGCTTTTTTAACATGTCATATTAAGGATTAAGACTCCAGCTTACTTTGTGTATGCATGTCTTGAGCGTATCTTTGCTTTGAAAAAAGTTATGCGCAATGTAGAAAAAAATTTAAAAATCTTTGATTTTACGCTTTTTTTTATGTTGGTTTTTGTTTACTTTTCCTGCTTAAATTTTCTTGAGAAATTTTCCAAACTATCCATTTCGATAGAAAATTTAATTTTGAAAAAAAAATGTTATATGTAAAATTGTCAAATTTGGCTTAGTTTTCGAGTTATACCAAAAATACTGAAAATTGGCCAGTGTGATCATTCTCTCAGAAACGCATGGGTGAATTTAGTAGCATTTTTGGTTTTAAGCATGCTTATGGGCCAAACAAACATATTCAATAATAAAAACTCTTGCACGTAATTGTTCCTTTTTAAAAGGTCTATTCAATAGGCTATTTTTGTATATAAGAAAATAAATAAATTCATTGAATTGACTTAAATCATTTTTTCTAATTCGAACGTTTTTGGTTACTTTAGAGATTAGAATATTAACTACTTCCTCTTAAATGATGATTACCAGTTACACGTAGTTCAAGTTGCTTAAAATCTTAAAAATTGTGCATTATAATTGCATAATACAATATTACAATATTAATATAACGTACCTAATTGTATATTCGAACTATGTAGTTGGCAAAATTTCGAAGGAGGTTTCTTCTGCCTTGGATTTTATTTTTTCCTAGTATAGAAGAACACCTTCACTAACTAAATTAAAGCACTTTTTTAAAGAACATTTCATCAATTTCCCCTCTGCAAGTAGATCCCTTGCAAATTTTTACTTTTTTTTTCGAAATTGTTTTATGATTGGAAAATAAAATACTGGGACAAAAATCGGGGGGGATATTTAGCTGATTAGAGAAAAACGTCAATGTTGACCAACTACCGGAACTAGTTAGTTGTTCTGCTTTTACAATGACTTAGTGTCCTTACAAATAGAGGCATACTGTTTTCATGAATATCTATCTCATTAATAAAGTGCTGGAAAATGATCATAACCTTAAAAAAAAACTTTAACCTTCGGTATATTGCCTGATCAATTTATGAAACTCTTTTTTATAACTATGCTCGCACTTAGGGGGTTTTGACTACCATTAAGACGATTGAACACACTACGAGCGTATGGCAAATAGGGATGGAGCCAAAAGGAGACACCGATGTACATTGGTTTTGAAATTCTGAATATCAAAATGGAAGGTAAAAATAGAGCCGGGTAAGGCATTCAACATTCGTGTGGTTTGGCTAAAGCTAAGTATACAGTTCCTTGAAGGAAAAAACTACATGTATTTCTTATGGGAGCGCTTTTTGCGAAAAAAAAAGTTTTTTGACGTTTAAATTTTTTTTTTATCGAACTGTGAACTTCCCAAAGAAAAAAAATTTTATATTCACCACGAAATTTGTTCGTAAAAAACGATGTCACTGACATTCTTTTTCCGAAAAAAATGCGTTTTGGCATTTGTATTTGTTTTTTCATAGATCAGTCTCATTGAAATTTTTTTTTGCATTTCTTGCATCTTCGAAGAAAACCTTCAACACTTTGCAGCGTCTTATATGGTGACGTTGAATATGTGATCATTCCACAGAAGGGGATCTGTGATGGACATACCCAAAACTGAAAGCTGTTCAGTTTCTTCGATGCAAGTACCACTCATGGATAGAAGTATTTGGAGTGGGTTTTGCTTTTACGACAGCAGACAGCATTGGGCTTTTGAATCATTTAATTCTACACGGTTTTTAGTTTCCCGCTGGACAACGCTGTCGAGATTAGAATTTAATGAGCTTATAATACGCTACCGTTAAAATTCTACACCCGGAGTGCAGGGATGAGAATCTAGAAATTAATATGAAAAGCTGACGGTGCTATCGTCGTCAGATAAAGAGATCGTCAATGAAAATGAGAAAGAGTGTAGGAGATAAAATGGAGCCCAGTGGCACACCAGCATTTATGTAATGAATATCAGACTTGAAACCATTCAATACAACTTGTTTTGATCGGTCCCAAAGGTAATCACCCCGATTGCAGAATCCACCGAATGAGCTGCGGAGGGAGTCATACCTAATTTCGACATTTGGCTCATAGTAAAAATGTCAAAACTGAGTCTGATTCCCTCCGCAGCTCATTCGTCGGATTTTGTAATCGGGGTGAGTTTCTAATCCAACAAAGAAGATATTCATCGATACCAAATGCACACATTTTCGATAAGAGAACTTGATGACTAACTCTATCAAACACTTTTGAAAAATTAAGTGCAATAATCTTACTTTCATTAAAAAAAAAAAAAACTAGTTCACGATTTTTGAACCATACACTCCGAAGCCCATTATTTTAGGTTTTAAGAACAGGTTTTTTTTTTAATTATCAAAACTATAGTTGCCAATTAGAAGAAAATTCAATACTGTTTGAAAGAATGAAATTTGTAATATAAATTCGCTAAAATAAGAATGCCAAACATCAGACAAAAAAATACCAGAATTAAATTCGCAAAACATTTTTAAGGACAAAAATTGATATGCAAATCCCAACTTTTAAATTAATAAATTTCGAAAATATTCTCAATGCATTTTTGAAACATAGAATTTTCAAAAATAAACTTTTTGCATTAAAAAATAAAATATGCAATGTTATTTAACTTATTTAACTTGCAATATAACTATAGGGCAAGTTTTGGTTTCGTGCAGAAAAAATTTTGGGATAACTATCAAACATGACATTACGATGATAGAGCGGCACAATTCTGTCTGTCTGTCTGGTTGTACCTACAGCCTAAGCCACTTAAGCGATTTTCCTCAAATTTTGAACTCAAGGTGTTTTTTGTAACTCTCCACAGGGGAAACAGAAATTTTTTCTTAGCTCCAAAAATAACTGTACTTGCCATACAACCATTAATAAAAAGCTAATTTATCTCGAAAACGGCTCCACCGATTTTGATTTTAAGAAAATCAGTGTATTTTTATCTATGGTGTACTTTTTGGTATACACAAAAAGTGCGAAAACTGTTATTAACGGTACCTGCCATATAACGGTTTTTTTGATTTTCTATTTAACGGCTCAACCAATTTCAATAATTGTTTGTATACAAAAACTCCTTTAAAATGTCAATAATATTGCATATCAAATTCAATACTTTGAATACGGGTTGATGAATTTTTTTGAAAATAATTTCGTGAATGTATATTAATAAATACTCAAAACTGGCATCCCAAAATTAAAATTTTGTTTTAAAAATATAACTAAAACTTTATATATAAAAATTAGTTTTTAAGAAAACCTCTCAAAAAGCTCAGGGTCCTTTTTCTCAATTACTTCCTAAATGTTGGTTCAATGAATTTTTCCTATTTGTTATTTCTATTTACAAAAATAAAAGGAAGCGAATTTATCAATTACTTTACTTAAATCTATTTGACGTGCTCTTCGATTTTCGATTGACATCAATGATAAATTGCAGAGGGTTTCTTACGTCATTGTGCTGCGGAAGTAGGTTTTGATCAATTTCAGCTTCGAAAAAGATCTTGCATACATCTGGATAGCTCGAAGGTAGTAAAGAATTGTTAACTATCACAAACATAGCCAATTCCTTACCATTTTTCATAGAACTGATATGTTTCAAAAATGTTAACCTGATAGAAATCAACTGAGAGGAAAAATTTAGATGATACGAACTCATAAACAGATTTCACGGTTTCATAGAAATATTTTCCTTCTCTATTGCATGATACTGCATCTTTCAAAACAAGATTCAAGTTATGAGAAGCACAATGCACGAAATATTAATGTAGAGCTATTATCCTTACTTCTTTTTTGCAAACCTGAATAGTCGCCAAGGAGGTTAGTGCGTTGGGCTAACGACACGACCACAGTAAAAAAAAAACAATTGTTATGAGAGAGACGCGAGAAGTCTCGGATAACGACCCCCCTCAAATGGCAACCAGACCCGGAACGAAAATGGACTATGACCTACGAGTATGCACCTGGAATGTAAGGACACTCTATACACCAGGTGCTACTCAAAAACTTGAATCTGTCCTCTCGCGGTACAAGGCAGATATTACCGCGATCCAGGAGATACGATGGATAGGATCAGGTATAACGAAAAGAAAAGATTGCGACATTTATTACAGCTGCCATCAAAGACTGCACATGTTAGGATGTGGATTCGTCGTGGGAAATCGACTCAGATCGAAAGTCATCGATTTTAAGCCGATTAGCGATAGCCTGGCTGTGATCCACATCAAAGCTACCTTCCAAAACATCAGCCTAATATGTGCACACGCCCCTACCGATGAAGCTGAGGAGTCTAACAAGGAGGAGTTTTACGACCTCCTGGACGGAGCCTACGGAGCCTGTCCGGAGTACGATGTCAAAGTCGTGCTCGGAGACTTCACTGCTAAAGTCGGAAAGGAAAACATCTTTGGCGGATTAGTTGGAAAGCACAGCCTCCACGAAACGACAACAGACAAAGGCTTCTGACTAATCGACTTTGCCGTAGCTCGTAATACGGTGATAAGTAGCACTAGGTTCCCCAGGTGAAGGATATACATAGCAACCTGGCGATCTCTAGATGGTCGAACCGCCAACCAAATCGACCACGTGCTAATTGGCGCAAGGTATGCATCGAACATCTTGGACGTGCGAACTTTCCGAGGCGCATACGTGGACTCTGACCACTTTCTTGTTGTGACAAAGTTCAGAGCCCGACTTTCCAACGAAAAGAAAACGAAGACCGCCCAAAGGGAGAAATTCAACATTGCATGCTCTAGCACCTCTGAGAAAGCCAGAGACTACAGTGAGCAATTGACCGGGAAACTCTCTGCCGTAAACCCAGCCACAAGAGTCAACAACCAGTGGAACCAATATCGCTACATCATTAAGGAGACAGCCGAGACCACCATAGACTATCAACCACCCAGAAAAAAGAACCCGTGGTATGACGATGAATACGCGGTATTGAAGCAGGAGATGGAAAATGCACGAATACAAATGTTGCAATGGAAAACAAGAGCAGCAAGAGACGAGTACCGTGAAAAGAGAAGGAAAGAGAAAAAAACCTGCGCAAAAAGAAAAGAGCTTCCACAGCCTCTCAGCTCAAGTATCTCGAAGAGTCTAGCACCATCACCAACACCCGCCGGTTCTACAAAACAGCCAAGCAACTGGCATCTGGTTATAGGACTGGCACGCAAGCTCTTCGAAACAGCGAAGGGAACCTAGTCACCGAAGCACAGGGAATTGTAGACGTGTTTAAGCAGCATTTCCAGCAGCTGCTTAATGGGCATTATGTAGAGGAGGCAACAGAGAAACAAAGAAGCATAAGACCAGTCAATGAAGATCCACTCCCAGCGCCCAGTACTGAAGAGGTTAAGAAAGCCATCCACAAGCTTAAGAACAACAAATCCGCCGGCTTGGATGGTCTGCCTGCGGAACTCTTTAAGTATGGAGTAGATGTCCTGGTAGGGTGCATGCACCAGCTCATCAACCAAGTTTGGAAGGAGGAATGTATGCCCAACGACTGGTCAAATAGCTCCATTTGGTCCTATATGCGAAGAGGGCGATTGGAGGAGAAGATTCAATCGTGAACTGTACGAGCTGTACCAAGATGTGGATGTAGTCCAAAGAGCCAAAACACGTCGACTACACTGGCTCGGCCACATCGAGCGAATGGACAACAACGCCCCAGCCAAGAAAATCTTCGAATCCCAGCCCCCAGGTTCAAGACGACCAGGAAGACCGAACCTCCGCTATAGGGACCAGGCGGTCACAGACGCAAGAGCGCCTGGTCTCGACGACTGGAGCGTGCGAGGGACCGCAACCGATGGAAGACCGCAATATCTCAGGCAGAGACCGTTCATGGATCGGGAGCCGGATAAGTAAGTAGGTAAGAATAGTCGCCAAGCCGTCATATCATTGACTGCGACATTTTTGGTGGTTAATATCATTACTCTTTAGAGAATCAATCACATGAATCCTTATCTTGCAAGATTTTTGAGACTAGAAGCAGAAGCAGTTCAATCTCTAACAGGAATAAAGGAATTGAATACCTCTTCGATGTACAGATCAATATGGCCTCAATTTTACCGTTAAATAGAGTTGGGTTAAGGTAGGGCTAAATTTTTTTCGTCAGTTGAGTTGAAATATCTAAGAAAGTAAGATTGAGCTGAACGAGCTATCCTTACAAGTTAAAACTGATTGGAAAAATACCTACATAATGAGATCTCCGTTGCGGGCTACCATGGTCGAAGGCCCCGAGGCAATGCCCTGGTTATCCCAATTGACGGTATGGCTCTGTCATCACTGGT
Source organism: Dasysyrphus tricinctus (assembly GCA_963921185.1). Taxonomy (NCBI): domain Eukaryota; kingdom Metazoa; phylum Arthropoda; class Insecta; order Diptera; family Syrphidae; genus Dasysyrphus; species Dasysyrphus tricinctus. The sequence goes on along the minus strand of OY992530.1, from coordinate 100,989,977 downwards.
GGGAGGAGCCTTAGTCAGAAATATGAACCTGGATAACCTATCCTACTTCACATTGTATTTCAGCAAAATCACCTCCCACTGGTGGGCGGAAGCTTCGAGAAAGCAATTAAAACTTTTCTACGACCGGAGTTACAATATTATCAATATACTTTTTCGTCTGGCTTTGCGTATCAGCGAAATGGTTAGTTTTATTCACCCAAGCAGGTCCCCACATTACATTTTCAGTAGAGACTCAATGTGAATTGTATTAACTGATGAAAGTCGAAATTTTTCTGTGACCTTATGTGCCCATGGTGTATGTGATTGGTAAACTGCCAAAAAAAGGTGACATAAAGAATTGCAACAACTGGCGTGGTATGACCGTTTTGTCCGTTTTCGCAATAGTAATGGTAACAATCATTCTCGAGCGGATAAAGGAAAGAATCGAGTCAACACTCAGGAGGCATCAAACTGGCTTCCACAGTGGTCAATTGTGTGTCGACCGTATCAACACCCTCCGTATCGTCTTTGAGCAGTTGTTAGAGTCTCAATAAACGCCTTACCTCATGTTCGTGGATTTTGACAAAGCCTTTGATCGAGTTAACCGAGAATGTATATGAAGATATTTGCTTAGCAGAGGAGTTCTCCTAAAAATTGTTGCCATTATTAGATATTCCTTCAGCAACGCAAGGTGTTTTGTTTAAGACAATGGGCAGCTGACTCTTTCGTAGTGCAACAGGGTGTGAGACAAGGGAATGTTCTATCTCAAATTCTCTTCCTACAGGCAATGGACGACTTATTGACGGCCAGTAATAGTACAGCGGAGAGACAGTGCATTCAATGGAGATCGTTTGAAAGGCTCTGTCATTTAGAATATGCCGATGACATATGGTCTCCTGGGATGTGCCAAACACTGAATGTGAAAGGAGAGTTGAGTGGTATAAGAATAAATTGCAAAAAGACAAAAATAATTCTCACAGAATGCTCAACACAGCAGCGTAAGTGGAAGAAGTCGAAGTACAGATCTGGACGTTAAAATAAGAATTTATAAGGCAAGTGTCCCCTTCGGTACTCTGTCCCCAATTTGGAAATCCAGTCAAATCTCCTTACGCACTAAGTAGAGATTCTTCGAATCCAATGTCAAATCCGTGCTGTTATATGCTTGTGAGGCCAGGAAAGTCACGACTACTATCTCGAAGAAACTGCAGGCTTTTGTCATTCGTTGTCAACAACAAATTCGAAAAATTCGCTGGCCACTAGATTATATCAAACGAATAATTGTGGCGCAGGATAAGTCAAGACGTTGGACGTTCTGGACGTTGACATTAGAAAGCGTAAATGGCAATGGATGGGTCACACACTGAGGGAACCAAACGATGAAGTTGCAAAGTAGTCCTTTGAATGGATTCCTTAGGGTGCACAACGGGTTAGAAGACCAAGAACAACATGGAAATCAACATTTCTAGCAGAAGAAGACTCCCAGACCCAGAGAATGACGTGGCCACAGCTAAAATATCTAGATGCAGATCGTGAAGGATGGAAACGATTTGTTGGTACCTTATGCCCCAATCTGAGTTTCAGGACTTGATGATGATGAAAAATTCTTAAAAAGAACAAATGTGTCAAAACAAAACAAAATGGACTTAGGGAGCTTTCGCATTGAACGACGACAAAAACGTTTCACTTGAAGAAAGCGTTTCCGCCACCCTTTTAACCTTTTCACCTCATTAATCTTTGGCGATAGTATTCTTTATTGTAATTTGAATCAGTGTTTCGAGTTCAATTCTAGTAAATAAAATTAGCTTTTTATTTAATAAAGGCGCAGTTTGAGTGGAGGTGACTCATAAATGTGTATTGAGTACAAGGAAGCTGCTAAATAAGCTGTGGGATTTAAAAACAGATGACTCACAAGTATATGTATAGTGAGTACAAAAAAATGCACCAATTACATAAGACTTCTAAAAATACATTGTGATGAGAACATGTACAGAGTTTTTTCTGTGTCTATATGTACTTCCTACATATGTATGCAAATGAATACTTATAATACTTTATAAGTAACATATTTATGTTATAATGAGTCCATTGATTTTTTTTTTGAAATTATAAAATGCATATGTACCAAGTTCATTGAATCTACATATTATTGACTAGCTACTAGCACATCTAATAAATATAATGTAGTCAGCACAGATTTCGACATGTACTTAATACATATATAATTTGTTCGTAAATCTTTCTTATGAGTTCCTACATAATATACGCATGTTCTGAGTAAATATGTTTTTCCTGGGCATATATAATATATAGTTCCATTTAATGTCTTCCACCTTTCCAAAGAGAAAATATTGAAAACTCTTAAAACGGATTTACATACATACCTTATGTGATGTTCCTTACTTTTTTTCAAGATCAATCACTTAAGAATATAATTTCTTGAAACCCATTTAAATAATGTATTTTATGCATTCCCAATTCAATGTCTATACTATCGAACTTTACACACTATATTCCTAATATTCCCAAAATTCGAGAACACTTACTTTATAAAATCAATTTTACCAAACCATATAACACACATTGTCCTCATTGATGGTAATATTATTATATTCATTCAAAAAAAAAATTTCTGTATTATCCAAATCACCTTCTATAATACATAATATTTTCTTTTTTGTTGTTTTTGTCGTTTTTTTTTCACATTCATATTTTTCAAAAAATTCCAAAGATGATGAAAAAAAAAACATTTCATTCAACATTCATCCTTTTTATTAGGAGTTCCATTAAAAGGATGAGTTCTTGAGATCGATAAAAGGAATAAGGAATAAGAATGTAAAAATATAAAAAAAATATTCAAATTTTTACCAAAAATACATCCTTGAAAAAGATTTCAAAAGAATATATCAATTCTTTTTATTACCAATATCAATCATTCATCCATACTTCCTCTTTTCCCTTTTTTATTTATTAACTTGCTCATATTGTGGCAGGGGTATACGTATAGCAACACATAGCCAGACTAAAGGTTAAGGGTTACGGATTTTTTTGTGAAAGTCTAATTTAACAAATTTCTCGTGTTCTTTAAAACTTTCTCAGTTCTCACCTTGATGGAGTGACCAATAGTACCTTAACCCTTAATTCTAAACTAACTAAAAAAAAGTTATCTTAGACACATGATATATCACAACACAGACACGTATTCTATATCGACATACAAATTCAAAAAAAAAAAGGATGAAAGGTTCATACCCTTTTTGTTTTTTGAGTCCAAAGTTTTGTTTTGCTTTTTTCTAACCTTGTGCTCTAGACAGGATATCGTAGCGAAAATAATTCCTCTTTTCCAATAAAATCATATATCTAACTTGTCTGAGAGCTGAGAGCAGGAAGTCTCTCCAAAAATAGCAAACTTTTTTGTTATTCTTTTTTAAATAAAATAAAGGAACAAGCAGTATGCAAAAAGGTGCCTAAACGAAGTTAAATAAAAAGCCAAAACAACAAAAAAAAACACCAAAACAACAAAATATTTTGTGGGCTTTTATTTGAAAAGCAAATACCAATGAATAACAAAATACTGGGCCATCCATGAACAAACTCCAACAAAAACATAATAATAACGTAGTCGGCTCGAAGGACCAAAAAAGTTAGAAAGTTTCTCTTTGCTTTTCCTGGTAAAAATTAGTTTGTGTGCATATGGCTTAGCGTCCTGCGGTTATTTGTTTGCCAGAGTTCCCTGTTGTTCTTACTTTCAGTGTTTCCTTTTCCGTTTTTTTTAATTTTTTTTTTTTTTTTGTTATTTGTAAGTTAAGTTAGGGAACGCATTTTTAGTCCCGCAATCAGTCTGTAATTCAATTTCGTCCTGTAAAGGACAACATTGCAAGAAAAAAAATAAGAGAACAAAAATATTGTTACCTGGAACTTGAGGATATTTTATTTTATTGTATTGTGTTAAAGGATTTGTGAGGACGTATATATGTATGTACCATCTCTAAGGAGGTTGTTGTAATTTATTCAATTTTACATCTTATTTACGCCTTGTTTTAGGAGTACCCTTTGGGCTTAATGTTGACTTGGTTTACAAACTGTCTTTTTACCTAGAGGGCCATCAATTATTTCCATTTTATTATATTTTGTTTTCCCTGTTCAAGGACCAAGGACAACGACAACGCACGTTACTTCATAGTATAGTTACTCAGAGAAGAGACAGAAACATTTATGAGGTACTACCATGCGATGTTTTCAGATTTTTCTTATACATTTTTCTCTTTTTTTTTAATGTAAGGATATAAAAAATGATATATGCCTGCGAAAAGCGTCACTTGTTGCGGACAGAATGGCAGTAACCTTGTTTACAGACATCAGAAAAGGAGCTTAAGTGATGGCTTATAGCTGGGATGGGTCTATATAGAGGATGATCCACTTCGGTTGTGTCAATGTCACAAAGGAAGGAAGATACTTGGCCTTTTGTTCAAAGACTTATGTTTATCTTTTTTTTTTATTTATTTACACATTTTTTTTTTTTTGTATTTAAGAAACAGCTTGGGTGGAAAATGTTTGATATTTGGAAATGTGTTCATTGGTTTTAAGGGTTGATGGGCTATAAGAAATCGATCTAACAAGAGTTTACTATTGATGTTTTTTTGTTTATTTTATTGTTTTTTTTTTTGTTGCGGGATATCAGTAATAATTTGGTGGTGGTTTAATAGGACACAAGATGATTATATAAGTGAGAATTGGAATTTCATAAAAAAAATATTGATTAATGAAAACATTTTTGTGGTGAATTGGTGTGACTGTAAACAATAATAATTGATGTAATAAATCCATTGATTTGAGAACGAAATTTGTTTTTTGTTATAGAATTTACATTGTATTGGCAATAAAAAAGCACCTTGAGAAATTAATAATTTATTCATTTAGATTGTGGTTTTTGGTTGTGGTTAGTGAAATGTTGATGAGAAAATAAGTCTCTAATATAAAGGGGCTGCTTTTATGGCCTATATAGTTAGAAATAAGGACCTGTAAATAAAACTTAGACGAAAAAGGTTTAAAGAAAAAGAAAGAAAAGACATTATATAAAATTTTTGTAACATTTAAAAGAAAAAATCTGGTATGCCAATTTTGAGTATACATTTACATTAGAAACTGATATTTCACCATCATTCATCAACCCATTTTTGAAGTATTGAATTTTCAAAAATAAAATTTGAATCTTTTTTTAAAAATCCAAAATTTATTTTTTCAAAATTTGGTATGCAGTATTATTTATATTCTAACAAAGCTTTTGTGCAAATTTTTTTATTGAAATCAGATGAGTGGTTGATGGGAAACCAAAAATAAAAAAAACCCTCTTATGGCAGGTACCGTTAATAAAATATTTTTGGTAATTTTTGTTCGTACCAGAAAGTACACCAAGTCTACAATAATATACTGATTTTTTTTTATCAAAATCGTTGGAGCCGTTTTTGAGATAAATTAGCTTTTCCTTAACGTTTGTATGGCAAGTACCGTTATTTTTAGAGCTAAAAAAAAAATCTATTCCCCCTCTGGAGAGTTACAAGAAAATCTTAAGTTCAAAATTTGAAGAAAATCGCAACATTGGTTTAGGTGGATCCAGATACAAACAGACAGACAGACAGACAGAATTGTGCCACTCATTTTTTTCGTGTTCTCTATCATCATAATCTTATGTTTGATTGTTATCTCCAAATTTTTTGTCGCACGAATCAACAACTTGCCCTATAGAACCTACCTATTAAAATTACCAAAAACTGTTATAACGGTACCTGGGGGTCGATTCTCGATCTGTGAAACTGTGAAATGAAAACAAAGTTATCACAGAGTTTTATCATTTTATCACTTCACAAAGGAAGCGCTACGATATCCCGCAAACTAAAATCTCGAAAAACGAAAGCTCGCATTTTTTTAAAAATCTCGAATAACGAAATCTCGCAAATTAAAAATCTTATTTTTCATAATCTCGCAATTACAAAATCTCGCTTTTTACAATCTCGCATTTACATCTTGAACCTAAAAATCCCGCAAATTTCAACCAAAATCTCGCAATTTAAAATCTCGCAAATAAAAATCTCGCAACTTCAAATTTCACAGCAACGAATCGCACTCGGCTTTTAGGAAAATGTGTCTTTTTTTGTTGAGAATATACCTACCCAAGAGCACTTTGGATAATTTTTCTTTCCAACTAATAACTATACCCGTCAATACAAAAATTTGTACATTCTTTATAACTGTTAATAACCTCTATAATCATTTTGGTTGTCTTTTACGCGTTTATAATGGAACTAAAAGTATTTTCTATTTCAAGGCCAAATATGAGTAATGCGATTTGCACATGACACTTTACAACTGGATATACCATCTCTATGTTCTCTTTCCTTCTTGTTCTTTTGAAAACAATAATATTGAAAAATCAAAAGCTCAAATTAATAAATAACAGTGTGGTCTAAAAGTACCCAGATCAAAATCTTGCATTCGAAATCTCGCATAACGAAATCTCGCTATTACAAAATCTCGCTTTTTATAATCCCGCAATTACAAAATCCCGCTTTTCATAATCTCGCAATAACGAAATCCCGCAAACTAAAATCTCGCATATCAAAATCTCGCAAAATTGAATTGCATTGCAACAAATACATTTTATTAATCAAAATCTCGCAAATTAAAATCTCGCGCGAGATTTTGTAATAGCGAGATTTCGTTATGCGAGATTTCGAATGCAAGATTTTGATTTGCGAGATTTCGTAGCCAACCCCTTCACAAACAAGGCGATTCCCGAACTTGCTATGAAAAACAGCTGTCAATGTGAGTACTAAAAAGTTCTAACATACAAAATGCTACCACTTGCTCATAGAAAGAGATGACTGTGACGTCATAGAAAGACCAAGATGGTGGCTTGGGTGTATCAAATGAGCACAATTTGTTTCTGTTTATCATTTTTCTTTTCACAGAATGAAATGATTGTGATAAACGAATTATCATATGAAAACATTTTGGCATTTGTTTACATTTTTCACACTTCGAGAATCGCATTTGGCGTAAAGGCGTTATCATATATACATATCACTTCACAGTTTCACAGATCAAGAATTGACCCCGTGCTAAGGGTTTTTAGGAATTTCAATATTCTCATTGACGGCTTAACCGATTTCAATCAAAACTTTTATGAAAAAGCTTCTTTAAAATTCCAATAATATAACATATCAAAATTTTTATAAAAAAAATAATTTTTGGATTTTTAAAAAAATATTAAGTTCAAATTTTGAAGAAGATCGCATCATTGGTTTAAGCTGTAGATGTAGATCGAAATACAAACAGACAGACAGACAGAATTTTGCCACCCACTTTTTCCGTGTTCTCTATCATCGTAATGTACGTGTGTGAAGTCAGCATTACAATTTTGAGCTAGACCAATGGGACCATGGCAGGAATTTGCATTTTGTATGTATTGCTTTTCCGGATTTTGCAGTTCACCAAATAGTGGGTGTAACCGACTGTACTGTGTAACTTCACTGTGAAGTTAGCAGTACATGTCCTTTTCTCTGCAACCGGGCCAGCTAGGAATATGAAATGTGGCTCTGAATTTGAAGTTTAATTTGCAGTTCAAGAAAAGGAAAAAAACAAATTTTTAAATCCTTACATACAAAAAAATTCATAACCTGCAAAGTGCATTTTCTAACCTTTGCGACCAGATAAAGCTTGTCCGACCAGCAGTTTTGTTAATGTTTTTAATAAAGCTATCAGTTGGCATCCAATTTTTGCGTGGCCGCGATGACCGATGAGATAAGTAATCTTACGGTCGGCTCCCAGACTATGAGGTTTTTTTTAATTCTTCCACATTATATTGATAGGTAGAAGCAACTCGGTTTAGATTTTTATAAAATTCCAATTATTCGGTTTGATTTGTCTGTTACAGAGCAAGTAGTACGTTAAGCCTGAGTTAGGGATGAAACGATACAAGTCGATAACTTCCCGTAAGAATGTTTTAAGCGACATTTTAAAAAAAATTTTAGTTAAAATTTTAAACAGCCTCTTATTCAGTTATTTATTTGAGTATTTTGTTGTAATAAAGAAAATTTTAAAGGGACTTTGAGTTGAAATTCATGTTCCAAATCTTTTTATTCCTTGGAATACATACAAAAATAACTAAACCAGAGGTTTTTATCGATGCCTTTAAAATTTTTGAAATGTCGCTTAATACATTCTTACGATGTCGCTTAATACATTCTTACGGGAAGGTATCGAAGTACATACTCGACACTTTTGTTTCGATTCCAAGTACTTTTGGAATCGATACGTCATTTAGTTGCGATACCAAGTAGGTATAGAATAAAAGTTCTTAAATCGAATGGAAGTATAAAATTTATTACAGTTTATATTTTTCGTTTCTGTTACTGCTAACATTGTTGTAACGGGAGCAACAATCAATAGGACTGGAAACCGCCAGAGTGGAAAACACAAATAATAACTTGTTTCTAGGAAATATTCTACAAAATAAAATTTATTGGTACATTATAAATCAAATTTCAAATCAATGTAATCATATCAGGTATCGATACTTTCGGTGCGATACCCAAGTAGGTATCGATATTTTCTTCCGATACAAGTGTCGAGTACAAGTACTCGATACCTTGGAGGTATCGTTTCATCCCTAGCCTGAGTCGATGACAAGCGAGTTGATACATACCGAAACCAAACCGTAAGCTTTAATTTTAAACAAACCAAATCGAATTACGAATCGGTTTATGTTCCAAACTTGTCAGATGTAGCGATTTATCGCCAAACAGACGATTTTAAATTTCATTCATTGGCATGAAAATCGATTTGGCGACGACAAATCAGGCAATATTTTTAGCTTTTGGTGATTTTAATTTTTTGAATTCAAATCTTTATATTTTTTTTCCAAGTTTTTATTTAAACTTACCATTCGTTTTATAATTTAATATTTTGCTAGATAGAGCCATCGTAGTACTAATGCTAAACGCACCCCCACACTGAAAAACGATTTCTCTCTAATTCCTAAATTGATTTTAATAGATTTTTGAATTCTGTTATTTATAGAGTGGAAAATTTTGAAATGTTGCGATTTTTAGGCGATTTACATAACGTTTGGTAATTCCGCTTTTTAAACCTGACAGCCTGCTCATCTTTAAGGATCAAGCTAACTCGGTAAACTCCCAAGTCTACGCGACAAATTTAAGTCGGTTCAACTAGGTTTGTGCTTGACTCGGTTTAATAAACCAAGTTGAGGCCTTCCGGACATAGTGATGCAATGTGTAAATACAAACAAAATTAAGGTGGGCAAAAATGACGACCAACTGTAACTGTAGGCAAAATTTAAATTTTGGTGTCTGAAATTTCATTCACAGTTGTTCAATCTTACTTCTTGGGTGGGTTGTAGAACCAGAAAAGTTTAACTGTCGATTTTTCTAAGGTGGGCAGTTAATTTTTTAGGGTGGGCACTGCCCACCTCTGCAACCCCTTCCTACGCCTATGAAGAACATCCATGCAGCCGTTTACGCTGTAGCTCAACAGACAGACAGAATTAAGAGACCATCTCTCGTCATCGTCTTCTCTATCACAAGTATAACAATTTTCATCAATATCTCGAGTTCGGTTTTTTTTATGAATGCAACTGCCGCCATCTTGGAAAAACGATATATCAAATATCTCGTGAGCAGTGCATCGTACGAAAATAAATAGTAAAATTTTTTGAAAGCTAATATTCAATTTGCTTATTTTTTTATTTGCTTTTTAAAATCAAGTTGTTTCCTGAAAAGTTTTTGAAAAATTAAATTTTAAAGTCAATACATTTTTGAAAACAATAAACTTGAAACAAAAAATAAGCGGGTCTCACAATTCTGTCTGTCTGTCCGTTTAGCTAGTGGATTGATTTTCTTCAAACTTGGTACATACCGTTTTTTGGTCATACTTTCATAAATTTTTTAAAAACCAAAAATATACCTATTTTTAGCAATTTAACATAATTGCATTTTTCTCAAAAATGGCTCCACAACTGTTCTTAACAAAATTCTAAAACTTACTTTTAGTAAAGGTAACCTATGGGTAAGAAACCATTTTTCAAAAAATGGTTACTTGTGGTACATCCCAAAGAACAGATTTTTTTTTGTTTTCGATTTCTTCTAAACGGTATGACTGGTTTCAATAATTTTTTTATACAGAAGCTTCTAAAAAATATAAATAGTATTGTGTACCAACATTTTTAAAAGAATATTCTTTTTGGATTTAGAAAAAATGTTTCAAAATTTTTGTTGAACATAATACTTGAAAGTTTTTTAGTACTTGAGAGTTTTTTAGTACTCTCTAAAATATTTTAAGAAAAAAATTTACTTTTATGAAAAAATAACATAATATAATAATAATAAAAAATAAAAGTGAATAAACCATTAAAGAAAAAAATTTTTTCTTTCAAAAACGATTCCTCCGATTTTGATAAAACCTTTTCCGTATGCTCACATTATAGTCCGGGAGGCGACCGTCAGACTACCTAGCTCATCGCGGCTCTCAAAATTATCGTTCCCAATCGATAGTTTTTTTGAAAACATTCACAAAACTGCTGGTCGGACAAACCTTTGTAGGGAACTTTGGCCAGAATATGGCCACTTCCGGTACCGATTTTTGGTTACATGTTAAACTTGAGGGGCTGTGAATGATTTAAAAACCGAAGTAAGCCGAACGAAACGCCAATTTATAGGACTAAAGGCCATAAAAAGCTATTTTGAATCAATAATTCAACAAGTCCAATCCTTAATGCTAAGTCTTCTACTTGGCTGATTTATTTCAGTAGTATATAGAATGTGTATTATAAAACCTTCTTATATAGAAACTATGCCTGGCCCAGGGCAAAAAAAAAACTTCCAGCTTAATGATTAGGAATTCTAATCTTGTTGGATATAGTTTACAGTGGATTTTCGTTGAAAAATTCATGTAAGTTGAACTGAACTTAATATAAATTGCGTATGACAAAGCCCTCACTATGTCACTGATGAGTTCAAGTGAGTAAGCCAAACGAAACGCCAATTTATAGGACTAAAGGCCATAAAAAGCTATTTTGAATCAATGATTTAAAAACCTATATGAAGGGAATTGCTTGTAGATTTTAAAACAATTGGTCGGACAGAAAAAATCCAGGAATGAATGCTTGCCCACCAGTTCAAAAAACGATTTTTTTATGAAAAAAAAAGCTCATCGCGGATCTTGGTATAATGACGTGATATATGTATATCGTTGGAAAGGTATTTTTATAAACTACAATAGTTACTTTAAGAGCTCATTTCAAAGTGTTATTATTATTTTTATCTATATTTATTTTGTTTAATAAATGATAAAAACTGACTGATTTAAACTTTGATTTTTTTTTTGTATTATGATAAATCATTTTCCTTTGTTGGATTGTCAACCAGTGCTTAAGGAATTAAAAAAAAAAGACATATAGCTGTTTTTTGAGCTAATTTGTCGAAAAACCTTCCTTTTATGCATTATAAAAATCATAATAGAGGCAAAACTTACATTTTAAATAAAATGTTGACAGTTTTTTTTGTTTTTCATAGAGGACAAGTAGACCTGTCGTTTGATACTAGTTATATGTTAATCTGACATCACTAAATGAGAGTTTTTACTTATTGAGTGTAAAACAAAAAACGAAAAAAAAATAAGGTTTTTTTCTTTGAAAGTGGTCGGACACGTGGTTATTCCCTAGAAAACTTTGTCCGACCAGTGAATTCGTAAAGGGGACAGTCTTAGCTTTCATTTGATACCAATTTTACCAAGATCCGCGATGAGCTTTTTTTTCATAAAAAAATCGGTTTTTAAACTGGTCGGTCAAGCATTTATTCCCGGATTTTTTCTGTCCGACCAATTGTTTTAAAATCTACAAGCAATTCCCTTCATATAGGTTTTTAAATCAGTCACAACCTCTCAAGTTTAACATGTAACCCAAAATTGGTACCGGAAGTGGCCATATTCTGGCCAAAGTTCCCTACAAAGGTCTGTCTAACCAGCAGTTTTGCGAATGTTTTCAAAAAAACTATTGATTGGGAACGACAATTTTGAGAGCCGCGATGAGCTAGGTAGTCTGACGGTCGCCTCCCTTACCAAAAATTATAAAATTTTGCACCTCATAGAATGGATTTTTTTATTAGAATTATCTCACTATCAGCTAAACAGATTTCAATTAGTTTTTTTTTTGTATACAAATTTCAAAGAAGTTCAAATTGTATTACGTATAAAAATTTTCCAAAAAAAAAAATTTGATTTTTTAAAAAAAGTTATTTTTTTGAAAATTCGATGTCTCAAAAACAGGTTGACAACTTTTATTGATATTGAATTTGTATATGCTCATAAATAAATACTTCAGATTTGCATACCAAAATTTGTCCTTAAAAATGTTTTAACAATTTGATATATAAAAAATTTTTTTTTTTAACCATGTTAATTATTTTCATTACGTGCGGCATGTTATGCAAAATAAAGGGTGCCTTTTGCAATACCTATACCTAGTTCTGTAGAGTACCTATCACGTTTCATATCTGAAGTTTCTTTTCGTTAAATCAATTTATTTCAAACAAATAAATACCTACTTAAAAAAAAACCAATTGTTTATTTTGATTCCCCATCTGTTAAAATTGGTTCAGTTGGCAAAATGAATAAAAAATAAATAAATTTGTTGGCGCGACATTTCATGAAGAATCAGGGCCTACGGCCGGCTCAGTGACTTACAGCTCTCAACCATTACAGTGTGTGTGTTATTTGCAGGAATGGAGGGGACCTAGCCGAGTCCTGCATGAGTGCATGTAGTCGCAATGACAAAAAAAATTTAGTTGCACATATGAGCCGTTTGAGGTTTTAGAGTAAAAGCAAAGTCAATAGGACTGCAACCCAACCTCTTTACAATAAGCTCACAAAAACATATAGTTCCCTTTGCAATGTTTTGGTATTAAAACAAAAAAAAAACAATATTAAACCCAATCTTAATCCAATTCATATAATGAGAGAACAAATTAATTTTAATAATTGTATAAATGTATATAGGAGATAGATTCCTTAAAGTCTTAGTGTGAGTTTTTGCATCATTCTTATAACACTCAGTGTAAACCGTAAACACTCGTGTAAATGCCCATAAAACTTATTAACCAACATAATAATTCTTCCTGTCATGAGTTTTAAAATTCCCTTTCTACTCTGCCACAGCATACAATAAATGTTTTGTTTTACGTATCATTTATCCCAGCATGGTCTATGAAAAGTGAATAAAAAGAAAAAAATATCCTCTTCCATCGCGGAATTATTTAAAGGCACCAACAAAAGCCTTGTAAATCATACCCCGGTGCTATATACGGAACTAGTATAAGGCAGACAAGTGATAACACTTCTCATTGGGACGGCTTAATTATACAAAACTGGTCCCGCTGCAATAGTAGCTGTATAAGTAGAGGGTCCTTGCAAGTTGCAGATTGCACGTCTATAATACATATAACCAGCAGCGCAGCACCATAACGCCATCATAGTCGAAGCGGTAGCTTTTTGCTAGCTTGAATATATCAGAGTTACTTTATGCCACGGCTGACTTGGCTTCGGATTGTTCTGCAAATCAAGAGAAAAATATGAAAATTATATCCGCCCCATAGAATCCTTGTCGAGAGAACATAAATACAGGATTCCTGTGGTGTTGTTGTTGTTGTTATTTTATTTATACTTTTTTATTATTTTTTGGCGCCAATTTCAGTCAGCTAACCCCGCTGGTTTTAACCCTCTGGAATAGCAATTGGAGTTGGTGTGGTTGAAGGTTGGTGTGACCATTAATTTAACGGGCGCGTTTTTGTTATATTCCACTTTCTCACTCACTCGCACTCTATCTCACTCTTCTGGCAGCCATATTATTATGGAGTCGGAGTGACGCTTAATGGGTTCGTACTGTTTCAATGATTTATGTTTCAGTTTCATGAAGCTGTATATAATTGCTGTCTGAGTATATTTTTTTTTATGTGTAGGTATATGCTTATGTATATTTAAATCTATATTGTGTTCTGCTTAAATTATGATCCGAGCTGTGAGCGGTTTTTATTGCCGTTATGCTGGTGGTTATTTGTATTTGTTTTGATGGAAATATGGAAACTAAACCAACCACAGGAAAAACAAAAGAAACCCTATACATTCTTGTGGCTTGATTGCAAAATTATCAGGACTCATTGGACTACGATAATTTTTCTAGTGGTAATGTAGGTATACAATAAAACAGGAATAGGGTGACCATTCCGTGTCAAATTTACTTTATTTTTTGTGTAGATATAGTTAACCCTGAAATTTTGTTTATTTTATTTTTGTTTAAATTAAAATGATTTACGTGTGTAATAAAATAATGTCCAGATAAGAATATTAACGAGTAGTTTATGACTGTTTTCCTTGTCCTTGGTGTTTTATAGTTTCTGTTGTAACTCAATTTAGGTAATTATTTTTATGACTCTGTTGCTTTTTTGATATGATGGAAATTCTTTTAATTAGATTGAATAAAATTACTAACATGAAAAAAGGAGTAGGTAGGTAGTTTAACAAAAAATCAGGTTTAACTAGAATTTATTTATTTATTTGATGCATATCGTGTGGGTTAGCATACACAACTATTTTAAATTGCGGTTAGTTTTTTGACTTGTTTCGAATGTTTTTTTTAAGCTTTCTTTAAATTTTAACAACTTAAGAAGGTTATTTGGTAAAAATAATCATATTATATAGAGATTATATAGCCAGGGGCGCACACAGGCCAGTAATTTTTGGTGCCTTATAAATTAATGAAAAACAGACAAAAATCAATCAATATAATTAATAAGTAACAATTAAAAGATCATTCGAAATATTGAACACAGTTTATTACATTTTTGCCAACGCACAAATTGGTTGACATATTCATCAACAGCACTGTTGTAATAAACCGATTGTGTTAAGTTAGGATTAAGGAATTTTAGTGTGGTTTTAGCTATTCAAACGTTCATCGCATGGAGTACCAGTCATATGCTTGAGAGTGACAATGGCCCAAATTTTTATTGCAAGAAGTTCCGCAAATTTGTCAATAGTTGGAACATAACTCATCAAACGTTAAGTCCAAAATATGCCCAATCTAATGGTCTTGCTGAAGACTGTGTTTAAATAGTTAATTTCTCCAAACCAACGCAACGTTTAATATGAGTCTACTTACTTCAACGTCTAACTTTTCAGCTAGTTTTGTGGCACTCAAGAAAATTCCATGAAAATGATCGTCTACATTTCTTCAACATCAGAATAATATGCACGCCCCTACAGAAGAGAAAGTTGATGACATTAGGGATGAGTTCTACGAGCTCCTGGACAAGACTTTTGAGCAATGCCCTACCTATGACATTAAGATATCCTTGGATGATTTTAATGCCAAACTAGGAAAGAAGACGTTTTTGGTGGCACAATCGAAAGATATAGCCTGCACGATACCTACATCTCCGATAACGGGCTCAGGTTAATCGACTTTGCTGCGGGGTGAAACGTTGTGGTAGCTAGTACGTAGATAGTTCCCGCATCACGATATTCAGAAGGGGACAGGCGCGAATTCCTGGTCAATCAACTGCCAACCATTGGAGGGAATTCTTCCATTATCAAAGATGTCCGAAAATTCTGAGGAGCAAACGATGAGTTGGACTAGCCAAAGTAGTGCTACGGATATCCTGACAAAGCCAACACAGAGAAATGCTGTGAAGAAGCACAACGTTTCGAGCAGCTACAGTCGCAAGAAATCACCAGGTCCTTTTCCGATCGAGTTTTTCGTGCCCTCTTACCGTACTATTATTATTATTTATTCACATCTACGATTATACATCTACAGATCTTGATATGCTTAAAACTATATTATACATTACATATACAAGGGATTATAAAAGACTTAAGGCTATTTTTAATTCTGATTTGAAAACTTCACGAGACATAGTTAAATCGAAATTATCATCATATATAAAGTTAAATATTTTACTACAACTTGATATTGGATCACGTGAACCATAGGAGGTACTATGAGGAGGTTCCCATAAAAACGGTCTAGATCTAAGCGACCTCTGAGGCGCATAAATATTTAAATGAAACAATAAACTCCCACAGTCAATGGTAGAACAAAAAATGTCACGAATGAACATGACGCTGTACATTTTACGTCTAGTTTCTAAAGATTGTAAACCTAACAATAAACATTTCGAGACATATGAATGACGTTCATTACGATCATTACCAAAAAACTGACAAAGAGCGAAGCGCAAAATATTTTTTTGAACTTTTTCAATTCTATTGATGCTTTTAGAAGTAAAAGGTTTCCATACAATGCAACAATATTCCAACATTGGTCGAACCAGGAACAATACAAAGCCTTAAGAGTGTACGGATCCTTATACTCCAGGGAATTTCTCTTTAAAAAGCCAAGCGTTGAGCTAGCTCTCGATACTAGCCAGTTTATATGAAGCTCAAAAGACCGTTTACCGTCAAAAATCACACCTAGGTCATTAAACTCATTAACCACAAATAGAGACTTATTTGAGAAGGTGTATGAAGGGATTATATGAAAAAGAGTTCTATTAAAAAGCATACATGCACACTTATCTATGTTGAGCTGTAGATCATTTAAAGAGCACCATTTTGAAAAATTATCTAAATCATTTTGAAAGAGAAAACAGTCTTGCAGATTGGATACCACGGCATAGAACTTAATATCATCTGCGAACATTAAGCAATGACAAAATCTAAGAATATTAGGTAAGTCATTGACAAGGAGTAAGAAGAGGATAGGGCCCAAGTGACTTCCCTCAGGAACACCTGAGCTTACCACTATCACTTTTGAAAAAATTTCACCAATAGACACAAGCTGCTTTCGCCCATACAGGTATGATTTTAACCACTTAAGGATGCAACCAAAAAAACCAAGGGAATTAAGTTTTTTAAGTAAAACAGCAAAGTTGACTCTACTAAATGCTTTTACAAAATCAGTGTAAACTACGTGAACCTGTTTATGCTGTTCAAGAGAGTTAATACAAAAGTTAGTGAATTCTACTAAATTAGTGCAAGTTGATCTGCCCTTCAAGAAACCATGCTGGCAATCAGTAATCCTACAGCTAATTTCCTTTGTGAGTCTATCGTTCACAAGTTTATCTAAGATCTTAGGTATAACTGAAAGCTTTGAAATTGGTCTGTGGTTTGAGATATTATCTTTCTTACCATTTTTAAAGACAGGGTTAATACAGGAAACTTTCCACTCTTCGAGAAATATTCCACTTGAAAGTGACTTGTTAAACAAAATTTGTAGTGGAGTACAAAGAGACAAAGCGCAAGTTTTTAAGACATTAGGATAAAACCCCAAAATATCTGGTTTAACTGAAGGTTTTAAGCTAACCAGGGAATTAAGGACTTCATCAAAATTGAACTGAATCATGCTGCAGTTTGTTATGGAATTCAATGAGCTAAAGTAATCATCATTTAGAGCAGAGGCACTTGATGAATTGTAGATACCTTGAAAATAGTCCGCGAACATATCCACGATTATTTTTGGATCAGAAGACACCCGATCACCGAATTTCATTGTTGTTGGAAAGCCGATACTGCTGCGTTTGGAGCTTACAAACTTCCAGAATAACTTTGGGTTATTTTTTATATTAAGTTCTAAGGATTGAATATGCGAAGTATATAAAAATTTCGAAAGAAACATAAATTCTTTACGCAATCTACTAAAAACAGCATAGCTTTCCAAGGACTGTGTCTTTTTGTAATTCTTATGAGCTTTAGTTTTTGCGTTTTTTAAATTAACAAGGCGAAAATTATACCAAGGAGGATGGGAATTTACACGTTTGCGTAGAAGTGGAACATATTCATTCAGTTTACATTTAAAAATTAACGAAAATTTATGAAAAATTTCACTTACCGACATCTCCTGAAGTTCAGTGACCCAATTTACATTGTTAAAAGCTAAGTTCAAATTATTCAAATTGGTTGCATTAAATTTATAATATTGATTGTTTGCATTTATGTACGAATTAATATCTCTGAAATTGTAATGTTTTACTCTAAAACCAATAGCATTGTGGTGAACTGAATTTTTTAGAAAAGGAGAACAATTCTCTAAGATTACATTGTGATTTTCAGATACGAAGACAAGATCAAGCAATCTATTTAAGGAATTAAATCCGTCATTAATTTGCACTAAATTTATAGAAAAAATATAATCAATAACAGATGTTTCGATATCGGATGATAAATGCAATGGAAGCATCTTAGTTTCATTACAACGAATCCAGTTTAAAGAACCTAAATTGAAATCACCAAGTACACAAATATTAAAATTTTCGCTTTCGTATTTACAAATGGTGTTTTCAATATTATTCAAATGTTTTTCATATAGAGATAAACTACTTCCAGGTGGAATATAGCTGAGAAAAATTAGCAAATCATCAGTTGAAGAACCGTTCGAATGGATTTTCACACATATTTGATCAATATTTAATTTTGATTCAACATATTTAATATCGATGTCGGCAAGTACATGCAGCCAAACAACAGGCATACAAACATAGAAGGACCAGAGCTGCTCACGAATCACGAGCTCTACGAGCAGAAAAGAAGACAGGAACACTGACTTCTCAGACGGAAAAAGAAAGAGCATGAGAAGCAAGCGATCGAGGAAAAAGAGGGATGCCATTGCAGGAATGAACTTCGGAAGCTGTACCAAAAAGTAAAAAGAACCTCCCAGGGTTACTAGGCCCGAACCGAAGCCTGGAAGGAAGATCAGGGGAACATCGTAGTAAAATCGCAGTCAGTGCAGAGGATATGGAAAAATCATTTCTGCAAATTGTATAACGGCGATGACGAACCGAATTCCGCTACCATGCAAATTGCACCATTCAACCTGGACGACGCACGTAGGCCAACAATTCCGTCCACCCGATCTCGACGAAGTGAAGATAGCCATATCTTAACTTAAGTCCAATAAAGCTGCCGGAGCTGATGGCCTTGCCTCTGAGCTTTGAGCCATTCAAAGCGGCTGG
Organism: Dasysyrphus tricinctus; assembly: GCA_963921185.1. Taxonomy (NCBI): domain Eukaryota; kingdom Metazoa; phylum Arthropoda; class Insecta; order Diptera; family Syrphidae; genus Dasysyrphus; species Dasysyrphus tricinctus. Next base: position 100,970,925 of record OY992530.1, on the reverse strand, counting down.
TGATGAATAAGAGTATGCACCAGCTCATCTGCAAAATATTGTTGGAGGAAAGCATACCCGATGAATGGAACCACAGCATTGTTTTCCCGATCCTGAAGAAAGGTGATCTTCTTGATTGCCCCTACTACAGAGGCAGCAGTCTGTTTAACATCGCATACAAGATCTTTTCTGCCGTACTTTGTGAACGCTCGAAGTCATTCGTCAACAACCTGATAGGTACGAATTAGTGTGGCTTTAGGCCAGGAAAGTCCACCATCGACCAAATATTAGCACTACGGCAGATCATGGGAAAAACCCAGGAGTTTCAAATCGATACCCGCCACCTTCTCATAGATTTCAAGGCCGAGTATGGCGGCATAGGTCAAAAAAGGTTTTAGAGAAGGTGACGCGCTGTCATACGACTTCTTCAATATCGTTCTTGAAAGAATAGTGCAAAACTCTCACGTCAACACTTGAGGCACAATCTTTCATTGCTAAGTGATGCATATTTGTTCAAGGTCAGATGTCATCGGATGGTCGATTGTTTCCTTCTGCTAAATCCCACTTAGGGGCTGTGTTAATGTTAAAATATCTCACCCTGTGATAAGAAATGAGGTTGGACTGGAGCTGATCGGGGTTTCTGTGCAATGGATGAAATTCAAACGTTTCTTGCGAATGCTGATGATTGACAGATTTCTTTTAATTGAGATCTGCGCTAACTGGGATGGTGATAATGATAACGAACCAAACGATAAGAAAAGGCTCGAAGAAAAATATGGTGATCAAATAATAAGGATGGAACGGTTTGCTTTACTGGCGCAGGGATTCAAATTTTGAGTTCTAGGTATAGTGGCAAAAAATTGAATAAAATCGAGGAACGAGGCAGAATCATGAAAGCTGCAGCAGCCAAACTGTTGATGATTTTTACTTGCGATGAATAGGTTCTATATCTATGTATATGTCAAGTTATGATTCGTAAGAAAAATCAAACTCGAGATTTTGATCAGACTCAGGGAAAACGAAAAAAGTGGCTCTCACAATTCTGTCTGAATGTTTGTCTATCCGTCAGTCTATCTGGCTGTCTGTCTGTCCGTTGAGCTACAGCCTTAACGGCAGAATAAATTTTCTTCAAACTTGATACATAGCGTTTTTTGGTAATTCCCCCCACACGTTTTTTTTTTCATTTTTTTCTTAAACCAAAAATAACGGTACCTGCGCTAAATTATTTTTACTTGCGATATTGGTACTATAAGGCAAGTTTTGGATACGCGGAAAAAAATTTTTAGATTTAGATAACAATCAAACATTACAGCACGAAAAAAGTGGGTGGCAGGATTCTGTCTGTCTGTCTGTTTGTATCTGGATCTACAGCTTAAATTAATGATGCGATATTCTTCAAATTTTGGTTTTCTTGTAACTCTTCAGAGGGGAAATTGAAAGTTTAGCTCTAAAATTTACAGATTTCACTCCTTGAGTAACGATGGGGACATTGAAAATGACTTGCTAATGCTAGATAAATCCTTAATCTTTATAATTTATACAATCTTTTTTCTCTTTTAAATTTTATCTTTACCAATTTATACATACATATCAATTTAGTTCATCTTTTTTATGAAGACCAATCCAAACATTATATTGAACTAAGAAAACTAAAAATTTGTTAAACAAACTTTATTCGCACTTCCATCTTTACTTGCGCTTAGTTACACCAAATTGTTTTTTTTTTTCTTCAGCTTTAAAAATAATTAAGGAAGGATAATTTTTAAGCCGTTAATCCAACAAAAATCGGAGCTCTTAATTGCTTAATACATACATTTAATTTTCCCTCCGTTTTATCTTCAACCAAATTTTGATTCTTCCCTAAGCGCAAAATGATGTTAGCATATGTATAACTACTTTTTTTTCCTATTTCGTCCTGTATTCGTTTTTCGTTTTCCAAAATCACGTTTTTTGTAACACTAAATAAAATTACATATATTGGAACGTACGAACACACACAGACATTCTCTACAAAAATGGAATCCGATTCTAGGGAGCGAAACGTGAAGATATGTTAACATTTTTATTTTGACAAATCGGACCATTTACAATAACTTCCAATGGGAAGTTAAAAAATTATAACTTTTTTATGTTTTAGTTTTGTGATTTTATTGACCTATATTTGTATTCCCACTTGTAGGTATTCTTATTTCATATTTTTCATTTTCTTCGTTAATCCATCTAATCATAGCTAAACAAAACACAACAGTAAAATAATAAACAAACAAAAAACCCCCAACAAATATCCTAACGAACCTACCTGAAAACTAAACATCCCACATGCATTCTATCCTACTTACCTTTCACGCACATCGCATTCTATACTATTAATAAAAAAAAATATTTACCGGCAAGCAGCGCAAACAAACCTCCCAACTCCAAGGCATCTTTGCAACTGAATACTGAAGACCAGACTGAACACTGAACACTGAAATGAACAGTCTCTTATAATAAACTACTAGACAGATATCAGGGATGAAATCGTGTTTCAGCAATGTATCAAAATATAAAAGGAAAGTGTATCGAATTGTACTTTTTGATTTGATTTGATAATATTTTGTCCACATTTGCTGTTGTATGAACGTATGTAATATTTCTATATCCAATTAATTAAAAAACAACTTAGCTGTTTATGTTAATTAACATATAAGGTACATACATACTTACATATGCGAAACTTTTATAACAAAACTGTAGGAATTTGTTGCAATACCCTTCGATTTTGCGAGATTTAAATTTTATAAATTTAATGTTTTCGATTTTTAATTGCGAGATTGTTGAAACCGGTATTTTGTAGATGCCATTTTCTCGAACAAACTGTATTAATCATTTTTATTTCTTCTGTTATATCGATGTCAGCCTCGGTTCATAGTATACATTTTGTGAGGTCAGATGATTTTCTTTTTAATTTACTTTATCTTTTTCGTTGAATGCAAAAGTGGAGTACTTTAGCAAAGTGGAGTGTATCGAAAAAAGTACAATCTTATCGACTTTTGCAACCCTGGCAGAGATAGAAAGAAATCTTCAATGAACTATGGGACTATATTTTTGTGCTCTGTTTATTTGGGCTGTTTGTCCGCACAAAAACTTGCAAATCGACGACGATGAATTTTAGGAATATTGATTAAAGATTTAGTACCACTTTTTAATTAATTGTATTTTCGATTTGTGAAGCTTATATAGAACGTACAGCAACGTATGATATATCAAAATAATTGTCAATTATTCAAGCTGCTAATAAAACAAAAACTAATTGTCTAGGTGCACAGATAAAAGAGTTAGTAGGTGATATGTAAATGAACAGAAATATGTTATTATCTCGGCTTAGGTACGATTAAAAAAATCAAATTTTACATGTTATATGTGAATCTATATAATCTATCTCCGGTATGAATTTGAGATTTTTAAATGCAACCATTTAAAAGATAAAAAATAATAACTGCGAAAAATCGATCAACAAAAATTATATAAAATATATAAAATATAAAAAAATAATAGGTATCAAAATTTCCTGAAACGAAACAATTTGTTATTTATTATCTTTCTTAAACTATACAATTTAGTACAATCAGCCTTAACTCTGATGTGTAGCATTTGTGAGCCATCTTTTTTTAGAACTTTGAACTTACAACCAATAATAGGTATCTCACTTTGTAGATTTTTTGGAATTGCAAAATATATGTACAAAATTGTTATATTAAACTTAACCATCGATAAACAAAAAAAATATTACTCTGGCACTTCTCATTTGTTTTCTTTTTTTGTTCGACCATTTCCCATAAAACCATATTTTAAAAAACGTCATATTGCACCTCTACATTATTTTCCTATCATAAACATTTTCAAAAAATTTCCAACGCTTAGATTTAGTTTTAGAAGCACAATGCACTGCTGAGTGCTGACTGCACTAGCTCTTGCATTTTATAATTATAGTAATATGTATAGTTACTACTTATATTGTTCACTTTAGAAACACCAACCAAAAATTCAACCGTACCCTCCCTATCAGGCGCGGATACAGGGGGGGGCAATGGGTGCAATTGCCCCCCCCTGGGCAAGAACGAACTAAGCATAAAATATGAATTTAATAAAATGTAACCAAAGAAAAGGTTATTTCGTTACACGTTTATAAATTCTTTTCTTGGCAGCGCAGTGTTGCAGCAATGAGTGGTTGTTCGTTGGCCGCTGGCTGACGAGGTTCAGTTAAGAAAAGTTCCGCTATGTACAAATAGCGCCTTCGAATAGACTGAGTGGAAAGCTTATAACTTCGGTTTTAGATCTCGATATTCAAAGTTAAGGTCAGTCTTTAATTAAAAGATGAATATCAGGCTACATTATCTACTGTATAACATTTGGTGAGAAAAGCAGATTGAATCCCAAATAAATAATAAAATAAAGAATACAAAATTTCACAGTTTGAAAAATGATGTTTTAAAAAGTTATTTCTTCACCTCCAACGCTATTCTACAAACTTGTTAGTGGTTTTTTATACATACTTAAATGTAACGAGAGAGGCAACAGGGGCACTTATCTAAATTTTCAAACTTGAAGTTGATTTTAATTAAAAAAAAATTTAATCTTAAAAATACGTCGAATTACGAGTAATAAGCTTCAAATGCTCGGATCTGCGATGCGTGCAGACGTGCTGCACATATGTTTCAGTCATAAGATACGTTTTTGATGTGAGGATTTTGTCGTTTTTATGGATGTGTTTTAGGAACTTCCGTGTTCCATATTATAAAACTGGCAGAGAGTGCGAATCAAACGAAGAAGATTGGAGAGAAACCAGGAAACGACGACAGCAGTCACTGCCGAAGAGAAGTTGGATGGAACTTTTATACCTAAGAAAAGGATAGTTGTTTTGGCTTGGATTGTCAAATGATTGACATTTTTCGCCGCGAATATTGCTATTGTATGCTATTGCTATTGTATCGAGCTGCATGAGTCTGGCAACTCTGTAGTCGATGTTTTGAGTTTATATGTATGAAACATTTATATTAAAACTTAACGAAGGCTAAGTATATTGTTAATAAAATGTATAACGAAAGTATAACAAATTCACAATCGAGAAGGTCGGACGGAAAGATTTAATAAAGAGTGGTGTTTTCTTTGTATTTTCCACTATAGGTAATCTGTGTTATATTTTAATGTCGGAAAGTTTGGTTTTGTATCGATGGACGAAGGCATCTGAAGTCTGAACAAACGATACGGTTCATCTCGGTTTTGATCTATAATTTTAGTTTAGCTAAAATACAACTATATTCAAATTAATGCAATGGTTTTGTTTGCGCAAAATCTTTTTAATCAACGTCCTTCAATTTCCTTGCAAACGAAATTGACGTTTATGAACACGTTCTCCGGTTTCTCAATATTTTTGCTGCCAACTCGATTTTTCTTCTGCAGAATTGCACCACACATGATGTTTTCGAACATATGACTTTAGCAAACTGCATTATCGAACACAATGCTTATACAGTAAAGCTTGAATTTGCCTTTCCTAACACAAGACTTCGGAGTTTGCGTTTGAGAACATTCTGCAATTTTTGACGCTGATGAAGTTCTCGAAAACGGCCTTTTACTAGCAAGGTTAGGTTAGGTTGCCAGGAACATACCACTGTACCATTATGTTTTTCGAGCATAATTGTAGAGTTGTGTAGATCCAGAGGGAACTAAAAAACGCTGTACAGGCACCATCCTATAGTTACAAACTGCAAAACTTCAATTCACAAAGTTCAAAGTACACGCTGTTGAGAACTACTTTGGCAGTTTATTGCTTTCTTCAAATTTCAAACTCATCAACTCACATTGCTTTGTGTGACCAGGCGTGTAGAGCGGTATGGTGCACTCAAATTTTCTATAGACCTCAACTAGATTTTGGAAACTCACGAAAATTGCCCCCCCCTGGACGAAATCCTGGATCCGCGCCTGCTCCCTATCCGCCTGCAATCATCTTCTATACATATTTGTTCATTCCAAAATGAATGGTAACACCACCAAAAATTCGATCTTATCCCCCATATACGCCAGCGTTCATCTCATATTACCATTGTTCAATTTATTCATTTTAGTAACACCACCAAAAATTCGATCTTATCCCCCTTATACGCCAGCGTTCATCTCATATACACACTTGTTCACTTTATTCATTTAAGTAACACCATAATTTACTCAAAACGACCCTATAAACATTTTCAATGTTAAAAATAACGGTACTTGCCATACAACCGTTAAGGAAAAGCTAATACATATATCTCAAAAACGGCTCCAACGATTTTGATAAAAAATCAGTATATTATTATAAATATGGTGTACTTTCCGGTAAGAAAAAATTACCAAAAATATTTATTAACGGTACCCGCCATATAAAGATTTTTTGATTTTCGGTTTTCTCATAAACCGCTCATCCAATTTCAATAAAATGTTTGCACAAAAGCTTTGTTAAAACACAAATAATACTGCATACCAAAATTTTGGAAAAAGTAAGTTTTTGATTTTTAAAAAAAGTTTTTTGAAAATTCAATATATCAAAAACGGGTTGACCAAGTATTTTGAAATTTCAGTTATTAATATACACTCGAAATTGGCATATCAAATTTGTTTTTGAGAAATGTTACAAAAATTTTATATATATATATTATTTTTTTTGCAAATATTCATACTTTTTCAAGTAATCAAATGGCATACTTTTTTTGATCTCTAAGTTATTTATCAGGCTATTTATACAATTAAAAGAACGATTTAAATGCTTTTTTATACTTTTTCTATAGTAATGCTGTTTTCCATTGGGCGTCCGGAAGCGTCCAGAATCGTCCGGAACGCTTCTGAAACCGTTTCATTGGCACAAAAAATACTCTTCTGACGATTCTGAGGAGAGAAAATTGATTCTTGATTTGAATTCAGAAGACACTCAGAAGCACTAATACATGCAACACGAAACTTCAACAAAAATTCACTCAAACGTCAAAACAAACTGCAGTGCAACTTCATATTTTTTGTTCATCCCATTCGAATTAATTGTGCACTCGAAAACACTGAATTTAATAAAATTTAATAAACAAATTAAGAAAAACAAAAAGAAAAATTATTATTTGTAAGTAAGGGGTGGATACACTATTGTTTTTAATTTCTCTTTTTGTGTGCCAGCAAAAAGTTTCTATTTAATGATTCACTAATACAGAGACGAAACTTCAAAATTGAGTAGAAGTAACAAGCACTGTTCCATTGGGTTCAGAATGAGTGTCTTCTTGACTTGAGTGAAACCAATGGAAAACGACATAACTTGAATATTTTTTAAAGTTCTTAAGTCGCACACAACATAAGAGCAAGTACGTGCGATACGGTCGTGCATTTTATTTTCTAGCAATTTAACATAATCGTATTTTTCTTAAAAACTTTTTTTAAACCAAATTCAATAAATTACTTTTTGTAAAGGCTCCCTCTGGGTGGAAAACCATTTTTCAAAAAATGGTTATCAATGGTACCACCCAAAGAACGATTTTTTTAATTTTCGATTTTCTTCAAAACGGTATGAGTGATTTCCATAATTTTTACTATACAGAAGCTTCCAAAAAATATAAATAGTTTTGGGAACTAAAATAAAAGAAAATATTTTTTGGATTTAAAAAAAAAAATGTTTCATGACCTTGAAGAAAATGGCAAGTTACGAGATTTCCAGGTGATAAGGCAGTTTTTAACCGTCCTAACAACGAACTAAAGAAAAGAATCTGTGAGTTAAAAAACGATTCACTGAGTAGAATCCTGAATAGTCTGACGGCAGATGCTTCTACAGAATACTCCTTATGGAAAGCCGCTAAGAGCTTAAAAAACCCACAGACACAAAACCCGCCAATGAAATCTCAAGATGGTAAATGGATCGGAAATCCGATACAAAAGGCTGATCTCTTCGCTGAACATCTTGCTAATGTTCAGAATGGAAAATTTTCAGAAGTCATTGTTATACCTACCTAAGCAAGGTAAGCCACCAACAGAAGTAACATCTTACAGACCCATATAGTCGACATATTAAAGGTAATATCATTAGCGTTTTCATTTTTGTTCAGCTCTGCGCATATGTCAAAATCAGTGGAAAATGGTGGATATCGTGATGTATGACTGAAATTTGTTGTATGTTATGTGTTAGTTGATTTGTTAATTGCTAAGCAAATAAGATTTTTTTAAGCTATAGTGTTTATAAATATTATTTTATTATTTTGAGAGTTAAAATTGTTTTTTTTTTCAGTGTTATTTAAATTATTTTTTCGCGTTTGTTGTGTTTGTTGTTTTTTTTAATACGGCGGACGGCATCACGATTGCGGCCATCTTTAATTCCTTCTGACAGTTCTCATTTTTAAAAACATGCGCAAGATAATACCTTCTATTTGTGTACTGTGTTACAGACCAATATCGCTTATACCAATCATGGCAAAAGTTTTTGAAAAACTGCTACTGAAAAGGCTTAGCAAAATAATGGAAGAAATAAGACTAATTCCGAGCCATCAGTTTGGATTTAGAAATAAACATTCCACGATAGACCAAGTCAGTGCATCGAATTTCGGATATTGTGGAAAAGGCACTTGAAGAAAAACAAGTATGCTCGGCTATATTCTTAGATGTTGCTCAAGCCTTTGACAAGGTTTGGCACTTGGGACTTGAGTACAAACTGCATAGGGACCTTCCCTGGTACGAAATACTGAAATCCTACGTTACGAACCGACTAATTAGAGTACGGTACGACCAAAATTGCTCGGAACTAAAGAAAATTGAAGCCGGTGTACCACAAGGAAGTGTCCTAGGACCAACCCTGTATCTGTTATATACAAGGGATATTCCAGTGGACATCAACGCTATCATGGCCACTTTTGCTGATGATACTGCAATATCGGTGCCAAATAAATCCGTTACGAAGGGTACACAAAAATTGCAAAATGCAGTCGATAAAGTTAGTGATTGGACGCAGATATGGCGCATCAAACTAAACGAAACAAAATCGACGCATATAAACTTTACAAATAAAAACATAAACAATGTTCCAATTTATATAAATAGTATAGCAGTACCTCACTCCAATACCGCCAAATAACATGGAATGACTTTGGATGCAAAGCTTCAATGGAAAGAGCACATCAAAAAGAAAAGAGAAGAACTAAACTTGAAGTACAGAAAAATGTACTGGTTACTAGGAAAGAGCTCCGACCTATCTATCCAGAACTAACTAATGTTATATAAGCAAGTATTGAAACCCGTTTGGACATTATGGCATCCAACTATGGGACTGTAGGAAGAAAACAAATGCTGAACCCATCCAAAAATTCCAAAGCAAGGTCCTTCGTGGAATAATTGGTGCCCCTTGGTATATAAGAAATAGCGATCTACATCGTGACCTTCAAATTGAAATGGTTACAGAAGTGGTTAAATAACACGCTGTATCACACAATCAGTGACTGCAAAGTCATACCAACTGTAGTAATAATAACACTTTGTTTAGTAAAACACTTGATAAACATAAATCAATAGAGCTGCCGGTTATCAGTAGAAGAAAATATATTATTATTATTATCATTATCAAGGAATTGTTTGTTAAAATCAATAAAATAAATTTTAATATTACATAATATTATATCCTTGTTTTTATTCGGAGCTTAAACAACTCTGAAATGGAGACCGTCCTAAATGTACGAAACAATGTGCGGAGATTAATAAGAACCAAGCCTCATGAGCTGATGGTCTAAAAGCTATGGGAAAGTGTTATAACTTTAAACTTCCCCCAATGCGATTTAAAGATTAAGAAATAAAAATCATTTGTCGATCTTTCATAAATTGGTCCTGATTCACCGGTGCGGTGGTTTTAGTACGGTAAGAGTCCCACACTACTTGGTACCGATTCTTACCGAGTGTCTTTTGTAGATTTCCATAGGATAAAAAAAAATATATACATATATATAAACATATATTTGCATACCAAAATTTGTCCTGCAAAATGTTTCAAGAATTTTAAATATACAAAACTAATTAAAAAAAAAAACGCTCCAACGATTTTAAACTACCTACATATTTTTCCAAATGCACAACCATATTCAATCAAGAGCTAAATGGCGTTCTTTTTTTCACCTCAAACTATATGAAAAGAGTTGTTATAGCTAATATAAATTCGTGTTTACTACTTTTAAACATTTTTCTCTCATAATTTCCATGTCTTTATAGGTATACTATTTTCTTAAACCCTTGGCCTCTTGAACATAAGAGCAAGTACGTGTGACCCAGTCTTGCATTTTTTTTTTTTCAAGAAAATTTGTAAAGATTTCTGAAAGAAAATACTGTTTTTGTGCTGCAAGCTTTATTAGTGTTGATAATCATCGACAAAAATATTGCGTCTTAGAAAGCTAACGACAGCATCTAACTGATGAGCCCAACTGTCTTGCCTGGGTAAAACGCATATTTGGACTAAGGTGCCAGTTATAGCTATCATTGAAACTCATCATTGAAAATTTTAATGATTAATTTTGAGAAGTTTAGGAGGCAAAATCAGTTATTATTTTGATGAAAAGATAAAGCTTAAAACTTAGTTAATATATTTAGCCAAAAAAATAGTTCAAATAGGCCCAACTTTCTACATAAAAAGACTTTTCTTATTTCAATGATTGAACTACCATACCAATGATCATTGAAAAATCAAAAGTCAATTTTTGTGGAAAGTTGGGCTTATTTGAAATTTTTTTTGACTAGAAATATTTATTTAGTCTTGAGTTTTAATCGTCCATCAAAATAATGAATGATTTTGCTTTCTAAACGTCTCAAAATCAATCATTAAAGTTTTCAATGATGAGTTTCAATGATAGCTATAACTGGCACCTAAAGGTCTAAGAAATCTTTAAAACTGAATTAAATTCAATAAAGTCCACAAAAATAAACACAAAAATAATGATTCTCTTATTGTTTGTGTTTTTCTTCTTCATATTCGAAAAAACTTTTTCTCTTCTTCCAAATTCAGTTCAAAACTTTCCAATATGTTTTGTATTCTATAAGAAATCCCTTGTTGAAATATTGCATATTAAACTGCATTTTACCCTTCTTATTAAATAACCTATGTAGGGAAAAAAAAAAGGGAAAAAACTCAGAAAACATAACTCGGATACTCGGGACAGCTAATTGAAGATATTTGAAATAGTAGGCTATTGAAAATGGAGTGCATAAGGTATACTCCGAACGTAATTGAATCGGGTCTAGAAATCTTTCATAAAGCTTTATCTATCTTTAGTTATTTAACGTACTATAGCTAAATAGATTAAAAAAAAAACAAGTGCAGTAAACCTCCGCGCTCTTGCAATATATTATGGACACATAGATACAACTTCAGGAATAAAGTAATTTGGTTAATTAAAAATTCTAATTTGGACGAACAAATTTAATTAACAATTTTTTCATTTGGATTCCCTTCTAACAATATGAATTCTAGGTGAGAGTCTTATAGCTTATACAAAATAAATTAACACTTCTTTCCAATTCAAAATTTACAAAGCCATCAGGACACTTACTGCAACAACACCTACACATTTATAGCTTAAATGAAAACTACTATTCATATGAGTCTCCAGGCAGAATTACACCCGACTTACTCTATTCCCAACACCATCACCGAGTCTTACCATAAGCTTAACTAGGATACTTATTACTAAAAATTCAGCTTGGTGCAATTTTCCAAATGACTATGTCATAAAAATTAAGGTAAAGAGCGTCAGCGGCACGAGTTTACAGGATTGCTATGGTATACAAGGTAAGGAATATTTATTTCAGTCACAAGGTGTCCCTCTTCATAAACATATAAAAGGGAACACAGTCTGTGTACTTCTGTATAATATTGCATGCATAATGAGCGTGTTCACAGGATACACTTTAAGACGACACTACGACTATTACTCTGATGATGATGATGATGATGATGATGATGATGATGATGATGATGATGATGATGACGATGACGATGATGATACAAAAAAGCAGGTTAGGTGGATGTCTTTAAGTGTAAAATAAAAACAAGCAGAAAAAAGTTCCTTGCACTCGAAGCTGTTGCAGCCAGAACAGCACAGTTACTTAGCTTGATGAGCTTCTTGAAATAGGGTGAAGAACAAAAAAAAAAAATAAAAAAGATTCAGAGTTCCAGAAAATTCTTGTTCTTGTTACAGAACTTTTTAAGTTAGATATTTACAAAGAAAATCTTCCTCATGGAAAATAACTACAAATGCGATATCAATTGGTGGGAAAATGATCCCAAAATGCTATATCCTCTGTGTCACAGAATTAGTATTTTAAGGATTAGATTTAATGTGTCAACACACACTTACCTGGAATGGGTCCACAAACTCTGGGTATAATCTCTAAAATTGCTGAACAGGATGGGTCTTCGAAGCATAATTGACGTGCTAATATGCAATTTAAAATTGCAATCGCTGCTTTAATGTTGGAACCTGAAATGGAATTAAATATAAAAAACATGGTTAAGAGACGTTCAGAAAAAATGAAGGCAAATTTATTTTTAAGGATACTTAAAATTTAGTCTACGTTGAAGTCATACGATATTAAAGATACTTTATAGCTGACTTTTCAATCATCGCAATTAAAGAGCTTATTAATTTTATTTTTTCAACAAAACAGGATATTTACTTCTGTTTTCGTGCATTTGAAATATATGTTTATTGGTTACACTATAAAAAAGATTTTTTAAAAGTATTCATTTTTATAATTCATGGCAAAATAACGAATTATGGAGAAATTGTCGAAACCACCCTTCGAGAGGGAGTCTTAATTTATCTCTAGGGATGATTCGACAAAGGTTGTCCGAGGCTAGTTTATAGAATACAAAAGTAAGGAAATGTTGGTAAATAAATGTATATATATTTTCAATTGATGTAAATCTGTGCTTTATTTCACTTAAAAAAAAAAAACACTTGTGGCCAGTTTCACAGTTTAGTTTAAAGAACTGAGTTCGATTCTTCTGCTGAACTAAAGTTTAAACGAAACCAAAAGTGGAGTTTAAACTTCCACTGTGAAACTGGGGGTTGGCGAACATCTAACTGCCTGAACAGAATGCAAGACGCAGCTGGAATATTTCAGAAATGCTGCAGTAAAAGTAAAAAATTGTTCAACTCTTGCAGCTTCAGTTGCAGCATTTTTGACATCTATTCGAGCTCCGTCTTGCATTCTGCTCAGGCAGTAAATCAGAGAAACTGATATAAAAAATGTTTTTGCTCAATTTCCAAGAAGTGCCTGCTGGATATCTGTAAATGATACTATTTTTTGCTGCAAAACCGGAGTTTTATCCTGTTCAGTTAGATGTTCAGCAATGCATTATGTGTTTCTTTTCGTCAAAGAAACTTCAACTTAACTGAACAACCCATCGTTAAATTCAGTGATCAGCTCAGCACAGGAAAATCATTTTTATAGGCGTATTTGACGAAAACGAAAATTTAGTCTTTAGGCTGGTTTGATTTTCATCTCCGAGGTTTCTTTAAGCTTCTTACGATTTTTAGAAAAATTCGGAGACTGTAGTTAGATCCCGTCAGTCTAAAAACATTCACTTGAAGAAGACAAATCAAATTTATCGATAAACATCGCCATACTAGATACGGCTCATCAACACATTTTAAAAGATGACGTGCGAAGAATTTTTCTTTCGAAAGTGCCCAGTATCAATTTCCCTTTTTGATTTATCGTCGAGCACTCGGTGCCGTAGAGTAGAACTGGTGAAATTAGCGTTTTGTAAAGCGTGCACTTTGTCTTTTGAGAAAGGTGTTTTGAACTCATTTGTTTGGCCAAACCAAAGTATGTAGCAGTGGTTCGCTAGGATAATTCTTCGTAGGATTTCCACTAATTGAATTGAATTGAAGTTTGTTGCAAGGTAGGTGATGAACTCCTTGACTAAATCGAAATTACTGCTACCAACAGTGACGTTTTGTCCTAGGCGATGGACAGATGAGGCTTTGTTTGTTGATAGCATAAACTTTGATTTGTCCTCATTCACATTCACTTCAAGACCAATGCGTTTCGCCTGTTCATCAATAGCTGTGAATGCTTCAAGTACAGATCTCTTGGGGCCACCGATGATGTCGATGTCGTCCGCATAGCCAAGCAGTTGACCTGTTGAAGATAGTGTCTTCCATGTTAACACCACTCTTACGCACTATTTGTTCCAGCACTAGGTTGAAGAAATCACATGATAGCGCATCTCCTTGTCTGAACCCGCTGTATACGTCTGGAATAACTCGGATGAGCTGTTACCCATTTGAACGTTGCACCGCGTATTTTGTAACATCATATGTCATAACTGGATCAGTTTTTTTCGATATCGGGATTTCGGGACATCGCCAATACAAGCTTTTGGCGACTTATATGTTCTCTTATTCGGCTTTGAAGTCGATGACAAGATGGTGGGTCTCGACTTGAAATTCGTTGGTCTTTTCCAGGATTTGCATCAATATGAAGATTTGGTCTACCGTTGATCTGTCTGGCCCGAAGCCTCACTGGTACGTGCCGATCATAGTGTTGCAGAAAGGTTTTAGACACTCACATAGTACGTTGGATATGATCTTGTAGGCAAAATTAAGCAGGGATATGCCTCTGTAGTTCCTGCAGAACATGGGATCCCCTTTTTAGTAGATTGGGCATATGGAGCTATTTGACCAGTCATCGGGTATACTTTCCTCCTCCCACACTTGGTTGATTAGCTGGTGCATGCACCCTACCAGGACATCTCGTCCATCTCGAAAGCCATCCGAGTCGGCGGATTTGTTGTTCTTAAGCTTGTGGATGGCTTTCTTAACCTCCCATTAATCAATTGCTGGAAATGCTGCTTAAACACGTCTACAATTCCCTGTGCTTTGGTGACTAGTTTCCCTTCGCTGTTGCGAAGAGCTTGCGTACCAGTCCTATAACCAGATGCCAGTTGCTTGGCTGTTTTGTAGATCTGGCGGTGGATGTTGGTCGCGGTGCTAGACTCTTCGAGATACTTGAGCTGAGAGGCTGCGGATGCTCTTTTCTTTTTGCGCAGGTTTTTTCTCTTTCCTTCTCTTTTCACGGTACTCCTCTCTTGCTGCTCTTGTTTTCCGTTGCAGCATTTGCATTCGTGCATTTTCCGTCTCCTACTTCAATACCGCGCATTCATCATTATACCACGGGTTTTTTCCTTGATGGTTGATAGCCTATGGTGGTATTGGCTGTCTTCTTAATGATGTCGCGATAGTGGTTCCACTGGTTGTTGACGCTTTTGGCTGGGTCTACGGCAGAGAGTTTCCCAGTCAATTGATCACTGTATCCTCTGGCTTTTTCAGATGTGCTTAGTCATGCAATGTTGAATTTCTTTCTTTGGGCGGTCTTCGTTTTCTTTTCGATGGACAGTCGGGCTCTGAACTTTGTCACAACAAGAAAGTGGTCAGAGTCCATGTTTGCACTTCGGAAAGTTCGCACGTCCAAGATGTTCGGTGCGTACCTTGCGCCAATTAGCACGTGTTCGATTTGGTTGGTGGTTCGACCATCTGGAGATTGCCAGGTTGTTGTGTGTATCCTTCGCCTGGGGAACCTAGTGCTGCTTATCACCTTATATTACAAGTTGCAGCAAAGTCGATTAGTTGGAAGCCATTATCTGTTGTCGTTTCGTGGAGGCTGTGCTTACCTACTAGTCCACCAAAGATGTTTCCCCTTCCGACTTTAGCATTGAAGTCTTCGAGCACGACTTTGACATCATACTCCGGATAGGCTCCGCAGGCTCCGTCAAGGAGGTCGTAAGACTTCTCCTTGTTAGACTCCTCAGCTTCATCGGTAGGGGCGTGTGCACATATTAGGCTGATGCTTTGGAAGGTAGCTTTGATGCGAATCACAGCCAGGCGATCGCTAATCGGCTTAAAATCGACGACTTTTGATCTGAGTCGATTTCCCACGACGAATCCGCATCCTAGCATGTGCAGTCTTTGGTGACAGCTGTAATAATTGTCGCAATCTTTTCTTTTCGTTATACCTGATCCTATCCATTGTATCTCCTGGAGCGCGGTAATATCTGCCTTGTACCGCGAGAGGACAGATTCAAGTTTTTGAGTAGCACCCGGCGCCATTTGCCATTTGAGGGGGGTCGTTATCCGAGGCTTCATGCGTCTCTATCATAACAATTTTTTTTTACTGTGGTCGGGTCGTTAGCCGAACGCACTAACCTCCAATTCCAAAAAATACTTAATTCGAAATCACCAACAATATTCTTCCAATTGTTTAATTTAAAGAATTTATTATCTCGCAAAAGTATCACAGTACTGCGCCGGCGGGATGTCTGAACGGCGGCGGCGGGATATAGTTACCGCGGGATTGTGATGCCGGGATATCATTACTCTCCCATTTCAAAAATACCGAATAAATCGTCAAAATATTTTTAAATAACGGGTGATTTCTTAGCTGGTTTGGTTTTGGCAACACTGGTTTTGACAGCTGACGTGTGTTTAGTACCTTGTGTCACTGTCAAACAGCTTCAGTTTGGTTTGCAATTTAACCATGGATCGTCTTACAAATGAACAACGCTTGCAAATTATTGAATTTTACTATCAAAATTCGTGCTCGGTTCGAAATGTTCATCGCACGCTGCTTCCATTTTATGGTCGGCATTCTCGACCTTCTGAGCAGTCTATTCGGAAGATTGTGACCAAATTTCGCACCAAATTTACTTTGTTGGACATTAAACCACCAACACGTTTACGTACTGTGCGTAGTGAAGAAAATATTGCGGCCGTATCAGCTAGTGTGACAGAAGACCGCGAAATGTCGATTCGGCGCCGTTCCCAGCAGTTAGGCCTTTGTTACAGCACTACGTGGAAAATTTTGCGGAAGGAAATGGAAGTTCTTGACTTGCATGATATGTGGTTTCAACAAGACGGTGCCACATGCCACACAGCACGCGAAACAATGGCGCAATTGCGAGGCGAGTTTGGTGAACAGTTAATTTCACGTTTCGGGCCGGTCAATTGGCCGCCTAGATCGTGCGATTTGACACCATTAGATTATTTTTTGTGGGGGTATGTCAAGGCTAATGTCTATAGGGACAAGCCCGCTTCGATTGACGCACTGGAAGCCAACATCCATGCATTCATTCGTGAGATACCGGCCGATATGTGTGAAAGAGTATGCCAAAATTGGACTCAGCGGATGGGCTACCTGAGACGCAGCCGCGGTCAACATTTGCATGAAATTATCTTTAAACATTAAATTGCAAGGTTCAAACTATCGATTCAAATAAATATTTCATTCATTTTTTCGAATTTTTTGTGTTTTTTTTTTTTTAAAAGTTCTAAACCTCTTAAAAAATCACCCGTTATATGTATGCAATGCACTTAATATTAAAGGGGCACCAAAGCACTCATGTCACGAAGCATCCCATGTGTCGAAGCATTCCCCTTCGACCCATATTGGCCATTGTTTAAATCCTCAAGCGAAAATAGTTCGTGGAAAGGAACATTATAGACAGAGCCAACGACATAGAAAGTCGAGTCATTTGAGTAAAGTTGTTAGTCATATCAATAATAGATCTTGAAGTGTTGAACCAATATCTGTTTGTCTGCCTACCTAAAAACGTGTCGAACAGCTGTAAAACTTGGCGTAAATTTTGTTAATTGATTTATTTAAATGCGTATTGATCGGAGGGAAAAATTGTGCATACAATTAATATTTAGCTTGTAATTTTGAATAACTATCTATTTTTTGTCCCTTAAAAGAAAGTACCAAAATTTCTTAAATACACTCAGTTAAACAAGTGATGTTTGGAAATTCCGTGGCTCTCTATCTTCTTAGGGATTCACTACAGAAAAATGGACCTATGACAACAATTATTGTTCAAGTTAAATATTTCTTGTATGCACATTTTTTCCCTCCGACCATCAATAGGCATTGGAAAAAATAGTTTTAAAAAATTTACGTCAAATTTTACATGTGTTTAGGTAGGCAGACAAAAGGCTAATGGCTCAACACCTCAAAGGCTAGATATTTTTGATATGAATTACAAACTTTACGCAAATGACTTGACTTTTTTTATTGTAACGTTGAAACCGCCGGATTTAGTGCGAACCCGTTCCACAAGTGAAAAATTGTACTAGTACGCACTATTTTTGGCGGCCTGAAACTGTTTGAAACTGTTTGAGACTAACCAAGGAACAGGGGTAGTCTATTATCCTAGGTTTCCACTTGTCATTTACCAACTGACGAAAGACACATTTTTGCGTCATTTCACAATGTTCCTTAGTTAGTCCCAAACCGTTTCAGATCGCCAGATCAATTTTTCACTATTTCAAGTATATGAAAGTTTTTGGAGCGAAAACAAAATTAATTAATCCCTCAACGAGCTCAGATTTGTGCTTTCTTTAAACGGCTTCTCAACATCAAAGTAAGTCTGTTGCTGTTGTGTTCACATTAGTTTGTGTCTGAACAAATGAAGTTGGATGAATGCCAAAATAAGTCGGAGGAGTCAGTCCAATGTGAACACCGTCTTGAACGCACGAAATGAAAGACACTAATTTGACAGCTGATCCAAAGCAATTTGGAGGCGATTTAGAAAATTTGGCCGATTATGTTATCAATATATGGAGAACAAAAATGTTAAACTGTGAAATGAGTGACTTCATATTATATGTAGCTATTATCCTTCCATTTTTGAAGTTGATAATTTTTTCCTGACAGCAAAAAAATAAAAAGTGTGGACAATAGGCGTGTTCAGTGAATGAGGTATCAGAGCCCTCAGCAATCTCAGTCTCGTGAACAGGATTCCTTAGAAATTTTGCTGTCAAATAACTGAGGAAACAAAATATTGGATTCGCTTGCTCAGTTTTTGACACTGGGCCTTCTGAGATCTCATTTTCCTGAACACACGGCAATGAAATGAACCAAAATCGCTGATATAAAAGGTATATGTATGTACAGAAGTTCAAAATTATTTGTAAACCACAACTTCTATAAAAATAGATACAAATAATAGCTGTGTTTTTTTGCATGTCCAAATAAAATTGTGTGAAAAAAACGACAACGAAGCAAAACTATTTACATGTTTAATACAACAACAACTATGTCCATATAGAGTTAGCTAATGGCCAGTTGCACCGACCACTTTTAAATTTTTATTGCTTCGTTTAATTTTAAAATAACATTTATCGGTTGCACCAACCACTTCTAAATCTAACAGGCCAATAAACGAACCAATAAACTAATGGCCAGTTGCACCGACCTCTTTTAAATATTTATTGCTTCGTTTAATTTTAAAATGACATTTATCGGTTGCACCAACCACTTCTAAATCTAACAGGCCAATAAACGAACCAATAAACTAAAATTCCATTTTCCTCCAGATAAATTTTAAAAGCGAGTTTAAACGAACATGTCTAGGTACATTTGTAGGTACAAACAAAATAATTCAATTTTCTTTGACGGAATATTGTTAATTCCAAATTAAAAAAACGAAAATAACAGGTGAAGGCATTTTGTTTCCTATTTATAATTCACTACTTAAATAAATAAATTATTCCAGAAAAATTATAGACTGGCCATCATGTGTTCATCTGATAACGAACTTAACCAAAAAATGGCGAGACGTCGCGTCGGAGTTGTTCAGGTTCACAGAGAAATCCATTTTCTGAATTCGATGACGTCGCTTAAAAATATTTTTTCATAATTTCCAAGAGTGTGTCGAAAAAAATATTAGTGTTGTTTAGTTGGTATCTATTTCAATAGTTTCATAATTTCTCTAAAAAAAAAAGAAAATAATAAATAATAATAAAAAAAACACCAAGATGGCGCATTGTCTGTATCTAATGAGAATACCTTGTTTCTGTTTATTGTGTATTCACATTTTCTTTATTTCTATCTCACTTGCACTGGTTAAATTTTTTCGTTCAGTTTAATAAACATATGATAAAATCCAGGGGTGGTTCATGAACTGCATTTTAGCTAAAAAATGCGCAAAATAGATTGGTGCAACCCAAATAAATTTATTAGTCCGATAAATTTTAACTCCATTTTAGCAAAAACCGCTTTTAGTAAATTTTGGTGCAACTGGACATAAAATTCCATTTTCCTCCAGATAAATTTTAAAAGCAGTTTTAAACGCACATATCTATCTAGCTACCTTCCTACAAAAAAAAATAATTAAATTTTATTTGACGGAATATTGTTGATTCCAAATTAAAATAACGAAAACAACAGGTGAAGGCATTATGTTTCCAATTTATAATTCATTGTTTAAATAAATAAATTATTCCAGAATAATTATTATAGACTGGACATCATTTATTCATCTGATAACGAACTAAAACAAAAAAATGGCGAGTCGTCGAAGAGTTGTTCAGGTTAACAGAGAAGTACATTTTCTAAATTCGATGACGTCGCTTCAAAATATCGATTCATAATTTCCAAGCAGTGTGTCGAAAAAATATTAGTGTGGTATCCATTGCAATAGTTTCATAGTTTCTCTTAAAAATAGAAGAAAATAATGAATAATAATAAAAAACACCAAGATGGCACATTGGCTGTATCTAATGAGAATACCTTGTTTCTGTTTACTGTCTATTCACATTTTCCTTATTGCTATCTCACTTGCACTGGTTAAAATGCTTCGTTCAGTTTAATAAACAGATGATAAAATACAGGGGTGGTTCACGAACTGCATTTTAGCTAAAAAATGAGTGAAAGAGATTGGTGCAACCCAAATAAATTTATCAGTCCGATAAATTTTAACTCGATTTTAGCAAAAACCGCTTTTAGTGAATTTTGGTGCAACTGGACATAAGTCCAGATAATTAACTGTGGTGCGTTCTTTTATGTTACTCTAGTTAACTATGGTTAATGTGTCAAAAAGAAGAGTTGCAATGTCATAGTTAAAAAAGTTACTCTGAGTTACTTTTCATTTAGGAACGACCAAAGTTAGAAATGGTTGATCTGTCAAACAAAATGAAAAAAAAATCGAAATAGATTTGGAATTAAAAATCAAGAACAAATTGTGATTCCATGAGATTTATTGAAAAGAACTCTTACTAGCACTTTGAAAATACATATTTCTTTCAAATTAAATTTCATTTTACATCATTCAAGCACAAAATGGAATATTTTAGCAAAATATTTGCAATTATTTCCAATATTTTTTTTCATTCACTACTAGCACAAATTTCTTTACTATAAATCGATCAAATCGCATAAAAAATGTCGCAAAATGTAAAAAAAAACTATTTCAAAACTCACTATCGATGATTAAATCAATTAAATTAAAAATATTTATTACAAAAATTAAATCAATTCCAAACCGAACGATCGAGAAGCAAACAAAAAATAAATCTGTGATTTCAGCAGCTTTTGACAGATTAACCCTATCAACTCATATCAACGAGATGAGTTGGAAAAAGTTACTCAAAGTTACTTTTTGACACTTTAACTTTGAATTTAGGAACGACTCAATCACGGCATAGAGTTAAATAAAGTAACTTTTTTGAATTAGAGGAACGATGATAGTTAACTATAGTTAACTATACTTAACTATGGTTAGAAAAAGAACGTACCACTGGAGTTAACTTTAGTCCCGATAAAAACGTTGGGTTATCGATAATTTGTATAGAAATGTCAAATTTTTGTTGGCAAGATAGTTCAGAACAAAATGGCAGACCAAGGCCAATGTTTGAAATGTCCCGATGTCGTTTTTTCCGCCAAACTCCATATGGACATACAAAAAAACGCAGCTAATAATTCTTCGTGCCACTACACACACAATTCAATATGTACATAGATGACTTATAGCTCCGAAAATTTGCTCATTGACAATTATAGTTGTCAGTTCATAAAAGACGAAGCAAAATGGAAATAGATGTTAATGAACTGACAGAGACGTTGCACACTGGGACCTCTTGTATGGAGAGCGTGCTCAAAATGCAAAATTGAAACTGATGGTATCGCATAAAATTGTAATGCGGATTCAAAGTTCACATGATTGTTCATCAATATGTCAAGTTTTGAAGTTTTGGGAGACAGAAGGGTAATGGAAAATAAGCGATAAAAGTAGCTATTCATGTAAATTCTTAAATCCATTGCGCAGTTTTGGTCGTTTGAAAATTCGAAAAAAATAAATACGTAGTGAATACAAAAATATAAAAAATATATTGGCATCAAATGAAGGTCAGTAAAAATAAAAAAAATGTTTTTATCAAATTAAATCAACATATTTTACTTGCATTTTAAGAAAATTGAAAAATTTCGTAGAAAATGTTCAAAAATTAATTTTTTGATTTTGCGCACGATGCTTTTAAAACTGAATACGTTCTCTAGTAGTATCAATATTCCTCTATATGAAACAGAAGTCAAAAGTGAGAGCATGGTGCGCAAAATTGAAATAAGATTTTTTGAATATTTTCTACGTAACTTTTCAATTTTTTTAAAATGTAAGGGAAATATATTGATCTAAATTTAAAAAAACATTTTTTTTGTTTTTACTGACCTTCATTTGATGCCAATATATTTTTTATATTTTTGTATTCACCACGAATTTATTTTTTTCGAATTTTCAAATGACCATCAACCAGCAATGGATTTTAGAATTTACATGAATTGATACTTTTATCGCTTATTTTCTATCACCCTTCTGTCTCCTTAAACTTCAAAACTTGACATATTGATGAACAATCATGTGAACTTTGAATCCGCATTTCAATTTTATACGAAACCGTCAGTTTCAATGTTGCATTTTGAGCACGCTCTCCATACATGAGGTCCCATTGTGCGTTGGTCAAAAAATTCTTTGTCTCTGAAAAGACCAATGATTTGGGTCAAGTAAAGACACAAGTAGAAATGAACTTGCAATTGTGTCGTTTAAAGACCATATCGTGATCTATCAAACTGTGTCAATAATTTAAAGACAAGTGGAAACCTAAAGTTATACTATTACAATTATACTAAGCATATATTTCATATTGCGCAATAATATTGTCTGGTGTAAGCGACACTTCAAAATTCTTCAAAGCCCAATGTTTAAAAAATAAAATACAGGACTGGGTCGCACGTACTTGCTCTTATGTTCTAGAGGCTGTGAGTTTAAGAAAATCCCTTGATTTATCTTTATTTTACGTCTGTGAAGTTAGCAGGGCAACTTTCCTTCACGCAAATGGGACCTTGACAGGAATTTGCAGTTCTTTTTGCATTGTTTTTGCTTTTTTATTCCCGATTTTGCATTTCGCCAAATAAGGCTGTAATTGAGTGACCTATGCTAACTTCACAATGAAGCTAGCAGGTCACATGGTGTATCTCAGGAACCAAGCGTGCTAGGAACTTGTAGTAAGGCTCCAAATTTGCAGTTTTCTTGCATTTCAAGAATAGGCTAGGTCAAAATTTTGAAGTCCTCTTTTTGAGAAAAAATTTCAATACACGAGGACTTCAAATTTTTAACCTAGCCTCTATTGTTGAAATACAAAAAAACTGCAAATTTGGAGCCTCATTGCAAGTTCCTAGCATGCTTGGCTCCTGAGATACACAATGTGACTTCACATTGAAGTTCACTGGACACTCAATTACAGCCTCTTATTTGGCGAACGGCAACATCGGGAATAGAAATGCAAAAAAACTGCAAATTCCTGTCAAGGTCACATTTGCGTGGGTGAAAGTTGCCCTGCTAACATCACATACGCTGCTGAAGGGAAACGAACTGTGTTTAATCCGCTCTATTTTTGCAAGCATAGAAAAGTACTCGTATATGATTTCCAGTTTCCGATCAGGGATAAAATGGGCAACTTAAACCCATATAGGTATACTATTCTGGCACTTAAATGTTCATGGCTATACGTTCATCGTTTTTACTGTTGATTATGATATTTCTTTTATATACAAATTATAGTTTTGACGATATAATGATAAACAAAACCCAATGTAAAAATACCAACTGCATCAGTGGGTATAAAACTTCTGTTCAAAAAATAATAAACATCCTTGAAGCTGTTGTTAAAACAATAACATTTAAATAAAACTCATTGCAGTTTAACTATTCCTCAAAATAAGGATTCACGTTTTGTGTAGAGGTCCTCTCATTTGTTCCTGGACAAGAACTCTTTGGAAAATCCAAAGTTCAATTCAATTATCCCATACCCATCATCATCATCATCTTCATCTCATCACCATATCATGATTATGACTTCCTCCTTCAAGGCCACCCAGGCAAGGGTTGGTCACTCAATACAATTCAAAGAGGTCGCATAACCGATTTATGCCATTCAAAATAATTGTCAATGATGCAGCATAGTCAATATGACTGCTGCAGTTTCAGTTTGACTTTTGCTTGACTTGACTTGGCAGAGAGCATCCGTTGTCCATAAAATTTCATTCAAGTTGCTTTCAAACGATAGGAAGCTCACTTTATACGTTGAATACCACATCGGAGCATGAGAGCTTCTTTCTTCCTTTATATAACACTCGCTTGTACTGCTTGATATTTCTCCTTTATATATGTGTATAGAACCTGTGTATATGAAGGCGCTCATAACCATAATAATTTGAAAAGTCCTGCATTATTGTGTCAAGAATTACCAACTATGACGACAAGAACGACAAAACACCATCAAAAGAAAACGAGTTCCAATTCCAAGAAAAAGTAGGAGGAATTGAAGAGGAGATCCACTTGAACGGACATTTCTCACCGTGTGAGGGAGAGGTGTAGGCGAGTCAGTATAGGTACTGTCCACTTTATTTCTGTTTTGCCAGTTGAGTACACCATCCTTGGATTGTGACGTTACGAACGACCCCAGTTTCTTTTGTCACAAAAACATTATATACCTTAGCATAGCTGGGGGTTGGAGTTTGGAGAGCATATGCAACTGCATTAAGCGATTTGCCAAGATATTGCCTGGTCGGTGGTGTGCAGTGCACTCTGTTGCTGGGAGGTAGAGGAGGTAGGACATCACTTTTCCGATATCATCAGTTGTGGGACATTGATTTATTGTTGTGCAACAATAAATTTCTTCGGCATTGTGTTGAGGTCAGAAAGTCTTCCAGTGGTGAAACTACTCACAAGCAACCTTTAATTCGTTCAGTAATTTTATAAATTGAGCTCATGATGGTTATGTTATTGTTATGGCTTCCTAGGATTTAACAAACAACTAAAGTTGAGTTGTTAGAAAACGACAAAAGACATAACTTAATGGACTCAAGACAGATTTTAACTAAATAAATTCAAATGAATGGGCGGCCGATCCACCCCAAACACGACCAAATTTGAATCGCCGCGGGGCCATTTGGCTCTTTGGCTCTGTCGTGTACGGCCAGCTTTAGATAGTAAGCGCAGTCTTCTTTAAACTAAAAAGCCCCGTAGGAAGTTGGGGAATTTTTACGTTTAAAGACATTTTGGCATTTTGCTCTCCAAATTCACTAAATCAGCATCAAAGTACAGTGACAGTCGTCAATGCAAAATAAACTCCTCTCTTGCGAGAGATACAGCGGAACAGGAACTCAAAATGGCTTCCATTCGGAAGAACGATTTGTATTTTTACAACGCGTGAATGCCACATAAACGGAATGCGAATTCCTTTTTGAAAAGCGTCGCATTTACGCGTTGCAAAAATGTCACCCGAAAGCCGGTAGTTAATTTTGGATTGAAGATTTATTTTATTTTGTAGTAAATCTGCATGTCTAAATTTTATACTACGTTTTCATTAGACCAAATGATTGAATTTCCAAATTCGATACGAAATCATCTCATTTCTTATACAAATTCACATTTCGAAATGCGATAATCACGCCGATTACAGAATCCGACGAATGAGCTGCGGAGGGAGTTAGACTCAATTTTGACGTTTGGCTCATAGTGAAAATGTCAAAATTGAGTCTGATTCCCTACGCAGCTCATTCGCCGGATTCTGTAATCGATGTGAATTTCAACCAAATTTGCACGAAATTAGGCTGGAAATAAAGTCAAAGCCTAACGAACACACCCAATTAGCCAAAAATTGAAGAGCTCTGAAAGGATTTTGTATGAAAATGTCAAAGCTCAATGGAAAGAGACAGAAAAAAACCACCACAAAGATCGATTAACAGCCAGTTGAAATTCAAAAATGAAATGAGCTGTCAAACGAAATTACAAATGAAAACACTTTTTCTGTGATTTGCGAAATTACCTCATTTCGGCTCTAATGAAAACGTAGTATTAGTGTTTACATCACGTGAAGAAATTCAAGCATTTTCTGCGATTTGTGAGGATGAGAAAATATTCGGTGAAGAAAATTGAAGTTCTCTTTGTATTCCTTCTCCTATCCAATCCAACCAATCGAATCGTGTCTTCCATTATAAAATTACAAAAACACAAAGAGGAAAACAAAATCTACAGAATAATTTTCTTCATATCTGAACTCTTTCGCTCTTCACGTGTAAACAAGCACTATAGAAGGTTCTTTCGTTGTTTAACCAGGGGTGATCCAGGTTTTCTTGACAACCCCAAGAATATTGTCAAAAAAAAACTGAGTTTTTCGGTTTTTTGCGTGAAAATTTGGCAAGATGATGTTTTCATAATCGTTCGGAATTGAGGGCAAGTGAAAAAGTCAGGAAATCCTCGAAAATTACATGAATACCTAAGTCGGAGGCCACACGAGCGAGTACTCGCTAGCGAGTTGGGTACATATATGTACATTACTTGGCAAATCACTGGCCACTCTACTCGCTTCACAACTACTGTGCCTACGTTCTGTAACTCTCGCATCGAAAAAACTGGTCGAGAAACGATGAAAATTGAAACAAAATGCATGAGTTTTGTTCCATTTTTCAACGTTTCTCGACTGATTTTATCGATGCGAGAGTTACAGATCGTGGGTACTGGCTTCGAAAAAGCCAATCAAGTTGACTAGCAAGTAGGAAAAGTTTCAATGTATTAGTGACTCGTAAGCGACTAATCGCTTGTGTGGCCGGTAAAGGTTCTCCCAAGTGCCCTACTACACGACGACTTTAGAGCCATGACTTTTTTCGAAATTAAATGAGTGCGAAGGTGAGATCAGATGTTTTTTCTCGTTCGCACTCATTGATTTTCGAAAAAAGTCATGACTCTAAAGTCGTCGTGTAATAGGGCACCAAACCACCGTGAAACATTCGAAATACACATCGATTTTTCGAACTTCTTTCTTCTTCGCCTAATCTTACATAAAAGCCATCTTGTAGGACAAGACTATTCGATTTCTTAATCCAAAACTTGGTTTTGACTTCGAACTGATTATATCGCCCTCCCACTTTATTTGTAAATATGTATAGTCGCGTTTTACAAAAGCAATATGATGGGATCCTGCTTTTTATCTGGATCTAGTTCAGTTAATCCATTAACTTAGTTCTTATTCTGGCGGGTAGTAGGATATTTACTATTGTATGTAAATCATGAGTCGTGCAAAGAAAGGAGGTGAAAGATGCATGAAGGGGTATTTAACACCCCTGTTACTAAGATCCTATTAATTTTATTAATCATGATTTGATTGTGCCCTATTACACGACGACTTTAGAGTCATGACTTTTTTCGAAATGAAATGAGTGCGAAGGTGAGATCAGATGTTTTTTCTCGTTCGCACTCATTGAATTTCGAAAAAAGTCATGACTCTAAAGTCGTCGTGTAATAGGGCACATTCAGATCAGATCATGTGGATAGTTAAATAAGGCTTAATTATTTTTTTCTACGAAGTAATTGATTTGTTTTAACATTACGACCATTGATTAAAAGCATTTGCGTTCCTTCTTTAATTTCTTTAAGTTTTTGAACATTTTGGACCACCCTGCAAATAAAATTATTTAATTTCTCATCCAAAAAGTATGCAACAAATTTGTGTTTGATTTTCTTTTATTTATAGATTGGCATCACTTCCCAGTAGAAGATCAAGTCAAAAGTGACAGTGACATTTCTCTTGACATTTTTTCGTTTATTTTTATTTATTTTTCCTAAAAAGTATTTTCTCATTTTCTGTAAAATCTAGTTCCTCATCAAATCAATTTAAAGTAAACATAAAATAAAAAAAGCATAATGGAACTCGATCCAGACATAGTTAAAGAATTCGAAAATCTCATCATCCCCAGTGCAAAACCCACCCAAGAAGAACTCAACAATCCAATACCAGCTGCAAATAAAAAATCCCATCCCACCTTCCAGACAATTCCCAAATTCTATTACAAACCACCCGACCCATGCACAAACAACATTCGCCAGAATCTCCGCAAAGAAGCACACTCGCTCTTCCTCCAGAAACGCACTCAAGAACTCCTCGATAATGAAGAACTAAATTCCCTCTGGGAGATTCTCGAGAAATGCAGCTCCCAAGTGACTCCGATGGGCCAACAATTAATTGGCTACGATGACTATCTCAAAGTTCGCGAGTCCGTGAGTGCCAAATGTCGCAAATATCTCACCGCCACCCTCTTTGCCAAACTACAGTCCTCCTCCGGCTATCCGGCCAAAGTCGAGATAACTTCCGTATTCAATTACACGATGCGCAAAGTTTGGCTCCAACAAGGACGCATCGGTTTGTCGGTGTACGATTACAACGGGCAGGGGTACCTGCGGGAAATCGACATGGAGAACTACATCATTGACATCATCCCCACTCTGTCCCAGCTAAATGTCGTCGAGCAGTCCTTTCATAGTTTCTACGTGTGTACGGTGGTGAAGAAGTTCTTCTTCTTCCTCGACCCACTGCACACCGGCAAGATTCGGATTCGTGACATTCTGGCATCGGGATTGTTGGCCGAGTTGTTGGAATTGCGCGACGAGGACGCGCCCAAAGAGAGTCAAGAGATGAATTGGTTCTCTGCCCCTTCAGCACTCACTGTCTACGGGAATTATCTGAATCTGGACAAGGATCACAATGGAATGCTCAGTAGAAGTGAATTAGCTGGCTATGGGACGGGCACATTCACTTCGGTATTTCTGGATCGAGTATTTGATGAGTGTCGGACATACGACGGTGAGATGGACTACAAAACGTTTCTTGACTTTGTGCTGGCGCTGGACAATCGCCACGAGCCACAATCGCTGCACTATCTATTTAGAATTCTCGACGTTGAGCACAAAGGCTATTTGACGGCGTCGACATTGCATTACTTCTTCAAAGGCATCCAGGAGCAGATTCGCGCCGAAAATGCCCAGCCGGTCAGTTTTGAGGATTTGAAGGATGAAATCTTTGATATGGTCAAGTCAAAGGACCCCTACAAGATTACACTGCAGGATTTGATTAATTGGTAGTTTTTTTTCTGTTGTTTTTGTTTTGGGAATTCCTTTTATTAAACGGTTGTCATTTCAGTGGACAAGCTGAGACCGTAGTGTCGATTCTAATTGAGTTCCACAAATTCTGGGCCTACGAGAATCGAGAGGTGATTGTCTTCGAAACAAATCCCGAAGATGGAGCTCAGAATGTTTGAAATAATTTATTATTATTTTTTTTTAATATTTTCATATAAGAATTTTTAATTTTAAGAACATTCCATGATGTGTGGACATTACTATTTACATAAAGGAAAACATTGTTGAAAATTTTTTTGAAGTTTAAGAATTAAAAGTTTCAACATTTCAAGAAGCTAAGCCGTTTTTTTTTTTCTTATTGAGGTTTTTAGGGGGTAATTATTTTATCTTTGGGTGCAAAGAAGTCTTCTCGTTTCGAGTTTTAGTGTTTTTAATGGAAATTCGAATTGAACAAAATTCTTAGGGGGTGATAGGTGGATAATTAGGTAGATAAGTTCTCAATATATCAATCTCTAAAATATTTTAATGAAGAGGTCTTTTTTGATAGCTATGTAATCACGAGCCGGAATTTGACTAGGAAGGACACCTCAGCAAGTTGCGTTTCATCTTTAAGGTGGATCATATACTGCTTAAGATTAGAGAACGTCTTCTTTTCAAATTAAGCTTTGAGTATTTTACTAGAAAACCTAACCAAACTCAATCAATAAATACTACAACTTTATTTCTGTACAATAAAATAAAGCAAATCCTTAAATCAACCTTAAAATTACATCAACTGTCTGACACCAAGCTATAATATTATTATCAGGTAAAAAACGCGAGAAGTTAAGACCCTGATGTGGTAAAGGTATAGAAGGTACATACATAGGTAGGTAAGTTTACTTTTCGAAATGTTTCAGCTTAATTGGTCTAATAAATTATTCTCAGCTGGTGCTTGTTGGACAAGCTTTTATGTGATGTTTTGTGGCCATAAATGGGATTAGGTCTAATTCTTCTTCTTTTTCGTCCACCTAATATGGTTGCTTTGCTGTAACTTTTAGGTGCTGGTAACGTGGGATTTACTATGTGATATCATCATCTGGGCGTATTAATGTGTTTTAAGATAACCATATTCCATATCTAATTGCTAAAACCATTAGAAATATCAATAAGAAGATAAATTTTGTTATAATTGAAATGTTAGTTTGAAATTATTGATGGCCCCAGTGATGGTTGGACGGGACGTTTTGGAGGTTAAATTTTTCATGATTGTGTATGCTATAGAGGTCAGCATTTTTGAAGTATAAATTATTTATTGATATAAGGTAAGGCAGTCGAAAAAGGAATTTAATTCGAGGAAGCTATATTTAAATGTACTTATAGAAGGTTAAAATGATACCCAAAATACGAATATTTAATTACTAAGGTTTATGTACAAAGGTTCGGTTGAGATAACCGAACCTTTTAAGTGAACTTGTCACTTTATAATTTGAACGAATGAAATATGCTTTATTTATAGTTAAATGGACGACTAAATCTTTATTATTGCAATATGTTTCGGCAATGAATTATGGATATACAAAATTCTGCTATGATACTTTAACGAGTAATTTTTTGAAATCAAAAATAATAGCAATTATGAATAAGATTAAACTTATGGGGGCATAGGTACATGTACGTTATGTAATTTTCAAGTAATATTTAAATACAATAACGTTGGGAATCGGTGGCTTAGATCTAATGAAATGAAAATAGTTTTTAATTACCAGTAGGAAAATTATCTACTGCACGCCACTCATATATTATAAATAATAATAATGAACATAAATGCGTTGCTCAAAATAGAAGTTCATAGGTACTTAATAGGTATGCTTCACAAATGTTTTTTGATTGGCTCTAGTAAAATAACTTTTGTGTTTATAACTTCTACACAGGCTGACATATTAATTAATTTGTAGTGCACAAACTATAGAAATTAAATATCAGCAGTTTTGGTTTTAGACCGAAATTTCTTGAAAAAGCTTTTAAATGTGACGCAATGTGGGTTATTTGTTAATAATGTCATGGAAAAAGAGAAACAAGAAAATAAAAAAGAAAAACAATAGATACGCTTACGTCATAGTGTACGATTTTTTCACAGGTCTTATCTATGTACATATTATAAAATCTATTTTCTAATGCCAACATTTTTTAAAAGGTAATTGGTAGTTTTGATTTTATAAATTGATAGTTAAGGGATTCTGTTTAAGGTTTTGAGTTTTTGTGTGTATTTACTATCAAATGAAGTCTGGCAACATAGTAATTACATACAAAAATATTTTAAGGCGCCAAAACGTTATACATGAACATCTTAAATCAATCCTTAAACATTTTTTCTAAACAAAAGTCATCATCGATTTTCTATTTTCAAGTTTTTAAATATTTTTAGATACATCTACTGTAAGCATAAGAGTTTCAGTTTTGGTAAATAGATATTTTCGTCAATTTTGTGCGAATAGACTCAGACCACTGGTACTTAAGACATATCCAAAATTAGGCTATGGGAACATTGGTATTTAGCCGTTTCCAATATCGCATATGACAAAATGTATTCAGTTAAGAAGCAGACTTGTGATACATCTATTTATAATGATTTTTCAAGGTTGGGGTCAGAGTTCTGAAAACCGAAATCCCGAAAACCCAAAATTCCGAAAATCCAAAATCCCGAAAACCCAAAATCCCGAAAATCCACAATCCCGAAAACCCAGAATCCCGAAAACCCAAAATCCCGAAAACTCAGAATCCCGAAAACCAAAAATCCCGAAAACCCAAAATCCCGAAAACCCAGAATCCCGAAAAATTATATAAAATGAAAAATTTGCGCAAATTTTCCATTTTATATAATTTTTCGGGATTTCAATTTCAGGAAAAGTATTTCTAGATTTTTGATGTTCATAATTTCTGTTCTATCTTATACCTATATGGGAAAGGCAAAAATTTTGTTAAAATTTTCATCTGAAAAATAATAAGCTTTGAAGAACTAAGTAAAACATTACGAGATAAAGAAGAAAACGAAAATAAATCAGAACTTTAAAGACGTTTCCTAAATATGTTCATAGATTTTCCATATACCTTTTATATGTTTTATTTTAAATGAAGATGGAGTGCACTTACTTCGAAAATAAGTACTTCTTTACTTTATTTGTTTAATAAAACCATTCTAATTATGATCAGTTAAAACCAATTTTTTATAAGAAAAACTTAATGTACGAAATTTTTGGGAATATAATGTGCCTAGGGCACAAAACAAGCAAAGCATGATAAAAGTTAAATTTTTTTTTTTAATTCAGAATATTAAATACAAAACAACATGCTGAAGCTCGGAAGAGGGTTTAAAAACGATTTAACTATCGGAATTCAGTTAAGATTCAGATTTGTGGGACAAAACAGTAATTAATTTGTTAAAACTATTTGATTAAGTTTCAATAAGGCCGGATCCACACTATTTGGCCGATACCGATATGCTATCGCTACAATATAATATTTTTACATAAGAAAAACTGAAAGGAGCGAAAGCGTTAGTGAATGTGAATGTGTAGGTACTCATTGTGTCCTGTTTTAAAATACTTTATCATGTATCGATATCAGAACTTTAATGTGAATTTGCCAAGTAAATCTCCCAAATTTTAATCAGTAGTCATTAAATTCCAATTTTGTTCATAATTTGGAGTTGTTTCGATGTTACTCTACTTAAGATATTTGATATAAAACTTCATGAACTTAAAATTTGGCATGTACAAATTTTATATCTCATAAAATTTTTTGGCTGATTTTTACCCATATGTTTCTTGTTCATTAAGAACTTAGCTTTTTTTTAACATTTATGATTGTTTTGTGATTTCACTCCTTTTTGCAAAGATTTTACTGTGCCAGGTGAGAATCAAGCTCCAATAGCAATTCTGGGAAAATGGGTGGAGGCCACGCCCCCTGAATGAAAAATATCAGTTTTTTTATTTTTCTCTTTGTATGCTTTTCAAGTCATAACCATTCTACCAATTTTCATCTTCTACAAAAACTGGAACTGCATCATATTGATAACATAACATATAATTGATAACAATTTTTAAAAAGTGGGTAGATGCCACGCCCCCTGAACGGAAAATTATAAATTTCTGACTTTTATCTTTATATGCACGTAAGATCCTAACGCTCTACCAATTTTCACCGTTCTACAACAATGGCCTTCCCATTCTCCATATAGTTTATACAATTTTTTGACAAAGTGGGTGGATGCCACGCCTCCTGAAGGTACAATTCCAAATTTTCCATTTTTTTCTTTTAGCCTTACCGATCTTCCCCTTGAATAGAAAATTACAGATTTTAGATTTTTTCCTTTGTACGCACTACAAGGCCTACCCTTGTGCAAACTTTCAAGTTTCTACAGTGTCGGGAAGTGCTCCATAGTTTTTATGATCTGTCAGTGAGTCAGTCAGTCAGTCATTTACGTTTTTTGCGATTTGTGTAGTCCTCTATCTCAAGAATTACAAATGACTTGAAATTTGGTGAGCCACCTGTGTTTGATCAGTTCAGGAAATTTTGAAGTTTCTGACTTTATTTACACTGAAATTAGAGGGGGGCTAAAAACCACCTGAGTTTGTTCCTGTAAAAAGGGTGCATTGCCGCGAACTTGGCTGACTTTTCAGAGCACCGTTAACTAACAGGTGCACACTGTGCAAGGTAAAAAAGTGCGAGTGAAAACTATTCCCAAATTAATAAACTAATTGATTTAGCCACCCAAGGCAATTGCCTGTTTTGTCTACAGTTAGGTTCGGCACCGGTTATATCACTTTTTTCTGGTTTTCTGTACAAAACATTACTTATTGCATGTGAGCCGCACACTAAAAAATATACGTGTCTTTTTTAATGAATTGATTTTTACTCTGAAACTTGGCCTGTTGTTTCTACATATTGTAAACATATTGTATAAGCTATTTTGAGAATTAAAAAAGTATTGAATTGGATGATTTAAAATGTTAACATCTGGTTTTATATCAAAAAGTCGATTTCCGGTTTAGATTTCTTAAATAAAATATGTTGGTTGAGGTACTTCTAATTTACAATATCCACATCTCAAATAATTTTCCTTCATTTAATTAACCAACATTTTTCTTAAGAAACTTACCCTATAGGTTTCCGAAACTTTACAAGCCCATAGCTGCAGGCTTAAAAATTCAAAATCCTTAAATTTCGAGTACCAAAAGAAATAAGCCAAAGATAAACGAATTTCAAGACGAATTTTTTGTCTCTGTCCACTCCACATGAAATGTCCCATGTTATAGTCAAAAGAATATTTTGTTAGAAAATATTGTCTCATTATAATTCTTCATGCGAAATAAGACTTCTAGCTCCAGCACTTTATCGAAAACTCACAAACACGCATAAGCTGAGTTTATCTACTACTTTTCCTCAAATTCTAGTTTCTCTATATTGAATCTAAAATAACACAATCAAAAAATTCAATTCAATTCAAACTTTAAGATAAAAATTATAATTTTGCAATTTCTAATGGTAAAACGTGATATATATTTTTACCTTAAAAAAAAAATAAATCGAACTTAGAAAAGCTAAAAAGCTTCACTCTTCAATTCTTATCAAATAGAATGCAGCCCGAATATTTTTGTTTGGTAAAGGTAGGTAAACTTTTTATCGATTTTTTTTTTTGTCAAATCTAAGAAACAAACTATTTTTCTTTCAAACTTCCGTGCAAGAAGGATTGTTT
Source organism: Dasysyrphus tricinctus (assembly GCA_963921185.1). Taxonomy (NCBI): domain Eukaryota; kingdom Metazoa; phylum Arthropoda; class Insecta; order Diptera; family Syrphidae; genus Dasysyrphus; species Dasysyrphus tricinctus. Next base: position 100,935,940 of record OY992530.1, on the reverse strand, counting down.
TTCTTGTAAAAAGAAAAAAAAAAAAAAAAACACGAAAAAAGAAAACGATAACGGTGAACCTGGAAGTGAAATATTTATTATAATTATTCAAACCATTGCAGCAAACATAACAATCGTCTTAAAGTTAAGGATTTCAACAGATTCACAAACAGCTTAAAAAATAGAAGATATTTTTTACATAAGGTAACTTTATATACATTTAAAGTGTGTGTACCTAACCACCAGTATTTCTGCATCTGCATGAAGTGTAACTAAGCTACAAAATTGGAATTCAGGTGAGGATGAACTATCTTCACTCACACAAAACCTCATCAGAATGGATGCAAAACTTGTAACAATAGTAATGGTAACAAAATTTCGCTTGAGTGTCCTTAGATAACTTTTTCGCAAACGTTGATAGAGAAAAAACTATACTATATCCCGAAATATAAGACCAAAATATGCTTACGAATTGAAAGTTGATGGAAAAGACAGGAAGGTAGGTATGGGCGAGAAAAAGGACCAAAATCAGGAAGTCGGTTGGAACTACATACATACGAATATACGACGGCAATCCTTACAAGTCTCTCAGGACTTCAGGGCACACATTGTGTGATGGTGGTTCTGTGTTTTTGTTCTTTTATTTTTTTTCCAGAAAAAAATATCTCTGTCAACAATGCACAGAGACAGAAATAAAGATACGAACACAAAAGGGTGCAACAAAGCACACCATTCACAGTGCACAGGGAAAAATATTCAAAAAGTGCGAATACCAAAAAAAAAAAAATATATTTTGTAAGAGGTGAAGTTGCTGCTCTATTTTTATTTTATATTCGTTTTTTTTTTTAGCGTAGAATTCCTTCCGGATGGTGCATCGTCTCCAAAGTCTAAAGTGCTAGAAATCTCCTTTGCAGTTTCACCTACATCCTATACACCTACCTAACCTAACTGGGTAAAGGACTTGCTCATTTTGCGATTCCCTTTTTGTTATGTGCATCGGGCACACAAAGCTCGTAATGAGGTTCAATGGGATCGGTGGAAATAATTGAATTTCGTGCACTTCGACACAGTTTCATCGTTAGTGCATCGATTTTGTTTTTTTTTTGCTGCTTGCTACATAAATATCCAAAGGGAAATAGTAATGGGAAATCTATTTCAAAAGGAAGTGGCTAACAAACTTTCACAAAGATATGGTGGCTTGGTGCAGCGGCGCGGCGGTGGGTGTGTGGATTTTGTAAAAGAGAAGTGCAGCAGTATTTAATAGGGTTGGGAATTGACTTACTGGCGAAATGTATTTTTCGTCTTAAAATATTAAATTTTTTAGGTCTTACTTACTCTTTCAACGAGTCTTCTTTGATATGGCTATTATTTTTGAAAAGAAAATTAACTGTCGCTAGTTTTGAAATTAAGAGTTGAACTTTAATCCTCACTCACCAACCAAAATTCAATTTTAACCTGCTGTGTGGTTTGGTAGAAACATTATACCTTACTCCAAAAATATTTTGGATCAACCCGTTTGGGTTATAGCTTGATGTAAAGTGGACGTGAATACTCAAATTAATTTTTAGAGGCATCATTGTAACGAAGTGTTACGCTTTTCACTTCCCCCCATACACCAAACGTTCAACAATTAATCACCGATCCGTCATCGTCCATTTATAAATACACCCACCACCAGCAACATCAGCTATCAGCACCTTACATCAGCATAACATACGCCCGCCACCACCCATCGAATGATCAACAGCCAGAGCACACAGAATACCATTGTATACACTCTGATAAGCAATAACAACTGCACATTACATTCGGTGCTGCCGACGCTATACGATTTTACATTTGACCTCTTTACAATTCACACTGTCTTGTGGCACAAAAATCATGATGAGGAGGTACAAAAATCCGGAAAAGCCGAGGCTTGTTACCTCGAGATACCTAACCTAACCTAACCTAAGTTTCCAGCGGATCATTGTTTTTAGCAACTTTGATAAGCTTAGGTCCTTTATTTGGTGCATCCGTGTATCATTTAAAGAAAACCTTTTTGGCATCCGCCGTTAAATACCCGTTGCTCTCCCTTGGACTATCCTTGGGCTGGAATCAGATTCCTACCGTTGTTCTCCCTGCTTGCTCTTTGGAGTTCGTTCAGGGCTATACCCGCTGTTCTCCCTTGGACTATCCTTGGGCTGGAATCAGATTCCTACCGTTGTTCTCCCTGCTTGCTCTTTGGAGTTGGTTCAGGGCTATACCCGTTGTTCTCCCTTGGACTATCCTTGGGCTGCTAGTATTCCAATTAAATGGATAGATGAGGTCTGTTAATTTCAAATGAATATTCTGTATTTTTCTCAAAATTTTCAGCCATAGATTCCTTGATACCAGACAAGTGTCGATTGTTGACCATCTGACATCTGCATACTCAAGAATCACCATTATCCAAGAAGTGCGATGGGATGGTCGAGGCAAAAGACTGCGGAATCAATTACGGTGACTGTTACCGACAGCAAAACCAGCGTCGTTTTGGGTGTGGATTCATATAGTTAGTGGTAGATTCAGGCAAGAAGTTTTGAGTTTAAATTATGTGAACGAGCTCCACACGACTATTCGTATCAAGGCTGAATTCTTCAACATCAGTCTCTTATGCGCGCATGCCCCCACAGATGATAAAGTTGATGACATCAAGGATGAGTTCTACGAGCTCCTGGACAAGACTTATGAGCAATGCCCTACCTATGACATGAAGATTGTCTTGGGTGATTTTAATGCGAAACTAGGAAGAGGAGACGTTTTTGGTAGCACAATCGAAAGACATAGCCTGCACAATACCATCTGCGATAACGGACTCAGGTTAATCGACTTTGCTGCGGGGAAAATTCCTGGTCAATCAACCGCCAACCAGATTGACCACATTGCGATCGACGCAAGGCACTCTTCCAGTATCAAGGATGTTCAAAAGTTCCGAGGAGCAAACGATGAGGCGGACTAGACAAGGTAGTGCTATGGATATCCTGACAAAGCCAAAACAGGGAAATGCTGTGAGGTAGTTCAACGTCGGGTGGCTAAATACGCAAGAAATCACCAGGTCCTTTTCCGATCGTGTTTTTCGTGCTGTCTTAAAAAATCCTATGCCACCAAATTCAAGCATCGAGAACCAGTGAAAGAATTGCCAGGAAGCCACCAGATATGCCACCTCTGACGTGCTAGATTTCGTACGACCACCACTGTAAAGCACCTGTTCTGACAAAGAATGCTGGCAAGTACATGCAGCCAAACAGCAGGCATACAAACATATAAGGACCAGAGCTGCTCATGAGCTCTATACGAGTAGAAAAGGAGAGAGGAACACCGGATTTTCAAAAGGAAAAAGAAAGAGCATGAGAAGCACGCCATGGGGGAAAGAGGGATGCCATTGTAGGAATGAAGCTTGAAAATTTTACCAAGAAGTATAAAGAACCTTCCAGAGTTACAAGGATGATCAGGGGAATATCGTGGTAGAATCGCAGTCAGTGCTGAGGAAATGAAGAAATCATATCAAATTTTATAATGGCGATGACAAACCGAATTCCGCTGACGTGGATATTGCACCTATCAACCTTTCTAAAGTCCGTCCACCCCATCTCGATGAAGTAAAGATAGCTACATATACATAAACTTAAGCCCAATAAAGCTGCTGGAGATGGATTTCTTGACTGCACCAACTACAGATGTATCAGTCTGTTTAAAATCGCATACAATATCCTTTCTGCCGTACTTTGTGAACGCCCGAAGTTATTCGTCTAGAACCTGATGGTTACGTGTCAGTGTGGCTTTAGGCTAGAAAATTCTACCGTCGACCAAATGTTAGCAATACGACAGATCATGGAAAAAACCTAGGAGACGTTATCATCCCGGTCCTGATGTATGTTGCAGAGGTATGGACATTGATACTCACACCAAATTTTCTTATTATTTATCAACTAGCTGGCCCGCCCCGGCTTCGCACGGGTAGATAAATCTAAGTTGCGTACATAATGGGGGCTATCGTGGATAAAATTTCCCACGGAATTTCTCCCATCTTCTAAAATTGGAATTGCCGACAGTTTTCCACTGTTCCTTGCAGGTTCAAATTTTTCGATCAAAATGGTAGCCCAGTGGCCAAGGAATATTAATTGTCGATGCCGATAAGTTCCGAGAGAAACTACGACCATAATTCACGTTCCCAATTTTCGACGATGGGAAAAAGTCCGTGGGAAATTTTATTCACGATAGCCCCCAATATTAAATAATGTCAATAAATATTATAGAAGGTACCTGCTATTATTTTTAAGATTTGCTTGAAAAGATAGCACAACGTAACGGAGCAGTCAAATAATACATAAACTGGCGGATGTGAAACCAATTTGTTGGAAACTCATAGAGGCAAAGGGTCAAATCTATGATTAAATCTATTTAAAATTTAAAATTGAATATGAACATATATTTCTTTTTCTCTTCGACCATAAAATATTGAAACAAATCGATATCCTAATATTAAATGCGTTAACCCTTAACCACGTACCACCTACATACTTCAGTCCCTAAACCACCTACGTGCGTAACTGGAGACCGCTCACAGATTATTAAATTAAGGGACTATTAAATAAATAAAAAACTAAAAAACCAAACTTAAAGAAACAAACTTCGACAAAATTGCACAAAATCCTCGGTCGCAGCAGGTTCCATGTCACTTAAACCTGGTCTGGCATGTCTTCGCTATCAGATTGCTGTAGCAATCTTTAAATATTTTAGTCGCTCTTATTCGTTTTTGCAAAAAAATAAAAACACTAAATATCTACCAAATAATTACGGAGACCGCCGAACAAATATTTGTACTAACCTAGACCAAACGCGTGCACTTGTTCACTCTGCAAGCTTAAAGGCGATACAGTTTGATCACTTAAAAAAGGTATATGGATGCACTCTGTCACACGACATACACACATTGAAATATTTGAATTTGAAAATTCGTTGCGGTTTCTGAGACCGATGGGTATGTGGTAAAGGGTTAAAGATAATTGCTTGCAGGGTTGTAAAAGAATGCAATATTTTATAAAGGTAATCATTTAAATCGTTTTATTGCATTCGATCGAAAGATTTCATTCATTCACTTTGTCTTCAAATTCAGCGATCACCATTAATTTGACATTCAAATGATTGCAATTATTGCGTCTGCCTCCATTAATTGTCAAGAAATAGATTGAATGCAATCTTTTGAGAATTCATGCATTATTTTGCATTCTTTTATATTCTTTCGCATTCTTTTGCATTCATTTTCATTCCTTGCACTCACTTGAATTCTTTGCATTCATTTGCATTTTTTGCATTAAGGATATAAAAATTGATGTATTAAGTACAAACATGCATACATAAGTATGTAAATGAAAAAAAATGTACATTATGTAACTTGAAAGATTGTTAGATAAATAATTCAAAAGAATTCAAAAGAATGCAAAGAATGGATAAACATGCAAAATAATTCAAACAAACGCAAAGAATGCAAGCAATGCAAAAGAATCAAAAAAATGCATGCATTCCCAAAAGATTGCAATCAACTGATTGCTGTAAGTGAAATGTGAAAAAAATGATTGCAAACAATTCAATGTTAGTTGCAGAATTTTAAGTCAAAGTTTCGAAGTTAAGTCAATTAATGAAATCTTTAAATCGAAGTCAAAGCAGATTGGTTCTTCTGTTGCATTTTCATGCGATCATACAGTTTACATACATACATAAAGCATTTCGATTCCTTACGCTGTCTTGTATCCTTGAGCTTTTCTTCATTTTCAGGATTCAATTGAATTTTTATTGGCTAATTTCTTCGTGAGATTCCACCAATATTTCTTCACTTTTTCACTTTAATTTTTATTTGCACAAATATAATAAAATTGTAAATCCTTATAGTCTGAAACATCAATAATTACATTTTCTGACATTCAAAGCAGAGCTGGGTTTTGAATAATATATTTATATTAATATATTTTTTCACATATAAACACGAATTTTTCTCTTTTATGTTAAAAGTTTAGTGCCACTTATTGAAAACTTCTCAAATTATTCTTTAAACCTTGCCAGTAATTTTTTGAATATAACCCATGAATTTGAGCTCAATCTGTCGTGTAGTACTGGAGTCTATAGGTCATACACAGACAAACATTCATTTTTATATATATAGATAGATAGATAGATAGATAGATAGATAGATGTATCTTATAGTTATAAATTATCTTTTAAAAAAATTGTAAATAGAAATGTTCAATAAAACAAAAATTGAAAAAAAAAATTGGACATTGACACTATTTACGGTGGATGAGAACGTTTTAGGCTGTTTTGAGAGGAAAATTCTCGCCGTGATTTTTGGTCCCGTCTTCATAGATGGGGAAAGGAGAAGAAGATACCACAGTGATTTGACTGACTGTACAGCGATAAGACCTAGCCACAAAAGTGAAAAACCTATGACTAAGATAGTTGGGTCAACTAGTAGAGCGAATGGTCATCAATGCTCAGGTCCTGAAAGTCTTTGAATCAAACCCCGTGGGACGGCGCAGTAGAGCGTAACAGATAACGCACGCAAGTGGAAGAGGACCTCAACCAACTTTGCGTGTGAAACTGGAGACATTTAGCTGGAAGACGATTCGACTGAGAGAAGCTTGTTGATTGAGGCCCTGTTCCATCTTGGACTGTATTGCTAGCTTAAGTAAGTAAGTTTGTGTAGACAAAATAAAATTGCCTCTTCTGCCCAAGCGGAAGGAAATATAACCCCCCTCTCGTACGATCTTTTTCTTGTCTACTTTCAACTTACATGCTCTGAATTGTGGGCAGATTTTAAGCGAGTCTTACCTTATTCAAAAATAGGCAATGGTGTATTAACCCTTTCAGCGACTATTATAAGGAATGAAAATAAAAATCTGAAAAATTTACCGATTTTTTGTTTTATATGAAGTTGATTTAGGTCCATCCAAATATAAAAACTCAAAAAAATTAAATTTGGACCACCGTTATGTAAATTTACCTTCATATTTCAAAGCCAACAAAAATTCACTTAAGCAAGTCAAAATACATTTTTTTGGACTACCAACTCTCTAAACTTCATACTTATTCAATTTAGAAAGTAAAAACTCACTTTTAATGCATATTTCTAAAACGATATAGCCCAGAACCATGGATATCAATTTGTCAAATGTAATTATTAGTATGCGATGTACGAGTATATTAGAAAATTTACATACCTATAATATTATACTAACACATTTATGATAATTTTGTATCAATTTTGCCGCAATCTTTAATATTTTTTTTTTTGCATCCAATTCCCATTTCACTATATCATCAAGCCTGAAAATTGAATTAATTATGACTATGATGGGAATGACCTATTTGAAATTGTCATTATTTTTGCAATTTATTATAAACCTCTACCATGTCACTCTAATCGAATTGATTCTATATTTTTGCTCTTCTGACATATACATATAAAACCGTTAACTAATTATTATATTATATATAAATTTTCAATTTCAATTCAACCATCATCCAGTGATGATGCAGCTGCAGTTGTATTGAACTCCGCGGGCAAAGAATTAAAAGTGCCATTCGGATATAACTACCTGCCATCAGCAATAAGTTCGTTAATTATGAAAACACAGACCATGTACTTGTATTCATATATACCTATACCTACCTTACCTACATATAGGACCTGGATACACAGAGTGTGACTTTTATGATGCAAGCTGCCGAATTATCCCAACTATCCATATCCAATATATCCCCACACCATACCCACTCCTACTCTCAAAACCACATCCTCTTTGATAAGAGTTTTGCGCCACGCATCCTGTGTATTATAGGAAGCAGCCATATTTGTATGTTGTTGTTATGAGGATGTCTATAAAGCAGAGGTGTGCCGGTGGCTGTACAGACAAATGACCTCCTGCGCCATAATATGCGGGTGGAAAGGCCAGCTGGCCTGATGTTTAAGCTGGTTGTTGGTGATGCGGATAATAATTCGATCATCATAAATATTTCTTTGATTGAAGTTCATTTTGAGCCGATTTGGGGCCCAGAAATATTTCACATAATTTTTACTTGCTCTCTATGGGGCAAGTATTGGTTTCGTGTATAAATAAAATGGCAGGCTTCAGTTGAACATAAAATAATGATAATGGAGATATGTCCTAAAGAGTGGTTTTAATTATATCTATCTCTAAAATCCCGTGCGTCATCTGGTTTCCGTGCGTTTTTGCGTCCATGCGTTTGTATGCCCGTTTGACCATACTATGCATTAAAATAAATCCTGAACGGGTAGACCGATTTCATTAAAATTTGGTACACAGCATTTTTGTATATGATTCAAAATTTAGAAAGCTCATCTAAGGAAGGGTAGCTGCCATAAATTTCTGTTTTTATTTTTTAAATCTTTCTCGTAAGAAATCCATATTTTGGTACTTTTGAGTTTTTTTCACACTTTTCCCAAATTCCGATAAGAATGTACCTGTAAAGACCCAAGTACTTCTAACCAATTTGTATCTTCAAAATGCTTCACCACATAATTCTTGGGATACTAGGGCAAGTTCGTGCGATCCAGCCGTGCATTTTTGTTGACATTATAATGAAGGTAGGTAGGTACATATACGTGTACTACCTGGAACCAATAACAAATCTACAAATAATATAAGAGACATAATAATTATGTCCCTCTGGTCGACTGGCAATATGGCCTTCTTCAGTGTCAGTGGGAATATAACCAAGCTAATACCAACATACGGGCTAAAAGCAAATAAAGCGATTGGACCAAAAATTGATTGTCCTTTTTCATATTTAAAAAGTCCTCAAAATCAAAGCTTCCCAGCATTGATTTCGTGGCAGTGTTAGTGAGATGGGTATTTTATGGTAGATGATTATTATTATTAATTGGTGGGTGGGATACAGTTCATGAAATATTCAACAGGAAATAAACTTTTCGATGGGTTTATCCTCATCTTTTTAGTATTAAAAACAGATATGACTGCTGCTGGAAAGCTTTACCTATTCCTGTCCCTATACCTATAACTTTAAATCCTTTATACATTTTCATGCTTAGATGTTATCTACATATACTCGTATATATGCGAATGTGAATTCAATATAAAATATTGATTTGAAAAGTTTTGACACAAAACTGGATTTTCTCCAATGTAGACTATAGTTCTTCAGGGTACGGGTCATAAATATTAAGTGGATTATAAAATAATAATTATAGCTTTGTCCTTAAAGTCAGAAATTCCAACGATCTATCAATGGGTTTTTCTTATCTTAATTGCTAATGACACACATTAATTCAATTATATGGACACAGCGAGGAATTTTCAGTCCCGATCTAAAGATTTGTTATCAATCACAGACAAGCTGGGACCCCTAAAGGGGTTAAAATTCTGTTTTTTTCATAGTTCCTCGAAAACTGAAATTTTCTTTTAGAAAAGGGTGAAGGTAGAAATTGTAGCTTATGTAACTCTACACAAAAAAGATTGATATACTTTTTTCATACAATCAATAGATTCAGAGAAAATCGTGCAAGAACTTCATGGTGGAGCAAATTTTGTTAAGAAATTTATTAAAATTTCATAAATCGATCGAATTTTTCTGTACGATTTGTCTTTGGCTACATCTCCCCATTATAAAACCAAATTTTTGGGGTAGCCGGGGTAAGGGGAAGGCCGCCATCTTGAAAAGGAAAGTGATTTGGTTTTTTTCAAGAACTTGATAGAATTTCATATAACAACAAAATTATGAGAGAATAACATTTAGTCAATAAATAATTATCTAAAAAATGAGCTATTAACCAACCCTGTTGGTTAGTTAGTCTTGAAGTTATAGCGTTTCAAAGTAGCACTTGTAAGAAGGATGAATTACAGTTATTTGTAAATATCTCAACATTTATAATTTTTTTAAAAAAATTAATAAATTTATAACGTTGCTCATAAAATTCTACACGAAAAAGATTACGACACTTTTTTTTTTCGTAGGAGCAACAGATTTTGAGAAAAACGGGCACAAACCCTACTCATTAACTCTTACAGTAAAAGCTCTTATTAAAACGTTTCTGCACCATAAAAGAAAATGAGACTCAGTACTCACGACCTTTGCAGAGGATGCAGCGACGAAGAAGCATATGAGGATACCTTACACTTCCTTTGCCACGCCCAGCACTCTCTGTCATTTAAGAAAGAAACACCTAGGAAGTCATTTCTATGACGACCTAATGGAATTTTCTGGAACTTCGGCTAATAGCCTTCTAAATTTCATCAACGCCTCTTGGCTTGACTGCTAACACAACACATATGAAGGTTTCTTACATTAAGTGAAACACAATTTCCTAGGGTATCACAACGGATCTACAAAAATCTAAGTGTGACGGTAACGAGATTAACTGTCAGCCCTTCTACCTTACCTAACCTAACCTAAGACTTTGATCATATGGTGTTAAAAGATGGTTCGATGAATCAATTTTGAAATTCACAGGAATATCGAAAATACATTAATCTGTAAGTCTGCATGCTAATATTAGTCACACTCACACAATACGGCCAATAGCTATCTGCCACTTTTATCCAATCATAATCCTCTCCTAACTTCCTCCAATTTTTCCTATTGGGCTGGATCTAAGGTGGCTAGGTAATAAAAAATAGTAGTGCAGTCGTTAACGGAGTATCTGGATTTTGGCACTTTTCAGATCAGCCAGCCCTTGCTGCATATGCGAATCTCTATGCGGAGTCTTTCTTCGCTACTGGTGGGCTCATTTATGTATACAAAAAAACAAAAACAGGGTAGTGGTGAGACCGGTTCTCCTTCGAAAACACAGCACGGCATCAAAGCTGTTTGCCGTCACTCCTAGGATATGGTTCAGTAGGGAGATTGTGGTTTATCATGGTCGCCACTTGATACAAAACCAGCGAGAGAAGTAAAGCGGTAGAAAAACCTTATTTCAGTAGTGGTGGGGTTTGTGAAGATTGATCCTTCCACTACAAGACAGAGTGAACCTCTCCCGAGTACGTCTAGAGAGGGAGTCCAACTCTTGTCAGGTTTGTGATAAATGGCCTTCCACCGCTGGAGTGAGTGGTCGTCACTTTTGAGCACGCTTCATAGGCCGTAAAAAGACGGCTATAAGGTCAGTTGGAGAGCTCCTAAGATCCTCAAGAATTTTGGTAATAAACTGGAGGTCTAAAGGAAGCCGGAGCTGGACGCCAGGATAAAATGGGCCCAGAGCATTTTAGCAAATGCGCAGACCAGCTCCACGTCGAACCGAAATAGTTTTCTGGGCAACACCACCCTGGTGCCAAAACGGCACAAAGTGCATAACTCCAGCTATCTCAATTGCGGAGTATCTAAGTCTTATAGTGATTTCCTAAAAAATAAGATCGGGATTGTGATTCAGGAGTTAGGTTAATGTCAAGATTTAACCTGATCAATGGCAGGTGGTAAAACTGAAACTCTCGGCAGGCTACTTGCGTATCATGAAAGAAAACCCGGGAACACCTCCATTCACGTACGATGACGGTTGGCATCAAGGACATGACAAAGTCATCGTTTGTGATTATCAAAGATCGTGTGATCTGTATTAGCTTGCTGTCATCAGGTAAGGCGAGATATGCTCAAGTGCGAAGCTCGAAGTTGTTACTAGGAAAAACTACCCGTGAAGACCTAGAGCCTACAATATAGAAACTACCCGAGCTATCTTGCATGGAGAAAATACTCCAGAGATACCAGTCAAACAAAGCAACCCCTCATTACCGAATTTTGACTGGAAGGTCGCACAGCTCGAGGAGGCATGGGGTCTATATGGAAGCACGATTATCGTGATTAATAAGGCAAAGAATCGATAAACCTGTTACTACATACTCATTTCCCTGGTAGCTCCCAAAATATCAATAGCTCCGACCAATGCTGTTCAGATATGAATCCAAGCTATCCACGAGGTCGGATTAAAAGGGACAATCTGCAATGGGTGCTAAACAGCTTCAAACTATAATAAATGAAAATCTACCAATTCTGGGAATCTAACTTTACTAGTTGCTTAGTACTCCTTCACTTTTTTCTGCCTTGGAGAGAGGTCAAGGTTCTGTTTATACCCAAAGCAGGCAAGTGTTTCCAAATAACCCCGAAAGATCTCGGACCCATTATGCTACATTTCCGCCTAACACTAATCTGAGATTTAATAAGATTTACCTCAATTCTTCTTTAAATCTTGAAGATTTACCATACAAATATATTTCATTAATCTTGGAGATTAGAAATTAATCTTATTAGGACAAATAGTATTACAAATCGAACTAACCTATTTTAACATGATGCTCAACGATTCATTTGAGACTCGATTTAGTTCTGCATTGTTTGACACGAATAAGACATTCTGTCTCTATCGCACTTCATAAGAAAAATTAAAGCGCCATTTGCATTTTTGAGTGTTGTCAGATTTAATCTTTTTTAAATCTTTTTGTGCGGTGGAAACACCAAAAAGATTTATTTAATCTAAGCTGAGATAAACCTCAGGTGGAAACATAGCATTAGTCTATCATCATTTCTTCTTAAAAACTTTGAACGATTGATCGATATCCACTAAGGAACAAGCAGAGGCACGTGATTTTTGTTAACTGCTCGACATGCTTACTGCAAAGGCAAATTGGTGGAAGCTGCTTTACATAATCTAGTATGAACCATCAAATATTCCCTCCGTTATAAAGATTACACCATGGTTGCTTTCTTAGATATAAAAGGCATTTTTAATAATGTCGACACATCTGCAATAGCATCTGCACTGACATCCCTAAAGGTAGATGGTTCGCTTGGTGAATTGATTAACCAAATGCTTACTAGCACGGTTATCAACTCCATCCTGGGCAGCTTTTTTGCTAGAAGGTCTGTCAGTAGAGGTACACCGCAAGGCGGTGTCTTATCTTCCCTTCTCTGTATTGGTAGTAAATAAGCAGCTTATATGCCTGGAAGCAGGGGGTTCCAAAGCACCTTAAAAGAACTCTAACAAAACGCATTAAATAGGTTAACCAATTGGGTTTGATCGGTGTGGTCTGGATATCAACCATCGTAAAACAGAACTTGCTCTATTCTCAAGCAAATATAAAATCCCTCATGTAGATCATCTTTCTATTATTAACATTCAGTGAACAAGCAAAATATTTTGGTTTTATTTTAGTAAATTGCGACAAGTTTAGCAAAGCATCTATCTGACAACTGACACCCCTCCATATTTTAAGCAAGAGTTTGTTCATCAAGTAAAGTACACCGCTAAAGCAAAACGATGGTTTTAGTTGGTCTCCAACAAGACAACGAGATTCTTACGAAAACACAGCGGAAAATATTCATCGACAGTTTCACTAATTCAATAAAAAAATATCTTCTCCTTCAAATATCCATCCATATCATCGGCATATCCTAGAACTTGGACAGATCTGTAAAAAAAGACTTCAAAGTGCTTTTGCATGCCCTGCGAACTATTTGCGCCAGAACGAGATTGAAAAACTCAGACATGACACCGCATCTCCTTGCCAAAACATGTTTACAACTAGCCCAGTTTCCCAGGATCTCAAGTACTCACAGCAAAATGTTAAACTTTTTAAATAGTTATAACATAATTATATTCGCTGAAAATATGGATTTCTGGTCAAGCATACAGTTATTAAGTGTGAATCAGAAGTAGAACTATAGATATGAACAAATTTAGTGTATTATTGGTATTGCATTTTCAAAAGCATTTTAATTGTATTTATCACTCAATTCTACTATCAATGTTAAAACTGATAGTGGTGTTTCATGACCACTTACTGTAAACCAAGGAGTTCCACAAGGCTTTGTTTTAGGACCGCTTTTGCTTACACTGTTTATAAATGGTCTTCCCGAGCTCCTATAAGAGCACGTCTGTGAAGTTAGCAGGGCAACTTTCACCCACGCAAATGGGACCTTGACAGGAATTTGCAGTTTTTTTTTAATTTCTATTCCCGATTTTGCAATAATAATAAGGGTGTAATTGAGTGACCTGCTAACTTCACAGTGAAGTTAGCAGGTCACATGGTGTATCTCAGCAACCAAGCGTGCTATGAACTTGTAGTAAGGCTCCAAATTTGCAGCTTTTTTTGCATTTCGATGATAGGCTAGGTTTGAAACTTGAAGTCCTCAATTTGAAAAATTTCATACTAGCCTGCTAACTTCACAGTGAAGTTAGCAGGTCACATGATGTATTTGCAGTTTTTTTGCATTTCAATGATAGGCTATGTTCCTAAATAGAGGCCCTCAATTTAAAAAAATTCCCAAATTTGACTTCAATATGAAGTAAGTAGGTCAAATCGTCTACCTCAGGAACCAAGCATGCTAGGAACATGCAGTAAGGCTCCAAATTTGCAGTTTTCTTGCATTCCAAGAATAGGCTAGGTCAAAATTTTGAGGTCCTTTTCTTGAAAAAAAAATTCCATACTGACCTGCTAACTTCACAATGAAGTTAGCAAGTCATACCATGTATCTCAAGAACCAAGCACGCTAAGAACTTAAAATAAGGCTCCAAGTCACTGTGAAGTTAGTAGGTCAGTATGAAATTTTTTTCAAAAAAAGGACTTCAAAATTTTGACCTAACCTATTCTTGAAATGCAAAACCACTGAAAATTTGGAGCCTTACTACAAGTTCCTAGCACGCTTGGTTGCTGAGATACACCATGTGACCTGCTAACTTCACTGTGAAGTAGCAAATTCCTGTCAAGGTCCCATTTGCGTGGGTGAAAGTTGCCCTGCTAACTTCGCAGACGTTAGAAGATCTAATAGCAAGAATTAATGAAGATCTATTTATGATAAAACTTTGGTCCTGTCTAAATAAACTTAAACACAACCCTTCAAAGACTTTAGCGATGCTATATTCAAGGAGTGATGTTGATGGGCAAATTTAAAGTAAGGCTTTTCCAAGGAACCTAAGAAAATTATGAAAGTAAAATTTGAATCTGGGATGCCGAGTACCTCATGGTTGGCAATAGTGGTTAACATGTAAGCACATGACCTTTTTTATACTTGAACGGTATTCCACTATACTATACCTAACCTATACTACATATAGCTCAACAACACCACATCCGGTTGATGTGCTTTTATACAGAATTTGGATGTCAAATTTTCGCATGATAGAAACAAAGAGTTCCGCGGAAAGTCAAGAATAACCGATATAATGTACTTATGTACCTATGTACATATATTTATATTTAAACAGTAACATCAGAGTCTCTGTTTATTTGTGTTTGTTTCTATACTATAACCTTTTTATAACTCTTGATTGTACATTACACAGTCATTCGTTTAAACTTTAATGAGGTTATGAAAAGTTTACATCCGTTTAATCAATACATGATATTTTGCTTACGTCCTTTTTGCTTGACGAACATAAAAGAAGAACGAAAAATCCATATATGTATGTAGGTATTGGTAAGGTATTATAAGAACAGGTAAAGGTAATATCTATACTGCGGAAATGTGTTGAGAAAGTTTTTTCTTCATGCGGTAAATGCGGGGTCGTATGTCAGCCTAAATCGTCCACTTTATAACAGAACTTTTGTACTGGTTTTCCATTTTTGTTTCGATGGCTTTGTTTGCGTGTGGGAGAGTGTTTGAGTGTGTGTATGTGTGCATGTGGTTTATAAGGACTAACTATATACATAGCTATGGTGTGTATTTTGCAGAGTGAGAAGTTTACTGGAAAAAGGAGTTTCCGGTTCAGATTTATAAATAATTTTACAAATGTTTTTGTTTGTAATGTTTTTATGTTAAAAAGTTTGTTTTTTTGTAACTCCCTTATCGTCTGTGGTCAAGTGTGGAAGCCAAGTTCTAACGGGTTTTGAAATTTTTTAAAAGTGTGGTTATGTAAACAAAAGGAATATATTTTTGTGAAGGCGTATACAGTACATAGGTATATGCTTAGTAAGAGGAAAAGCATAATGTATCCAGGTAATGCTGAGTGACTTTGGTGGTTTAACTTCGAAAAGCCACATCGCGGAGATATGGGTAGGTATATGTACATTATGATGCATAGGTATGAAGAATTAATAAGCAATAAGCAAATACATCGTTTAGGTAGTTCCTCAATGATTCTTAATCACAGCGTATGATGCTAAGAGCGTCGATTTTTGAAACTTCTTTTTAACTTCAATTTTCTTTAATTTTAAAAGAAATTAACTCCGGAGCATATTCCCTGAGTTCCAAAATAAAATGCTAGTGTTCTGCAACTATTAGGTACAGCTGTGAAAAACTGTTTTTTTTTTTTAAATATCTTTGAAACGAGGTGCATTCAAAAGGACCCAAGCATCCACAGGTCTATGTTACCTCAATAGAAGGGGGTTTCAATCCCTATGGACGGTTTTTGGGGGCACCAAACGAGAGAAGGGGGGGAGGAATAACGTCTTTGGTGGCTTAGTTGGAAGATATAGCCTGCACGATACGACCGATAACGAACTCAGGTTAGTCGACTTTGCTGTGGGGCGAAACGTTGTGGAAGAGCCAGAAATCTGTTCTTTAATCCTTCATTTGAATTGAATTATTCGTTTTAATAGTTTTCAAAATAGAGTATTTCAAAATGACGATTTTTTTTTTGCATTTTCAAGAAGCTGCCTCAAGCTTGCGTCACATCCGAATCCTCAGTTTTTTTAATGTGAGCATCCTTGGGGGTCACTTAACATCCCCTCTTAATATCTGATGCGCTCGAATATGTCCACGTGACTGTTTTTTTTATCATTTTTGAACACCTGCAGACGCTCCCCCGACCGATGAAACGGTATACTTTACTAACATTTTTTTCTCTCTATCATCAATTCTTCAAAATCCAAAAGGTCTCCACGATGCTCGAGTAAATCCACATTTAGCATCGTGGGCTCCTTTACTATAATGGTCGCAAAGTAAAAAATATGCGACCATATTTTGAAAGACCATATACCCCAACTTAACTTCTGAGCAAATAGAAACTGTGATGTCAGAAGTACAGAAACGTTCTTTTTTTTTCTCAATTTTCAAACCGGTGGACCGCAGTTTGAAGAACAAATTTTTTTTCGAATTTACCGAAAATGTACTGCTTGAAACGTCAACTGATGGTCGTGGAAGACCATATGAAAAGCCTTTTGGAGAATGCTGTGAGTGAGCTAAAAGGTATAAGAGAGACCAAATTAGAAATGTATTTACTCAAGAAGAGATAAACTATGCGGCAACATCAGAAAGCTTTTCTTCATCACATTTTCACCCAGATATAGGTAATGCTCTTGCATTATTTATGGACGCAGAATTTTCGGAGCACCAATATGAAGTAAGTACTATGAGACATGCCCTTTAAGGACAAATGACATGGAGGTTTTTAATGATAAATTGCTGGATGCAAAAAACAGGTGCTATCCTTTAGAGATAAACATTTCAGAAAGCTCAGCAAGTGTGAAACTACAAAAATTGTTCGACCATACTGCAACAAGGTTATTAGAAAGAAAGACAGCAGAAGAGATGACCAGAATTGAAGGAGAGCCTTTAACACTATACACCAAATGGGGATGTGATGGTGCCTCAGGACAAACCCTGTACAGTCAAAAATTTGACCATGAGGAAGCTTCGGACGCTAATATGTTTATGACATCTTTTGTACCAATTCAATTGAATATGAGGGATAATAAGAATATCATTGTGTGGAATAACGATCGACCAAGCTCTACAAGATACTGCAGAGCCATCCATTTTTCTTTTGCTAAAGAAACTGCAGAGATCATACGAGATGAGAAGTAAAGAATTGACAAGGAAATCAGTTTTATCTCAGACGATAGTTCAAATGGGTAATCTTCAGTTCACTATCAACCGCGAACTCATGTTCACAATGCTAGACGGGAAGACCGCCCAATCTGTGACAGGAACTCTTGCAGCTTCTTCCTGTTTCATATGTGGAACTACAACTTCGGAAATGAATAACCTGATACAAATAAAAACAAACCTGTAAACAGGGAAGCTTTGAAATTAGAAATGTCTCTTCTCCAGACTCTTATAAAATTTATGGAGTGTATCCTCCATGTTGCCTACAATTTGCCATTTAAAGCATGGAGAACTAACAATAAGACCCCCCAAATTAGAGATGATCAGAAGAAAAAATTCAGCAGGAATTTCGTGAAAAGCTGGGCATTATTGTTGATGTTGTAAAACAGGGTACGAGGACAAGTAATAACAGCAACACATCAAGAAGGTTTTTTGCGAACCCAACCATGACATAAATCACTGGAGTCAATGGAAACCTAATTCGGCGGTTTGCTATTTTTCTTGAAGCAATAACATCGAATGAAAAATTAGATTTAAAAAAATATGCTGAGCACGCATAGGAAACTGCACAACTTTTTGTTGAGAATTACAAAGGATACAACATGTCAGCGACCGTGAATAAGATTTTGATCCATGGAGGAGATATTATTAAAAATTGTGCATTTCCTGTCGGATCACTCTCCAAAATAGACCAAGAATGTCGAAATAAGGATTATAAAGTCTACCGCTGTTTTCATTCGAGAAAAAAATGATTTCAGTTCAATATCAAAATCCTGAATTTTTAGAAAAATTTTAATAACTTTTTTTCTACTTATTTTTTCTTAACCAAATATTTACCAAATATGTATAAGACTAATTTAAACATGTGGGCCAAATTTCATCAAAATCTATTTAACAGTTCAGATTTTACAGACTTTTTTCCGTTTTCCCATACAAACCAAACCACTGTGCGGTGCACAGTGGGACCGAAGTGGAAAAAACCTCATATAAAAGTGTGTAATATGGTAATGTGATACATTTTTCTTTCCATATTTTTCATGCGGAATCCGGCTGTTATAATGATTTTATGGTAAAAATTAGCTTTCAGCCGAAATAAGGGGTTATAACGGACCATTGAAATTTTGAGCCCTTTAAACTGATGTTTTCTATAATTTCTCCATCTCATGGGTTATTATTTAAAATGTTTCCTTTAATATACTATTTGAATATATACCTCAAGGTTTCTGATGAGAAAATAAGTTACCCCATTTCTTCGATTACACAGATAAATCTACCCAAAATTTGGACTTTGGGTATACTTCCAGACTTGAGTAGTCATACAAAAAAAGCTCCACCTTCCTAGGGTCTTTTTCAGCTTTTTTCTGGTAGTTCTGATGGTAATGAAGATCGTGTTAAAATTTCATCACCAGATTCTACCAGTTTTGGGATCAGTGAATAAAAATTCAATTGAAGAAATAAGATAACTTCTGATTGAATTTAACCGGTTCAATATAGACGCGATTTTTTTTCCACAGAATTCCAAACGGATTCTGAAAATTCTTTTTTTCTTCTTCAAAAATAACTTTCAATGACTCCAATCCATTTTTTCTTCTTTGAGAAATCGTTACTTACTTTTTGTGCGAAACTGGAGTCAGCTTCCTAAAAACCGAGCCGGCTGGAAGAAGCTTGTTGGTTGAGGCCCTGTTCCACCCCGGACATTAGTGCCACCTTAAGTATGTAGGTATCTAAAAAGTCACTTACAGCTTGCCATTTATACACATTTGAACACTCAACACTCCACCTATGGAGATTTTTCCAATTTATATAAACTGTTGCAACTGGCAAATGGAGTACAACGAACTTACCGATTTTCTACTCAGTGTTGGGTGTCAAAATATGCTTCTAGTTGGAGACTTTAATGCTCGAGTAGGAAAAGAGCAACTAGCCCCTATCATGAAAGGAGAATTTCAGTGTTTTTCCAACGTTACTAGGAAATCTAAGGATGAAATTACCGATGCCAAGGGCAAACAACTTATTGAAGCATGTGATTCTTTCAATTTGTGCTTGCTAAATGGTCGATCATCAAGCGATATGAATGGGGAATTTACGTTTGTAAAGGGAAATGGATGCTCCGTTATCGATTATGCACTAATTAATGGCATGTGGCACGAACTGATACAGGATATGGAGGTGGCAAGTCAGCTTTATTCAGATCACATGCCTCTTTCTATCCAATGTATAACAAAAGCAAATGCGCCTCCTACGAAAAATCTATCGCTACTGCCAAAACTTATTTGGAAAAACAATTGGATAAATGAGTACCACCGGCAACTGAATGAATGCGTCACAATGCTGGAAATAGAATGGGACAATGCTTTTTTTTACCCAAGTTTTCTGACAAGCATGATTAAAAATATAGCACAAGAAAAGACTTACAACAATAAACTAGTGAAAAAACAACCTTGGTTTGATGAAGAATGTTCTAAAGCTAAGAAGAAGTCACTTGGATCCCTCAATCTTTTTAGAGAACTAAACACGGAATTAGCGAAACAAATTTATATTGAAGCAAATAGTCATTATAAAGCAATATGTGAGCAAAAGAAGACTTTATATTTTAATGGAATGGCAAGTGAAATAGCGGATATTACCAGCAGCAAAGAGTTTTGGACAGTTGTGAAAAAACTCAACGGAAACGTATTCAAAGTAGGCAGCCTTTTTGAAGTAAATACACTAAAAAACCATTTTCAAAGAATGCTTAACCCAGAGGAACCACAAACTCTGTATATGTATGCAATGCCGCAAGTATTTGATGATATTTTAGATCCACAATTCAGCATGGAAGAGCTTTTTGTAGTGCTAAGAAAAGCCAAACAAAATAAAGCACCAGGAGAAGATCGAGTGCCCTACGAGTTCTATCAAAACGCTCCAATCAATTTCCTTGAAAAAACCCTTAGAACCCTTAATTATATATACAAAGAGGCAAAAGTACCAGAAGAGTTTCAAAGGTCTATTATATTCCCAATATTCAAGAAAGGTGACCCCAATAACGTAGCGAACTATAGAGGAATCTCATTTATGAACACTATAGCAAAAATTTTTACTGGACTTTTAAATACACGACTAACGAAATGGGTAAATGAAAATAGAAAGTTAAGCCAATTCCAGGCGGGATTTAGAGAAGGTTATTCTACTGTGGATCAAATCTTTAATCTAACTAGTATAGCGCAAAGCTACTTAAACCGGGGAACAAAATTATATGCATTTTTTATCGATTTTCGTGCGGCGTTCGATACGATCAATAGAAACTGTCTATTTTACAAGCTTTCTAAAATCGGTGTATCAACAAAGTTTTTGAATATCCTCATCAATCTATACAGTGCCAATAAATCAGCGATATGGAATGGAGATAAGTTGTCGGATTGGTTTGGGATAGAAATTGGTGTAAGACAGGGATGCTTGCTTAGCCCATTAATATTTTCACTATTCCTGGACGACATCTCAGAGAGCCTTCCTGCAGGAATTTTAGTCGAAGGTATCAGAATCACCACCTTGCTTTTTGCTGACGACCTTGTCATCCTATCAGAATCACATAGCTCTCTACAACTTATGATAAATAAACTAGAAAACTTCTGCGAGTACAATTGTCTACACATCAACACAGCGAAGTCAAAAGTACTCGTATTCAAGAAAGGGAATGGGCGTTTAGCCCGATACGAAAAATGGAAATATGGTGGAGAAGATCTGGAAGTCGTCAAATCGTACAAGTACTTGGGAGTCACAATTAATCATGACCTTTCTATGAAAAAACACTTTCAAATGAAGCTAGCAGAGTCGAAAAAGGCCATAAATTCAACGTGGAAAAATCTGATTTCGAATCCAAGGGTTGGAATACCTTCAAAAATAAAAATCTTTGAAGCAGTTATGCGTTCCGTAATGTGCTATGGTGCCCAGGTTTGGGTAGGCAAATACTACGAAGACGTAGAGAAACTCTTGCGTTTCTTTTTGAAAAAAACTTCTACGGCTACCGTCATCGACACCCAATTATATACTTCTAATTGAAAGCGGCATGTCACCCCTCTTTGTTTTCACACTTAAACTTTCCATGAACTATGTGACAAAAGTTATAAATGAGGAAGATGATTCACGCCTGACCAAGGTTCTCGTTATGAAGGCGCTCAGAGCGAAAACAATGTTCTTTAAGGACTGGGAAAATGTTGCATTGAAGTACAACGTCGTGCTGGATCTACGTGAAAACAATATTTCAGAGTGGGGAAACATCACACGAAAATTCGTACTGGATGTGGAACAGGCTATCAAAATGGAAAGCATATCGCAAGCAGAAAACTCAAGAACTCGTTTTTTGTATCGGCAACTCGAGCACCAACAGATAAACTACCTGAACACTGGCCTTAGTACTGCACAAATTTCAATGGTAATCCGAGTGCGAGGAGAACTACTTAAACTCAACTGTATGCCACACCGCGAAGATGTTCCACTACGTTGTTGTCTATGCAATACTGGAGAAAACGAAGACGTGATGCACTTTCTTGGTACCTGTCCCATCTTGAAAGAAAGTAGACGTTATCACTATGGAGTTGATTCTATGATGATGGAAGATATAAGGCACGTACTTAACGATAGCGAAAATTGGATTAAACTTGCTTCCTATTGCCATTCTGCTCTCAACTATAGAACAAGAATAATAGATGAAAATTTTTAATTATTTAATTCTCTTAATTATATGTACTGGTAAATCTACTCTCATTTTTCGTTATTTAAAATCTTGCATTTTGAAAAATTATTATTAAATTTGTTGTAGTTTCTCGGCAGACGGCCAAGCCATGCTTAAATGTACTAAATTTTAAATAACCATTGTAAATTTTACTAATGATTAAATAAAGTACCGAAATAATAATAATAAAATAATAATAACACTCAGTAAAAATTCCAGATGTCAAGATGCAAGATCCATTGGTCAATTTTTAAATTTGTTACATATTTCTTAGAGATGAACCGAACTTCTTAAGAAACAGAATTAATTTAAAAAAAAAATGCACCAAATAGCAAAAACAATTTAATATTATAATTGAAATTGAAAACCCCTTTAGTATGAAAGAATTTATCCACAGGTTGTAATAATTGAATAACTTTTAAGGGTTAAGAAAAGATTTCCAGATATAAAGAAAAACATTTAAAGCAGTTAAAAACAATACAAGCAGAGAACAGAAAGAATTTTCAAGAAGGTACCTTCTTGAACAAAGGGTAAGCTTTGATGCAAACGTTGTTTATTAAACATTATCCTTAATATTTATAACGGTTAAGTTTTGTAGAAATGAGATTAAACCCAACAAGTTAGTAATGTCGTATTGTGGTTTGTAGTCTGGAAAAAAACCCATTATACAAATAATGGTCAGTAGTTTTTCAGAGCAAGTTTTTTTGTTGGTAATAGAAATTCCTTAAAGTATGTCGAAAATATTTTCTCAGGGACCTTGTGTGAATGAGAAAAAGGCATTTTTGAATCAATTACCAACCCCAAGTATTTAAATTAGTCCATCACCTTAACTTTGAAATATTTTTCACTACAACAAAGAATTAAGTTCACAACAAAATGTCCATCAGGATGAAATACATTCGACGTACATTGGAGAGTAATTAATTTGAATTGAGAGTGTATTAAGGTTCGGGAAGGTACCTATTGCTTACATCAGAATATGATTGTACAGACAAGCTAAAAAACACGATTTTCATTTTAGAGAAGGAAAAAAACGTTCGTAATAAACTTAAATCCCAATTGATATAACTGAAAAGATCCAAATGACTATTTGACCCATAAACTTATCCAACATCATCTGTTGGTGCTTACAAAACACATTTAATATTTAAGGAATAAATTGATCCTAATACCATTGTATATAAATTCTATAGTATTCTCATGAAGAAAAAAATCTCGTGGCCATCTATGCGTCCAAATGTAATACTAATTTTTGTTAAGGGATCTCGGTAAGGCGATCACAGCGAACCTATCGACCAAATGTCAACCTACAAAATCGTGTTTCATGAGAATACTATAGAGTGGATATACAATGCTAATACCTACTAGACCGAGAGCCCACATCAGATTATGGGTGTGAGTGATAGCAAAAAAAGAAGTATAGGCATCGAAAGCTTCAAAAAATCAAGGTCTTGCAGTTCACAACTGGGGCCTTTGCGAGAAACAGTGCATCGAAAAAAAAAATATGAATGCAACTTCGAAAATAATCCTTTTAGCCGAAATTGGTTTTCATCCTTCCCTAGATAATCTCCTCGGATCACATATCACGGAATCTGAGACCATTTGAGTGTATAGTTCCCTCTACCGGACCCTTTAAAAAATTCAATATTCTAAGTGAAAAACGGTTTTTTTAAACAGCCTGACAGAGCGAATTAAACACTCAAATGATCTCAGATTCCGTGATATGGGAACCGATGAGCTTATCTAGGGAGGGGTGAAAACCAATTTCGGCTAACACGATTATCCTCGAAGTTGCATTCATATTTTTTTTTTCGATGCACTATTTCTCGCATAGGGCCCAGTTGTGGACTGCAAGACTTTGATTTTTTGAATAGCCTTCAATGAAGCTTTCGACGCCTAAACTTCTTTTTTTTGCTATCAATCACACCCAAAATCTGCTGTGGGCTCTTAGTCTATACTACTAAAACCATATTATATTCAATTTTTTTCATAAGATAATATTTTTTTTAGAACCCCTTTAATATTTCTTATTCTTTTCTCGGAGTCCTTACACTTTTGTACGTTCATTACAAGAACCAGTTGACTACTAATAATCCTTCTAAGCAGTTGTTTTTATTTTTTTTAAATAAAATACAGCCAAATATTTTGTATGGTCACCCTGTATTGAATAATGATTTATAACCGATTTACAGCACTTTTATTGAGAACTTTAAAATTAACTCAAATCGACAATAAATCACTGCTTGGTGTATACAAGAAGATCCTTTTTTGCCGTTTCATTGAGCCTTACCGACACGAAAATGCCAATTTTCATTGATTCTGGATTACAACCGGACGTATAGACGACTATGATGCCATCGACAAAGAGTGAACACAGAAAATAAAAAAAAATGAGAGGAAAAAAAAAACAGAATCACAATGATGATGAAGATGATGAATTGGTAAAGTGAAGTGAATGGGGAAAGTGCCTGCAGCCACTTGTATTTTTGTTCTCCATCCGTGAAGGATTGGCTTCCGGTACTTATGTGTTAGCTAACCAGACCACAATAAGTGGTACTTGAACCATTGCCAGAAGCCCAGAAGGCAGGTGAAACGAAAGTGAAGCAAAACCATTCTCGTTTTGTGTGGAGGAGTGATTTTCAAGTAGGCCTTACCACTTAAGAGCGAGGAAGAAATAGAGAAAGAGCGCGAGAGAGAGAAAGAAAGAGAGAGAATGAATTGGCAAATGGTGGCACAAAAAAAAGTGTGGTACTTGCAGTATAGAATTTGAGTTCTTTGTGGGTAAAAGTTCAATCATTATTACTTTGTGATTTTTTTTTCCTTTTTCAATTTTTGTTTTAATTGCAATTTGAAAGTCGAATATAGGTAAGGAATGAAGTTGGTTCCCATGAACTTTTAAATTGCTTTGAGTTTGAATTCAATAAAATTTTGCACTCCATAGCTTGGATAAATATTTAACCTTGAATAAACCTTCGAAAAGGCTGCAACAGAACAATGCTTTCTGATTTATTGCTTTCCTAGATTCTATTCAATCTCAATCTATTCGAATGCAATAAAATACTTTTACTGCTTTGAAATGATGTGATGCCCTGAAGGTGAATATTTTTTATCGATAATTGAATATGTACATATAATAAATGAAATCTTGAATCAAAAAAGCTTCCAGCAATTAAAGTACCGACTGGTTTTTTGTTTAAAGGCTTTATATAGAATTGTTTTCTATTGTTTTAACAACATAAATATTTTGTTTTAATCAAAAAGTCTATAGTCAATATGAACATCAGTGGTTCATTAAAATATTTTTGAGAGCATGATTTTGACCCTTAAGCTGTTTCTCTGACAAAAAATTATATAATTTGAACTCCTTTACAAACATCATTAAGGGCCCTCCACATGAGCTGCGAAGGCGACAGTAAATTTGTTTGGACTCGCGGTTTTGAAATATGCGACAAATATGCAGGTACGTTGTGTTTTACTCTTATCATTGAATTTGAGTGTAGGTTCAACATTTTGGTAAAATAGCCAGCTAGATATAGTTGGGGTACAGCTTCGTCTTCATTGTGTTCAGCCTGTTATTTGCTCATATTTTTTCAGCTTTTCTCGTAACGTTTTACTTAAATTTCCCTTGCATACTAGGAAATTCTCGTTAAATCTGCCAAAAAATTCAGAGCATGTAGGTGGGAAGTAGACAAGAAAAAATCCTACGGGAGGGGGGTAATATCTCTCCTCACATGGTCGGGAGGCAAAATTTAATAAAATAATTGCATAAAATAGAAAAAAAAAAATAATTACAAAATAACGGCAACGCTAACAGTAATGTTTTGAAGCTTTTTGAAAAGCAAAAAGTCCATTCTTAAAAGTTTGTTTTCAAAAGTATTTTCTCAAACTCAATACTTTGAAGAAAAAATATTTTGTTTTTAATTCTAAGTTCAAAAACAGATTTTGCTAAAATAGTTTATTAAAAGAACTTTATTTGAACATATACTATAAAAATGGACTTTCCAAAAAGCTACAAAACATTACTGTAAGTGTTGCCGTTGTTTTGTTTCTATCTATGCAATAATTTTAATAAATTGCCCCTCCCAGTCAAGCGGGGGGAGATATTACCCTCCCTAGTAGGATCTTTTTCTTATCTATTTCCACCTAGATACTCTGAATTTTTTGGTAGATTTTACGTGGAGATTTATTTTACCCTTTCAGCGACCATAACGGATGAAAATAAAAATCTGAAAAAGTTTGGGAGTTTGTATTTCTTCATTAAGAGCCGATTTAGGCCCATCCGCAATTACGTTTTTTTAACGACCACCCTAATGTACCTGTTCAAAGTTTACTTGAGAATGTTCTTTATTCATTTGACATTTAAGTAGGTTAAGTAGTTATATAACAATTATATAATAGTTTATGTTAAGTGTAAGGTGCTGCCAATGCAACATCTTCCTTTAGATATTAAAGTTTATATAAAATTAAAGTTTAATATTTTATGAAAATTCAAAATGATTCAAATAGTTTTTGTTTTTAGAATTTAATTTAAATACAATTTATACCATTAAGGTTTATAGTTAATTGGCCAGTTTATATTTCTGAGATCTCAGAGGGCTCAGAGGACTCTGAAATATAAACACGATTCCTCACAAAAATTCCTCACATTTCCCCTTAAAAACTGAGACTGAAATTTTTTGGATTCGCTTGCTCAATTATATTTTGTCACAGTTAATTACATAAGAAGAAAAGAAAAAGAGAGATGTATTGACTTCTATTTGAGGAATCCTGTTTATATTTTATCCTCCGGCTCTGTCAAAGAAAGGAGAAAAATTACTGAGCGCTCAAAAAATATAAACTGGCTAAATGTAAAATTTAATGTCGAATTCCTTACAACAATTTCAAATCGATTTTTTTTTTGTTGGTTGTAAGGAACACACAAAAAATCAAATTTTTCGTGTGGGATTGTGTGTGTGTCATTTGACAGTAGCTTTGAAACAAAAAAGTAAACAAACTATGCGCATACAAATTTGTAACAAATATTCCAAAGTGCATTCAGTTTTTCGCGTCATTTTGTTAGATTAAAAACATATACATTTCCAAGAAAAGTTGCAAAAATAAACAGAAAATAGTTATGTGGCCATTAAAGTAAAAAAAACAACCCAAATTCATCCAAGAAACACATCATTCGAGAAACACATCGGCGAGCGCGCGATTTATATCTTTAATTGACTTCGGGCACTTTGAATCGAAGTTTGTTGATATTTTTATAACTTCTAACTGACCATTCACTATTTTTTGATGAATTAAAATTAGTTTTAATGATTTATTTGCTTTTAATCTATTTAAATGACCGACGAACACTTAAGAACATTTGTTAAACCCGCCGCAAAATACTTTCAACCTCAGAGAAATGTCAAATCTTGTTAGTGTGTGTGAAATCGATTTGAAATCTTGCTGAAAATGCAAGATTTGTTTTGACAGAATAAAATCGATTTTGTTTAGAAAAAAATCGATTCTGTTTAGAAAAAAATCGATTATTTGGTTGTAAGGAATTCGACATAAGTTTAATATTTAAAAGTATTAAATTTTTCAAATTAATTAATATTCTTATTAAGTTAATCGGAAGAAATTAATTGGAATGTTTAGTTGTTACATCTCAAATATTGCCATAGACTTTTTTCCCGGATCTTGTTATTATAGCATCACTGGAACCTCGACGGGCAGGAATCTTCACAGTTTTTCTGGGGTCCGTAGATGTTTCATTTGCTTCCGATGTAGATGTTGGTGCATTGACGTCAGGTCCCAGGTATACCTCAGCAGAGGTCGTCATCTGTAAATATTTTAAATAAGGAGCTTGAATCAAATGAAATCTATTTCTGCGAATAACTCGCTTATCAGTTTCAACAAAATAAGACCTATGTTGAACTTTTTTAACAATTTGCCCATGTCTCCTGAGATCGGTTACCCAAACAAAGTCTCCTGCCTTTAATTCCACCAGTACTTTTGCTCTGTGTCGTCTATCATAATTTGATTTATATTTGTTTCTGTAAATTTCTTCCATTTTTTGTCAGGTTTCTTAAATCTGGTGTCTCAGTTAAATTTACATCCGGAAGGTTGTCACGTAGTCTCCGTCCAAAAAGTAATTCTGCGGGGCTAAGTCCATTAAAAAGTGGTGTATTTCGATATGCTAGTAGTGCAAGTTCGACGTTTCCTGGATTTTTCTTCATTATATTCTTGGCTATCTTTACAGCCGCTTCTGCGGCTCCGTTCGCTTGATGAAATTGAGGGCTGCTCGAGGATATAGTGAAAGACCATTCCTTCGCAAAACGTCGAAACTCGGACGAGTCGAGGTTTTGAAATTGTGTCCCGCTATTCGTGAAAATACTTTGAGGTACTCCATGTCGGCTGAACGTAGCTTTGCATACTTTTATCACATCTTTCATACGCATGCAAACCAGTTCTTCAATTTCAAAATATCTAGAATAACAATCAGTTATTACAATAAACCATTTATTTTCTAACTTAAATAAATCCATAGCAACTTTTTGCCATGGGTAATCTGGCAAGTTTGATGCGACTAATGGCTCTTGTTTGTTTTTTGAGTTCTGGACACACGCTGGGCAACTCTTCACTTTAAGTTCAATGTCTTTTGAAATTCCTGGCCACTACATGGTTCTCCTAGCTCTTATTCTCGTTTTACTTATGCCTAAATGTCCTGCACGTAATTTATTTAACATCATAGACCTTAAATTCTTTGGAATAACCATTCTGTTACTTCTTAATAGCAAATCATCAACTACGCTGAGTTCGTTTCTAACAGGATAGTAATTTTTAATGTCGGAAGTTAGTTTAGTCTTTTCTGGCCATTCAGTTCTTACGTATGTTTTTATTTCTTGACATTCCTTATCCAATAATTGTGATTGAATAACTCGAACGATATTTTCGTCTTTTGTATGAATATTCTGTAATGATATCTCATGTATGTAAGCTTCTATTTCTTCCTCCAATTCTCCTGAACCAGAACCATCGTCAATGGGCATTCTCGAAAGACTATCAGGTGTGAATAGATTTTTACCAGGGATATAATTTATGGAGTAGTCATACCTCATCATTCGCATACGAATGCGTTGAAGCCTTGGAGTGAGATCATCTAAGTTTTTAGTTTTTAAAATTTGTAAAAGGGGTTTGTAATCCGTTTGTACAGTAAAATTTCTGCCGATCAAATAAGTTTTTAGTTTGTCGCATGCCCAAGCGATTGCCAATGCTTCCCTTTCAATATTTGCATAATTTTTCTCAGCTCCAGTTAAGGTCCTTGATATATATGCAATAGGAAATTGATCATTTTCCTGCGTTTGCAAAAGAACAGCGCCTAAGCCTCGTGAAGAAGCATCGCATGCCAAACTTGTCTCTTTTCCAGGATCATATATTTTCAGACAGGGGGGGAAATCAATTTTTCTTTAATTTCCTCAAAAGCTTTCTCCTGGGCACTTCCCCACATAAAAGCATTTTTCTTACAGAGTAAGCTTGAAATTGGTTCTACGATTGATGATTTATTGGGTATGTACTTTCCAATGAAGTTAACCATTCCAAGAAATCTTTGAACTTCCTTAACATTGGTTGGTGCTGCCATTTCTTGAATAGCTTTTGTTTTTTCACTGTCAACTTTTATCGACCCTTCCGAAATAATGTGTCCTAGAAAATGTATTTTTGTTTTACCAAACTCCGATTTTTGTCTGCTAAGTGTAACACCCCCTTGTCTTAATTTTATGAGCACCATCTCTACTAACTCCTCAAGTTCCTTCACATTTTCAGCCCAAATAAGGATATCGTCTACATGGATTATACAATTTTTAACTCCTAAAAGCAACTTTGACATTCTTTTTTGGAAGTACTCCGGAGCAGAAGTAATACCGAAAGGCAACCTCGAGAACTTAAATGTTCCAAATGGAGTAATAAACGTCGTCAACTCTTGAGATTTTTTCGATAACGGCACCTGCCAAAATCCACTATTTGCATCAAGTTTTGCAAAAACTTTTCCTCCAGCTAACTGTGACAACCAGTAATCAATTCCGTGTATAGGATGCATCTGCCTTTTGACACATTTATTAAGTTCTGTCAAGTCAACGCAAATTCGAATCCCTTCCTTTTTAGGAACAACCACCATAAGTGCGCACCAGTCTGAAGCCTTTTCCACCTTATCTTTAAGTTCAATTTCGTATTCCTCTTTAAATTTACCCAGACCTCCAAATACGTCCCTAAATTCCTCAAACCAGTTCCGTTTTGTTACTCCAAATAATTTTTTTATTAGACCTAATTTTTCTATTCCAGATGTTCCCAACAAAGGTGTTATTTTATCCGTGGTTATGTATATTGTTTCCTTAATTGTGGTTTCTTCATATTGTAAATTTACAGTCGACTTCCCTATTACGTCAATGGCCTGGTTTACGCTAAATAATTTTGCTGCTGTTTTTTTTTCACATTTATTCCCTTCATATTTTTAACTGCATGCCATGGTACTAACGTGACATCAGCACCCGTATCCACCTTGAATTGCATACGATCTCCATTGAGTCATAAATTAACTGACCAGCTCTTAGTTACAGCACCTACAAAATACTCCTCATCATCGTCTATCTCATTTTCATCTCCCTCGCGTACCTCATTTACTTTTTTTGTTCGGCACTGCTTTGCATAGTGTCCTATTTTTTTGCAACTTTTACAAACTATATTTTTGGCTGGGCACCTATCGTAATCATGACACTCATACCCACATCGCATGCACCTCTGAGCTTTACTTCGTTGATTTCTATCCTGAAATGCTTCGCTTTTATTAATTATTAATTTATTCTCAAAACGTCTAACTCTATTGACTGCCACAGGCGAAGTAGATGAAAGATCTTTTTTCTGTCGGTTTAATTCTTCTTACTGTCTAAATGATGTCACAGCCTTCTCTAGAGTTAGACTGGAGTCTAGTTGTAACCTATTGCTCAAGCCTTCATCCTTCATTCCTACAATAAGAGTCAATAATATCATATCGTCGTGCAATGCTCCCCATTCGCAATGTTTAGAGAGAGCATGCAGTGCTGTGATGAATTCTTCGCCTGTTTCCTCACCTTGCTTTCTTTTAAGAAATCTTGCACGCTCATATATAACATTTCTTTTTGGTATAAAATGTTCCTCAAATTCTTTCTTAGTATCACCATATGTAATTGGGGATGGCGTAAAAGAATTATAATAGGATATTTACCCGAGATTGGTCATTTGTCTCGTGTAATCCATTTCCCATGTGGTACCTTTCAAATCGTTTAATCCATCTCTCCCAGTCCGAAGGTATAAATTAAAATTCTTCTGGAGGGCTGAGTGTCATCTGCCTGCTGGAACTAGCGCTTAAAATTGGTGTCGAATTTCCTTGCTGCTTCTTATCGTCTTCTTTTGGCGGCATGACACGTGCTTTGTGGCGATGTGGGTATAGCACTCGATAGGAATTTTAATTTTTGTTGGTATTATTAGAGATTTCTTGCTTTTTAATAATAAGTTAATTATTATAATTATTTTATAGGTACTCGTTTTTAAAAGCAGTTTAGAATTGGTAATGTAAAATATTTCTTTTAGTTGGGGAGAACTTAAATTTCCGCTGCCACCATGTTCAAAGTTTACTTGAGAATGTTCTTTATTCATTTGACATTTAAGTAGGTTAAGTAGTTATATAACAATTATATAAAAGTTTATGTTAAGTGTAAGGTGCTGCCAATACAACAGTACCTACTCTTGTTTGCTATTATCTACACAGTGTTTCCTTGATGAAACATTTTAACACGGATCAAGCAATTCCTTTCAAAATCCAAAAATTTTGGACAATTTTTCATTTTATATCGATTAGCCGATATCGATTTCGGGATTTTTTTTTCGAAATTTTGGGGTTTCGGGATATGTTTATGGAATTTGGTTTTTTGCAATTTTTTGGGTTATTGGTATTTCGCAATTTTGGTTTTTGGGGGTCCTGAATACAATCTATTCCAAAGACGTATTTAAGTACCATTTAGGAGATTTGTGTTGATCTGAAAAATGGATATTATAGAGATTTCATCAGAGAATTCGTGTTGTCACCATTTTCTGTTTTTGAGATTTTAGAATTTGGTGCCTACTGTATTTTGAAATTTTGGGTCATTGGGATTTCGGAGTTTTGATTTTTGAGGATTCTGACACCAATCAATTCCAAAGACGTATTAAGGTTCCATCTTGGAGGTTTATAGTGTTCTGAAAAATATGGATTTTGTTATTTTGGGCTTTCTGTATTTTGGGTTTTCACGATTTTATTTTTTTTGTATTCTGTCCTCAATCCATTTCAAAGTAGGTGCCATCTAGGATAGCTTTCCAGTGATCCGGAAATTTGGGATTTTTTGGGGATTTAGGCATTTTAAGTTTTAGGCTATCCAAATTTTGGGTTTTTAGGATTTTGGGTTTTTAGAAATTTGGTTTTTGAGAATTTTGACCCAATTCCATTCTAAGCACCGCGGTGCCATCTATAACAGTTCTAAAACCACGAGGATGAGACTAAGAAGTTTGAATGTAAATTAGTAGGCTCTGTTTTAATTCAAGCTCTAAAAGAAGAGGCCAAAAAATCATAGCTGGAACTAAACAAGCTTTAAAGGAATAAGATACAAAAACTGAGACTGGGGCTGGCAAATTTGTTTGTTGGCTGCGTTTCTTCCCAATCACTAAGAAAATTCGACGAGAAAACGAGTTTGGGGCTTAAGAATTTATTAGATGTTTTCCCAGGCTTCAAAGAAACTGAACAAACCAAAAGTTTTTGGGGCTACTATTAACACGAAAGCTGTATTATTTTCAAGCCTCTAGCTGACTGAACGAAAAACCAAGGTAGGGAAAAAAACAGGTTGGAGATAAGTCGGTATAAATGGGCATAAATGCTGTGTTTTGTTCAAGAGCCCTTAGGAAAGTGGTTTAAACAAACGAGGTTGGTTCAGCAAATTTACATGTTAAAAGTAATTGTGGAATGGCTACTTATACAGAATGTTTGCAGGGGTCTTTTCTGTAGGGAATTTAGTCACCTTTTTGTGCTTCATAAAATTTTCTTCTGAGATTCATAATTTTAAGAGTTAGGTACAGAGGTAAGAAATTTCCTTTTTCCCAATTGTTGCTACTTAACTTTTTAACGGCATCTACAGGCCAAAAACTGACAGAAAAGACAACTTTTCGACACTTCAACTCTAAAGGCAACCAACATTAAGCCAAGCTTAAATTAAGCCAAGTATCTTAGCCCAGTTCCAGCGGAACCAACGCAACTCTAGTTAAAAAATAACTTTCATTTCCAACTGTACTGTTTCTTGTGTACCTACTTGAGATTTATTTGAACTTTACTCTGATAGAATGAAAATTGAAAACATAAGAAAAATTTGGTACACACGTCTTTTAAAAACCAAAACTATTTCATTTAATTAGATTTTCTTGAAATATTGAACAAAAAAAAGCTTAGAAATGGTAGGATCAAATTTCTATTTAGCAAAAACTGTTTTGCGTCATATTTTCTCCACAAGTATCTTGCATACAAATATAGCTATTAGATTTTAGCTGGTAATTTGAGAGAAATGTGGGAGCAGAGCAATTTGTGTTCTAGGCTTTAATGTACAAACCCTACAAAAACATTCAGAATGAAAAGAAAGATATTTATTTGAATTTCCTTTAAAAATAGCCTTACAACTTTTTTGTGCAGTGTGCCGTTCCTGACTTATGATAGGTTAAAGTGCGTTTTGCTTTTGAAATATCAAGTGCAATAATCTAAGTAGGTATAGATCATCCTATCTATGGGTGGGATATACCATCAGACTACGAGTGGACCTAACTCTATGAAACCTCTATACAACCGATCTTTAAGAAGCTTTTGTTTTTTTGACTTTGCTAAAGTCGTAAGCATTTTCAAAATGTAAGAATTTTTAGCGAATTATAATACCAAAGCGTTAAATAATAGCTTACATAACTTCGATGCTTGAATCATCTTCAAAACTATAACCACATTTATACTACAGTTCCATCTTTTACATAATACTCATTTAAAAAGTGTTATTACTTTTATAGAAGATTCAAATAGAATTTCAATACGCCCGTCACATATGTATGTACATACCTTCATTTATGATTTTTTTTTAAATATTTTCCTTTCAAATCAAAAAAAGGATTCTTCATGAATAAAAGTCAACGAGGGAAAGTGAATTGTAAAAAAGGAAACTTAGGAGAAATTAACTTCTTCCTGCAACTACGTACATATGTACATACATACCTACTATGTACATAACAACCAAAAATTATAATAAAATGATAAAGCTATGTCTACATATGTATGTATATTTTTTGTACCAAGGCTATTGTACGTCCATATGTATCTCCTCATATGCATACATACATAATATTAGAGAACTTACGTTCATTATACATCTTTAATCCATTCATATCCTGCTGAGACAATCTTTTCACCAAGCAACGAACATTTCATTTTTTATCAGACTCCACACATATACATATGTACATATATACATTAGGGTGGTCGTTATATGGGGTTTTTTGAGTTTTTTCATTTGGATGGGCCTAAATCAGTTCCGAATAAAGAAACAAAATTCAAAGTTTTTTTTTCAGATTTTTAAACAGTTTCATCAAAAAAATAATTTTTATTCAAAATTTGTAACAATTTTTTGCCAATATTTTTCATCAAACAAACTTGATTTGAAAATAATCCATAAGAATGGACTTCTGGCTTTTCAAAACAGCAATAAAACAATAATGTAAGGTTTGCCGTTGTTTTTTTAATGATTTTTTTCTATTTTATGTAATTTTCTTATAAAATTGCCCTTCCCTTCCAAGTGGGGGGAAATATTACCCCCCTCCAATTGAATTTTGTTCTTATCTACTTTCAACCTATGTATATGCTCTGAATTTTTGGGTAGATTTTACGGGAGTCACGTCGTATGCCAAAAAAGAAGGGGAATTTTAATAAACCCCACAGTGACAATAGGGGATGCAAATAAAAACCTTAAAGATTAGGGATTTTTTTTTCTTCATTTAGAACCGATTTACGCCCATCCAAAATAACATTTTTCTTAACGACCACCCTAATATGTGTACAAACATATACCTACACATTTGTTGCCATTTTATATCTA
Source organism: Dasysyrphus tricinctus (assembly GCA_963921185.1). Classification (NCBI taxonomy): domain Eukaryota; kingdom Metazoa; phylum Arthropoda; class Insecta; order Diptera; family Syrphidae; genus Dasysyrphus; species Dasysyrphus tricinctus. The sequence goes on along the minus strand of OY992530.1, from coordinate 100,900,291 downwards.
AGGTTAGAAGATAACTAAAACAATATTCATATGTATAGTGAAATGGATAAAAAGAAAAAAAAAAGGAAAAAGTCAAATTGAAAAGGAAAGGACTAAGGACACAAAATATACAAGCGAGTAAAAAAGAGTCGAGATATTAGGAACATCTTTTGCTGTATTTTCTTTTTACTGCACTTTATACCTTAGTTTTATTTTGTTGTGTAAAAGAAGAATGGAAATAAGTTGATGCGCTGAAAACCAGTTCCGGATTTAAGCCAATTGGTTTCGCAAGACTTGTTTGGGGCCCAGTGATCCCCCTTGCTACGGGCCTGCGTTTCAAGAATAAATGCTTCTCATTTAGCCGTTCGGGCTCGGCAAAAAATTGTAGATCCCTTCCATTGCTGCCAACAACACACAGGAATGGTTGAAAGTGACTATGCCCTGGTTCTCCACGAGTTGTTGCGTCACCAAATTTATTTTTGTGTAAGAGAAATACAACATCTATATTGAGCAACTTCAAGGTTTTCCTTAAACAAAAAACCAACATTATGTGCATAGATAAAATAGTAAGTACGTATTATGATATTTCTGCTTTGAAGGTAAAACGAAAACTAGTGTAAAGGTCTCCATTCAACTGGAAGGTCTCCCCACTGATGTCGCCAGTCTTAAAAACCTCTTCATAAAATATCATGATTTTCTTAATTTGTCTCCCCAAAAGGTGGCGAATGATCTTGAGGCCTTGGGACAGTATATTACTCAAAGCGGATTTCACACCTTCAACGTAGCAGAGCTGACCATGATAGATTTTTTCGTTCCTAATGTACTCCCAACCTCCACTTCTTTTTCCAAAAACCTCCCTTTTTCTTTCTACTATCAGAATGTAAGAGGCCTTAGTTCCAAAACTCAGTCAGTTTTGCAACAAACTCATGCCTTACCCTTCGAAGTATATGCACTGACTGAAATGAATCTTATCCCCAGCATCAAAAATCAAGAATTGTTCCCTTCTTCATTCAACGTTTATCGCGATGATGATATAAACCGACCCACCAATGATTGCCCTAGCCGTGGTGTCCTTCTTGCTGTAAAAAATTCTATAGACTCTTCCCTTATTGCCATATCCTGTTCCCCTATTCTTGATTATGTATCAATTAAGATCTCACTACCCCGAAAGTCACTTTTCGTTGTCTGTTGTTACATCTACCCATCGAATCCTATGAACTTGCAATTAAAACGATTGATCATATCACTGATTTATGTGAACCCCATGATGAGATCCTTCTTTTTGGTCACTTCAACCTTCCTAATTTAAAATGGACTCCATCAGACGATCTTTCGTTTTATCTTGCCTCCAATCCCACATCTGCCAAAGAATGTCTCTTCTTAGATAGCCTTGCTGATGCAAGCCTCTGCCAAGTTAGTGGCATCTCAAATTTTATGGGTAGGCAACTTGACCTTATTTTTACAACAGACCCCATCAACTCCTCTGTATCACCTAGTCCCCTTTCTCTATCAACCATCGACAACTTCCATCCTCCCCTTCTTCTCTCGTTCTTTCACGATTCTCCATCACAGTCCACCCCCCCTACGAATATATCTTCTTACGACTTCCACAAAGCAAATTTTCGTCTAATCAATGAATACCTTAGCAAAGTCTCATTCAATTTTGATAAATTAACCGTAAATGATGCCTTAACTCTATTCTACAGAGAAATATTTTACTCTATTTCTCTTTATGTTCCTTTTTCCCGCCACAAAACCTCGTCTACTTCTCCACCTTGGTATAATTGCAACCTTCGCTCTCTGCGGAATAAAAGAAATAAGTTATGGGAAAGTTACCTCCGCTCTCGTTCGCTTACTGACTATTCTAACTATCTTGGTTCTTATCTCCATTTTACCGAGCTATATAATTTCCTTTACCAGCGTTATCTAACGGAAATGCAATCCAACCTTATCAAAGATCCTAAGTCATTCTTTCAGTTTGTTAACTACAAAAGAAAATCCGATGGCTACCCAACCACTTTCTCTTTCAATAACGTAACTTCGAGTGATCCTAGCACTATTGCCAACCTTTTTGCCACATTCTTCAAACAATCTTTTGCTGATGACTCCTTTGTTCCTGATTCTGCCTATTTCAATTATCTACAAAGTTTTTCACTTGGACCGCTTCTCCCTCGAACTGTCAATCCCTTTGTCATCGAATATAAATTGAATCAATTAAACGATGAATTTAATCCGGGTCCAGATGGTCTCCCTGCCATACTTCTAAAAAAATGTTCTTCCACCCTCTCTCTCCCTCTCTCAAAAATTTTTAGCCTTTCCCTAAATCAAGGACAGTTTCCTCAGATATGGAAATCATCTTTCATAACTCCTGTACACAAAAAGGGTCCGAAGAGCGATGTTAACAACTATCGTCCCATTGCTAAACTTTCACACATACCCAAACTCTTCGAAAGTATTTTGTATGAAACCTTAAGTTTCCACTGCAAATCTCTCATCTCCTCCTCACAACATGGCTTTCTCAAGTGCCGGTCTACAACCACTAACCTTGTTGAATTTGTGTCCTACACCCTCTTAGCCATAGAGAAAGGCTACGAAGTTGATGCTATCTCAACAGATTTCAGCAAAGCCTTCGACAAAATTTCCCATAAGCTTATTCTTTTCAAACTATCCACTCTAGGGTTTGAACCATCTTTGTTAAAATGGATTTGTTCTTACCTTGAAAACCGTTATTACAGCATTCGATTCAGATCTGCCACCTCTTGCCCTTTCTTAGCTACCTCCGGTGTCCCCCAAGGCAGCCACCTAGACCCACTTTTATTTATTCTCGCTATTAACGATATTGAAAGGGTCATCAAACATTCTTCTATCTCTCTGTACGCCGATGATACCAAGTTCTTCAAGACCATTTCCTCAACACATGACTCTTCCCTTATTCAACAGGATCTTGACAGTTTTTCAGTTTGGTGTCTAAAAAATAACTTGGAGCTAAACGTCGCCAAATGCCAATCAATCACTTTTTCACGCAAACGTATCAAATCTCCTCCCCGTCTTTACTTGCTCCATAATCAACCCATACCCATAGTTGATAATATTCGCGACCTTGGCATTTTATGTGACCCAGAGCTTAATTTTCTCACTCACATAGACGATATCATTCTCAAAGCAAACTCAGCGCTCGGCTTCGTCAAAAGCTGGTCCAAAGAATTCTCCAACCCCTATGTTACCCGGTCTTTATATATATCATTTGTTCGTCCTCTCCTAGAATATGCCTCTCAAGTTTGGTCCCCTTACCAACTTACTCACATTTCAAGAATTGAGAGCATCCAGCGTCGTTTCTTACGATTTGCTCTTCGAGGTCTATCGTGGAACAACCCTCTGATCCTGCCTCCCTACCTAGATCGCCTTAAACTAATAAACCTGAATTCGTTGGAAGAACGAAGAGAAATCTCAGACATTCTCTTCATTCATCGACTTCTCTCTGGTTCCGTAGGCTGCAAATCGCTTTACAACTCTGTCTCTTTTAATACTTACCCTCGTAATACACGTAATCCTCGTCTCTTTTATATACCCACCCACCGAACCACTTATGGCTCCAACGAACCAATCTCTCGTATGCTGCGGGCTGTTAATTCAAACATGTGCTCCTTCGACTTTAACCTAAGTACTCCTTCCTTAAAAAACCGACTCCTGAACCGCTCAACGCCTCACGAAACTTAGCTTAAGTTCTTAGTTTTTAAGTTAGATTAAGAATTAGCTTGTATTAAGCCGAATAAATGGGGGTTTTGCCCCCACCAAAATTAAAACCAAAATTAAAATTTTGTAGCTATAAGAAAAATCGTTAAGAAAAGTGTGTATACGCCCCAGTGGACCTCTATTTTTAATTTAATTAATTTTTTTTATTCGTGTATTGATTTTTATTTGAGTTATTAATTGAGTTTAAGTTTTTCATTTGAGAGATACCACTTAATTTTTGTATGTTAGGTATAGGTATTATTAATTTGATTTCAATTTTAAAGGAAAATTTATTCCTCTCTTTGTTCTGAAGTAACTTTTCAAACTATTTTGGAAACTCTCCACAAAAAAAAAAAACCATAAAAAGTTGTCTAAATTCTTATAACCATATTATTGGTAAAATTATATTTACATTTATGTTTTTATTTTTTTATGAATGTTTTGTGAAACGATAAACACATTTTATTTGTTACTTGTATGGAGCCATCTCAAACTTCATAAAAAAATTATTTAATCATTTGTTCTTAATTTACTGAAGATTATATTTTTCTTTTACTTCATGAAATAATGAATAGTATAAATAGAGGTGGCTTAACCAATATCTATATCTTCTCCTGTTATACCCACGCCTCGTGCGCCAAACTTTATATAAAACAAATTCATTTGTAAGTAGTGCCGAGTGAAGAAAACAAACCTAAGGATCCCACCAGCACTACAGAAGAAGCTGCAGAAACGAGTTGCAATTCGTATTCCTCCAACCTGCCTCGAGAATTCTCGCTTAAGCCACAGATATGGTTTTTGTAAATCGAGGCCAAGTGAAGTGGTAACGCAAGTCTCTGATGCTGTACTAAAACCAGAGAGTAAAAACAAGTACGAGAATTTAAAAACCTTAATTATTGAGCATTTTGCAGACGTAAAATCAAGAGACTGCTCTCTAAAGTTGATCTTCGTGATATGAGACCATCACAGCTTCTTAACGGACTCAAGGACCTAGCAGATTATCAAATCACCGACGAATTTCTGTAATCGCTGTGGTTGCAAGGTTTGCCCAATGCCCACTGAAGAACGCGCCATTTTACAAGATTCAAGTGAAGAGCTTATGGCCTTATCAAAAGTAGCAGACAAAATAATGGAAGTTGGTGATTTTTCCCATGCGTCTAAATTAAATGCAGCCCAATAAAAACCAAGTTATAAATCACCGTTTTATGCTTCATCAAATGAAATGTCTTTGCAACAACTCAAACAAGAGATTAATTTAATTGGCAACCAGCTCAATCAACTAATAAGAAAAACACGTGACGTTGGTAACAATCGCAGCCAAAGTTTAAGTTCTCATCGTCTTTTTTTAATAGCAGTTCGTGCCCACGACAAAGAAAATAACTTCTGTTGGTTCCACAACATGTTTGACAGTGAAGCAAAAAAGTTTCGTGAACCTTGTACCTTCATAAGTGAATCAAAAAACTAAAACCGATTTCGTGGACCAACGCCTTGACAAGTAAACAACTTGTTGGCCATTGGCCAACAGAAACTAAGAACAGTTGTTTTCGATTCATTTAAAAAAAATTTCGTATCGATAGCGGAGCAGACATTTCTGTTTAGCCCCCTTCGTACCAAGATCATTTCTCACCATGCATCGAAGACCGCATTGTTCGTGGCAAACGGCAGTAGGATTAATACATACAGAGAAAGAAGAATCACACTAGACTTAGGATTGAGACGAGCTTACACGTGGACGTTCATAGTAGCTTATATCACGACACCAATCATTGGGGCAGATTTAATCAGGTATTTTGGAATCGTGATTGACCTCAAACGCAATCAACTGATCGACGGCACTACAAACCTTAAATCAAAAAGTAATTGCTCTGTTGTTAATGAGGTAATTATTAAAGCCTTCGATAGTAATAAACCTTTAGCTTTTATTCAAGCAGAGTATGAAGAACTGTTTTTAAAAATAAACAGGCAACCAGCGAACATTTTAACAACAACACATCACATAGAAATTAAGGGTCCTCTAGTCTTTTCCCGCTAAGAGCTGTCCAAAAAGAATTTCAGTATTTAATGGAGCAAGGCATCTAAGAACAGCTGGGCTAGCCCATTGCACATGCAGCTCCACGATAGTGTTTTCAACGATTGACTAGGAGAGAACTTTTCACCAAATCCCTGTCCAGCCAAACGATGTGCCCAAAACCACAATATCAAAACAACGCACTTTGGGTCGTTTGAATTCGAGTATGTTTGGGCAAAAAAAAATGGTAAGTGCGTTGGACTGTTATGACGAAGTTTCCGGTTTGATTCCCAGCCGCTGCCACCTAAAAATAAAAATATGTTTTTTTCCTAGGTACTGCCCCTTGGAGGAACTATCAAATACTCCAAGAGTATCTGTTGTTATGAATAAGTGCTTCTCATTCAGCCGTTCGGAATCAGACAAAAATTGTAGAACCTCTCCATTCCTGCCAGAGCTATCAGCCTATCATCATTCCTTCTTACAACTTTAGAACGACTGATTGATATCTATCTGCGTAATGCCATAGAACCTAATCTCTTTTCTTCGGCACATCACGCTTATCGCAAAGGGAAATCGGTAGAAACGGCCCTGCACAACTTGGTACGTACTTTTGAATATTCCCTTCATCATAGAGCTTATATTCTGTTTGCTTTCTTAGATATTGAAGGTGCTTTCAACAACGTCAGCAATACTGCAATTGTAGCCGCGCTTAAGAACTTGAATGTTGACAGCTCACTTAGGGAGTTAATCAGCCTCATGTTGAGAAGTAGAATAATCAGCTCAACATTAGGTGACTTTTCTGTTAGAAGATCTGTTAGCAGAGGCACACCGCAAGGTGGAGTCTTATCCCCACTCTTATCGAACATCGTGATCAATGAACTTTTAGTTAATCTAAAAGCGGATGGTTTTAAAGTAATTGCATATGCTGATGACGTTGCCATTGCAATATCAGGAAAGCATCTTCAAATCATTATAGGAATTAATGCAAACCGCTCTCAACAATTTACTTAAATGAACAGACAAATGTGGACTAGGTGTAAATCCCCAAAAAACTGAACTTGTCCTCTTTACAAGGAAATATTAAATTCCGAATATACCTAGACCCTCCATCAATAAATTGTATCCCACTTAACTTCTCAGATGAAGCTAAATATCTAGGTCTGATTTTAGACAAAAAGTTGAGCTGGAAACCAAATATACAAGAAAGAGTCAGAAAGGCCACAGTGGCACTTTTCTCCTGTAAAAAAGCTATTGGAACCAAATGGGGCTTGTCCCCACATATCACCCACTGGCTATACACAGTGGTCATCAGACCGATACTCACTTATGGGGTGGCAGTATGGTGGACTGCTTTAGATAAAATTACTTATCGTGATAAGTTAAGCAAAGTGCAAAGATCAGCTTGCATGTGTATCAGCGGAGCTCTCCGTTCTACACCTTCCGCTGCCTTAGACATACTGCTTAACATTACACTCCTACACTAAACAAGTGTCAGCGAGCACAGCTATTCGTCTCAGAGCCATCTCTCAATGGTCCAATAACTCTATTGGCCATACTATCATTCTGAAAAAATTCGAATCAATCCCTAAACACTCCGACTACACCATCCCTCAGCCGATTTTTGGCAAAAATTTCCAAGTCACAATTCCAACAAGATCCACTTGGGATGATGAGGAATTCTTGAGAGATGAAGCAATTCATTTCTACACGGATGCCTCAAAAACTAAAGACGGGGTGGGTGGTGGCGTGTACTCAGAACGACTAAACATTAGTCTCTTTTTCCGTCTCCCTGATCATTGTAGCGTGTTCCAAGCGGAAATCCTGGCGATAAAAGAAGTTTTATCTTGGCTCAAAGAAAACGTAATACCTACTTTAAATATCCGTATCTTCTCAGATAGCCAAGCTGCCCTAAAATAACTAGGCTCTGTTTCTTCAAACTCCGTAACTACCCGAAATTGTCGATCGTCTCTAATGGAGATGGTAGAACAGTTCAACATTCACCTTTTCTGGGTTCCGGGACACAGAGATATTCCAGGAAACTGTAAAGCCGATATTATGCCTTAGCAAGATTCCTTGATGATGACAAACAGCAGATGGACCGGTATCACCACTTGTCTGTCGACGAAACAGATCTGGCCAACACTGGATTAGCTCCACAATTGGTGTCATTACAGGACACTGCCTCATAGGCAAACACGCCAATAGACTCGGCGTTTTCTCACATGATTTCTGTAGAAGCTGCATGGACAAAGAGGAGGAAGAAACTATCCCTCACCTTCTTTGCTCATGTCCTGCTCTTTCTCAAAGACGTAAAATACACTTAGGAAGTTTTTTCTTTGACGATCCAAGTGATTTAAATAAAGACGACATTCACAGTCTCCATCACTTCATTAAAAGCTCCAATTGGTTTAATTAGCGAGGATCATCTCGCAGTCTTTATGTGGTATCACAATGGGCCTATTTTGTCCTAGGTATGTCAGTAGTTTTCCTGACAGCCACCTTTACCTAACCTTACCTAACCTAACCTAACCTAACCTTTCCTACCAACAACACTGCACACAGGCACATGAATACTTGAGAGTTGAGAGTTGAAGTCACTAGTTTAACATGAGCTGTCACTCCACCAAATACATATATAACGCGAGCTGTTAAAAGCGAGATTTTAACTTGTGAGATTTTGTAGACAAACCTGTTTAATTCCTGTTTGATCCTCAGTATGCTTATGATAGCAAGATAAGAAACTTCTTCCAGCACACGGGTTTGGCCTTATGAGTCACAACTTTTTCATGAGCTTCATAGAAATATCATTTAAATTTATTTTTGCCAAGTGTGTACTATGCTTCAGAACGTGTACTTTTCTATGAGGAGCAGCGTTACCATAAAGTGCCCGATCGGGCCATATGGCCCTCTACTTTGAGCATTGGCACCTGGGCCAACCGGAAAGAGGTAAAGAGTTTTTGTTTTCAAATTTTTTTTGAAAGTGGTTAACAATTTTATTAAAACTACATTTCGTTTTGTAAATCACCTTCAGATTCAATGAAATTTTTTCTATGACGAAATTTCACCCGGACTTTGTGCAAATGGCCCCTCAAAAAGGTCCTCAATATTTTCTTCATCGTGGCAACGCTGATGGGGAGCACAAAATCATTATAAAAAGATCTTTTCACAACCAACCGTATTCTAACAGTGAATACAAGAAAACTACAGGAAATAAATGAACACAATGTGATATTATTCGTTTATAATCAGGTAGAGCAGGCATTTTGTGTATGGAATTAACTTTGCTGAATTCTTATGCTTAAAAGTATTTAGAATGTTCGAAAAATTATATCTGGTTCAGTTTTTTTTTTTAACAAAATGGGGGCAACTGTCTTATTTTAATTAGAAGTGAAAACACTTGGTTTAAGTTAACACTGCACCTTTCCAAGACAGTGATCCCCTAAGAAGCTTTTAAGATTGCTTCTGTGTAAATCCGGGTCTGCTGAGTACCTGGATACAACTTGTTTAGGTTGTGAAATAAGGATATGAGAAGGGGTAGCCCCCAAGAAACATCCATAGTAAGAGTGTGATACTGTTAAACAAGAATGTAGGTACTTTACTAAACGTACTTTTTACTCTCAGCTTTCTCTCAAAAATTTGTTCTCAATTCAAATATACCATCATATATGCATCTAAACATATCTATTCGTTTGTCCTAAGCAACGTTGACAACAAACGGAAGGTGCAGAGTTTGTCTCCATCTCTTTTGTTCCTTAAATGAAATTGTCTTATGCCCAGGGTTTATATTTTTTTCTATTCGTATTCTGCATTTCTTAATCGTGCTCCTCATTCACTGCTTACTAAATAAAACTTATTCATCTTGTCAGGATACCTACATACATCCATCTTGGCAGCAAACTCCTTGAAGAGCTCACATCACATCCACTCAACCTATTTTTATTTCGTTTACCTACCTGAGAATTTGTTTCCTTCTTTTGTCACGAGCACGTGAATGGTCCAAAAAAGATAACTTCGCTCTTGCTTCTAGCTTTATTTTTGTCAATTTTTATTTTTATTTTGTCCTTAATTTTTTTTTCATCGCTCGATATTATTTTTCCCACTGTCGAGGTGTTCTGTTTTGTTTTCACTATTTTTTTGCTTTTAACCAAACTTTTTTGTGTATGAAAAAAAAATTACTTTAAGCAGTTTTTTAAGTTGTTGTGATATGAATAACAAAATGGTTTTCCACGCTTTGAATGCCAACGCACGCGGGATTCTCAGATGCAAGGAATATAAAACTACAAACAATGTATAAGGTAAAAACATATAAGTTTAATATACTCGTGTATATACTCATTCTATAAATAAATAGGTATGTAGCATAATAAAAGCACAAAAGCACGAAGAGCCAAACTATTTTATAGGGAAAAGTTTTTGGCCCAAATCGAAAAAAAAAACAAAAAATACACAAACAAAATGTATGCAGATTTAAAAACAAAAAGAACCCCTGTCAGTTTTTGGTCTGAGGCACATTCATATGGAGCAGGTCACATTCCTATCACTTTTGACACCTCCTTCAATTTTGCTCATCATAATATAAGATTGTTTTTGTATTTTCCACTATATACCTACCAATTGCCTGTTTTTTTTTTATATTCTATAGACCGGTATTGTCTTCATAAAATTGTCTTCTAAATCCCCCTATGGAAAATCATGAAAGTGAAAGTGAGATCAACAATCAACATCTCATTGTTTATTCTCTGTTTGTCTTTTGGGTTTGAATTTGAATACAAAAAAACAAAAAAAAATTGGATTCAATTTGAATTTAATAAGGCTCATACTTTTACAATATTGGGGGCACGTTTCTCAAAATATTTGATAGTAATTTGATAAAAGGTTCAAAAATCAATTTAGGGACAAATGGCAGTGTATTAAACTTTCTTTTTCGTTCGAGCAAAAAAAAACAAACTAAATTGTCGATAAAGAAACTTGATATGCGATTTTCATTGGAAAATAAGAAAGAAATCAACTTTAATATATTGGCAGCCATTAAATTTGGAAATACCATAGCATAGTGACATATATTTTCTGTTAATAGTGCCCTATTACACAGCCGACATGAGCTGACTGTTTCAACAGTTTCTGCATCAGTTTCACACAATATAGTGTCAAATCACACCATTTTCATTTTGAAATCGTATTTTATTGGGTTGAACATCATTTTTGCCATCATTTTGAATTGAGGGCAGAACAAAAAGCTCCCAAATATCCCCTGAAATATTACTGGCTAAAACGGTAGACCAAATTTAACTTTAATTTCCAAATATTTCTGCTAAGGGAATTTGGGGCTATATGGTCCTTGCACCTTGCACCCTATGGGATATTCGCAAAACAACTGGTCAAAAATGTTAACTTGTTTAAGAAATTGGTCAGCCATGGACAATTTTTAATCAATGATCAAAGTTTTTCAAGGTCACAAGCGACTATTTGCGCCTCATTTGTGGGATATTCGTGAAAAAAGTAAACCATCTGAAAGGTCACTAGATCCCGATGAAAGGTCAACTAGTTTAATTTTTTTACCTTTCCTATTCCTTAGGCCAGTTCCCCTCTGGGTTAAAAAAAAGCATTTGTGCAACCAGTTCCTAAAAAAGGGTGATTGATTCATCTTCTCCTTCCAAGTACCAACAATTTGTTTTGACATCCATTATTTCCAAGGTCATGGAAACCCTGATCAATTGTCAGCTTATGAAATATTTTGAACAACGAAAGCCTCTCAATGAACGTCAATACGGCTTTTGTTGCAACTGCAACATAACCACTTGTGATTTGATAGCTTTTCTCACCGAAAAGTGGAATCAATCATTGCATCGTTTTGGTGAAACTAAAACGGTATTTCAAAAGCTTTTGAAAGAGTTTAGTATCAAGCTCTTTCATCGAAAATGTTTTTGGAATCAACTAATCACTTCTTCGTTGGATTAGTAATTAACCGTTCTGACCGTTCAATCCAAGATGTTTTGGACGATTTCTGAAGTTCACAAAATAAATGCTGGTGCACCCCAAGGATCCGTATTGTCTCCGACACTGTTTCTTATTTGCATAGTGATCTCTTGTCTGAAACTACTTATCCACTTGATTGTTTTATTGATGACAGCACTTATTTGTTCATACTTATTTTCAGATTCACCTCCCTGTTCTTCAAACGTAGAGCAGCATTGGCAAAATATGTTGAGCTCATTCAATGGAGTATTAATAATCGTGTGGAGTTTAATGCATCCAAAACTCAAAGTTTTCTTCATTCGTTAAAGCGGAATATACCCATTTTACCATTACACATGAATGGAACTTTCATCGATAAAACGGAAAAGCTTTCGATTCTTGGTATGTGCGTTACTGATCAACTCTTGTGGAACGGCCACATACAAGATATTACTAAAAATGCTGCAAAATACCTAGTAAAAACTATGCGATGTAAGAACTATTTTTTCCCTTCTGATCTGGCTACTATATATAAAGCATACATACGACCAAAGCTAGAGTATTACTCTCATATCTGGTTAGACGCTTCCAAAATATCACTGCACCTACTGGATATAATCCAAAATAGAGCATTAAAACTGATCCCAACTAACATTTTAGTTTCTATTAGCTTAGAAATATTGATATGCTGCAAGTCTGGATATGTATAAGGCTTCTATACAGCTTACATGAAAAATAAAATTCTTATAGAATTCATGACTTCAATAACTGCTTCTTTAAAATTGTTTGAAATAGAAAATTAAACGAGACTAGCATCTGCTATCGGATAGGCCTCTGTAAATGAATTTAAAGAAGGCACATGAAGCTATGACTGTATAAAGATTATTCCAAGCTATTTTATAGCAGTTGCTGTCATTCTGTCTCCAAAATGTTTCTGTTACAATTTTCTAGAAGTTTTATCGAGCTGTGACATATAAAATCATAGACACGAACCATTAAAGAAAATATCAATTTATATTACAGAGACTCAAATTAGTAAAAGTCGTTTTATAGAAGCTTTTAAAAATGATTAAAATATTAAACTGAGAAACAGAAATGAGCGAAAATATTTTTTAGCTGTAAGGAACTTGTTCATTTATGTAGAAGTTACAACATTTTTCGTGACATTCTGTTTACACGGCTTAAAATTTATATGTGGTTTATATCGTAGAGACAGATTGCATCTTATGATAATATTTGACGGTGTTAAGAAATGTATTCATTTTCAGAGAAAGTAAAATGAATGTGTGTGGTATGTTTGTTTTACATTCAACCATCAGCCACTTTGAAAAAAAAAAAAAATATTTTAGATTATTTCTTCCCTAAAGCGAGTCTTAGAAATGGTCAACAAATCTACAGCTTGTTTCCCCGTATGAACGCGTATCGATGCTAGGGTTACATCTAGAAATATTTTGAAGTTCTAAAAAAGAAAAAAGCTCATTAAGTTTTTGCATCTTCCAAATTATATCTAAGATTGGTGGACTGTCACTCAAAAGTTCCGAGTTCGATCCACAAAAAAGTTAGAAAAATGTTTGTGTTTTATAATTATTTCCAATACATTAATACATTGATTACCAAATATTCGTTTGTGAACCACCACAGTTTCAGATTAAAATGAATTAAATGCAATAAAAATAATTTCAAAAAAATTAAAATTTTTTATTTTTCAGCCTCTGTAAAAGTTGTATTATCCACTTTTTTAATAGATATAATAAAACCTATCCGTCAAATAACTCATACCTTTTTTATGCTTGTAATCTTACCTTTATAGAAATCTTTCTGAAGCTATTATCTGTCAAAACCTAAGCTTCATTAATATTTCGAATAGGGCTCGTTTAAACTTCTTAAAGACTTACAACGACTTACCTTAGAACTTCTATAATGTTCTCCTTTTAATGTTTAAGGAAATTTTACAAATGTTTTACAGAAATAAGAAAGCCTTTTCAGTTTAGTCAAAACGAAGCTGAAATGTTAGTTGGGATAGGTGATAGATCAATCTCGGCAACATTTGTTTCGTTGGAACACCTTCGAAATGTTTCTTGCTTATCACTGTTTTATCGCTAGTTTTTCAAAAGTTGCTCTGTTGAAGTAGCTAGCTGCATTCCTCTCCTTAAACAATTTCAGCGTAATACTTGAGCCTAACCTTGGACGTTCCGTCAAGTATAGAGATTCTTTCTTTTACCGTACCACACGAATGTGGAATTCCTTACCCAACTCTGTATTTCCTTCCCATTTCAATATCCTGACATTTAAGACAAATGAACATTATTATCTTCTTTTCTATTCTTTCTTTTCTTAAACGCTGACACTGTGTGAAAACATTTTAGGGTATTAATAACCATACCTTGAGTGCGCGCCAATTTTACAAAAAAAAAAAACAATGCTGTTACTAACGGTAGTTTTGACTTTCGATTTTCTCATTAACGGCTCCTTTAAAATGTTAATAATATTCATCATCATCAAGTCCTGTAACCCCGGTTGGGGCATAGGGCGCCAACAAATCGTTTCCATCCTTCTCGGTCTGCAGATAGATATTTTAACTGTGGCCACGTCTTTCTCTGGGAGTCTGCTTCTGCTAGAACTGTTGATTTCCATGTTGTTCTTGGTCTTCCAACCCGCCGTGCACCCTGAGGATTCCATTCAAATGACTGCTTTGCAATTTCATCGTTTGGTTTCCTCAGTGTGTGACCAATCCATTGCCATTTACGCTTTCTTATGTCAACGTCCAGCCGCTCCTGGCTTGTCCTGCGCCACAATTCCTCGTTTGATATAATTTGTGGCCAGCGAATTTTTAGAATATGGCGTAGACAACGGTTCACAAAAGCCTGCAATTTCTTTGAGATGGTAGTCGTGACTTTCCAGGTTTCGCAAGCATATAACAGCACGGATTTGACATTGGATTCGAAGAATCTCAACTTTGTGCGCAAGGAGATTTGACATGATTTCCAAATTTGGGAGAGAGAACCGAAGGCTGCGCGAGCTTTATTTATTCTACTTTGAACGTCCAGATCAGTACCACCATTTGCTGAAACAATACTTCCAAGGTAGTTAAATTGTTCAACCTCTTCAACTGGCGTCTCCTGTATTAAAATACGCTGATGTGTGGAGCGGCCTGTGAGCATTATTTTTGTCTTTTTGCTATTTATTTTCAGACCACTCGCCTCTCCTTTTACCTTCAGAGCTTGACACATCCCGTTCAGCCCGCTGATGTTATTTGCCAAGAGACATATATCATCGGCATAGTCTAAGTGGCTAAGCCTTTCAAACGGTCTCCATTGAATGCCCTGCCTCTCTGATGTTCCAACGCTGGCCGTCAAGACATCGTCAATCGCCAGTAGAAAGAGAATTGGCGATAGAACATCTCCCTGTCTCACACCCTGCCGCACTTCGAAAGAGTCGGATAGCTGCCCATTGTGTAAAACAAAGCATCTTGCGTTGTTATAGGACTCTCTTATAATGGCAACAATTTTTGGGGGAATTCCTCTACCAAGAAGTGATCTCCATATACATTCACGGTTGACTCGGTCAAAGGCCTTCTCAAAATCCACAAACATGAGGTAAAGCGGTGATTGAAACTCCGCAGACTGCTCAAGAACGATACGCAGAGTGTTGATATGGTCGACACAAGACCGCCCACTGCGGAAACCAGCTTGATGCCTCTTGAGTGTAGACTCGATTCTAACCTTTATCCGCTCCAGAATGATGGTTGCCATTAATTTTGGAAAAACGGACAAAACTGTAATACCTCGCCAATTGTTGCAATTCTTAAGATCACCTTTCTTTGGCAACTTAACAATTACACCATCCTTCCAGTCGCTGGGATAGATTTCATTTTCCCACACAGCTTGTATCAACGGGTGTAGAATACTAGCCGTTCTGACAGGGTCAGCTTTCAGGAACTCGGCTGGTATACCATCAAGTCCAGCTGCTTTGTTGTTTTTGAGAAGATTTATCGAAGATTGAATTTCCAGTACTGTAGGGGGCTCGATGTCAATACCCCTATATGATCTACGCATCTCGTTAAGCTGGGGCACTTCAGCACTCTGCTCGACAGAATCCTCATTAAGCAAGGCACAAAAGTGCTCCTTCCACCTGCGCAGCTGATCCTCGATTGATACCAAAAGTGTACCATCCACATCCATTACAGGATGATTGGTGTTGGTTTTCTTCCCGACAACTTCCTTGGATATTTGGTACAATTCCCTCATGTCTCCTCTTCTTGCAGCGTTTTCCGCATTTTCTGCGAGACCGTCTAACCTCACCCTCTTGTCTCGTCTCACACAGCGATAGACCATCTTATGTGCTAAGCGATACTCTCTTCGCAATTCAGCCTTTCGTTGAGCATCTGCTTCGGCATTTATTTGCATCTTCAACGATTTGCGAAGCTCGATTTTATCCCAGGTGTCTTGGGATATCCAAGAGTCTCTAACTCTCGACTGCTTGGGTACAGTTTCGGATCCAGCATCCATAAAAACACTTTTTATATCACCCCACATCTCATCAATTGTTGAATGTTGTATTCCGTTTAATGACGAAGCTCTGTCGTTAAGGTTGGTGACATAGTTACGACATATGTTGGGATCACTTAAAGCATTTGTATTGAACTTCGAATTCCTTGCTGCACCCTGTGATTGACGTTGTACAGCTGCCGTTCGTAGCTTGAGACTCATGAGAACCAAATGATGGTCGCTTCCAATGTCGGCATTTCTTATGCTCCGAACATCGCACATTGACTTCCTCCATCGCTGCTGAATCATGATGTGGTCAATTTGGTTTTCAGTTTGACCATCCGGATGTACCCAGGTGATTTTGTTGCAAGTCTTATGTTTAAACACAGTTCCACCCAGTACAAGACGATTAGCGTTACAAAAATCGACCAGCAAATCGCCATTTTCATTTCGTGACCCCAAGCCATTTTTCCCCATGACGCGTTCCAGACCGTAGTTGTCTGATCCGACTTGGGCATTGAGATCTCCCATGACAATTATGATGTCGGCTCTTGGAACACCACTGTAAACTGAGTTAAGATGAGTGTAGAAAGCGGTTTTGTCTTCCTCGGTCGCTTCATTTGTGGGGGCGTAATATTACATATCAAAATTTTGAAAAAAAATTTGGATTTAAAAAATATTATTTTTTTTTTTTTAATTCAATATGTATTTGAAGATTTATACTCACAATTGGCATACCAACATTTTTTTAAACTTAGGTTAGCTTAGGTTAAGGTGGCTGCCAGGAAAGCTGTTGACACACTTAGGCCAGAATAGGCCCATTGTCCGCAGGAGAAAGTGGAGGCTGTGGGGGCTGCTTTCCAGCAAGTGTACAAGGTGAATGCATGCATTCGCCCGAACCATGACCTGGAAAACAGAGCCTTGCTCCACCACTTCTACCTTCGGAATGACATAACGCAATGGCGATCAGAGAACCTCGGTTTCACCGGGTTCAATGAAGATCATTTGGCAAACGCCATAATCGCCGAGCGAAATGGGCCAAGTTCCCTGTTAATTACGAAGGTGGAGCTTCAGCTTATCTTCGATTCATTAAAGAAGAAGAAGTCAGCAGGAGTCGATGGCATATCCAACGTTGTACTTCGACATTTACCCCAAGAAGCAGTAGACATTTATACCACACTGTTTAACAACGCTCTGAATAATGCATATTATCCAGCGCGGTGGAAGACAGCTGTGGTGCATCCTCTCCCGAAAAAGGGAAAGGACAACTCCAATCCGGCGAATCTCCGGTCGATAAGTCTTCTTCCGAGTATCAGCAAGGTATTCGAAAAAGTAATTAATAGAGCTCTGTCTAAGTGGGCAGAGGACAATAAAATCATACCGGATAATCAGTTCGGCTTTAAGGCGGGACATGACACCATTCATGCCGCGTCTAAACTCGTTTCTGATGTCCAATGGAACAAATCTAAAAAGCAGTGTACGGGTGCCTGTCTGGTTGATTTGGAGAAGGCCTTCGACACCGTATGGCTAGAGGGTCTTTATCTAAAGCTGACCAGACTTGGCATTAGTAAACCACTATTGTATATGCTTTATGATATGCTCAATGGTAGAAAGTTTGTTGTCAAGAGTGGCAATGTGACTTCTGCCACAACCTTTAATATTAAAAATGGTCTTCAGCAGGGAGCGGTCAACTCGCCGATTCTATTCAGCATTTACACCAGCGATCTGATAAGTAGTCTAACTCAGGCAATTGCGTATGCCGACGATCTAATTGCGTACAGAACAGCTCCAAAAGTCGAGGTCATCAGAATTCTTTTGCAGCGTGACTTCGAGAAGATTCAGCGATATTGCGATGACTGGAAGTTGAAAATCAACTTCCAGAATTCAGAAACTATCTTGTTTAGGACTCCGTTGCGTGGAGCCACAAGGGATACGAGAAAGAACTGGCGTAAGCTGGTGATCGTAGGGCCAAATGGACAGCCACTGGCGAGTAAAAGTGTAGTAAAGTACCTTGGCATCTGGATGGATCAGTATTTGTACTTCGACAGACATATAAATGCTGATCTGTCCAGGGCTAGGGGAGCTTTTGCCCTGACGAAACGGTTGTTTTATAGCAGCCGGCTTGACAGCAGGGTGAAGGTGATTTGCTACATGGCCCTCATACGGCCGATGATTGCCTATGGGTGCCCGGTTTGGTTCAACGTTGCCCCATCTCAAATGGAAAAGATTCGGGTGTTTGAGAGGCAGTGTCTTAGACGCTGCCTTGGATTACACAGAACACCAGAGTCGGAGTACAAACATTATTATTCCAACCTGGTTCTATACAACGGCGCCAACATAAACAGGATAGATAATTTCTTGCTGAAGCTTATTCGGGGTCACATTGCAAGAGCAATGTCCTCGACCAACAGCTTAATTTTTGGGGCTTATTACCCTAAAAACGATTACTACGAGAGTGTGCGTCTAAGCGGATTTATTCCGCCCGATGCATTCCTCTACTTAGACAGTCGAGGGCTGATCCAGGATAGAGCGGCGGTTCCGCTAATCTACCACGTCGGCCGTAGAACTGTAGATCGGCGGCTCCTTTACAGTCGAGACGTCCTCGCACACGGAGCGGAGCACCTTCGGTTCAGTAGGACTGTGTCCGATCGGGACCGAAGAGATAGGGTAAAGCAGGAAAACCAGTTCTGGTGGTTGAAACCTGAACACGAAGATTCTTCGGATATTTAAAAGTTGACTGCATTTTTCTATGCCATGGCCGACTTACATAGGCTTAGGTAGTTAGTTTTAAGTAGGGACAGTCAGGGTGGCACCAAAAAAAAAAAAAAAAAAAAAAAAAAAAAAAAAAAACAAAAAAACAAAAAAATTATAAAACCAAACCAATAAAAACACAAAAAAATTATAAAACCAATAAAAACACAAAAAAAACTATAAAAACCCGAAAATGCTTGCTGTGGCTGTTCTAGTTTGTAAGTAGTCTGTAAGTAGTTTGTAAGTAGCTTTAAGTAGTTTTATAGTAGTTTTAATTAGTTTTAATTAGTTTTAATTAGTTTTAAATAGTTTTAATTTAGTTTTATTTAGTTTGTAAGTTTTATATAAAACAAAAAATAGATAAAGATACCAAGTTTTTTTACAATTCTTCTTGGTGAAAAATAAAACCAACATGAATTCTAGTTTTAAGATAGTTCTTAGGCCGAAAGGCATTAGCATTAAGTTATTAGTTTAACTTAGAGCGCCCGAATGGGGCCAGTAAGTTAGTTGTAAGATATTGATAAGTAGGCTAGTTTTTATGAATTTTTGTCTAGCTTTAAGATAGTTTTAAGATGAATGAAAAATAAAAATGAATTTATAAAAAAAAAAAAAAAAAAAAAATAGGCCCATTGTGATACCACATAAGACTGCGAGGTGATCCTTGCTAATTAAACCAATTGGAGCTTTTGATGAAGCGATGGAGACTGTGAATGTCGATTTTATTTAAATCACTTGGATCGTCAAAGAAAAAACTTCCTAAGTGTATCTTACGTCTTTGAGAAAGAGCAGGACATGAGCAAAGAAGGTGTGGGATAGTTTCTTCCTCCCCTTCGTCCATGCAGCTTCTGCAGAAATCATTTGAGAAAACGCCGAGTCTATTGACACCAATTGTGGAGCTAATATGCAATCTACTTAGAGATAACAAACATTTCGAGCGCTTCGGATCCAGTGTTGGCCAGATCGGTTTCGTCGCCAGACAAGTAGTGATACCTGTCCATCTGCTGTTTGTCATCATCATGGAATCATGCTTAAGCATAAGTTTACAAGTAGCAATTGGTATTCCAATATTCACCTTGTTAGGCAATATTGGTGTTATAGTTCCCATCCTGGCGAGTTCATCGGCTTTGCAGTTTCCTAGAATATCTCTCTGTCCTGGCACCCAGAAAAGGTGAATGTTGAACTGTCCCGCCATCTCCATTAGAGACGATCGACAATTTCGGGCAGTTACGGAGTTTGTAGAAACGGCGACTAGTAATTTAAGGGCAGCTTGGCTATTTGAGAAGATACGGATATTTAATGTAGATATTACGTTTTCTTTGAGCCAAGATAAAACTTCTTTTATCGCCAGGATTTCAGCTTGGAACACGCTACAATGATCAGGGAGACGGAAGGAGAGACTTATGTTTAGTCGTCATTAATTCCTAAGATACCTATTGGTAATCAAATCATTAAAAGTCAGATAAACCATAAAAAAGAAATTGTAGGACCACAAAAAAGAAAATTGAATTGAAGCTGAATAAACAAGTTATCTTATCATTACATTTGAATGACTCAAACAAAAAATTATCCCTAAAAATGAGGATCTTCAAAAAAAAAATGTTGTCTTGTGTCATTTTTTGCAATAGCGCAGTAACGGTTCTGCAAACAAATCTCGAAACAAAGAACATGAAGCGGTAGAATTCTTTTTGTCTCAATTCAATTCACTTTAATACGACCACTCATCACAAAGAACAGCTCTTCAAAAAACACTACCAAAAATTTAAAAAAATTTGTTCCATTAATTTTTTAGATGATTGTATTTGGGTTTGGTTGTCGAAATGATATTGAAATAAAAAGGGAAGTTCTACTCTCTTTTCTTAAAATTCATAATATTTTTAGTTTCACCTGTAAATTCTTGTTTTGCATTGATTTGGTTGAATTAGTTTTCATAAGACTTTATGTCTAAAAGGAATTTATCTTTCACCTTATACAATAAAATAGGCTTCTAATTACGTGCTTCACGCGAAATAGAACACAACAAATTTTCTTGTCTATGCACCAAAAATTGGTATCTTTTTTGGGGTCTATGTGAATTCTAAGGGCAAAGTTTAGAATTTGATACCTTGTCCATATTTATCTTCGTTTGTTGGGTATAATTTTAAGCTTGTATAGGTATTGGGAAAGCAGTCATTTGGCTTCAGCATTTTAGCCGTACTAGTAACAACACGTTAATTGGGCTCATTGGATTATGTGGTCTACTGTCTTAGGGTATAATGCTTGGACCTGATCCACCGGGCTTGGGGTACCATTGGCGATTAAAGATTACATATGTGTCTATACGATGTGGATTTGTCATGGGTAATTGACTGTAAAGTAAGGTTATTGACCTTAAGCTAAAGTCTTTTGACCTCTTTTTGGATTAGGCCTTCTTAGCTTGTCTGAAGTACACAAAGTCTAATAAGGTGGGGTACTTGAATGTCGAATTCGATGGACTGGTAAAAAAGCAGTAATCACCTTGGCAACAGCTCGTTATACGGTGATAAAGTAGCAGTAGGCTTCCAAAGTTCGAAAACATAATTATGGAGCTCTCTAGATGGTCAAACTGCTAACCAAATCAAGCATGTCTTTGTTGCTGCGGCATCAATTTAATATCTTAGGACGTGCGTTCATTTGGATGAGCAAATGTCCACTCAAACCATTCCCTACTATCCAGGTTGGATTTCCCACGACTAAGTCAACAACACCATGAAGGGCAAGAAATAAGACACGAACCACATCGACTTCCAGGCAAATGAAGACCCAGCTCCGATTTACTCTCTTGCATGAAAGAGGTTAAATGCTTAGATATAAAAAAGCTTAGAAGAACAACATGACCACAAGCTTTAACGGGTTAATTTATCAGTTACTTTCCCCATAGGTCTGGAAAATTGCAAAAATCATGGCACTTGTCCTAACAATCTAAGCAAAGCTCTTGGAAGAGCTAATACTCAAGAAGCTCAAGAATATCTGTGACAATATCATCCCAGACATACAGTTCGATTTTCGGGAAAAGCATTCCACCCTGTATCCGCTCCTGAAGTTTCATCATGACATCCCTACAACTTAAAACATTAATCAAGCTACAGTCGAATGCTTCCTTGATGTCAAGAAAGCATTCGATAGTGTGTGGACTGAAGCTCTTATTCATTGTTTGCCCGATCCTCAAGAAAGGTGGTCCTCAGGACTGCACCAACTACAGAGGCATCAGTTTCCCTAACATCGCATACAAGATCTTTTCGGCCGTACTTTGTGAACGCCTGAGGCCATTCTTCAACAAACAGAAAGGCCCATATCGGTGTGACTTTAGGCCAGGAATATTCACCATCGACCAAATATCCACACTAATGCAAACCTTGATGGAAAAACCCGAGAGTTTCAAATGGATACCTACTACCTTTTCATTGATTTCTAGGTCGCTATGACAGCATCTTTAGAGACAACCAATGTCTAGTATTAGCATCCGTGCCAAACTCGTCCATTTGTTCAGGGTTCCGATATGGAGAAAGCATGCTGCTCCATCAAGGTCAGCAAAGATCTCACCAATACGTTTGATGTCAAAAAAGTTTTAAGACAAGGCGACGCAACCATAAGACTTTTTCAGCATCGTTCTCGAAATAATGGTGAAAATTTCTCACGTCAACACTTTAGGCACAATCTTTGAATATTGAGGAGGAATCCATGGAGATGGTGTCAACGGTGAATGAAGGCAAGACCAAGTATATGCCGTCAAAAAAGAAGGACACACAACAGCGATGTCTCGGACAGAACATCACTATAGAGACTATAATTTTGAGGTGGTCAGAGAGTTGGCCTTCCTGGGATCCACTATCAACTCAGTGAACGATACCAGTGCTAAGATCAAACGAAGAATAACTCTTGTCAATCGCTGTTTCTTTGGACGAAGAAAGCAATTGAAGAGCAAAGCCCTCTATCGAGCAAATAAACTGTCCTTGAGTAATACGTTTATCACCTCGGTCCTGATGTATGGTGGATGAGAACAGCATAAGGCTGCTTTGATAGGAAAATTCATCAGGTAATTTTTGGTCACCTGAAGAATTATGGTTGAGACAGCTAGCTAGAAACCAGAGCCGGCTGAAAGAAGCTTGTTGGTTGAGCCCCTGGTTCACCCCGGACTATTGCAAAGAAGAACAAAGGATGTTCGCATCTATACAAGAAAAAGCAGATGGTACAAGCTTTCAACATGATTATTAATAATATGATAAACATATGTGCAACCTTTGGACAAAATTTCAGTATTAATACCACCAACTTTGTGACTTTTAAATCACTAGGCTCTCAACAACGTTACCGTTGTTAAGGAAGTCGTTTCCCCTAGAGTTCAGGTGCTTCATCAGTTTGGCGAAACAAATAGGTTATAAACATTTTTTTAAGCGCAAGAGACGAAATAGAAACCCTTCAGAAAACCCTGCCAGTCCTGCTTTATAGTGCCGACGATTGTTGGACTGGACTGTACTTCAGCAGAAAGTGAGAGCGGATGATTTATCTCCCGAAAAAAGAAACAGATAGATAATTAGTTCTGTGTGCTAGAGTTTTCAAAGGAGCAAAAGATTCAACCGCGAACTTTCTCCTAAGGTGTAGATTTAGACATGGAGTCAGAAAAATCAAAACTTGTCGATAACAATATTTGCTTGATGCTTGGTCAAATTAATCGAAGAAACAAAAATGCTCCAGCCAAGAGTGTCTGTAAATCCCATCACCCAGGCTCGTATTGTGATAGCGAAAACCGAAGATTCGAAGCAATTTTGCGAGTGCCACGATAAATTTTTTGGGGTCTTCGTTCTCAAGGGTAAATTGAACATATTTTAAAAAATACTGGCAGTGCTGTAAATTAAAGCAATTAAAATGACCTGCATCTGCTCTATTGTATGTGTTCGAGTAGTTTTCTTCAAAATTTGCTGAACTTGGTCACTGCCGGAAAACAATTATGTAGGTATAGAAATATATAATTTCAAGTTTCTCAATTTGCAGCTAGGTTTGCTTTGCTGTGAAGTTTTGAAAGCAAAAATGTATCTTGGTTTCAAATTTGATTTCATTTATAAATAAATTTGTCTTTAGTACCTACCTATTTTCCTTTACTTTTCTACTCCATAACCATATCAAATTCCTTAGTATGAATATTTTTTTATCAACTTAAGGTAGGTATATAATCTAATATTTCTTTATCAGAGCAAGTTGATATACCGTACCTATGTATACCTTTTTCAATAAACCCACTTGAAATCAAAATCCCTAATAAAACTCAATAAACCTAAATATGAATAATGTTCCCAAATAAAATCTACTCAAAAATTCAATACCTACCTTAATATCAGATCAAAGCCCCACCTTATTGTTGTTAACAACAACAACAACAAAAAGAACAGGAACAACAACAACAGCAAGAAATACCTTAATTCACCTTTTTATACCTCTTCGTATATTATTTCTTCCGTAATCATATCAAAATGATTTCCACTCAAATGAACATAAAGAAATCGACCGAACAAAATTGCCTCCTCTCATTCTCATCCAATGTCCATTAACGAAATGCCAAAGCGAGCAATATCCGATTTCACTTCAATTGTAATCCAATTTGTAGAATAAATTCTACGCACCGATCAATCCGAATCCCAATTTCTATCCTCTCAGGGCTCCCCAGGAACCCAGTCCCAATATAATATAATTCTCCAACCACGTCCCCATTTTCAATTCAAGTGGATGTGTTATTTCAAGCACAATAGTGTGCGTTTTGTATTCTTGTTGTTTTGTATACAGAGTTAGCGAAGCATTTCCTCTTTTCATTCTTGTCGGCCTCGGCTTCGTCGTCGTCGTCGTCGGATTTAGGAAAATGAAGAGAATCTTTCAAAAAGACACCCGAAAATCCAGTGTAAACTATTTTCATTTTGCTTGCTGTTTTTCCCCAATTTTGTTATCAGTTATTCAGTAACGACAACATGGAAATCAAGACCAGATAAGATAGGGTGCGGGCGGTGGGTTGGGTATATGGACGATAGGTATGGATGAGGCGTGCAAAGGAGCAGCAGACAATCACACAAAATATCTTGTCCTTGTCGCAATAAATGCGATACGCTTTGTTTACCATTTCCTTCGTTTGCTGACTTTTTTCCTCGTTTAGTCAGAAATGACTTCCGTTTTCACTTGGCGTGGCCCGAAACAGCTGTCTTCTTTTGGATGGGTTTCCGTTCGAGCTTTTTCTAAAGAAAAAAAGATACAGACAAAAAAAATACTCTCCTAAGTGTCTGTTTCCAGTGTTTCCTTATTTTTTGCACGATTGAATATCCAGCCTTAAAGTCCCCTGGCAATATTGATTTAAGAACATCCTTTGGTTTCAAAAATTGAAACCAGTTTTGAAATATACAGTTGTTGTCTGGAATTGTACACTTGACAATGTTTCAATCCAGGTACAGGTACAAATCGATTGTAAGTTGGATGGCTATTAGCCATTGCTAGTTACATATATGGATGGCCAAGATAAAGGACCATTTATCTAACGTTTCTGATGGATGTCAAAATATGGGAAGAGCGCAGGAATCAATTAGTATTGAAATATAAATGCGAGTACGTGCATAAGCTTTTTCACAATATAGACTTGTAGCTTGAATAGAAAATACTCTTCGACGTAATGGTTGGAACAGAAGGTAAGACTAGCCGGGGGCGAAAGTTTGGATTCGATTGAGGCCTACGACCACCCTAAAGTAGATACTTCTTAGCACGGCAGTATTAGAATAGAAATATGGTTTATGAAATCTTGAATGATAGTCTAGTCAAATTAGACATTGACCCGGACATTTGAAAAAATAAGCTGAAAATTGGTGAAAATGTTAAGAATGATGTCTTGAATGAAATATATAAAATCCCAAAAAATCCGACTTGGGGAAAATCCACCATCTTGGAAAAACTGCCGCCATGTTGAGTTTTTCGTTTTTCGAGTATAGCTTTGGAACCAGCACCCGATTACGGTGGTTTTGGCACCAAATGAAAGGATGTACGTTAAGTTATTGGGTAGAACACTTAAATATCGGAATATAGATATATTTCGATCTTGACAAAGTAAGTTATTTGTTTAAAAGAAACATTTATTTTGTCGGTGTCCTCGCCTACCATTACTGACTCTGCACCGTAGTTGGCAGATTCTACAGCTGTCTTTACTATTACAATATCCGCGTCACCGTGGGCTTGAATAACCTTGTATCCAGCTCTAGTGAGGTGTTGTTAAGGTAATGTAATGAAGCGCACCTTGTTCTTAACATTAGCCAGAAATACTGCTGGAGGTGTGATACAAAGTGTAGCATCGTCGATGACAACCTCTACCACCACTCCCTTCAGGTTTCTCTTGGAATATTCTTCATCTTTTGTGCTTGGAGAGGTGTAACCTTCAAAAACCACGTTAACGTCTTTCACAAAGAGTTTGTGCATGTATCAGACGTACTGAAAGCAGATTGCGCTGTAATTTGCTGGACGCGCCCACACTACTCGGTGTACTAAAAAACCAAAATCAACTGTAGACTCCACGTTGACTGGCAATGTGTTCTTTCACGGGGTCATTTCTGCAAGCACATCAATAAATGCGGACTTCTCGCATAAAGATGCCTTCGAAAAGCGCTAATTCCTAATTGAGAAATTCTGCAATATCGTCATTATTGCGCACAACACACAACAGTCGATGAAAAAGTTGAAATAGTTTTAGACACACTAGAAAGAGTTGTATCTTAATTCTTCCGTTTTAAGTGGATGTCACTGAAACGTTTGCCTTCAATCGACTTCATAACTTGAAGACCAAGCGTAACAGCCCCATCGCAATTAACGGATTCCTCAACGACAATAACCGTGGACAAAGATACAAGGAGTTGGGTTGAGCCGTGCGTCGAAAGGTTGATGGGTCTAGAGCCAGCTCAGCATCTTCTCAACGTCAGGTTTATCCCGAACTTGACTCGACTCTCTCAGTTCCTTATGTTGCTCTGAGGCTTGTGAGAAAACCCCACAAAGGTCCCAACTCCATCAATGATGCTCGCACATGCAGGCTGGCACAAACCCATCGTGCAATGACGCTGTCCGTCAATCCACGTCCATGAGTCAACCCGCCCGTGGTCTTCATGTTTCTCATTAACACTTATTCTATCGTCATATCCGTCCATATGCCCAACCAGAACTTGTCTGATCTCCGAACAGTGAAGAATCCTTGATCGACGAATTGAAAATGCTACCGTCCGTCCTTGAGATGTTACATTTGCTGCAGGTAGAAATGCGCGTATTTTGGGTAGTTCAAATGTCCTGCGGAGGGAAAGTACGATATCATCTTTTGCACGCAAAAAAGGTGGAGATTCCAGTCTCCAGACTGTTCAGCTTGACAAAAAGACGCATTATGCTTACCATTTCAAAGTATTGCAGCCACAATTTGGCACTACATTGTCCCGATGTTTTAAGTCTTGAAGCTTTGAGTCGAACAAACTCGCAGCTTGGGCAACACTTTGACGACACAACGATGTCCACAGAAATTTCCCCAGAAAGAAAGTCTATATGTGTGTATTTGAAGAACACTGAGCTGGGAAACCTCTGTTTCTTGGAATATCAAAATTGCCAGAGACAGTTGATGCAGAAAATGTGCGCGGATGCTTCGAGCATAAGCATGACCGCTCATCATGTGGGTCACCGTATTCTTGGCATACACTGTTTAGCTGAGTTCTTCCAAACCACTTCCAGCCATGATAGCTCCAAAATTTCATGTTTTTTCGCTATGAAACTTATAATTTATTTGCGTTTCATTAATTTGTATGTCTTAAACAATTGTTCACCTTTAAACAAACATTCTACAATAAAAACGGAGAAAATCTGGCGGTTATGGTTCAATAGTTACAGTCAAAAATCGAAAGAACCAAGATGGCGGCAGTTTTTCGAAGATGGTGGATTTTCCC
Organism: Dasysyrphus tricinctus; assembly: GCA_963921185.1. Lineage (NCBI taxonomy): Eukaryota > Metazoa > Arthropoda > Insecta > Diptera > Syrphidae > Dasysyrphus > Dasysyrphus tricinctus. The sequence goes on along the minus strand of OY992530.1, from coordinate 100,872,428 downwards.
CAAGCCGGATTTTTTGGGATTTCAGGGATCTCATATAAGACATCATCCTCGACATTTCCACCAATTTTCTGCTTGTTTTTTCAAATGTCTGGGTCAGGGCTATTTTTTGTCTAATTTGACTGGACTATGAGTGTGCCCCCCCTGATCGAAATCCTGCGTACGTCCTTGATTATGGCCAATGGCCTTTCCAGTATAGGATTTTCTCAAAAACAATATGTAAAAGTCTTCTGTTCGAAAACGCAAATACAAGTTTTTCTTCATCAGCATTAGCATTGTGTTTGATAATACAGTTTGCTAAAGCCACATGTTTGTAAACCTTTTCTGCCGTGCAATTCCGCAGTAGAAAATCGAGTTGACTAGACAAATTAGTGTTGCCAGAAAATATTTTCTGAAGTCGAGAGATTACCACATTAGAAATCGGTGCACATCGGAGAAATAGTTTAAAGCCGTCCGGTCAGTATTACCGCTGAGGAATTTGAAAAGATCGCATAAAAAAAGATCACGAGGAAAAAAAGTTGATAAATTACAAAAACAATTCAATAATAAAGGTTATTTTGGCCTTTACTCCAAAGAATGTGTTTTGCCCAGGCATTCAGGTGGGCTCATCACTTAGATGCCATCATACCCAATCTAACCAAATACCACAGAAGAAAAACATACGACTGGATCACACGTACCTGCACTTGTGTTGCTGCTTGGAACTTAAGAACTTTGGAAAATGGCAACGTAATTACAGAAAAAACTATAGAAAAAAAGCATAGGAATATTGAATATTCCAACAAAGTATTAATTTTTAACAAATTCTAAATTTCTTTCTATTCAAAATTTTGATATGCAATATTATTCCTTAAAGGCTTTTTTTTTTAAATTCGATTAAAATCGTTGGAGTCGATAATAAGGAAATCAAAGACATTCGTGTCCTCCTTCCACATTTTCAGCTTTTGGGGACGTTTTGGAGATAAGAAATTGGGAAAATCTCTCCAAAAGGAGGACGTATGGTAACCCTACGTTAGAGCCATTTTTGAGATATACAAGTTTTTCCTTAACGGTTGCATTACATTACATTTTTCAAAAAAAAAATTAAAAAAATCAAGTTTTTTTGTTTGAAAATTTTTTTAAATTAATTTTTTTTATTTTTTTGTTTAATGTACTTTTTATTTCATTTCAATTCAAAAAAGTATCTAACTAATGCAAAATTGTAAAAAAATCCACTGGAATTGCGTTTTTCTTGTCATTTTGATGACAACTTCGCATTGTTAAGGAACACCACAATTTGTTCCTTTACCTGGTTTGTAAGACTTTGAAGTTTTGGTGAGGAAAAACGGTTCGATGAATCAATTTGAAAATTTACAAGAATATTGATGATTTAAAAGTCTATAAATTTGCATACCAACGCAAGCCATGCAATCAATATTTGCAACGAAAAAAAAAAGATTTACGAAAAGACCACAAAACGTCGGTTTTTAGTACTTTTTTTAAACTAACGGTGAACGGTAAAAAAAAATAATTTCTACAAAATCATAAAAAAATCTTGTAAAACGCTTTTTCAAATTTCCAAAACTGTCTTTGAATTTTTTATAACGTCATTATTTGCTGAGATATTTGGTAATCAAGGCTAAAAGTATCTTTTTTCATTTAAAGTCAGATAAACCGTGTCAAAAAAAATCGTACGAAAACAAAAAAAACTGAATAGAAGCTGAATAAACAAGGTATCTGATCATGACATTTAATTGACTCAAAAAAATTTATCCATAGAAATGAGGACCTTCAAAAAAATAAAAACAAAATAATTTTGTTGTCTCGTCTCATTTTTTGCAATAACGCAATAACGGTATTTCAAAAAAATTTGTTTGCAACAAATCTCGAAACAAAAAACATAAAGCTGTAAAATGCTTTTTATTTCAACTCAATACAACCACTCGTCACAAAGATACAGCTCTTCAAAAAACGCTAACAAAAATTGAAAAAAAATTTGTTCCTTTAATATTGTTGACTAGTGTATTAAGAAGCCAAAGGAAGTCTTCGTAATCGTCAAATAAGTTTCCAAAAAAATTGATTGACATTGATCAAAAATACTTTGTGCAAACCGAACGATTACATATTTGAAGATAGCATATTCGCGTCAAAAACGACAGCTATATCCTGGATGTTGAAGTTCCATCCAACTTCCCTTCGAAAGTGACTGCAGTAAGTTGTTTTCCGGTTCCTCTCCATAATCTTCTGCATCGGATTCGTACTCTTATGTTATGGTCAGTTTAATAATAAGCACGTTCCTAAAACGTATCCATGACGAATCAGCTGGGGAGGTGAGATACTTCAGTCGCTTCAACAAAAAGTATTACAAAATTTCGTGAAATGGAAAATCAGGAAAATGGAAGGACTTCTCATTCCTCTTAATATGGCTGCCAAGAATAAATTTTATAAACGTATAACGAAAAAACATTGATTGATTATAATTTATTTAAATCATATTTTAGGCTTTGTTATTTTATCAAAGGTAGTTAATTGATGTTTTTAAGAAACTTTTGAAAGACTTATTTTGACACTTGTCAGACACATACATGGGTACCCAATGTCATCAGCCAGACACGTTTAAAGGTACCAACAAATCGTCAAATGTACGGTATAGTATCAAAGCTGAGTTTTATTTATGTTCTTCGGGCTACTGTTACAATAATATTTCCCAAGCTGTCAGACACCTACAGTAGGACCAAATGTCAGCCAGACACCTTAAAAGTTTTCAAAAAAATATTTTAATTCACGTTTAAGTATCAAAGGTTACGTTTTATGTACTTCGGGCAACTACTTCACAATATTTCTCAACCCGCCACACACCTACAGTGGGGCCTTACATACACCAGACACCTTAAAGTCTTCAAAATAATTGTATGTTTTAAGTAGTAAACGTAAAGTTTTATCTATACTTTATACTATTATGTACTTATTATAAAGATGAAACATTTTTTTGTTTTGGCTATTTAGAGTAATCTCTGGAATAACGGAACCAATTCTTAAAAATTTTTAACTAATAGAAAGCTACAATGTCCCTAAGAGTAACATAAGCTACATTTTATTTTGATAAAAATTAGTTTTAAGATTAAAATCTAAATATTTGTATTTTTTTTTTTTTTTGTGGAATTTGTGAGATTCTAGTTTTTAAAAACAAATGTACAGATCCAATTTCAAAAACTCTTCAGCTGTTTGATAGTTTTGTTTCTAGAGATGGGTTTAGGGGTTAAAATTTTGTAAAATATTCTATTTGAAGGGTTAAATGGGGTTAAAACATTAAAATGACATCAGACTTCCAAAATTCTTTTTTCTGATTGAAAGGGTTTACTAAGGGCATAGACTTAGAAGATGGGTAAAGCAAGGCATGTGTCGAGATTTAGTTTCATATTTATAGGGTGAAATGGGGTAAACACAAAAAAAAGTATCCCATTTAATTCCTTTTTGTATTGTTAAATTACTTAATTATACTACTAAATATTTTTCCATTCTTAGCTCCATTTGTAAAGTGAAATGGGTTAAAAACAAAGAGAGTGCGATTAAATTTTTTTTTTTTTTGTGTTTGAAAAGTTATAAATAAAGAATACACGCATATACATACTAAAGGGCAAGATATTTTTGGGATTTTTATATTATAGGATGAAATGGTATTTTAAAAAAATACAGTATCCCTTTTCGAGCATTCTTCGTGTGTATGGAAAGTATAAGTACTTAGAGTATATAATTGAAAATCACTGACTGGCTGATCATAGGTGTCCGGAGAGGCGAGGGGGCAAGGGGGGTACTTGCCCCCCCTGGCTCTGGGCAATACCACACCACTAACATATTTTTTAGTTTTGTATGATGAATTTTATAAAATACTTCTCATTTTTTGTCGGAGTCCATAATTTGCCCGCCCCCTAGGCTCATGACCAGGCCGAATATATCTTAAAATATCCTTATCTTCGATATTATTTTCAAAATGTCGCTATTTTCTTGACAGGTTCTCTTCAATGTTCCTGGTTTGCCGCCTCCTGGCATTTGCAAATAGAAAAGGAAGTTATAGGTAATTGAGGCACATGCAAACATGCCTCGCAACAGCCTCGCAGAATCTTCAGTTTTTCCTAACTGGGAAAAAAATTTCAATTTATTATTATTTTATTATTATAAATTCTTTATTTCATTAAAAATGTTTCACAATAAATTACTTAAGAATAAGGACCTGGCTATCTGCCGTCTGCCTGATATAACATTTCATTTAAGTGTTTAATAAAAATATATAAAGAATAAAAAGAAAAGTAACTGGTTTTGTACAGTAATAAATCAATTAAATAATAATTAAACTCAAAGGTTTACAATTTTTAAAAAAGGTAGATTCATAGGTTTTGTATAAATAAAATAATTTATGATATATCACAATTTTAATATAATTTGAAACATAAAAGAATGACAATTTTGAAGTGATTTGAAACACAAAAATATACCAATTTTGAAATGATTTGAAACATAAAAAAAATCAATTTTCAAGTGATTTGAAACACAAAATAAATAATTTGGGTGTAAAAACTGGTTGAACTTAAACATTTTAAGTTAGAAACTGTTTCGAAAAGTAAAGGCATGTTTACAATACTTATATAGTGTAGACCATCCTACAGCTCCGTTTAATATTTCATACAACCGACTTGATGAGAGAAAACTTTCTCGAAATATAAACGACGGATTTCTTGCAATATTGGGCAAATTGCAATAAAGTGGTAGACATCTTCGTTTTCCCTTCTATTGCATAGACTACAGATTTGTGTCAGATCAGTTCGATGAGGCATAAAGTTTAAGTTAAAGAGCTCAACACGTGCTTTAAAAATGTAGCTTATAGCTTCGACCGAAAACTTGTTGCTGAAGTAGTTTGTTTCTGATGGCAATTGGTGCTGGAGATTCCTATATGTATTCCTTGATGATGAAGAAGCCGCTCTGGATAAATGCTGCCTGTAAATATTCTCGTCTAGCTTAGCAGTAACCTCTGCAAACATACCTCGCCAATCATCAACGTTTGACTCTGTTAGCGACAGCCGAGCTTCATGAGAAAGAGCTATTTCATTCCAATCCTTAAATGGGGAGGCATTGGCTTGCAGTAATCTTATCAAAATGGATTTGTGAAGATTTCTTCCACTTCTTTCCATTACTCTTACCAGATAGTCAGAGTTGGATTTGAGGTTTTGAATAAATAGAGGAGTTATACCAGATTCCACGTAGATGGCGTAATTAGGGGTTGAATTCGGCAATCTGAATAAGCGCTTAAAAAAGTATCTCTGCAATTTTTCATACGCCTCGAAAAATAAGTATCCAAATACCTGCACACCATAGCACATGCATGTGTTCACAGTTGCCAGAAAAACGCGATATTTAGACATCAGGTCTATTTCTTGGTTTGCAAAAAACTTGGGCCACATTAAGCTCAAAGCCAGTTTAGCATCATTGCTTTTTTGTTTAGCGTGTTTCGAAAAATTTAGGTTATGTGTAATTAAAAAAAAATTTCAATTTGGGGCCCCTCCAGTTAATTAGTTAAATAAAAAAAAAAAAAAAATAGGCGTACTTAGTTGGATTTTTTGTAACCGGGAGAATAAGACTTTTTAATTAATTTTGTACTCGATATTACCTACTCAGCAACTTTCTAACTTTATTTACGTTAGATTATTTAATAGAAAATGCTTGACACTTTTGACAAAGACTGTATGTTACCCAAACTTTCAATCATTATGTTTCGTCATTATTGGCGTGGGAAGGAATTTCTAAGGGCAGCCAATCAGTGTTTGAAACCATCAAACAATTTTCATTTAAGGAAAATCGCGTTCTGTTCTTCTTTAATAACTTTATATTTGGCCTTGAGCATTTGTTTAGTTCCCAACTTTTATCAAAATTGAACTAATAAATGAAGCGACGGTAACAATGCAGCAAATTAACACTCATCATCAATTATTCGGTTTGGGTCAATTGTTAGAGAACAAACAGTAGTAGGCTATTGATTATGTCCTAAAAAACAGGGCAATAAGGAAGTAAGACGTTCATGGAATTTTATTGTAAAAATCATCAAAGGGGTCATTGAAGATGAGAAAACCGCAGAGTGCTATTAAATTGGAGGGTGCATTTAGGAGAGGGGGGTGCAAAAGCACCCTTTTTGGTTCTTTACATATAACTCGAAAACGAAGCAAAATTTCGAGATAATTCCTTTTTTCATGTTCGAGAAGGTATAAAGCTAAAATATGTTCAAAACCCGACTTTGTAAAAGCAAGTGTGTTGATTTTGACAATTATTTTTAATTTTGAAAAAATTATATGGCAACCCTAAAACTGTGAAACATTTGAAATTTGATTTGTATATTAGACTTAACTGGTCATGGCTCACTAATACACCCAGTTTGAGCGTATAATCTAACATGTCCATCAAACTAGCCGAAAATGCCATTCATAAAGCTTTAAAAACTTAAAATTAGCCTTGTTTGAATGACTATTTCTCGGTCGATTTTTATCCAAACTGTTTTTTTTTTAATTTATTTTAAAGGAAATTTAATTTTCTTTCTTTTATATGGAGCAATGCCTATACCTATCTCTGCTGGTAAGAAAGTTATAAGCAAATACGTAAAAAAAAAAAACAAAAAATGCGATTTTTCACATTTTTTTGCAATGATCTTCTTAAAATTTAGCTAACTAAAAATTTTTTAATTTTTTTTTCAAAAATCCATTTTGCTTCGTTTTCGAGTTATATGCAAAAAACCAAAAAGGGTGCTTTTGCACCCCCCTCTCCAAAATGCACCCTCCAATTTAATAGCACTCCGCGGTTTTCTCATCTTCAATGACTCCTTTGATGATTTTTACAATAAAATCTCATGAACGTCTTAGTTCCTTATTATATGACATAATCAATAGCCTATAGGTACTTTTAGCAAATATAACCTTCCGGTCCATAATCCAGGCTTTTCACATGTGGTGACTAATCGCTAAACAGACGGTTTGAAATATCATTTGGTGACACGAAAATCCGTTCCCCAAAAAAGGCGAATTTTTTTAGCTTTTGGCGATTTAAATTATTTTCGTTAAGAAATCCTTCTATTTTCCAGCTTTCACTGAAATTTTATATTTTTTTAATAGATTTATTCTGAATGGCCCCATCGAAATACTGAATCTAAACGCACCCAAAAACTGAAAATCGATTTCTTATCCATCCACAATCCTTTACTTAAGATTGCTATGATTTTTGAATTCAGTTATTTATAGAGTGGAGCTTTTTTTTTTAATTTTACGATTTTTTTATATTTAACGTTTGGTGAATCCCCTTTTAAACCCTGCCATGTTTAACTTGGTTTGAGAAAAAACAAGACCGTCCATACTGGGCTTTTCCTTTTGACTCGGTTTAATAAACAGAGGTGACACATCAATAATGTAAGAAACTTCTTCGGTGGAACCAGAAAAGTCTTACTGTCGATTTTACTAAGGTGGGCAATTCATTTTCTAAGATGGGCATTGATCACCTCTGCCTCCCTTCGTACGCCTATTAGTTTCGTCAATTTGTCCAAATTTTTTAATAGAAAGGAAGCCCCAATTAGAAAAATCCTGCAGCCGAAAATTTACCCAAATTAAAGATGTTGCACAAAAATTAGCAAACAAAAATTATTCTATATAAAAAGGTTTTATAACACAAATTCTATATACTACTGAAATAAATCAGCCAAGTAGAAGACTTAGCATTAAGGATTGGAAAAAAAACTTCCAGCTTAATGATTAGGAATTCTAATCTTGTTGGATATAGTTTACAGTGGATTTTCGCTGAAAAATTCATGTAAGTTGAACTGAACTTAAAACAAATTGCGTATGACAAAGCCCTCACTATGTCACTGATGAGTTCAAGTTAGTAAGCCGAACGAAACGCCAATTTGTAGGACTAAAGAACATAAAAAGCTATTTTGAATCAGAAATTATTCTAATATTTAGTTCAAATGGTGAAATGGTAGAAAAAAAAAACAAACACAAACGGAGAAATACAATTTGAAATTCCATTTCCGCATATCATTCCATTAAGTGTTGGCAATTCTTTATACCTATTATGAGTTTTAGGCACATGTATTTGGCACCCCTGGAAGCTGCCGCCCGAGGCACAAGCCTCGGTTTGCCCCCCCCCCCCCATGCCTCGCAAGAAAATGGACAGCTAAATTGCGAATTGTTGTTGGCCTAAAATTATTTACAATCTTTTTTGTGAGTGATTTTCTGATTTCTGACATCAAACCAAGAACTTTTCCTAGCTTTTCAGTACCTATCAGCTACTCCGCTATGCTATCTAGCTTAGCAACCTTAACAAAAATTCAGTTATCTTGAGTTGCTTTTGTTTCACAAAGGCTTACAACAACACAAACCTATCTAAGGAGCCTTGAATTATTTTTGAATAAAGAATTTTTTGTTTATAATTTCCAAATTATTTAATCACCCATATTCTGCAACTCGTATTTATGACTCGTATTCGACTACAGTCGTATGTTGTTAATCCAGGTGTCGTACGTTCGACTTCCCTCGTATGAGTATTTAGGAACGTACAACATCGCATACGACTTTTCGTATTTTTTCATATTCCAAGTCTCGTATTTATTTGAACTGAAGTCGTATTTGTGTCGTTTATTCGTCGTGTAAAATTTTGTTAACGAGATACATAGTTTTGGATAAAAGTGGATAAAAAACAAATGTTTTATTTGTTCAATATAACTTATTCACCTTATTTCCAAATATAATTGTCATGGCATGATCCAGCGTATTTCGCATCACAAATAATTGCACTTAAAAGACTGCCTAACGTAAAAAAGATTTAAAGGCAGTCAAAACACTGCAGTATTCTAATTGCAACCAAAGAACTTGAAGAATGCATTCTTTTCAAAGAAACTTAAACGATTTCAATGCATTCAAGAAGTCTTAAGAAAAGCTTTCTTTTAACTTTTGGTGGCCTTAGCTCTTAGGGCCGCAGTATCCCTACCTGGTTGATGGCATGTAGTTTGCACTGTTACAAAGCGTTAGTGAACGATTAGGCTAGTCGCGCACATGCAACTTTCAGTTTCGCAACTGTTTGGTTGCAAAAATGAATCCTATTGACTCATATGGGACAGCGCGCACATGCAGAAACTAGTCAGTCGTTGATTCGAGCAACTTTTCAGTTTGTGTTTTGCCACAAACTGGACGATTGCCTGAAATCGGTTTTTCAATTATTTGTGTCATATAGAACAATATGTAACTGCGCGCACATGCAACCAAATAGTTGCAGATATTTTACCACATCGTTGAATTTTGTTCTTTCCAAAGTGGCTTATGTTCTCTGTGCGAAAGAGAACAAATGTATCTTTTCTTTTATTTGCTGAGCAAAAGAATAGGACAAAGACGATAATATTTTTCTTTGTATGTATGGGGTAGAAAATTTGAATAAACATTGTCGGTGTGTTGGTAAGGTTCGTTGCGATTGCTTGTGGAGTTGCTCATGTGCGCGCTCATCGGTCAACTTATGACTAAACTGTTTTGTTGCAGTAGCAGTTGCATGTGCGCGACTAGCCTTAAAGAGCGGTATAAAACACTATTTCACTTCGATACATTTTTTGTTGCATTTTGAAAATGCATTTTGGTGGTCTTAGCGACTACAGGTTAATATGGCATGTAGTTTGCAGATATACAAATTTGTATTAACAATTTTTTATCGGTATAAAGTATTTTAACTTCTCTAATTTTGAAAATGCATTATAGTGGTAAAAGGTTACCGCGGAATTACTGCACTATACGAATGGTACGGCTAAACACTTTGGAGGGGTATGAGCCCAGCTCTCTGACTTAGGGGGAAGGCGGGAGACTTGAGCCACTTTTTGTAAAATTGTTGATAAAAACTTGTCTTTTTATCTCAGCCGCATAAAAGATAAAGCTACACTTATCTATTTTGAAACTAGTTAAATTGGCTTCAAATATATGCGATCGGTTTCAACCCAGAGCAAATTGTTTGAAGAAAGATTTTCGGCTCAAGTCTCCCGCCCCCTACGGGAGACTTGAACACCACCTGGGGGAGACTTGAACATACCCAAATTGAAAGAGTTAACAATACAAAAAATGAGATCACCGTCTATGATTTTCATAAAACTCAATTGTTGCTATATTTAACGTACTATTTGCTAAGAAAAATGTTTTGAAAATGTATACACGAAATTATTGATACAAAACTAAAAACAACCTTAAAAACGTTAACAAACGAAAATAAATACACAACTTAAATGAACCCCTCCTTGGGAAATACAGTAAGAAGATTGTAAGATTTCTTAAACATAATTTGAGCATTGTTATCCTTGAATTTCCCCTTCTGCGGCAGTTTTTTTTTACTTTTTTTTGGTTTTGCTCCTCACTTTCGTATGGTCAAGTCTCCCTACAATAAGTGGTTCAAGTCTCCCGTTCACGCTTTTTGAGACAAAAGAGATTATAAATCCTGTTACGTAAGCTGTTGCAATATTTCCACGGGTATTTACAAAAACAATTATTCAAGGAATAAGATCATACTAAATTATTTAATTAACTACGAAACAAACAAAAGTTATGCAATGAATAGAAAAAAAAAATTGTTTAACTTTTCATAGTGAAAAATGCATTTACTCGTCCAGGAACCAAAATCAAATGTTGATCCTGAAACCTTTTTATTAGCAAATAGAAGGTCATTTTCTGCTTCGGATATAATTACAAACACTTCTAGAATTTAAGGGTAGTCTGAGTGAAATATTGCGAGTGGCTCATGTCTCCCGTATGGTCAAGTCTCCCGTTTTCCCCCTATACCAATATCGGGCAAATCCTATGGATTTGATTTGGAATTCTCTTCTGGATGGTGCATAAACTAACAACGCTTTTTATTCACAAAAAGATTACTGAATTTGAGAAAAAATTTAAGAATAGTTAGACCACGACGCAATGGTGACCGAATCCGTGCCCGTAGTTGAAGAAACATCTGTTGCACTGGATCCTCCTCTTTGGGTGACCAGACTTCTTCTTCTTTGCTTGCTTCTCTAGTTTGGGAATCTTTTCTTGATCTTACCGGTGCGAGCAAACATCCATGCACTTTACCTCCGAGAAGTGGAGCAGTGACGTCCAATTCAAAGAATGACAAGCTGCTATGGCAGACATCATTCTCAAAAGCGTTTCCTTCATAAACTCCTCTGTGATGTCCTTCAATTGTACCTAAGAGGTCTCAAAAGTGGTGTCCAAACCATGTACAAAAAGCTACATGTGGCAAACTCTTGTCTATCTGTTGTATCAGGGATTTGCGAGGAAACACAGCACAAATTATTTTATTTACTGACATTTTAATTATTTGACAATTATCTACAAGCAACGATAGACTTTGATTTTTAAAGCTTCTCGTATCCAACGTATACGACTTGAAGAATAACGTTTTGATACGAGACGAGTTCTAGTTCGACTACGAGTACGAGACAAATTACGACTATCAGAATATGGGTGAATATATTTTTCGAAACCCAATTCTGTTCTGACTCCTTATTTTCATTACCTGGATATTGTTACCATATAAATAATATTATTTTTGAACTTTTTACGATTTGTTTTTACTTGGCATATTAAAGGCACTATGTAACAAATTTTGCATTCGTACAAAAATTTGACTCGAGATTTGATCAAACGGCTGACGATACGGAAGACGAAAAAAGTGGGTTTTACAATTCTGTTTGTTTGCTTGTATGCTTGTCTGTCTCTCTGTCTGTCTGCCTGTGTGTTTGTCTGTCTGTTTGGCTACAGCCTTAACGACTGGATCCAAAACTTCCGAAAAGTGCAAACAATATTGGATTTCAAAATTTTCAAAAAAGTATTTTTTGAATACATTCGATATCTCTGAATTGTGTTGGTGTCTGCCCCCCACTGGCCAAAATCCTACGGGCGCCTTTGTGACTGACACTGGGTCCTCATGTAGGTGTCTGGCAAGTGTCAAAATAAGTTTATCAAAACTTTTCTTAAAACATATCAAAAATCAGCACTTAATACCATCGAAACGCACCCGGGTTTCATTATCCTTTTTGTTCATTTCATACCAACTCTAGTGTGCATTCACAGAAAAAAATCAGGTATGATAGAATGACGTATGTCTGGTGAACCTAGGATCTTACTCTATTATCATTCCTTCTTATTTTAATAATTTTTTTAATTAGTCATGCCTGCCTATCTCAAAAGAAAATAATGTTGAAAACTTTATGCGTAAAATGTACTCCTACGTGTGTTGATACTCTTGTATTTCTATCTGACAGCTATGTTAACATAAGTAGTGTTTCTGATTATGAAATCTATCTTACCTACAAAATCCTAAAAAAAAAAATACCTATCGCATATCTAAACAATTTGTTTGACAATGACAGACGTAAGATCCGATGAAGAACAAACGAAATCACATTAAATTTCATGGTGATGACATCAGAGTCACCTCCGTAATATGACATATCAGTCTTCTCCAGCAAATATTCTTCCAAAAAAAAAGGGTGAATGTTCAAGCAGATTCATATACAGCTCAAGCATGATGGAAAACAAAAAATCCGCCTGAGTTTGTTTGCTTATATAGTACAACGCTAGATACGTTTTTACCCTAGGGTTATGGCAGGATGTGGTTGAATGGGTGGATGTGGATAGGTGGGTGACTAGAGGGTATCCTTGTAAACACTTTTTTTTATTTATTTTCTTATTTATTTTTATCCTTAAGATACTTGGTACACAAAGCTCTACCTATACATACCATGTATACACGAAACCAGCACTGCTGCTTGCTTACGCCCCTGTTTCTGTTGGTGATGTTTGCTGGTAGAATTTTTCACCAACCCATTGTAGCCGTTTTGTTGACTGATATTAATTAGAGCGGCAAGAAAGTGCCACACAGTGCCACTGAAAAAAAAGGATATGGAAAGATGCAAAAGGTTGAGTGGAAAATAAGTGCCTTTTAATAGTGGCTTTATACACAGATTGCCACCGACTCTAGAGCTTTGCTGGGTCTGTTGAGCTTGATGATGGTTTAAAATCAAAAACGTTGCGTTTTATTTTTCTACACATTTTGTTTTTGTTTTTTTCCGAAACATTCATTCATATACATTATGTACATCATATAGATAGAATTATTTTGTTTTTCTTGGGGAGCAAGTGTCCTTGAAGTTTGTATATATTTGTCAATATTTGAGTTTAGAAAAGTGTTGGCATTGCTATCCAATATCTATACATACATATATATAGAAATATGGGCTCATATTTTAAAATGGCACAGAAGCAAAGGTATGGTTTGTTTGAGTGTTTGTTTTTATCATATACTTACGTGATTGGTCTGGCATGTGTGTCACGTGAGATAAAATTTTATGATTGCCCATGTCCTTGGAGACTACAACGATGTTGATAATGTAGGGCAATTTATTAAGCAGACCTTTCGTTTTTACAGAGTGTGCCTATGCTCTTAACCTCCTTGAATGTAGATAAAGTGACCATTTTTTCTAAGGTAATTATACGAATAAGCTATGTGCGGTTAATTGGTATACAAAAAACGCCGGCTTGTCTAAGCTACAAGTGTCGGAAATACATTCTCCTGCCGGTGTTATTTCATTATTCTGAGAGACTCAGTTTCGACTAACTTGTACAAATTAACGAAAGTATTTCACATACAAATGTTTTTGAATCCATTTATTGGTATAAACTGGTATAAGGATTAGAAATGAATAAGTAGAATTTCAAATTATTTTTTTGTAACATTGAAAAATCCTAAATACATATTTCATTTCTTTGCCACCGTGCTGGATATTTTAAATATTGTTCTAAGGCTCAGTTTTTCTGCCCGACATACCCCGAGTTTTCGGGTTAAACTAGAATAAACTCCTTAAACATGGGTTTCAGTTAACTAAGTGATTTTTAAAATTACTAAAATTTTTCGAAGTCTCATAAAGTTTTTGAAAATCCCCAACCTCCAGTTTAATTTTTGAATTCAAATATAAAAATGTTCTTGTGGTATTTTCGTCACATCGAAGATACAACAAAAAATCAAACAGACTGAAACCTAATACCATAGAAAAAACTCCATATGGTCACCATGAATTTAGCTTCATTTACTATTGTTGCATGTGAGGAAATATTTTATAGTATAAAGGTAAGATGGATAAAGATAGATTTAAGGTCATTGCGTTCAACATTGTATATATGAGCTGAGAATAGAGATATGGTTAGTAATTGCTTTTAGTTGAGTTGCTTCATAAAAATTAGGTCAGGGATAAAGAATTTACTGCTGGATGATTATGATCAAGAGAAAAGATTTTAAATGAGTTTTATTTAAATACTTACTTGTTGGAATGATTTTATTATTAGGTAAATATTTGTATTTAGTTTATTTGTTTCAAGAACTTTGATATTCAATGTGCAATGACCAGGAAGAAAAATAATCACTTACTTTTAGATATAATGAGAGAAAATATGGAGATGAAGTAGTATGTACGTATAGACAAAGTTTATAAGCATAGAAGTTAAGATGTGTCAATATATGTACATAAATGAATTTTTTTGACGAATATATAACGCCAAATAAGTACATACTTAGTTTCATACATTATGAACAAAATAAAAATAAATATTTCTCTCTATTTCATATTCAAAATATATTTACAGAAAAGCAGTTGATTTCAATAAATTTATTTAAAATTTAAATTAAGGAACAAATTTGTGGATGTAAAAAGTAAGGATAATTCAATTATTGTAATTCCCTCCCCCCCCCCCCACATATATGAATTTTATATGTGTTAAACCTAACACTTATGCCAATGATTAACCTTCGACAACACGTAGTAAGACCAAATATTGAAATCTGAACAAGTTATGCTGATTATTTTCTAAGTAATTAAAAGTCCAATTTTTACATTAAAATTAGAAACACTTCATAAGAGTATTGTAAGACTTTGAAAAAAATCAGTTCTATTTTAGTAGGTATGTATATTGTATGTTTTTCAAAACATTTCTAAAAATTTTAATTTGAAAATAAATCTTCAAAAACTTTTGTCAAAAAAAATCACTTTCAAAAAAAAAAAAAAAAAAGAGGCTGGGTGCGACCCACACTAGTAACTTCTCATTGGTGGCCTCAGAAGCTAGAGGGCCGATATTAGTTTTTTATTAAAAAATTGCCGATTCTCGATATTCGAAAACTTTTTCAGGTGTTCAATATGCAAGCAAGCGATGACTAAATATTGGTTTGGCTTCGAGATATCTGAGAAAAATATTGTTGAATAATGTTTGTAGCCTTTTTCTATAAACTGTTTATTACTTCTTTTACAAATTTGAACTAGTATGCAGAGCTAAACTTTTCCAATGCCCATCATATCAATGTTTGTTCTTAAGATATTTGAGGCAAAAAACAAATTTTCAACAATTATTGGTAAAATTAATTGCAGTTTTTTTTGCTTTAACAAAACTGTTTATTCAATATTTTTAAAAATTGTATCGATTTTTATATATAAGCTAGTGTATAAATTAAAATTACTTCGAAGCCAATATCATTGTTTGCTCTCAACAACCAACATTTTTCGAAAATTTTTCGCAACTTTTTTTTTATTTAAAAAAACTACAGGTTGATGTTTCTATATTTTAACCAATTACTTATTTCGTCAAATATGCGTAAGATAAAATTAACAAAATTAAACATTAATAAAATTAAATTAAGTCGATAGCATGATTTGTTCTCGAGAATTTCAGGACTAAGGAAATTCAACAATAATTTTATAAAATTGCTATAGTAAGAAAACCGCTCATTCAATTTTTTTAGAAGTCCTTTCTGCATGTTACGAAACTACTATCTATAAAATAAAATTCATCCGAAGTCGATATATTTATTCGTTCTTGAGATATGGTGAACGAAAAAAAGCGAGCGAACGTACGAACGTACGTACAAGGACAGACATCTCTCTGAAAATGATGGATTCCGATTCTAAGGAGCTCGAAACGTGAAGATATTTTAAAAAATTTCGATTCGACAAATCGGACCAATTACAATCACCCCTATTAGTGAATTCGGCGAATGAACTTATGCCAAGATTCAACTCGTTTTCGAGATTTTAGCTATTAGTGAATTCGAGATAGAAAATTGAACGACTGTCGGTAACATTACCTGCACCACCGACATTTTGTTCAACAATTTTGGTATTAGTGAAACCGCAAGCCATTCGCTCTTCATACAAACTCTCCCATTTTATATCCGCGCCAATATTGTCGCGAATCTGCTATTCATTTTCTTTATTTGCCAGAAAATCACAATGAATAACAGAGAAATGTAAATTTAGACTCATAATTCTAAATTTGAAAGTAAAGTCTAGTAAAATTAAAGTATTTAACATTAAGGGTATTCATGAAACAGCGTAAAGTCGTCGTAAACGTGGTAAAGTTTTAAACTTCGTAAATCTGTCAAATTTTCCATACAAATTGTGACAGAATTACGAAGCTTTAATCTTTACAACGTTTACGATGAGTTTACGCTGTTGTATGAATACCCATATTGTTTTTGAAGAAATAAATTGTTTACAATTTTAGGATTATGTTTAGACAGGCTTCATGTGAGGCGACTCATTTTGACGTGAGGACTGTCTGAACACTTCTTTAGATTGCGTGTCAGGTTTGAAATGTCAATAAATGACAAAAGCGATAATATAGTTCGGAAAATGGTAGGGAAGTTCAGGAATCGATAATATAGTTAATTCGGCGAGTTCACTAATTGAGAAAAACCGCGAACTCGAATCCAGTGCGAATCTTCTCAACTCCGAGGGAGTAGAATATTGCGAATTGACTAACCGGCTGCCATTTGATTAATTAATTTTTTTTTTAAAGATATATTTGTTTTTAATCTATTAAAACGAATGAGAAACATTTTTGAATATTTGTTAAGCACCACGGAACAAAAGTTTCAACTCCACAGAAATGTCAAATCTTACTAGTGTGTGTGAAAGTCCGTGTTGATCTAGCTTAAAGCCTAGTACGCTGCTGATGCGAAACGAAATTTTTAGTTGATCTCCAACAACACAACGAAATGCTTACGAAAACGCAGCGAAAAAATATTCATTGACAGTTACACCAATTCAAAAATTCAAAACCAATGCAACTGAAAAAAAAGAACACAGACAACCACGCTGTAATGAAAGAAACAACAAAAATACACACAAATGTCATTTTTCCGCACACAATAAATGGCCTGGGTAATTAATTGTGTGCGAAAAAAGAGTGTAGACTTATCCAAAAAGTATGCAATAATTTTCAATTTCGTTCATCGAACAGCGTACTGCAGAACGAAAAGTAGAACTAAATTTTTAGTTTATGATTTCGTTATGTCATTTTTGTATGGGATTTTTCGTTTCGCATCAGCAGCGTACTAGGCTTAAATCAAAAGATTTCATTTGTCTAGAAAAATTTATTTTTTCTTCTAATCAAATCGATTTGTTTCTAAATAGAATCGAGTTTTTGGTTGAAAGGAGTTCAACATGAAATGAAAATTTGAACAAATTCTTCACTTCGCCGCCTGAGTACTTAAATGACCCATATCCAAAAAAATTATTCCCCAGAAAACGAATTTTAAGGTTTGAAAAATAATTTCCTTACTTTCTCCTTGAGAAATATGATGTTTGAGTTTTTATATACATGGTTTGAAAATATCTTTGTTGTAATATGAAGACATGACGTCAAAAGTTGAAACGGTTATTTAAAAAAAAAATTAAGTATGAAAAAAGTTAGAAATGGATATAGGACCCTCTCCCATACGAATGCGAAATCGACATTGTATATATATTATTATAGTACTATCATGGAACAGAAAAAAAAGCTTCGTACTCGGCTCGTTTTCGGTGACATTTTCGGCGCTGTTAACCACGGCGAATTGCTGATGTCAGGGGGTTAAGACAGAGAGGATTATAGTTTTTTATTCTGACAACAATAAGGGGGATAAGGGAGATGGGTGCGTCAGCTGTTAGTGTCATGGCAACGACAGAATGAGGTAGAGAAAATAAGTAAAATGTTCATACACGTATACGAAATTATACAATGGTGTTGGTTTCTTTTATGAATTAATGAACACGTAGGTATATCTATAGATATAGGTACAATTATTTTCTTGCAAAAATTGAAATTCGAATTAAAATTTCCAATTTTTGCTTCAAAATCAATTTTAAAGTGTGTATCAAATATAAATATTGATTAACTCACTTATTTTATAAGATAAATGCTTTCTTAATATATTTTATAGTGCATGCATTTATGTAGGTGTCCAATTAGGAGTTAGTTTTGTAAATTAAAATATTTAAGGGGGGGAAAAGGGGGTAAAACTCGACCTTCAAAGTGAAGGTCGAAAATCTATTTTCTAAACGGGAAGAGATAAAAAGTTGATTTTTTCACCTTTGATAGAAAATAAAAGAAGGTTGTTAGAGCAACATTTAATTCTAAAAAATCCCCTTTAGAAGATATTAATTTTTGAAAAATGTAAATGTTAAAAAAGCTGTTTGACAAATGTCTTGCTGTTGACTAGTGGAAGGTAGATTGAAAATAAAATGTATACCCACGGAAAGTAGACAGAAAAAAAAATTATCCGTGTTTAAGGAATTTTTGATAAAGATAACTTTTCATGCTTAATGATTTTTTTAAAAACAATGCTTTTTTTGGATGAGTTTCTAGAGGTTTTTAATTTTTAGCTTTTTGAGGGGTTAAAAGAAAAACTTGAAACTTTACTGAGTGATATATTCTAGTATCTGGTAAAAATTTCAATTTTCTACAACACCGTCAAGTGGAGATATTTGAAAATTTACGCTAGTTTCAAGCTCCAAACGATTCAATTTTCACTTTTCAAAACTCAAAAGTTGATGAAAAAATTCAAAATTATGGAAAATAATCTACCACATATTTGTACCTCCGACCATTTTCTAAAATAATGTTGAACAATGTTTAAGGATTAGTTCAACCAGAATGACATTACGTAGGTTTAAATGACTCTCACAAAATCATTTTTAATTACAAAATGAATAAAATGGTTTCACTAATAAATCTTCAACTTCAAAAGTTCTCAACGGATCTTCACGATTGAAGATGTAATTAATTGTTACTTCAAAATTATTGCCCATGTAAATAATTGTTACTTCAAAATTATTGCCTATTGTTGGTAATTTTTTGTTACAAATTTATTGGCTATCTCAAAGCGTGCATTTAAAGACCTCAATCGTGAAGATCCGTTGAGAACTTTTGAAGTTGAAGATTTATTAGTGAAACCATTTTATTCATTTTGTAATTAAAAATGATTTTGTGAGAGTCATTTAAACCTACGTAATGTCATTCTGGTTGAACTAATCCTTACTTGCCATACAATTTCTATATCTGTTCAACTAAATCTTTTTATTTCTCAAAAACAGCTTCTACGATTATGATGAAATTTTTTCTGTATGCTAAAATTAGTTTGATCTACTACTAAATATTAAAAAAAATATACTAGATAAGGTAAAATTTTGAAAAAAATTTGGTTTACAAAAATAATTTCTTTTTTTTTTCAAAATTTTTAGTTTGAAAATTATTTTCAAACAATATATTTATAAAAACAACTTTATTTTAAAATATAATTAAAGGATCATTCTCTGGCTTTAAAAAAAGCTATTGCATGGCATTGTAGGCGATGCCGTTATTTTTTAATAATTTATTTTCTATTATAAGTCATTTTTTTGAAAATTAACCCTCCCACCTAAACGGGGAAAAATGGACCCTTCACCCAATATACTTTTTTTCTTGCCTAGGATCAACCTATATGCTCTTGATTTTTGACATACTTTTTCAAAAAAAATTTCAATTTAGAGCGGGAGGCGGCAATACAAAATTCCCACCCATCGAGGTAAAGAAAAATTTGGTTATATTGCATTAGGTTGCCACTAGGTGATATAGAAAAACTTGGTCGTCCACCCTGTATCCTGGTCAGACCGGCTGGCCGACCAAAATAAGTGGTCATATTTTAGGGGTGCTACCACCCATCGAGGTAAAGAAAATTTTACTTACATAGCGTTTTGTCTTTGTTAGGTGATATAAAAAAGCTTGGTCGTCCAGCCCATACCCTGGTCAGATCGGCTGGCCGACCAAAAGAAGTGGTCACTTTTTAGGGGTGCTACCACCCATCGATTAAAGGATGAAACCTACAGCAAATTAAAAGGGCAACTTTCACCTATCAGAATTTCAAGGTCGTCCGGGGCATAGCTTGGTCACTTTCTCTGGCCGACCAGATTTATGCATTTATCTAAGATTATGCGATACTCACTTGTACACATTAATTATATACTGAATGTCCAAACCTAATGCTTCAAACTTTAATTGGTGAAAGACCAGGCCATGACCTGTCAGAATTCCATAACTTGTCCATACTAAATCCTAACCAGTTGGTAGAAATACCTAAATAAACTGCCATTATGATCAAAGCTAATTTTTAACTTATATTTTTGGAGTTGAATAATAAACAAAAATTTCATTACGTAATATTTGCTAGGTCTTTTAAAAACTTGCCCTATTTTTTCAGTTTCTTAAAAGATATAAAACTTACCACAAGCAGTCTTAAGTCGAAAGTTATAGCCATTTTAATTTAATAAGAAAGAGTTCTGAAACACCAAATTTTCACATAGCATCATGAAAGGAGAATGAGCAAATTGCCCCATATGCCAACACAATTGTCATTACATTTTTGAAAAGGTTATTGTTAGGACATCATTTCATTATATGGCCGTTAAGCTCTAAGCCATGGGGCTCGCGAGATATTCGACTTCAAAGCACGACAAAGAAAAATAATGCAACGCCGCATTTGGACATTGTCTTCCTGCTCAACATCAATGTGTTGTGCATCGTTGGAAATGTTATAGCATGTACTTTATTTTTGTAGGTAACCGTTAAACTGTAGACCATGGTGTTCAAGAGATATTTGGCATCCAAAAAGTCGAATAAAATAATAATGCAATTCTACATTGGCACTGGACTGCCAACTCAACAGGAATGTGTCATACTTCATTGAAAAGGTTATTGCAAGTACTTAATTATCTTTCAAGAATGTTAAGGTGAAAGTGGTGCCGTTCGAGAGATATTTGACAAAAACGCAATATTTAAAAAAAAATGCAATTCTGCATTGGAAGCCGGTCTCCCAAGTCAACAGTAATGTGTGCTATATTTTTGAAGAGGTTATTGCATGTACTTCATTTTGTTATATAGCCGTTAAATTGTAAACCAAGGGGTTCGAGAGATATTTGGCATCAAAGGAGGCGAACAGAAAAATAATGCAGCTCTGCATTGGGGGCTGGTCTACTAACTGAACACGAGTATGTCATACGTCTTCGAAATGGCTATTGTGAGTACATCATTTTATTATGTGGCCGTTAAGCTCTTAACCATGGGGTTCGCGAGATATTTGACTTCAAAGCACCGAAGAGAACAATAATGCAACTCCGCATTTGGACATTGTCCAACAACAATAAACTGGTATAATTCCGTATTGTTATTGTATTTAACACGCTACTTCTTTCTAAGCGAAGATAAAAATGCACTAAAAAACAGGGCTATTGTCATTAAGCTGTAGATCATGGGGCTCAAAAGATATTAGGCAAACACGATTTATAGAACAATAATGCAATTCCGCATTTGGAGGTGGTCTACCAAGTCCACAGTAATGTGTCGTTCATCCTTGAAAAGCTTATTACATGTACTTCATTTTGTTATATTGTCGTTAACCTGTAGATATTTGGCATACAAAAAAAGGCAAATAGAAAAATCATGCAATTCTGCATTGGGTGCTGCAATACCTACTCAACACGAATGTGTCATACATGGTTGAAAAGGTTATTATGATATCTTCATTTTATTATATGGCCATTAAGATCTTAACCATGGGTTTCGAAAGGTATGGTATGGATGGTATTGGTTTTAATTAATTAAAAATTGACGCAGTGTGTGATGATCCGAAGCGGCCTCCCTTTCAAAACTTATTCCATCCACACTAGGCTAAATAAGTTTCGAAACCCATGGTTAAGAGCTTAATGGCCACATAATAAAATGATGTACTCACAATAGCCATTTCGAAGACGTATGACATACTCGTGTTCAGTTAATAGACCAGCCCCCAATGCAGAGCTGCATTATTTTTCTGTTCGCCTCCTTTGATGCCAAATATCTCTCGAACCCCTTGGTTTACAATTTAACGGCTATATAACAAAATGAAGTACATGCAATAACCTCTTCAAAAATATAGCACACATTACTGTTGACTTGGGAGACCGGCTTCCAATGCAGAATTGCATTTTTTTTTTTAAATATTGCGTTTTTGTCAAATATCTCTCGAACGGCACCACTTTCACCTTAACATTCTTGAAAGATAATTAAGTACTTGCAATAACCTTTTCAATGAAGTATGACACATTCCTGTTGAGTTGGCAGTCCAGTGCCAATGTAGAATTGCATTATTATTTTATTCGACTTTTTGGATGCCAAATATCTCTTGAACACCATGGTCTACAGTTTAACGGTTACCTACAAAAATAAAGTACATGCTATAACATTTCCAACGATGCACAACACATTGATGTTGAGCAGGAAGACAATGTCCAAATGCGGCGTTGCATTATTTTTCTTTGTCGTGCTTTGAAGTCGAATATCTCGCGAGCCCCATGGCTTAGAGCTTAACGGCCATATAATGAAATGATGTCCTAACAATAACCTTTTCAAAAATGTAATGACAATTGTGTTGGCATATGGGGCAATTTGCTCATTCTCCTTTCATGATGCTATGTGAAAATTTGGTGTTTCAGAACTCTTTCTTATTAAATTAAAATGGCTATAACTTTCGACTTAAGACTGCTTGTGGTAAGTTTTATATCTTTTAAGAAACTGAAAAAATAGGGCAAGTTTTTAAAAGACCTAGCAAATATTACGTAATGAAATTTTTGTTTATTATTCAACTCCAAAAATATAAGTTAAAAATTAGCTTTGATCATAATTGCAGTTTATTTAGGTATTTCTACCAACTGGTTAGGATTTAGTATGGACAAGTTATGGAATTCTGACAGGTCATGGCCTGGTCTTTCACCAATTAAAGTTTGAAGCATTAGGTTTGGACATTCAGTATATAATTAATGTGTACAAGTGAGTATCGCATAATCTTAGATAAATGCATAAATCTGGTCGGCCAGAGAAAGTGACCAAGCTATGCCCCGGACGACCTTGAAATTCTGATAGGTGAAAGTTGCCCTTTTAATTTGCTGTAGGTTTCATCCTTTAATCGATGGGTGGTAGCACCCCTAAAAAGTGACCACTTCTTTTGGTCGGCCAGCCGATCTGACCAGGGTATGGGCTGGACGACCAAGCTTTTTTATATCACCTAACAAAGACAAAACGCTATGTAAGTAAAATTTTCTTTACCTCGATGGGTGGTAGCACCCCTAAAATATGACCACTTATTTTGGTCGGCCAGCCGGTCTGACCAGGATACAGGGTGGACGACCAAGTTTTTCTATATCACCTAGTGGCAACCTAATGCAATATAACCAAATTTTTCTTTACCTCGATGGGTGGGAATTTTGTATTGCCGCCTCCCGGTCTATAAGTTATTTAAGGAAATAACAAACTTTTGTTCTCTATAAATATTGTTATCGATCACTATTATGTATTTATGATTCATAAATATTCAGAACTAACCTACTTAATTTTATAGAAAATACCTCCCTACATAATTGAAAAAACATTCCTCCCTATTAATCACCTCTATTAGTGAATTCGGCGAATGAGCTTTTGCCACGATTCAACTCATTTTCGAGATTTTAGCTATTAGTGAATTCGAGATAGAAAATTGAACGACTGTCGGTAACATGATCTGCACCACCGACATTTTGTTCAACAAATTGAATATTAGTGAAACCGCAAACCATTCGCTCTCCATACAAACTTTCCTATTTTAAATCCGCACCAATTTTGTCGCGAATCTGCTATTGATTTTCTTTATTTGCCAGAAAATCATAATAAATAACACAGAAATGTAAATTTAGACGCATAATTCTGAATTTAAAAATAAGGTTATTAACATTCTTTTTTAAGAAATAAATTGTTTACAATTTTAGGATAATGTTTAGACAGGCTTCATATGAGGTGAATCATTTCGGCGTGAGGACTGTCTGAACACCACTTGAGATTGCGTGTCACGTTTGAAATGTCAATAAATGATAAAAGCGATAATATGGTTCGGAAAATGGTAGGGAAGTTCAGGAATCGATAATATAGTCCATTCGAAGAGTTCACTAATTGAGAAAAATTATTTTTTTAATTGAGTGCGAATCTGTTCAACTCCGGGGGAGTAGAATATTGCGAATTGACTAATCGGCATTCGGCATGAATAACTTCCAAAGGGAAGTAAATAATAAAAACTATAGATAAAATCTTAGATTTTATTATTTTGTTTGCGAAAATTGTTTCGTCCACTAAAATGGCGGAAATAAATCCTCTCCAATAATATATTTTTATGTTTTAAATAACCACATTCCAGATTGTTGTTTCACATCAAACGAGTAGCTAAATATAATAGCAAAAATATTAACTCGTTTTAAGCACTGATGAGTGATGATTATCTTTTAAGCAGGACCCTTAGGGCCAGTTTCAAATGTTCCGGTTAAAGTCTCGGATAGCCTATCCGGAACTTATCCGAAAGATAAAATTCAACTTTTGGTTTCAAATGTCTCGGATAGTGATATCCGACAGATAGCCTAACCACCGGTTCATGTTGCTGTTAAAGCTTTTATCCAGAAGATAAGAAGTACATATATTAGTTTGAAGCAATTGAAAAAATATAGTTTTAAACCATTTCTTCGATGAAGAGTACGTTATATATTTATTGAAGAATATTTTAATTTATTACAGCTATTTACATATGTACATAACATTGTATATACATCTTAACCATATTTAAATATTTTAAACCGCAATGCATTGTTGAAAGGATGTTTGTCCATAGTTGACAACTCTTGTGGTCTCTTCTTTTCTTCTTTATTTTCGAATAGGGATATATAATATTTTTCTTCTTGCTTGTAGGCCAAAAAGGCTCCAACGTTGAAGATGGGTAACTGACACGCGTATCCTTCGAAATATTGTGAATTTCGCCTTAAATCAATCCGCCGCGGTTCGAACTGATTTCAAATCTTTGAAATGCTAAACTGCTACGAGTCTCCGTCGAAATATTGTGAATTTCGCTTTAAATCAATCCGTCGCGGTTCGAATTAAATTCAAATCTTTAAAATTAATGACAATTTAAATCAAAACGACAATTTTGTTTTGTTTTGACAGCAAAAAATTTAATTTTCAGTATATTTTTGATGTTTTATTTTGTTCTCAAACTGTGAGTGTCTAGTAAATTTATCCAACGGTTAGTTTATCCGAGACTTTGACGATGAAACAGAATATAAATAACAGCAACTTTTGTCTACTGGATAGGGTTATGTGTCGGATATCTATCCGAAACTTTAACCGGAACATTTGAAACTGGCCCTTAATCTTCTTTAAATGGCCAAATCCTAAATCTATTTTCTTTTTCATATTCTCCAAAATTTTGAATATCAAACATTTATTTTCAAAAAACTATAAATGAACAGCTAAAACACCTTGATTCAAATAAAATTAAATAAATAATTGGTTAATGGCCTTAAAATAAATTATAAAAGTATAAATATAAAAGTGTTGTCGTTGTAAAAACGTACTTATTAATAACAAATATTCAAATCCGAAAATCAATTCTCGAATTTACTTTTAAATAAAATTTTCTTTGCAAATGTTTTTTTGGAAAAATAGTTTACAATTAAACAATGAAACAGTTTTTTTTTCAAGCTATAAATTCTTTCATAATTTTACGTTATTAAGGACCATTTGCTGATAGGCTGATATGAAATTAAAATACTTAAGGTGAACATATAAAAGTTATAGTTTACGCTGAGGAAGAAGTTGTGATGCTTTTTTAGTTTCCAGCTGAGGTAGGCCAGCGGGGTCCAGGGTTTAACCGTAGAAAGCAAGGAAAACTAGGTTTGCGTAAGATTCGGAACTCCAATATATTTTTATTTTTATTTCTTTTGTTATTCTTAATACGGTATTCTTATGAATTTAATATTTTCTTACTTTACAAAATATTATTACTTATGCTAACATGGTATTTCATATACTTGATAATTCGTAATTTTCTTAAAATAAAATAACATAATAATATGATAAAAGTACTTCGTATAAACAAGGTGGGAATGGTTCCCTGGTCTGTCTGAAGCTCAAGGCAGCGTAGATTGGGACGTACTCCCTAGCACTTGAAGCAAACGGCAGAACGAAATTATAATCGGCGGAGCGGCGAGGGAACGGGTTCGCTAGTCTAACCGAAGCTCAAGGCAGCGTAGATTGGGACGTACTCCCTAGCACTTGAAGCCAACGGCAGAACGAAATTATAATCGGCGGAGCGGCGAGGGAACGGGTTCGCTAGTCTGACCGAAGCTCAAGGCAGCGTAGATTGGGACGTACTCCCTAGCACTTGAAGCAAACGGCAGAGCAAAATTAAAGACGGCGGAGCAGCGAAGGAACGGGTTCGCTAGTCTGACCGAAGCTCAAGGCAGCGTAGATTGGGACGTACTCCCTAGCACTTGAAGCAAACGGCAGAACAAATTTATAATCGGCGGAGCAGCGAGGGAACGGGTTCGCTAGTCTAACCGAAGCTCAAGGCAGCGTAGATTGGGACGTACTCCCTAGCACTTGAAGCAAACGGCAGAACAAATTTATAATCGGCGGAGCAGCGAGGGAACGGGTTCGCTAGTCTAACCGAAGCTCAAGGCAGCGTAGATTGGGACGTACTCCCTAGCACTTGAAGCAAACGGCAGAACAAAATTATAAAGAGACGGGGGGGGGGGATATTTTACGGCGTAAGCCAAAAAGTTTTGAAGCTTCTAACTGGTACACAAAAGTAGCCAGCAGCGTACCTCTTTATTAGTGTGACTAATAAAAGCGAGATCTTTCTATGGCAAGAAGAATCTGAATTCTAGTGCATTTTCCACCCTTACTAGTCAACTTTGCTGACATAACCAACTGTGGACTATAAGCGGGTAAATGAACTTCTTTTGTTGACGTAACCAACTGCCATCAGATTACCTCCATTGAAAATCGCATGGGCGCTTTAGGGTATGAATTGCTTGGCGGCAATTAGGTGGTTGCTGACGTCGTAGCAAGCGGCAGGTTGTATCCTCTGTTGTACTTTGTATGGGTGTCTCGTTCGTATGCAATACTTGTTTATTGCTTCAGCTGGTTAATTGATGTAATGAAATCCAAGTGTTTTGCTTTCCCTGTTGGGTGGTGCGGGTGATTACGAGTATAAAGTATGTGACTTCGTTACATTCCCCCCTTTCTTCGGCAGACGAGACCTCTCGTCGTGAATTCCATCTGGAATGCAAAGCTTTTAATAATCGTATTCAAATACAAGATAATTATGTAAAATTTTTGTTTATATAAATATATTTTTTTTCTGTTCTTTTTTTTTTCTCAATATATTTTCTTCGCATATTTTTCTTTTAATTATTTCGGTATTTTTTTTTTTTTTTATCTTAATTAATTTTTTCGGTATTTTCTTAAAGCTAATTTACATAGGCATATACTGTTTTTTTTTTTTTTTTTTTTTTTTGAATAAAAGAAAACGGGGGGAAAGGGTAAAGAACAATAATTATCGGCGGCAGTCGGCTTTGGTTTAAACTTAGTACAGCGAGTCATGCGATTGATACGAATTGGTTTTCGGGTCATGGTTGCTGGGCTTGCTGCGGTTCGGATCGGCGGGTGAGCAACATGCTCGAGGGATAACAGGTGGTTGAAGCTTGTGCCTTCATAACTCTGGTTGTGCATCCTGAGGTTTCGGTTAGGATGAGTCACGGCTTTCTGTTCGGCCCGAGATTTGGTCGATGTCTGATTCATTTTTATTTCCGGGGTAGAAATCGGAACTGTGGGGCTGCTTCGTTCGGAATTCGGTGATGGACTGAATGATAGTGGAGGTCCACATTCCGTGACGGCTGGATTTCGACAAAGCTCAAACGATGGATTCAGAGAAGAATACTCTGGTTGACTGTCTGGATCGATGGTCGGGCTTTGAATGACGAAAGCTGCGGTCTGCTCATCTTCAATAATATGATTAAGTTCGGCGGCGTCGGATTTTGAAGATGGCTGATAGTTTTCGGGAAAACTATTTTGCTGTTTGATCGGGAGGTTAGAAATCACCGAGCAGGTATGAAATATTTCTTCATCCCCCTGGGGTGGATTCAGTGCTTTCGGCGGTGACATCTGCGGAGGTGTCATCTGCGGTGGAATCTGTGGCGGTGGCTGCGCCTCGTCTTTTCGGGGTTTAACAAGTACCGCTCGAAGTGGTGTCGGTGACATCTGCGGAGTCTGCTGCGGTGTCTGCGGTGGTATCTGCGGATGCATCTGCGGTGGCATAGTAATAACGGCAACGGGATTTCTTGTTGTTGGAGAAAACGGTGTGGGGGCTGACGGGAGTCGGAAATTTCGTTCATCATTCTTAATCGACTCGAATTCTTCAGCAAGGTACGCAAGTTCATCGAGGGTATTAAAGTCCTGACGGCGGATATACAATCGATACTCAGGTCGCATATTGTCAAAAATTCGATCGATATTATCGGCCACGGAAACTCGGGGGTGCTGTCTTATTAGATACTGTGCGGACAAAATATAATCTTTCGCTTTTTCGCGGGGTCCTTGACGTTTGCGCAATATTTCCTCCTCTAGCTTGTGTAAAAATCTAGCAGGCAGGAAATGTCTTATGAACGCTTCCTGGAAATCTTCCCAGGTAACAAAACTGTCACTTTTTACTCGGAGCCACTGTAAAGCGCTTCCGTGGAAAAGCTCAGGAAGTGTCCGTAACATATCGTTGGGCGGGATGTTGTAACATCGTGTCAGCTCGGTTAGCCTCTCGAAAAATTCCAACGGGTTTCCAGAGGAATCGAATCTCGTCCCCATTTTCGGACTGTGTTCATTCTCTCAGCTTCGTAGCTCAACGAGAGTCGGCTGGATGTTGGACTTGGGTCTAATCTCGACGGCGGCGGCGGCTGCGGTGGCAGTGTAGATTCGGGGAGTGAAGTGCCTGTAGAAGTATGAGGTCGGTAAGCAGAAGTCATTTGATAGGTCAGGTTGTAAGCTGGTTGATATATCGGAGGGTGCATGATACATGGTTTCCTCGGTCCTGGCACGGCTAAGAACGATGATGCTTTAAACGGGGCTAGCGGGGCGGGAATATCAATTTGGCTTATGAACGGCTGCGTGTTGGTAGGCGGAGTGTCGTCAGATGTATCGGCGTTGTTTCTTTTCTCAACGAATCTTTCCCATTCTTCACACAGGTTTTGTGTGGAAACATCTGTACGGAACTTTTTAAAGTGTTGGCTCAACCTCCTACGCAATGTCGGTATGGTACCACTAGTGTCTAACTGTCGGTCTTTTAACAAGTGGATAATTTCGGATTTCTCTAAGAAATATATGAACCCAAGGTTCTTATACGGGTTGATGTCTTCCATTGGTGAATCATCGGATTCGGATGCGGACATGTTGAAACGGGTCGGCGGCGGATCGGTTTACGGATCGGTGGAACTTTATCGAAGGGTCACGGTGAATCGGTGTCTGGTCACGTATAAATCTTTCCAAAGGACTTTTCGGAGAAAACGGATACGGCGGCGGACGGTGTTGCCTTCGAAAGATTTACGGTCGGTCGGTCGGTCGGTGGGAGTTCGGATGAACCTTCTAAAAGTCCCCGCTCGGGCGCCAAAATGTGATGCTTTTTTAGTTTCCAGCTGAGGTAGGCCAGCGGGGTCCAGGGTTTAACCGTAGAAAGCAAGGAAAACTAGGTTTGCGTAAGATTCGGAACTCCAATATATTTTTATTTTTATTTCTTTTGTTATTCTTAATACGGTATTCTTATGAATTTAATATTTTCTTACTTTACAAAATATTATTACTTATGCTAACATGGTATTTCATATACTTGACAATTCGTAATTTTCTTAAAATAAAATAACATAATAATATGATAAAAGTACTTCGTATAAACAAGGTGGGAATGGTTCCCTGGTCTGTCTGAAGCTCAAGGCAGCGTAGATTGGGACGTACTCCCTAGCACTTGAAGCAAACGGCAGAACGAAATTATAATCGGCGGAGCGGCGAGGGAACGGGTTCGCTAGTCTAACCGAAGCTCAAGGCAGCGTAGATTGGGACGTACTCCCTAGCACTTGAAGCAAACGGCAGAACGAAATTATAATCGGCGGAGCGGCGAGGGAACGGGTTCGCTAGTCTGACCGAAGCTCAAGGCAGCGTAGATTGGGACGTACTCCCTAGCACTTGAAGCAAACGGCAGAGCAAAATTAAAGACGGCGGAGCAGCGAAGGAACGGGTTCGCTAGTCTGACCGAAGCTCAAGGCAGCGTAGATTGGGACGTACTCCCTAGCACTTGAAGCAAACGGCAGAACAAATTTATAATCGGCGGAGCAGCGAGGGAACGGGTTCGCTAGTCTAACCGAAGCTCAAGGCAGCGTAGATTGGGACGTACTCCCTAGCACTTGAAGCAAACGGCAGAACAAATTTATAATCGGCGGAGCAGCGAGGGAACGGGTTCGCTAGTCTAACCGAAGCTCAAGGCAGCGTAGATTGGGACGTACTCCCTAGCACTTGAAGCAAACGGCAGAACAAAATTATAAAGAGACGGGGGGGGGGGATATTTTACGGCGTAAGCCAAAAAGTTTTGAAGCTTCTAACTGGTACACAAAAGTAGCCAGCAGCGTACCTCTTTATTAGTGTGACTAATAAAAGCGAGATCTTTCTATGGCAAGAAGAATCTGAATTCTAGTGCATTTTCCACCCTTACTAGTCAACTTTGCTGACATAACCAACTGTGGACTATAAGCGGGTAAATGAACTTCTTTTGTTGACGTAACCAACTGCCATCAGATTACCTCCATTGAAAATCGCATGGGCGCTTTAGGGTATGAATTGCTTGGCGGCAATTAGGTGGTTGCTGACGTCGTAGCAAGCGGCAGGTTGTATCCTCTGTTGTACTTTGTATGGGTGTCTCGTTCGTATGCAATACTTGTTTATTGCTTCAGCTGATTAATTGATGTAATGAAATCCAAGTGTTTTGCTTTCCCTGTTGGGTGGTGCGGGTGATTACGAGTATAAAGTATGTGACTTCGTTACAAAGTGGAACGTTAAGGTGCCGTCACACTGTGCAAGTAAAGTACTTGCAGCAAGTGAAATGATTACTGCAAGTAAAACTTGCTTGGTGTGACGACCCGAAAAGTACTTGCGGCATATAAAACTTGCTTAGTGTGGCGACCCAAAAATGTACTTGCAAGCAATTAGTTGCTGCAAGTGATATACTTGCTTGCAAGTACCAACTTGCTCAAGCAATACTTGCACGGTGTGACTAGTTCCTGCAAGCAAGTAAATCACTTGAAATCACTTGCCGCAGGTACTTGCCACTTCCAGAATTTGAGCAAGCAAGTTTTTTACTCGCTTGCAAGCGACGTACATATCTTCTTTGATTAAAACTACAAAAAAAATCGTCTCCCTCTGGCCAGAAGTCTCTCATCCAGTGTTGTAAAAAAGAGTCATACCAAAATGGAACTTCAGATATTTTAAAAATATTTGAGTAATTAAAGAAAAATGCAACGAAGCATGAAGATCTTTCTATCAATTGTAAAAACAACTCGACAGATTTTGATTGAAATCGGTAGAGTAATTAATTGGTGGGACAGAACATTAAGCTTTTAAGTTGAACAAAAATATTTAAGTTTCGTATGAGCAAACGGCTCGTAGTATTTTTCTTTTGTTTTAAGTTTCAATACTCTGATAAATTTAAAATCAAAAAGCATCAGCCATGTTTTTTTATGTTAATAGCTATATCAATGAAATTTTTAAATTTTGCGTTTTTAAGCATCATTTTTTGTTTTAAAATACAATGAAAAGAAAAGGTTTCTTTTCCCAAAAAAAAACACGAAAAAAGGGTTATATGAATCGTACTTTATTTGCATATAATAAATATAACAAAACAAACAAGAAATTGGAAAAAGTAGCTTCATTTGTTTTGTGTTTTTTGAATCCTTAAAAACTAAAAAAGATTTTTGCTTTTGGTTTTCAGCAATTGATTATAGAAATAGCATAAAAGTGCATAAAACACGTAAAATTAAGAAAAAAAAATCAACTTGAAAAAAATTCGCAACTTTTTTCAAAAATATATGTACTGGGTTATAAATTCAATTTCTAAAAAAATATTCATTAAAACGGCTCTCGAGATATTTGATAAAACGTGTTTTCCAAAATGGCGACTGACGCTCGAAACGGTGAGAAAGATTTGCTTGAAACTTATAAAATAAAGAACTAACTTAATTTCTACGAACGAAGTTTCCCTTGGCGTAATGGATAGAGCTTTGGACTGCCACGCGTGCTGGATGGCACCGCAACGAAGGTACGACCCCAAGACAATGTCTCCTAACAACTAAAATGTTTCTCACAGGCTACATAAAACGCTATTGACTATGTCATTTAAAAAGGAAATAACACGTTCATGAAACATGGGTTGCTATTGCTATTGTAAAAATCATTTAAGATGCGAAAATCCGACGAGTGGTATTATATTTGAATTTTGGTGTGGGGGGGATTGTAAAATAGCCCGTTTTGGTTTTTCGCATATGTTTAACTCGAAAGCTAAGCAAAATTTCGAGATCATGCTGAAACCTTTTTTGTAGACAAAAAATTTCCTATCGAAATGGATTATTTAACAAAAATTTATTTTTTAATTTTAGTTAGTTAAATTTAAAAAATCATGGCAAAACAATGTAAAAATTATTATTTTTTGTTTGTTTTTACTTATTTGCCTATAACTTTTTACCAGAAAAAATATGTATAAAAATTGCCCCATATTAATGAAAGATGAATAAATTTCCTTCAAAATGACCAAGTCAGAGAAAGTTTTGGATACAAATCGACCGAGAAACAGTCGCTAAAACTTAGTTGATTTTAAGTTTCAAAAGTTAGATATATGGCATTTTCGGATATTTTGGGAAACTTTGTTAGATGATACACTCAAACTAGGTCTATGTTCATTTTTGACCAGTTAAGTTAAAAAATAATAGTAAAATTTTAATTTCCTCTTCAGTTAAAACTAGAGCTTTAAAACAAGGTGGTAGAGGCATTAAGTTTTCCTATATTTTTTGTACGACCTTAACTTATTATTTTGCCCCACTAGGGCTTAAGAGTTTAGGTTCTTACCTTCAGTTATTATTTTTCTATTAAAAAATTATAAATACAGTCACTCACAAAATTATTCGGAATAAAAAGTTTTTATTTCTAAGCATGAGTTTTATTTTCTGTTATAATTCTTTGTTCTGTTGTTGTTGTTTTTCTGTTATCTACATTTCTCTTTATTTCATCTTGTTATGTGCTCATTTTAATATGGGAAACAAGAAAATTTAATACCGCGAGATTCTACCTGCCGTTACTTTTTTTTATTATTTCAACAGAACAAGACAAATCATTATATAGATTTAATTTATATTAATTCCGAAAACTTTTGGGAGTGACGGTATATTAAATATGAGTTTCAAAAAGGGATGGATCCAGACTTTTGCCCAGGGGGGGGGTCACGTTCTTGGTATTGCATTAAAAAATATTTTTTTTATTGCAAACATAGTAAAGGAAACGTAATTTTGGTCTTAGCCCTTAAAAAAATTAATTTCTGTCAAGTTGCTAGGTGGGCCTCCGGCAAATCGAAGCAAATTAAAATTTCCAATATCAAAATCTCGCAATTCCAATAAAATTCGCTCCGAGCCTTTGAACTGAAAAAAAAAATTAGTAAGCCCCCATCACCCTCCCCCCTGTGTCCGCTAATGGTCACAAGGCAAGTTAAAGATAGTCCCAAACACACATTGGATTGGTATAGGTATAATAATGTTGGCTGACTGTATATGTATGTACTTACCTATGCTTTAAATTTAAATTTAAATCTATTTTCATTCAATTGCGGAAAGACTTACCTGTAAAGAAAAAAAGGAAAAATATTAATTTTGATTTAAATAAATTTTGTAAATTGCTATACATTTTGGTTTTATTTTAATGGTATTAGAAGGGTAAAACTTGAGTTTGAAAGGTCAAATCTCTTCAGTTGCAGTTCTATAAATTCAAAAGAACTAATAATAAGCTCATTTAAAATGTAAAACAAAAATGGAGGATATCAAGTATTCTTACCATTTCAATGAAGCTAAACAAAAAATCATTTTGAGTTTTCCCATCAACGCAAGTCTTTCATATATGTAATTAAAGTTTAAAAAATAGAAAATCATATAGAGAAAAAATACTCCAACATGCCTTATTTTATCGGGAAAGTTGTATCGCTTTGTATTGCAAGCTCGATCTGCTTGACTACAAAAAGATTTTAGCAGAAATGATATTGTCAGTCATAAAAGTCAAAGCTCTCTCAGTTAGAAGATGGTTTAAAAAAAAAAAATATTTAATAATTATTAAAGGTTTGGTTTTAAATATACCACAATATAAACAAACAATACAATTAGTGCCAGTCGAAAAAAAAATTAAATTAAATCTTATCTACAAAGTCTCATATAGAAACCTGCAAACTCTTACCAAGATTACCTTTTACTTTTATTTTTCTTCCTGACTTGAGGAAGATTTTTTGTTAACTAAATACATTATGTATTTTGATGTTCAATTTATTTTCAATCAATCACCGTTTATTTTGTTTAAATATTCCTAAAATTGTTAATGGTACCTTTGTCAACGCAAAATCCTAAGCCAATAATTCTAAAGAATACTCTTAACAGTTATGGTTTATTTCACTTCTTTAATTTCCAAGAATTTAGTACTATAGGAAGGTACATATGTACTTACACACTTATGGATATTTTTCGAGCTAAAAGTTCCATTTCTCCTTTGAAGATTTTAAATTGGATTTTCTAGAACCAAGTATGAAAAGAATTCTTTGAACCGTCAAAGCTGTATAAACATTAAACAATGATACATATAAGGACATACCTTTAGGAAGCAACTTTTTAAGAGGTACATATCTCATTATATTAAGCTGGGTATTTTAATTCTTCGCTTTTCTTGAGAATCTTTACCTTGAACTTCCTAATAGTATTCTTCGCGATAAGTTACATATTCAAAAATTTGATTCCAATTTGGTTTCCAGGTAAATAATTATTTTACTAACAGCAAAGACGGGAAGTTGAAAACTTAATTATAGAAGAAGATACAAATTTTGTCTTTTTTATTGTTCTTTGGTTGAAAGTCATCAAAAAGACGTTTCAAACGAAATACCTACGGAGATTTGGATCTGAATATCTAAATTCCTGGCTTCATCTTATTCGATAATAATTTATTTCCAATTTGCCTAATTTAGTTGTCAGGCTTTTGTATGTCAAAACGAACACTGACCCATTATTACATATTTAAAAAGCTATTCCTTGTATTCCTTATTTTATTCCAATTGAACCATTATGTTTTTGACGTTTCAATTTTTAAAAACCATATATTTTGTGTCGCTCTCGATTAATGAAGCAACATTAAATCATAAGTAATATCATGCGATAAATTAAATTTTATCATTCCGCCACTCTTATATCATTTTTGCCAAGCTAATAGGCCACAATCAAGCTTTTGCAAGGCAGCTCAATTAAATATACCGACTACTGTGTGAGTTCAAAAATAATAATAAATGCAAAACATACAATTTTACATTCATAACTTCGATAGAATAAAGAAGGTCTTTCTCTGCGCCAAGGTATTAATTTATACAACCGTAAATAACGATATGTTAAGTGATGTAACATCACATCATCGTTCCGCCTTCCGAATAGGTACATAGGTTTTTGAAGAGGTAGGAACATAAGTGTTGTGCTCTATGTCACACTTCTTCTTTTCCCTTACAACCACAACCTATTTCAAAAGTTCATATATTTAAGTGCCATCAGTTTTCGAATGTAATTCGGTTCTGATGATGGTGAGGTGTTAGAGATCTCAGAGATATGTGTATGCTCATTCATAAACATGCTCTTACATACATTAGTATAAGTATTGAAGTCAGTTTCAGCCCACCCAACATCAACCCTAACCCCAATCCCAATTTCACTCCCACACCCACCCACCATCACAGGCTCCTTCGCTCTTGTCAAAGTGTCATTTAGATCGTAATGATTTGATACTTTGGCACCCGTAAACACAACGTGCACATTAAACAAATTTCGCTAACCATTTAGCTGTTGGCACAAATTCGTGATGTCCTATGCACGATATAGTCGTAACCTTATGAAAAGAGAGAAAGAGAGACGATACGAATACGATATCACCATCAAATCGGGTTAGGAAATCGCAGCAGAGTGAGGGAGGAAGAAGGAATCATTATCCACTGAGGCCGCAGGGCCGACCCATCAGGGAGGAGGTATTTATATAGGTGGTATGTTTCTCGGATGAATGGAGTGTGCTACTTCAGGCTTGATGATGACATTAAACGTTTTCGTTATAGGTATTTATTTTTTTTTATTTTTAAATTAAAAAAAAATCACACAACAATCAGGCTTGAATGTTCACACTTCTTATCTTGTTATGAGCGTGTTTTGCAGAGTTGGAGGTGGCAATTAGATATTGGGTTGCTGCTGGCGGGAAACAAAAAAATTGCATGACATCAACTTGAGGCTTATTTGAATAAGTACCTATAGTCGTTTAAATAATTGTTGTCATGATTTTAAGGGAAGATACAAAAAATGTCCTTGTTACATTGCGAATGCATTAATTTCACAATATTTGTTTTGAAAAAAATATAAATAAGTACAAAATTAAAAAAATAAATTTTGTAATGGATACGTTCAGCCAAAATTATGTTAATTTGTGAGGCAATCACCTTTGCCAATTTAACTCTTGAAATATAATTCGATTTAAGATTACTGAAAATTGACAAAATTATATAGAAATAAGGGAACAAGGGTTGTTTTTTTCAGAAAGTTTTCTTTTTTGCGGCATAACGCATTTCTTTAACGGAGTTTCTTTTTTACCCGACTACCCCAATTCCAATCTGGATGACTACGATGAAGGTGATGACTGCGATGACGATGATGACTAAGCAGATCGTGATAACTTGTACTCATTACACATATTGTATGTGTAATGAGTACATTACATATACACTGTGTCGATGACATTGTTAACTTAAAAATAAATAAATGTAATGGTTACTGCTTCCTGTACTCATTACAAATTAATTCTACTAATTCTATAGTTGTATGTATCGAAAC
This sequence comes from Dasysyrphus tricinctus, assembly GCA_963921185.1. NCBI lineage: Eukaryota > Metazoa > Arthropoda > Insecta > Diptera > Syrphidae > Dasysyrphus > Dasysyrphus tricinctus. The sequence continues at coordinate 100,835,047 of OY992530.1, read as the reverse complement.
TACACTGCCATTCCCGCAGTTGGTCTACTTTTCATTTAAAAAGAATTAATTTATTTTACATGAAAAAGTCAACTTTTACTTTCCTGAGTACAGACGCAAGATATGAATTACGTTAAAATCTAATAATAGTACTAAAAAAATTTGTTCAAGTGATACGTGTACTCATAGTTGATGTATGATTGAATCATTTTATTACTTGTGTTCATTATGTAACTTACAATCATTAATATATGACTTTTCTATTCAGGCGGTGGTTTTACAATACTTATGTATTATATACATATCTTGTTGTAGTTGATCCATAGCTATAGTAAGGTATTGAGTACATCACCTTATATGTAGTCCATACACGTGAACTTTGTACTGTACATTTATAACTTATAACTGAGTGTCAGTTCGTTGTTCAGAAACAGTCCTAGCAGCGAAGATTACATTTTTCTATTGAGGTGGTTGGTAAAAAAAATAATGTAGTCATTACATATTTCAATACAACTGGTGCGTTGCTATGTATTTAGTATATGTCGTCTATGTTCTTAGCCCACAATATGTGCACATATGGAGTTAACCTGCTAGGGAGATTTATTCGGCACATAAATTGAAATGTAACTGCTACAAGTACACATCAGACGTACTCAATACAATAGAAGCCTTCAAATATTTTTACTTAGTACAATCCTAATCTTATCCCCGGTATGGAGCTATAATTTAAAAGAATATTTACTAATAACAAATTTTCTTTGAATATTATATTGCCTAAAGGTTATTCTTTGACCATTTGTTCGTCAAATGAAATTCAAACGAGCTATTGAATAATAACAAATCTACGCATTATTTTGATATGGTGGTTTTTCCTCAACCTCTGGCAACCTTAAAACTTGGTTTTATAATGAGAAGATGTTATCACAATTCGGGTTTTGCCTTTAAAAATCAATCCGGTGGGGGTAGAGAGACAAATAATTTTTTTTTTCAAATTAATTATTTTTACGACTCATTTGAACTTACTCCATTTTGTGAGCCAAACACAAATTAGAGTCAAAATTTTTGCACAATTTTTTTTGAAATTTTGTTTGAGAAGGTGTGATGGACGCAGCTTGACGTCAAGCTGGTGGGCCATCCACCAGTTTTATTGGGAAGGGATTAGTTTGATTAGGAAAACTTTTGAAAATTAAAATCAAACATTGCGTTCTAGAGAAGGTACTGTTAAAAGTTGCTTAGAGCAATTTTTTAATATTTTATGGTAAATCGTTCTAATTTTAGAGCACAGACAAAAATAATCAAAATCATAGAATTAGTTTTTGAGAAAATAAGTTTTTTTTTTTAATCTAGCCATTTAGGGTGCAGCTGAAAAGACAGAATTGTGCGACCCACTTTTTTCTTCTTCCCATCGTAATGACAATTCTGATCAAAAGCTCGAGTTCATTTTTCTTATCCGAATGCATAACATGCCAAATTGTACCTACAATCTTACTTTAGTTTAGTTCAGATGGCGCTTACAGTACAGGGTGAACCACCGGCTTCAACCAACAAGCCCCTCCAGCCAGCTATGTCCCTAGCTAGCTGCCTCCAGTTACGCACTCTAAGTTGGTTGAGGTCGTACTCCCCTTGTGTGCACCACCTATGGTGGGATCTTCCTCTTTTGCGAAGACCATCAGTGCTAGATTCAAAGGCTCCTCGGGCTGGTGCGTGGGTGTCCACACGCTCCACGTGTCCCATACCATTTCAGTCGCTGTATATTCAGCTTTTTGACGTAAAGCTCGTTGTTAAAACTTCTCCTCCATGCTCCATCGATACAGACTGGACCGAAGATCACCCGAAGAATTTTTTCTTTCAAATCATCTCCCTTTGATAGGGTCCATGCTTTTGCCCGATACAACAGGACCGGGATGATTACGGTCTTATATAAGCTCTCTTGGTTCTTTTAGAGAGGTCTTTACAACTCATATGCATTCTAAGCCCGAAGAAACAGCGGTTGGCAAGAGTAATTCTTCGTTTTATTTTCGTTCCAGTCTGTATCGATGGAGCATGGAGGAGAAGATTTAACATCGAGCTTTGCGGGCCTGCACTGATGTCATTTTGCGAGGTAGCAGTGGATCCCAGGTAGAGCAAGGTCCTTGAAGACTTCGAAGTTGTACCTATCCATCGTGTCGTTTTGCTCCAGTGGACGATGTTGAGATTCCTTTCTCGATAGTAGCATATACTTCGTCTTTTCCTCATTAACAGCAAAACCCATTTTCGCCACCTCCTTTATAAAATACTTGTAATCGCACCGGTAACAGCTAGCTTCGTTCTCCCAATGATGTCAATAACATCTGCATAAGCATGTAGGCCAGGAAAAATGGGTTCCGAGGTTGAAAAAATTAATTCATGAAATATTCAAATTGGAATCGACTCAGAATTGCAACCTCTATAACATATCCAAAGTCCCCCAAAATCCCCGCATTGGCTTTTTGTGTAGATGCATTTGAAGAAGTGCAGACGGGGAGAATTTGGAGGTCTATCAAACTAAAATATTTGTTTGGGTAAAACCTGATCATATGATACATGTTTTAAAGGTAGTTTTTAACGCTGAATCTAATGAAACCAAATTCAAAATGATACAACCACCCAAAAAGAAGTTATAGTCCTTTTTATGTAATGATGACTTTTTTTCAGGTACAACAGGTAAAATATTACCGAAAACCCTTTGAAAATAACGGTATGTTGAAGTCACCAAGAATATTTTCAACGTCGTACTTGGGGCACCTATCATACGTATTCTCGCGGAGAACTCTTCCTTGGTAGATTCATCTTTTTCTTCCGTTGGGGCATAGGCACAGATCAACGTAATGTTTTTGAATTTAGCTTTGGTGCGGATTCTTGCCTTAGTCTTGGCCTTATTACAAAACCACCAAAGCCGCTGAAATCAAAAAGCCGGTGCTCCTGCTCCTTGCAGTACTCTCCGAAGTAGATGTAACAGGATTTCATCCTTCCTATGCCCTCTCCATCCCATCGCACTTCCTGGATGGCTGTTATGTCAGCCTCAAGCCTATCCGGGCCCTCCACTAGTTGTTCGGCTACACGTGGCCTGTTTAAGGTCCAGATATTCCACGTGCATCAGATCCAAAATTTATTGTTTTTGTTTCGTTTACTGCATGGGTTCAACATAACATCAATATCCCAAGCTTGTAGTTGTTTCGCAACCGTTTAGTTTTTCCATTGCAAGGAAATTACCCCGACGCACGACCCACGACCTTGAGGACCAGACTCTTTGTATAATTCCAAGAGCATGGAGCCGAATAAAACGATCCTTACAGATCTGAGCTACGGATATGTCGTAGTAGCCCACATAAGGTCTTCACTAAGTAGTTCAACCTAATTGGAACTGTAGACGCCACCGTTGATTCTATCTGGGGAACTCTTGCGACTCCACCTGGAAAAGGGGAAGTGCTTTAATGGAAGCACTCCTTTCCCCCCTCTTTCGATTCCTACCACCTAAAACCGTCCAAAGGGATTGGAGCCCCATCTTCATTTAAAGGTACTCCACTTTAAAAACCCACCTCAGCTAATAGATGTCGGAAAGAGGAAGTGAAATTTTAAATTTTCAACTTAATTTTCATTTTGTTTTTCGATGCGTCCGGCCACTGCTTACCTGACGCGAAAAACAGTAGGAAAGATGTTGTAACTTGTAACATAATACTTACAGAACAAGTTCATGCGACCCATAGAGACGTAAGTATTTAAATTTTACGACCCCGTGGGCTTTCTAACAACTCCGCTCCTGCTATTGAAAAATAAATTCGAATGCATGCAAAACGGATATAAAACGAAAAATTCATACACTTCCGGTGAAGCTATGTATATAGGAGTAGTGCTCTTATATAGTAAATAGTAATAGCAGTTAAAAGTGTATGAGCTGACCAAAGAGTCCTGATGTAAACATTTTGTGTATAGGTCAGGCATAAAACTGCGATATAAAAGATATAAATTTTCGTCCACAACCAACTTTATGTAGATACACCAAAATGTTTGTTGTTTTTTGATTTTGTTGTATTTTTTGTTTTGTTTTATTTTTTTGTAGGAGGTAAAGAACCACTTCGTCCTTTTTCAGTGGGTTCAAATGAATTTGCAATGAACACCAACGTTAACCCAACTAACACACATTTCACTTGTCACATTCAGTGTTTGTAAATTATTCCGGAACATTTCTTGTATATTTTTGTAGCTTGTAGATCCTGGGTCCTGGCTGCTGCAACTTTTTCCCTTTGTTAGTTCTTTTTACAATCTATCCTTACTATATACTACACATCAGTGTTGCGTTAACTTTATATTGTTGTTGTTGTTGTTTTTTGTTTGTTTTGTGTTTAAATAAATTATGGCTTTACTACCACCCACCCACTACAGAGTCAAACTTTTTTTTTTTTTTTGAGGAAGTAAAATTGGATGAATAGGTCTTGCGATGCATTGTTTTACATCCTTTTGGCGTTTACAGCAGCGCGGGGCCCTTAAATTGGCGCTGTCAATGGGCGTGTAGTTGTGTTTTTTTTTTAATTTCCCTCTACTGATGAACAGAAACAAAATGAAAAGCCAAAGATAGACGGATGTTGCAATGACATGTAAAAAGCAAATATTTTTAATGTTAATCCACTTTTAACGGTCCTTGCGAATATGAATTGGTTTTTTGGATGTTGAACATGGGGACTTAAATTGGATAAGCCCTTTGTCGGAGGAGGCTTTTGTTGAATGCTAGGCTATTTGCATATGCTGTACACAATATCTCTGAGAGATTTACATGATCCGCATATTTGATGTGACTCTTGTTTTTTTCTTTGTGAGAAATAGTTGTACATATGTAGATGAGGGGGTTTAGAGAGGAGATTTGAGATAGTGTAATGGGGATACAGCTGATATAAATGACATTCGACAATGCGCGTGGGTTGACTTGAAAATATGTATATACTTACCTAATGTCCTTCTTTTAAACACCACTTTCATTGAAAATGAAAGTTTTGCTTGTCGTAGAAAATGAGCATTACAGCCAAAAGTGTATAGTTTGATAAGGGGGCGCTTGATAAAAACTAGCACGATTCTGTGTTTAAAATACAAATAAAAATTATGGAAAATCTCCATTCAAGGGTCATCTGAAGATTATTTGGAATGAAAATTATTCAGTAAAATTTAAACCAAGAAACGCCTCAAAGCGAAACAAACGCAAAAGTAGTGATTCTGTGTTGAGGCCAACAACCACCATCTGGCAACACTGTTTGTCGCTTGGTGTCGAATTTTGATGAGTAGAAGATAGTAGGGGATCGTCAGTATGCCGTTCATCAACGCCAACACCCATGACGTTCCAAAAGACTGGATGTTGACAAGAACTCGCGTCGCGTCGGTAGTATCGTCACCCCACTCATTTGCGAAATAATTTTTGCGAAACATAGAAAATAATTGGAAAATATTTAAACGAAGGCAGAATACTGTACATATAACAAATTATACTTGAAGTTCTTCCACTTTTTCAAGCATATTATACGAGTACAGCATGGTTTTAAGGTAAGTAATAATTTTCCTTTGATCATCGTAAGTTTTGGGATTAACTGACTAAAACAGACAAAAATGAATAATGACAACAGGATTAGCTGAAGTAGAGAAAAAAAGGAAAAGCATAAACATAAAATTTATGTGTAGAATCAACACAACAAAGGCCCTCTCGAAAATCCTCGCCCAGCCATCTGACCCAATTCGAGAGTTTTTAGCTCATTACGAATTTATTTATTAACAACACTTAAGCTTATGTTTTTGTTCGCAATATAGTTACCTTTTGACTTTTACAATACTTTGGTCATCTCGCATTCATTTTCTTTTTTCGCTCCTTGCTAAAGGTATAACCATATATATATTTTTATTTTAGAAAGCTGCATAAATAAAAGAATATAAGGCCGCACAAAAGAGTGCTTTGGACAGAAAGGATAAAATATATATTCTGCTTGGAATTATTATGTGCTGTCATCTGTACAAACAAACTATACTCGTATATCCCTTTAGTACCAGGTAATATTTATGGTTTTAAATTGTCTGTCTGTCATCAAGGACAAAAGTAATCTTGGACACAAACATTTTATATATTCAATTTCTCGCAAAGTTTAGCTATCAGTCAAATTTTTGAGTTAATATTTAATTTTAATAATGCACATTTTACATGAGGACAAAGGAAGGATAAAAATGTTTTTTCCTAAACAAAAATGTCGAGATGTAAGCTTTAATGTTGATAAAATTTTACCTTGAATTTACGGATTATGTCAGTAATATACCTACTCTATTACTCTATTGCTTTCATCGAGTAACGTGCTTTGAAGTTGAAACAAGTATAGGTAGACGTAGACTAGACATTGTTTTAAATTGGTTAATATGCTACGTAGATGGTAGGCGAAAATTGGTCGTTTTACCTTTAACTTGTTAGGTAGAATATTTTAGCTTAGGATCCCAGCGCAATTTCTTTTAAAATATTTTGGAAAAAAAAAACACGGGACGGTACCCACAATGCAACATTTTTTTTTTAGCTTTTTAGAAACATGTAATGTTAATTTCGGCGTAAGGAAATAGTGCCCAAGAAAAAAGCACCCAAATTGATTTGGAAATAACGCCCAAAAAAAACACTGAACAAATTGTTGGGGTCAATTTGTTGTTTATCATTTGGGGTGATATTTCCTTATTTCGCTTTCTTTCATAAAATGAAACAATGCCCAAATTGATAAATTAAAATAGCCAAATGGGAAATAAAGCCCAAAATAGGAAAAATTGCCAAAAACAACTACAATATAAGGAAATATCGCCCAAATGCATTCGGGGCGATTGCCGAAAATTTTTAAAAATACCCGTGGTTCCAGATTCCTTAAATGCAAAATAAACTTTGCATGCACCCAACCTCGCACCCATCCCACTGTTTATTTGTGAATTTATAAATTTCACAAACCAAATAAAGGGGAGGATTTATTAGGTTTCTGAAATTTAAAAATTCGCGAAGAAACAGTGTGGTATTTATCGGGGAAGGGGGTATGCTGCACACTCCTTCGGCATGACAGTCCTACGCACTAACCACGAGGAATTCATCCTTTACATATATCCAACAATAATTGCATCGGTGAGTGGAAGAACAGTACAAGCGCCATTGCAGAAAAATTACAATAACTTGGTTATTGGCTTAAACAAATGTTTTTAAAAATTAAATTTTAAACTTTCCAATCATGAGCAATCCTTTTTACATTTTCCTACCAAAAAACCTATTTTTTGTCTGAGCAATAAGAAGTTATGCCTGTTTTTCTTACATTTTTAATTTGGCACTTGTACTGTTCTTCCACTCATCGATTCAATTGTAACTGTATCATTTTGAGATCTTAAACAAATATAACCATCACAAAAATTTTTAAAACTTTGCGTGTTCATTGAAGTAAAGCTTGGAAATACCACCCAAAATTGAGGAAATATCACCTGAATTCTACAAAAACAATTTAAATGCAAAATATTTGGGTGATATTTCCATTTTATTATTTTGGTTCAAAGAAGTTTTGGGTATATTTCGAATTTATTCTTTGCTTTTGGGTGATACAAATTTGTTTGGGTAATGTTTCCAAACCAATTTGGGCGCTATTTCCTAACGCCTTTTATTTCTTCTTATATACAATTTAATCAATTAATTAATTTCGGAGGATACGCATTTACCACCTTCTACGACGTCAGCAACAAGAGGAAACCAACTGGCGGTTTATTACGTCAGCAAATGTAGTTCATTCGCGTTTTTACAGTCCACAGTTGGTTAAGCCAGCAAAGTTGACTAGTAAGGGTGGGAAATCCACCAGAAATTAAATTCTTCTTGCATTAGAACAGTCTCGCTTTTATTAGTTAAGCTAATAAAGAAGAACGCTGCTGGCTACTCTTGTTTTTTGGCTTATGCCAAAGAATTTGGTAAACTAAAAGGTTGTATTGTAAGATTAAACTCGAGGTGGACAAAAATGTCCAACCAATTTTTGTAAAAGCACGCCCGATTCCATTTGCATTTAGGGAAGAAGTCGAAAACCAGTTGCACGATTTAGAAAGCCGTGGAATAATTTCGAGAACTGAAAGTACGGAGTGGGGTACACCTCTTGTGCCCATTTTGAAAGAAAACGGTAAAATCAGATTATGTGCGGACTATAAAGTTACGTTAAACAAATATTTACACGATACAAATCACCCCTTACCGCGAATATCTGACCTGTTGAATAAAATGGGGGATGCACGAGCTTTCTCTAAGATAGATTTGGCAAACGCATATAATCAGTTAGAGTTAGATGAGTCGTCAAAAAGGGTAGTTACGTGGAGCACACATATAGGGAATTTCCTAATGAATAGGTTACCTTTTGGCATAAAGCCAGCGACGGGTATTTTTCAACGCGAAATTGAAAAGGTTTTGAAAAATATTGAAGGTGTGGTTAACTTTTTAGATGATATTATTATTGCGGTGCCTTGTCTTAAAAAACACAACGAAATACTTCAGGAAACTTTTCAAAGATTACGCAGTGCGGGGCTAAAATTAAACAAAAATGAGTGTTTGTTCGCAAAGAACAAAATACAGTACCTGGGATATTTAATTTCGGAAGAGGGCTTCGTGAAAGTTAATCGGGACGAAACAATTTCACAATTTCCGGTGCCAACAAGTATATCGGATGTTAGATCCTTTTGTGGCTTTGTAAATTATTTCGGTCGATTTATTCCGAATTTAGCTACCATGATGTCTCCCATATACGACGTTTTAAAAGGAGATGTTTTTAAGTGGAATAGGCAAGCTATGAGTGCTTTTGAAAATAAAAAGCAGGAAATCATGTCAGATACCGTTCTAGTGCTTCCACAATTGCCTGTGGTACTTACCTGCGATGCTTCTAACGTGGGAATAGGTGAGGTGTTGGCACATGCTTTTCCGGACGGGTCTGAACGACCAATTGAGTTTGCTTCACGTTTGCTATCTAAATCCGAGCAAAATTATGGCGTTATAGAGAAGGAAGCTTTAGCTATCGTGTACGCTACACGAAATATCTATCAATACTTGATTGGAAGACCATTTGAACTAGTCACAGACCACAAGCCTCTTGTGGCTATCTTTGGAGAAAAAAAGGGTATTCCGCAAATGTCGACTAGTAAGTTGCAGAGGTGGGCTTTCCATCTCTCAGCTTTTCAGTATTCCATACGGTATGTTAAATCTGCTGATAACGTCGCTGATGCAATATCCCGTTTTCCTCAGCAAAATGATAGTGAAGACGCAATTGAAGACGTATCTGAATCGAATTGAAACTAATTCGAACATTTTAGTCGACGCTGACTTAATACGAAAAGAAACTTCAGCTGACGAAATTTTGTTGACTGTAGTAGAGTCGCTTAAAACAGGAAGTTTTTCAAAACTCAAAGCAAAGGAAATATTTTCACCTTTTTTTAAAACGTATTGACGAGCTGGTAGTCCAAAACGAAGTTCTTATGTGGGGTCATAGAGTGGTAGTTCCACACTCCTTACGTAAGTTAATCTTAAAGCAATCGCATGTGACGCATATGGGGATTGTTAAAACAAAATCGCGTTTAAGATCTTACGTATGGTGGCCCAACATGGACACAGAAGTTGAGCATATGATTAAAGGTTGCGATGTTTGTTTATCTTTATTGCCAGCTCCACCTAAGGCTAGAGTTATCAACTGGGAGAGGCCAGGGAGACCTTGGGAGCGAATCCATGTAGATTTCGCAGGTCCGTTGAAAGGTCTTAATTTTTTAATAATTATCGACGCGTTCTCAAAATGGATTGAGGTTTTTTATACCAAAATGCCAAACTCGACATTCTACATTAAATGCCTTCGAAGTATGTTTTCGAGATTTGGCATTCCAGAGGTGGAGGTTTCCGATAACGGAACCCAATTCGTTTCCGAACAAAGCAGAGAGTTTTTGAATTCATTAGGAATTCGACAGTGCCTTACAACACCAGGCTATCCGGCTACAAATGGAGCTGCGGAAAATGCTGATCGTACAATTAAAAATGCAATTAAGGCTAGGGTACACGAAAACGATATTGACGAAGTTCTGACGCAATTTCTATTTGACTATAGAAACACAAAGCACTGCTCTACGAAGGAAACTCCTGCATCTTTAATATTCAACTACTCACCTAGAAGCAAATTTAATCTTTTAGCACCGGCTAACTTAAAGTTTAATAATAGCGAACTAAAGCTTAGTACAAAAGACAGAAAATTTAAAGTCGGTGAAGTGGTGATGATTGGAGATTTTAACTTAAAAAAAAAATATTCCGCAATGGTCCAAAGCCTATATAGTAAAAGTTTTCGGTCCTCGAATGTACCTATGCTAAATGCAGTCGGGCAGGCATATTAAAAGACATGTGAACCAAATAAGAAAATGTAAATGTAAATTGATTACAGAAAACGTTAGTAAAATAAAAGATAAAAATGTATTAAAATCACAGATTAATTGCAAAGAAAAACCAAAAATTGTTAAAAAGCATATATATTTTAATGATAATAATGCAACTCAAAATGTAACGAATAATGTAGCTCAACCTTCAGTTGTTGATAATGTGAATCAATCTCCTACTATTGCATCTGAAAGAAGTTTAAGAAATAGATCAGATTTGAAAAGACCTGTAAGGTTCACAGACTATGTATGAATTATTATTTATCGTTAGATTTTTTGTAAGGGGGACGTATGTAATGTATGCATTTGGCAACACTGTCCTTCCGCTTTAAATGACGTTTAGATGAAATTCTTTTTGTGTAAATGTGCTTGAACGCACCTTCTTATATAAGTCACTTCTCATCCAGGCGCCATCGTAGCAAGACCTTTTATCTAGGAAGTATAAGTACCTAATTGGATTAATAATTATAATTTAAATTAAGTGAATTGGATTATTTAATAAAACTACTTAAAAATAACCAGTCTCTTATTTAACTGACGACACAACACACACCCATAACGATTTCAAATTAAAATTTTGTATTGTTTTTCATAGCTTTGCTTCTCATTTCTGAAAACTATTGATTGGACCGCCAAGATTGAGGGGTTTATGCTTAGGAAAAATGACAGAGCAGCCATCAATGAAATTAGTGTCAAATGAAAGGTATGTAACTTAGTAACACATTTTACTATCGGCGTTACATTGCACTTCATTAAGAAAAGAAGATATTTCAATGTTAATGTAATGCAATTGCATATGGAAATATGGCATTCAAAATTTAATTATTAGTGTGTGTAATGCTTAATCCTAACTTCAAAACATATCGTGAAAGTCTAGTATTGTGTTTTAGGGGATTTCAGAAGCTCCCAAGGTCAAGTTGCGCTTTTAAACATATGCAGTACGGATTTCAAAAGCTTTTTTATTTTTTTAAACATATTATTTTAATCAGGATTTAGACCCCATGTTTGAAGATGTAATATAGCAGGTTGACTAATTGGCGCTTTCCAAATGCCAATACATGATAGCGTAAATACATCTACATTAATAATGACCACTTATACCGACTTGGCGGGCTATAATTTTCGCAATTATATGAAAAGGCAAAATGCAACAAAGCACCCCTAGTAATTGGCCTGTTTTTGCCGAAAACCAAATTCGATTAGACGCAACGGAATCAAGTGGCATTTAGAGCTTTACTAGATGCACTTTTATTATAAAAAATACCTATCAAGCATTTTTTTAATAGTATAATGTAAATTATAATATACGGTAATGGCAAATGTACTAATTAATGATGTTATATGGCCATTTTTTATATATACAAAGTATTCCTGAGACTGTCTAGATTTCTAAATTCATTTTCCTTTTCTATTTTTGCATTGGTTAGATACCAGAATACTTGGTAAAACTTGATTAAAGTGTTTAAACAAAACTGCATTTTTTCCGGTTTTGAAGTACACCACAATGAAAAACTTCTGCACGGTGATTGTAGGACTCAACCATATCCAAAAATAACAAAATCGTTCTTGGACGCTCACGCCCATGTTTCATACAAATTTGCCCATTCTCCTTTGTCTTTTAAATAGATTAAGGTGGTCTTAACCATGACATTAAGAAAGGAAACATAGCTCTTTTTAATCCCCACCCCTTCCAAAGGCTGGGAAAAAAACCTGGCAAACTTTAGTATTCGATATCGCGATATATGTAGGTACCTGTAAACCCTCATACCCAGACTATGGTTATACATCGACTCTGAAAATATGCGGTCGGCTCTAATTATTGTATTATCATAAATGTGCAAATTTCAAAAATTCACTCCACCAAAAATAATGGTTAAACATAAAATTTGAAAAATACGGGTAATATTTTTTAAAATTATCTTTCTAAAAATACCTACATAAATATTTTCCAAAGAGCATCATTCTGATTTTTGGTGAATTATTTCTGAAACCTCTGTTTTGCAATTCTCGACTTTCAAACACTCATATCTCGATTCAAAAATTTTTAAATTTTTTTTTACATTTATGATGATTTTCTTGAATTTCAATAATCTACCGATCGCAAAAGAAAAAACTTCCTATCATTTTTCGTTTGGAAAATAGATTATGGACGTTTATCTTTGTTAACCCTCATTTACCCTACTGAAATTTCGAATTTTAAAAAATCACATATGAATAATTTTTAAATAAAATTTTCTTTATATGGTATTTTTTGTATATCCTTAAGGCTTACCATCTAAGCTGGGGCAGATAATTGAAAAACCCCAAAAATTGAGAGTAATTTCTTGGCAACCCTATGCCTTGACCACTTTTTGACAGGCGACCCATGCGCGAATCGTTTTTTAAGACACTGCCCACAAAATTGTACACCGCTCATCTGGTACCTTTATGAGGGTAGGTCGTCCTATGGCGGGATCCTTGACTATAAGGTCACACCCGTGACACAAATAATTTGTGTTCTATAACTGAACTGCTAATTTTTCATACTTAAGTATATTAATTTATTAAAAGTGCTTTAGAAGTCCTGTAGATTAGTTAAGTTTTAATTTATAAATTGAGAATAGTATTTAACGATGGAAACACCCATATATAAAGTTCTTAAAATATTCTTGAGGAAAAATTTTGGTATACAAATTTTGGGTACATACTATTTAATTATTTATGAAAACAAAATTAAAAAAAAAACTATCAACCCATTTTTGTGATATCGAATTTTCACAAAGTTACTTTTAAATTTTTTTTTAAATACAAACATTTTTTTTTTTTAAATTTTGGTATGGAATATTATGTGAGTTTACACTAATTTGTATTAAAAAAAAAAATTAAAAAAAACATTCTATGATTTTTATTATCTTTGGTGATAGATCGCACTAATTTAAGGACAGGGATAAAGTTTAATCAAACTCGTAGGAGCCGTTTTCAAGAACAAAAATATTTGTCTTAACGGTTTTTTAGCATTTGAATGGAAGGTTTCGTTATTTCTTCATCATACTTCTTCATTTTCTTTAAATATTTTAGAGTATTAAAAGATTCTTAAGTACCGAGTTCCGAAAAAAAACAACCATGTCGTTTTAGAAATACTTTATTTTCAAATGATTTTCTTATTTACTCAGTTAACTTAAAAGCAAACGGCTTTAATTGTCACGTGTTAAAACGTAACTCTATTGTTCTAAAACGCAAATTATATTCAATTATTAAGGACGGTCCACACTATGCCGAACAACATTGTTGGTTAACATTGTCGATCAACATGCTAGTGTGTACGTGAAAAACTTTCGTAGCAAACATTTGTGTGGTTTGAAATTTTCTGATTGATGCGTCAGGATCCAACCTAGGGGTTCAGGGTTCGAATCCTGGTGGTACCCAACTTTTTTTTATTTTTTCTTGTGAACAATAAAGTTAAAATGATATTATTAACATTAAATACTTATTCACAATAAATATTGCATTTTTCATCTAGTAAAAATGTGATTAATAACGCACACAACCAATAAATTATGTTCATGAATTTAAAACCCTACAAATGTGTTCAATAAAATGAAATTTGTTGAACAGCTTTGTCGATTGCTATCCATTGAATCGGGTTACGTTCGGGTCAACAAATGTTGATTGGCTTTGTCGATCAACACGTCTACACTTACTCAACACTGTTGATCAACGATGTTGATCTACACAATTCAACATAATGTGGACGCGCCTTTAAGCTTACAACGTATTCCACCTGAAAAACGCTCTTGCTCTAAATTGACCTTGATTTTAAAGCATACTAAATCATGTCACTATTTTATTTAATGTGACTCCTTTTCTTCTACATAACATTCAAATGTACCTTCCTATACATTTTATGCACAGAAATTCATCTGAGAATGGCATTTAATTGCTTTGATTTTATGTCAATTGCTCTACCTCCCCAGGCATCCTTAAGACCAATTCACAGTTTGTTGTTCATCATTATACGCTTGGATAACATATCCACAGGATATCCTGTGCCCTGCAGGAGGTTGTTCCTTTTTATATAAAAAACTATATGGGTTTATATGCACATTCATTTTCTAAGATAAAAAATAAAAAAATAAAAAACGATACTAACTGTTCTGGTGTAGGTATTCATAAAAAAAATACTCCCTATAGGTGTATGTATATCTTTGGTACGATACAACACTCGTCGTCATTTGTACAGAAATATACCTTGGAGTCCTTCTAGCTTTATTTTTTATATAAATTTTATGCCATAGGGATGTTGAATAAATTATGTGTGAACTTGCTGTGCGGTGTGTACTTTTACCTGCAATTGTCAGAGGTGAATTAGGAAGCCATGCTTAAAAGGCGCTAGTTGTAATGATTATATTTTTGTAATGGGTTGAATTTTGAGTTTTTACAATCTTAGACCTAAAAAAAAAAAAGATACTATCCGGGTATTATACGGTCTTCGGGTACTCAGGTTCCAATAGCTCTAAATCTGCACCTTTTTTACACTATTTACACAATTTTTGTACAATATCTCAATTTTAATAGAAAGAGAATATTGACAGGCACAAATCCGCTCATGTTATAAGGCACATTTAAGTATTCGACACTTTGACTACGTGTCATTTCACTCAAACTCCAACATTATAAACACACCTCGTCTCATAGAAATAAGAAATGTCAATTGAGTAACTTAGACAAGGAGTGCTATGTTTATCAACGGATATTGTGAGCGCGCTAGCGTTTTTATCAGGTTAACATTTTTTTTGTTGGTTCTAAAAAAAAAAAAAAACAGAGAAAACTGAGTGTCATTCCTTTGCGCTTTGCAAGAACTTTGCAAATGTGAGACTTCCTTTCAACACAGCGGTAATATCAACGACGAAGACGTTAAAAGCTTTATAGGCTCAGTTATAATGTAATTTAACGTCAAAAGATATATTTTTTTCTGTTGAAACCTCATTAAACGTGGTGCTGCCGCCGCCGAAAGGACAAAAAAAAAATGTTCAAATGAATTTCAATTCAAATGTACGAGCATTAAAATTTACCTATGTGAAGATAACATTTCTCTTAAAATTTATTAAGTAGCAATTTTGTTTGCTTTCTTTTTATTCATATTAAGAAATACCTTGAAAAAAAAGGTGTTGACTGTTGGTATTTTTTGAATCTACGAGTAATATATTTTGCTTCCCTTTCCAAATCATTTGCGTTTGAGAATGAATTACGATGTATAATTGTGGGTGTTAAATCGATAAGTATATTTGCGGTTTTAGGCCTGTAAAAGGAAACCGAGAACTTACACAAATATTTTTTGTTTGTATTTCAATTTGAAAATACATACAAAGACTTTTTGAAAATTAGCCTTTCTTTTATATTAACTGCAAGATATTTCTTATTCTCTTCTTTAGGCCCTTCCTTACCTCCTTTCAACATTCAAAGCACCATTTATACATAATCGACTCGTCGACAAATTTCATTAGAATTCGTCCAGCTATTTGAGTGTGATTGAAGGGCAAATGTGCGTTCTCTAACATTCATAATACGATATACGATTAGAAGGAAAGAAATCAATTTTATTTCCAAATTTAAATATGGGGCATTTCACGCGAAGCGGACAACGAAAAAAAGGTCGGGTCTTGAAATTCGTTCAATTTTGGGTCACTTGTACTTCTTTTATACTAATTGAATATGAAGAAAATTTGAAAAGAAATTATTCTGTTTAAGTGGAGTGACCGAATTCCCTTAGAATAATAAAATTCATAGTATCTTAATGCTGTGATTTTTATATTAGTCGGTAAACATCGATACAAAATTGCGTCTTAGAAGGGTACGATAGTCATCTAACTGATGAGCCCAACTATCGTACCTGGGCGAAACGCAATCATGGAGTTGAGCTCACTTGAACTTTTAACTTTGAATTACTTCTTTTGATACTTAACATAAATGCAGAAGGATTTTGAATTTTGAGGCCTGGTGCTGGAGTTATGGGCTTGAGAAGCTTCGACAAGCCATGGGGTAAAGTTTGAAAGAAAAATGTTTATAAATTAAATGAAGGAATAGGAAAATTATTTGAGTATTGGAGTAAATGGAAAATTAGATGTTCTTTTCATTAATGAAATCTAAACCGGAAATCGATTTTTTCTAGGTAAAAAACCGGAAGTTAACATTTCAAATCAGATTTTAAGAAACTTCGACCATTTTAATTTTTTTTGTTTGGATTTCAAAATTTAGCTTATACAATATATATACTACATGCCAAGTTTCAAAGTGGGATCTCAATTCGTTTAGAAGATACATAATTTTTAGTGCGTGGCTCTCATTCAAAAAACTGATTTCTTGTATAGAAAACCGGAAATATAGGCCAGGAGCCGAGTATTTTTTGTCTTCAATTTTATATTGAACTGATTTTCTTGTTGCAATATGTTCAGAGGTGTCCTCCATATGTAAATCCAAGTTGGCGGACCGGGGTGGTGGGAGCGTCAGCCACCATCTTGGAAAACGCGTTTTATCAAATATGTCGTGAACCGTGCATTGGACGAATGTAATAGTAACTTTTTTCTTTTTTTCTTAGACTAAGCACCACTAAAGTAGTCTGATCTCTGATGATCGAGGTGGATCTCGTGAAATAGCTATTACTCCAGCCTATATATACTTGGTGGTAACACACGCAAGTTGTTGTTGTTCATTCAAAATTATTCAATATAAATTGATGTTTAACTTGCAGCATGCACTGCACACAAAACCCAACTTAAAATGTTTATGTATTTTTATTAAAAGACAGATATCTCATAAAAAAGAGAAAAATTTAATTAAAGCTTAAAAAACAGGTTATCTGGTAGTTGTATTTGATTAACTCAAAAGAAAATTCCATGAAAAAGTTTTCAAAAAAACAAAATAAGAAGAACATTTTTGTTTCGTATTATTTCTTTAAATGAAACACCAAGTCACACAACACCACCACCGCCGCATACAACACCAACAATCCAACCAATATCAACGTCAGCCTCACCACCATCTCAAAATCCAAATGAGAATAAGCAAAAGAGGGGACTAGAAAATGAATTGTCAATATGTACTTACAATGCTCAGTCACTTTTATCAGAAGGGAGGATGAATGAATTTGAAATTACAAGGAAAAAGATAAACTGGGATATAATTGGCCTCGCCGAAGTTCGAAGAATAGGAGAAGAAATTATGGAAACCAAGGAAGGACATATATTCTCATATATTGGACAGACTAAAGGACAATATGGAGTAGGGTTTTTAGTACACGAGCGCTGGAAAAAATCTATTATTGAAATAAAAGGATACAGTGAAAGAATAATTGGATTAAAGATCCGAATTGGACGAGTTAAAGCTGCCATCATACAAGTTTATGCTCCAACCAGTACTGCTTCTATTGAATCACTTGAGAGGTTCTACAAAACACTTGATTTAGCTGTTAACCAACTCAGGTCAGAACTACTAGTAGTAATGGGAGACTTCAACGCACGTATTGGATTTGGGCAACCTGGAGAAGAACTACTAATGGGACCATATGGATATGGAAGTAGAAATGAACGGGGAGAAAGGATGTTGCAATGGTTGTGGCAACATAAGCTTACAGTAACAAATTCACTCTTCAAGAAAAAGCAAAATAGGATGTGGACTTGGATCACACCAGACCGACAACATAAGAACCAAATCGATTTTATACTTACCAATAACAGATCTGTGTTAAAAGATGTCAATGTGTTAAACCAGTTTGACCACGACTCAGATCACAGGATGGTAAGAGCCAAGTTAAGAATCAGTCATAAGACAAGAAAATTCAACAACAAAATCCACAAGGTAATACAAAAAGAACCCGGCCAAGTTCAAATTGTTAATTACAACAAAGAATTAAAACTCCGGTATGGCATTCTGAAGGAAACAAGTGTTAATAGAACATTACAAGAAAAATATGATCAATTCGAAAAAACATTAAAAATAATATCGTCGAAGCATGTATTCAAAAGTAGAGAGGGTAAAAATGGAAGCAAAATATCAATTGTTACTCAAAACATGATAAAAAGAAGAGAATTTTTAAGAAAAATCGAAAATATCTCGCAAAACGAAATGATGGAACTTCGAATCTTAAGGAAGGAGATAAAGAAAAGAAGCAAACAAGAAATTAGAGAAAATAATGAGAGAAACATTAAAAATATACTAGAAAGCAAATTAGATAAAGAGTGGGTTTTAGGTGTTTCAAAAAACAACGAACAAATTCGAAACAGAAAACAAATAAACAAAGTTGCAACCGAATTCTACAAGAATCTATACTCAAACAATCAGGGAAATCCAATCAACGGTAATTTAGAACAGAGGTTAGAAGAAGAATCCGAAGAAATTTTACCATTTCTGAAAGATGAAATACAAATGGAACTTGGGAATGAAAAAAGCAAAGGTAGTGATGGGATCGAAGCAGGAATCCTAAAGTTTGGAGTTGAAACATCTTCAGACTGGTTAAGAGATATTTTCAATGAAATAATAATAACTGCAGAAATTCCAACCCAATGGACAAAGTCATTTATAACACTGTTGCATAAAAAGGGGAAAAAGGATGACATCAACAATTATCGACAAATAAGTCTAATTTCAAACATTTACAAAATTTTTGCAAAATGTATCTTGAAAAGGCTTGAAGTGGAGCTTGGTCAACATCAACCAGTGGAGCAAGCCGGATTTCGATCTGGTTTTTCGACTTTAGATCACCTCCAGGCAGTCAATCAAATCATTGAAAAAAGTAGAGAGTACCAATTTCCAGTTCATTTTATATTTATTGATTTTAAAAAGGCATTTGATACTGTGGATCAAAACTTCATGTGGAATTCCCTTCTTAATCAAGGTGTGAATGGTCGCTGGGTTAAAATTTTTAAAAATATTTACGATTCTTCTACGGCACAAATAAAAACAGAGATATTCGGAGAACCATTTGAACTGCGAAGCGGAACGAAGCAAGGAGACCCAATTTCACCACCTTTCTTCGCAGCCATATTAGAAGAATGTTTTAGAAATTTAAATTGGGAAAACATTGGCATAAAAATCAATGGAAAATATCTTTCAAACTTGAGGTTCGCTGACGATATTATTCTGATGAGTGATAATCCTGAAGATCTTCAGAGGATGATCAAGGAACTCTCTGTTGAATGCTCGAAAGCAGGTCTACAGGCTAATGAAAGCAAAACGAAAGTTATGACAAATGCGAGTAGAACACCTATGTATCTGAATGGAGAAATGTTGGAATATGTGGAGGACTTCATATACCTAGGGCAGTTGATTTCTTTTAATGGAAGGGAAAATAAGGAGGTTTCTCGAAGAATAACAAACGGTTGGAGGCAATTTTGGGACGTTAAACCAATGCTGGATTCCAATATTTCAAAAGCTACCAAAAAATACATCTTTGACACCACGGTTTTGCCAGTACTTACATATGGGTCCCAGACATGGAGTAACAACGTAGCGTTGAAAAAGAGGCTTGCAATAACTCAAAGATCCATGGAAAGAGCAACCCTAAGAGTAAGAAGATCGCAAAGAATAAGAAACGTCGACATACGCAGATGGACAGGTTTTGAAGATGTTGTTTGGAAGACAAAGAATCTGAAATGGGACTGGGCAGGACATGTCATGCGAAATTCAGATGGCAGATGGACAAAAGAATGTACCGAGTGGACACCTTTGAATGGCACCAGACTGGTAGGACGTCAACCAAAAAGAGGGAGAGATGAGCTATATGCTTTCGACAGGCTATGGTTCCAAAAAACGTCTAGCAGAAACGAGTGGAGAATAATGGGGGAGGCTTTTGCCCGTGCATAAAATATTTTATTTATTTTAAAAAATTTGTATAAGAAATCAATATTATGAATTTAAATATTAATATAATGAAAAATGTAAACGAAATGTAATACAGTATCAAAGGCAGTATAGCTAATAAATAATAATAATAATAATTATTTCTGATGACTGCGTATCTGAAAACAAAAAGCTTGAAGCTTCAGAAAATTTTTAATTTCATATCAATACGACCATCACTTATCACAGAGATACTGCTCTTCAAAAAACACTTAAAAAAAACTGAAACAAATTTTGTTCCATTAATTTTTTTTTACTTGTATTATCTAGTTTGGCTGAACTACCTTTTGTATGCTCGTAATTACCACATCTTTAATTATATCAATGAAAATCGATGAAAAGCTATTAATAAAAATAATTGTTAGATATATTCGTCAAATGAGATATAGGCTAGACTGATGATACATTATAATTTTTCCATACCTATTATTTATGTAAAAGTTTTTTTCTTATTTAAAAAGTAAAAATAAACAATCCAGCCAACCATTTTAGTTTTACCTAAAAATATCCCAAAAAACAAAAAAATATAAATTACTATTCAAAGAATTCACCTGCCAAGGTTTTCACTTAAAATATAGACCTACTACTTACTTTCATGTCGCGTCGCTGCCATTTGAAGTATTCATTAAAACCCCCTAATGTTAACAACTAGGTTTAGATACACACATATACAAGTTACTAGGCAATGTTAGTTTTTCATTTCCATTCTTTATAAAAGAACCCAAAAAAAAAACCCCACATGCCAAACAATTGAAACCAACCTGCTGTTAAAATTAGGATATCCTTGAAATTCCACGTTTCACCCCCATCCATCAAAGCAACCCAACGAAGACGAATATTCATACATAGTAAAAAAAAAAAACAAAATATAAAATCTTTTCGTCATCAGACTGAAGTCACATTTCTACAAACCACAATACACTAACGTTATAATAGCACACTTAACACAACAGGGCATTCATGTTTTATAAGGTCCTGTATTCGCAATAAAAAAGAGCAACAAAAATTTGGGTTTGAATAAAATCCTCGACTTGGTCACACGTCCCTGCTTTTATGGCTTTTAAGGGTATGATTAATTTAAAGAAAAATCACTTGAAAAGAATGTGTAAGAAAATATAAAGGTCAAAGTCATTTTAGTATTGTGACAGTGTTTGAAATGACATAACGATGTTTAAAGATGATTTAGTATTATTGTAAGAAGATAATTCTAAGCCTTTGCGATGTCCTTATGTTTTTATTAACTTTAAGGGCGCCTATCGATTGTGACGTATATTGGCTGGCAAAAACAATCTATCAGGGTCAAATGGCACGACCTTAGTTGTGATTTCACGTCATCTCTGCGGAAGATTACTGGTGAATAAAGAATATCCCTTGTAGCATCCGATGCGTGACACGTAGTGATGTTTTGCTGGAATCGCATCCAAATCATGGCCCAAAAGAAATTGTTTATCATCGATCGGTAGGGTTCTCCGTTGACATTATTTATGGAACTCGTTCTCCGCCAAAGCAATGCTTTCAGCAGATCCTGCATTTCGTTGACATAACGGATGTTCTTTTTAAATAAACGACTTGACTAAATTTAGGTGTTGAAAATTAATTATTCAAAACGAGATTTTTCGTTTTAACATGTAAACGGAAAATTTGGAAAAAAAAATAATACAATTTTCAAAACAAAAATGTATTTTTTCGTTGATCGACTTCAAATCAAAGTCGTTTATCGACCTAAGTAAGAAGAGCCATAGTCAGTCGAGTCAATAAAGCACAGAAATTGTGAGAAATTCTAATGGGCCTTTTTCTGCGCTACTAAATCAGCTGCAACGTAATAGTATAAAAGTTATATTACATCATTTCTGTTTCAAACATAATTATGTACATTGGTTTTTCAGGTGTGATACATCAATGTAGCTTAGGGGAATCGACTGGAAATATTAGAAACATGTATGATTCTGTTTCACAGCTTTTAATACTAGATTGCTGAAGTATTTACATGTACAACTATCTATAAATTCATGTTACATTGTCACAATAAAAATATTTTCTGTGATTGCTGTAGCAGGACAGTGATGCCAGATGAGATTTCTAGAGTCCCAACGGATTCCCATTTTTGTAATGGAAAAAAAAAACTAAAAATAACTTTTCTGCTATACCTAACTATTTCCTTGATATACAAAGAAAAACAAAAGTAGCCCTGCACTCTTGGCACTTCATATTCGCAAAAAAAGTATGTATGTCACCTATAATTGGTCAAAAAAAGTCAACTTGAAAAAAACGCCCTATAAAACTTGTAATCAAAACTTAAAGGTTCGTTAAAGCTCACGCACAATTTTTGCAACATCATTTGTTGGATATTCGCAAAAAATGTTAACCGATCCAAAAGATCACTACATCGTGATAAAAGGTCAACTATTTTCAGTAATTATTGGTCATGCGTAGATTTTTATATGAAGTTTGTTTAAGAAAAAAAAAATTGGCAACCTCTTTTGGGTCATTAAAAAATGTATGCTATTTGAAAGGTCACTGAACGGTCAGCTAGTTTTCAGTATTTGGTCAGTCATAGATTTTAAGAATTTTTAATGATTTTTTAGTTTTTTCAAGACTATGAATTATTTTCCCACCATTTTTACCACCAAAGGGATTTTTCCAACTATTTTGGTTGGAAAAATCACCAATCTGGGTCACTGTAGCAGGATAAGAAATGACTGAGTATAAAGGAAAATATACGAATGTAAGTATTTTTGTTGCAATTGATTGGATTGGCAGTAAATGTTCAACCAAAAATTCAATACGAATTTTTGTTATTCTGAATCTTTCAACAAAAACAAGGTCTTCAATATTAAAATTGATTCGCTGTTAATATATCTGTGGTGATTGGAAGAAACATAATAACTTCATTTTAAAATTTGCGGCTTTACTTTTACGATAGTCGCAATAACAAAATCCCGTTTTTCTTAATTTCGCAATAACGAAATCCCGAAAACTAAAAACTCTCAAATCAAAATTATAATCTGTGCAAAGTATATGTAACTTTATATAATGCCTATACCTACTTTTAGACCATACTATTGTTTATAAATTGTTAAAGCTCCCACAAACCAACGTGAAATCATAGCGAATCATTGGCAACTATACAAAATGGCAGATACACAAATGGCAAACAACAACAAAAAACTGTCGTAAGCGAATGTTTTGCGTTGGTCTGGGAGAGCCTTTATACTTTATTTTTCAATTATTGTTAAGAGAACAAGAGAGAAAAAAAGAGATTGTAAAAACAGTTGTAAATTTGTAATATATCACGTTAAAATTGCATTAATTTTGGTATTAGGCATTGAACATTGAAAATATTTTGAGTTCCATAATAAATAAATTTTTGGAACATATTTTTAACAAAAGACTTCACATTCCAAAAATTGAAATTGAAAAAAAAAAATTGAAATTGCACATTTCGTTTGCTTAAAAAATAAATTTACTTAGTTTACCAAAAATAAGAAATAAATCTTTTACTTTTTTTTATAAAAATATAGTTTATATTTTGTTTTACGAAAGAAATAAGTTTTTAGTAACATATTTTAACTGTTAGAATAAATTTTTAAGATTAAAAGATGAGATACAAAACTGCAAGATTTTAGTTTTCGAGATTTTGGTTCAAATTTGCGAGATATTTTGGTGCGAAATGTGAATGCGAGATTACGAAAAAACAAGATTTTAAATTTCCGAGAATTCGCTATACAAGATCTAAAAAAATCGAGATTTTGTTATTCGAGATTAAGATCGTACCGTTCCCATCCAAATAAAGTTTTTATTAAGAATCGACCGAGGTACAGTTGCTCAAAGTAAGCTAATTTTTTTAATTTAGTCGACATTGTTTCAATTCTTATTTTGATAACAAAACTAGCTTTTAACTAATGAAGTGGATATTAATAGTTAATTAATGAAAATAAATTAATATTTTCACAGCTGTATATAAAAAATTGATGGGCCGTTTTTAAGACTTGAAATCTGTGGTTCACTTTACACGCAAACCAATAATAATCAGAAGAATCTATAAAAATGTTCATGGTAAAGGTAAGTTTATGTTTTTTGGCGGATTAGGGATAAGGGACTATTACCAAAAATCCTGAGACATAAATAGTAGGTACCATCATGAAACTTGGTAAAAATGTTTCCTTAAATTCGAGAATGAAGAATCAAAAGAGTTTATAAAAATATTTTGGTTTGAAGGGTGATTTTTAATCAAGGGAGGGGGAAATGTAGAAATATATTTTTAAAAAAAAACTATTTTTTACACTCTTGATTCTTCATTCTCATAGCAAACTAAACATTTCTACCAAGATTCATGAGGCTACCAAGTCAAAAACTGGAAACCAGATGTAGAAATCGTTCTTAATTCTTGGAGAACTTAAGAAAAAATTAAAGGTGGGGAGGTGCTATTTGACTCATCATTTTTATTTTATGTTGTAAAAAAAAAGGGTAGGCTTACAACAAAATTAAAATACAGTAGACGCTCGATATTGTGAAGTAATAAAAGCCAGGATCTCTGTTTCGAGATTGTTCACTTTTTCGAGCGGGAGTTTTCTAAGGCTTTTTAAAGATGAATTTGATCCAAAATGCATATTTCGTTTGATGTGAATGTTTTTAATTTTAGTTAGGCATTAAACAAGGCTTTCACTCAAACAAAAAAAAAAAACAATTCCTCAGAGTTGTTAAGCTACGTAAAATGCTTGCGCAACATTTGTATACAAAATACGTTTTTATATAAAATTTTGTGTGTTCACTATTGTGGATAGTTCACTATTTGGAGATTCACTAAATCGAGCGTCTACTATAAGATAGATAATCTTTTAAGCTTTCTTAATAAAATATTATCAGTGAAATAAGAGAATAATAAGAACGTTTTTTCTTAAATTTTGCGGAATGATCTCTTATGGGTCAACTTTAGTTGACTATGCCTTTGCTTTGCGCAATATTTCACAGTGTTTCGATTTTTGAACTTAGGTATTATGTTAGACACCGATTTACATGGGTTCCCACAGGAGGGGGCAGAGGGGGCATTTGCCCCCCCCCCCCTAGAATATCAAGCTTTTACTTTTGTTCTGTACATTAATTTTATTTTAATGTCCAGGAATACGGTGTGGTTCAATTTTTAGAATCGGAAAAAGATATAAAAAACATGAAGGTATCCTACCAACCTACCACTAATGAATTCAATTTTTGTCACTCAATAATCGAATATCTAACAAAAAAATGTTTTTTTGCCTCTCATGAAATTATTAGCAAAAGTTGACCTAGGTAATGTGTATTACCTACCTTAGCACATACACATGTTTCAGAAAACATTTCTTTTCATTATAGGAAGGAATTTGTTTGAATCCTGTCCCTGCAATGAGCGAGCAATGATCGACTCAGCGGCCTTTGTATACTTTCTTCCCATAGAGATCGGATATCTACTCAAGTCGCAAGAGCATTCTTTGAAAAAAGTGTGCTAGACAGATTTTCTAGGGAGGCACCAAGAAAGCTACAACTTCTCTTGCGAGAAAAAGAATAAATACAATATTTCATGCATGGGCTTAATTTTTAGGTCTATTTGATAAGTTTTTGTCTTATTGATAAACCCTTAACTGCAGTCCTGGAAATTATGTACACTTCTATAGTCGAGGGTCCACTGAGGCACTGAACCCAGCTAATTTTAAATGTTAATAAAAATATAAGTATGAATTATTAATTTTTTTTTCCGCCGAACTTTAAGAATGATCACGAATATAGCTTTAAGAAAAAATCAACAATAAGAACTTGCATTATATTTTTAATTTTCAATGAAAACAATAGGTTGCAATTCACCTGGCCTGGAAACATATTATCTAAAAAATATATGCAAAATAGTAAAAAAAGAATTAAAATCTTAAGAAATATTTTTCCTAGACTTTAAAACATCCTCTTTAGAATTCCTGAAACAAAAACTTAAAATGTTTTTGTAAAAAATTCTGACATTGGTCAAATAAAATAAAATATATAAAATACAAAACACACTGGCGCAGAGCAAATCATACTTTTTGCACTTGCCATTTGATTAAAATTTGAATTTGTGTTATTTTCGTCATCGTCGCTTCACTTTTTAGCAATTAGCTATTGCTCGATTTCCTGAATGACTTATAAAATTTTTCCCTCCACAAATTTGAATTAGAACTCGAAAACTAAATTAGTAACACCAGGAACAAATATATCACAGACCCAAGCGTATGCTGATACTGACATATCACAGACCCAAGCGTATGCTGATACTGACCTATGAGAGCAGCGAGCGGAACGCGTCCGTCACACTGCACTTACGTCGAAGGTACTAAGAAGTGGGAGGGAGCTGAGGTAACCGCGGCGTTTTTTTACACGCGTTTAAAGGTAGAGTATGGGTCCATTGAACCAACGACTGCAGTTAAGGGTTAGAAAACATTATTAAGATAAATAAATAATATTTTTTATATATCTAACGGGTGCCTGTATATTATATGCCATTATATTTTTTGCAACAATGTCTTATTTAGAATTTCAATAAAGGTAGGTACATTTTACTTCTGCCCCCCCTAGCGAAAATCCTGCGGGCGCCCATGCCGATTTAAGATATTAAACTCGTATAATAATAATTATATTTGAGGTCACATTTTTGTAGCAAAAAAATATTTTTTTTTTAACAGCCAAACTATGGAATCATTATTTGTTTGATAAATAAGAATAAAAAAAGGAAAATAAATAAAAACCCCTTCTTGTTATAAACAACCGCGGGATTAGTAATTACTTTCATTAAAGCTATATAATTTAGAAAAGTGCCATTTAAATTATCAAAATGTTTAAGTTATTGAATTGGATTGAATGCTCTAATTTGATCTTTTTCTACAAATCCATAGCTAGCCTTTAAAATAAATCCAAGAACTATTTTTATTTCTACAGTATATCTACTTATTCAAGCACAAGTTAAATGAATATATTATTTTAGTTCATAATTTTTTTTCACGTCTGCTTCAAGCATATAATAAAAGCAAATCATAATAATTAGTTTTGTGACCCAAATAAGAGTACTAAATAAATTTTTATTTAAGAACTTCCGTGGCCACAACACAACAAAGTCCTTCAAGTTGGAAATAAACCATCAGCATTTATAGAATTACATTATTAAATTAAACATAATGGTCTAAGAGGCAACCGTAAGACCACTTTTTATGACGAAGATAAAGAAAATTAGACAGAAATTTACTTATGATTTGGTGGAGTGACTGAATTATTTAATATACATAAGTAAATTTAAAATAAAAAAAATATAAATAAATAATTAATTTCAGTTGGGGTCATTTGAACTTAAAATAAGTTTAATCACTTAACTCATGGGGTTGGAGGAAACAACAAAGCCACTCGATCGATTGATCTTCTAAAGAGAACCAAAACGCATTATGGCTGGGCTGTCAAGAAAATACTGATCAAATGGGGTCTAAAGCGGGTAACTCTTGGGGTAAGGCTTGTTCATGAAGTTCAAAGTCAGAACCACACTCAATAATTTGGACTCACTGTGAAATATTGACAACTATAGGGTTGTCTTCAATAGTCGTTATTTCTTGGAAAACCTATTTGAAACACAATGGGGGCTATCGTGGATATAATTTCCTACGGAATTTCTCCCATCTCAACAATTTGCCACTGTTACTGTCAGGTTCAAATTTGGTCGATCAAAATGGTTGCCCAGTGGCCATGGAATGTTCATTTTCGATTTCAATAAATTCCGAAAGAAACTACGACCACAATTCGCGTTCCCAGTTTTCGACGATGGGAAAATTCCTTGCGAAATTTTATTTACGATAGCCCCCAATATTTTTCTACACCTCATTCCTATTTCGACCCTTCATCCTAATTTCAGCTTTTGTGATCCTCGTTTTGAGTGTACTAAGTGCATTCATGTAAACAAAATGAATCCAGAAAAATCAAAAACTTCCAAAGAAATAAAATCAAAAAGCATTTTGGTACAATTTTGCTTTGTGCAATACACAATGTGCATTGCTTTTTATCACCTTCCCTGAAAAGTAACTTTTTATAATCGAAAACCGCTTAATCTTTTGTATCATTAACCAACAGTTAAATTAAAAACAGTCAACTCAAAAAAATATTTATAATCGAAAATTATATAGCCATTTACCTCTTTTGCTAATAGAGACCCGCCTTCACCTCCATGTATCTATATGCACAGTTATCCACCCACATAAATATAATAATAGCCGAACTAGCCGGATGTGCAAATTAAATGAGGATTAGTCCAGACTTTATTGGCTGTAAAATTTAATTATAGAATTAATCGATAACCTTTTGAAAGTTTTTAACTCCACCATCACCCTGCCGCTGTTTTATCCACTACTATGGGTGCCGCACCACCATCGCCAACCCCTTCTCCTACTTAGCCATTTCGCTGGGAAATTTGTTGCCTACTCTTTCAGTTCATTGGATCATTGAATCGTTATTTATGTACTCAACTTGTACTATAGTCTTTTGCAAAAAGGGTAATTTAAACGGATTGAAATAAAAAGTGAAAAATAAATTATAAGCTTGGCATCGGCACCTATAGGTATACCCAGCCCAGCTAACCCCTCAGCCCAAGCCCACCCATCTTATACCATCCCATCAGCCACCAACCGTGTCCTATTAAGAAATATACAAAAGGACATAAAGGCGCATTTCGTCCTGTGCATAAAAATATGCATCGATAGTTGTTGTTTTTTTTGTTGCAAATTCTTTGTCATGATGGAACTGAGGAGGTCTAGAGAAGTGAGAGTATATGTGTTTGTGCATTTGTGTGTGTTTGTGTAAGCAAAACTCATGCTCTTTAGTCTTTAAGTCTATACACCTGATGAAACTGCAACAGCCCTCTCTGCTGCACGCTGCACCACATAACAACATCAAACCACCGCCAGCACTCAAAAAAGTATCCTATACGACTATATACAAGTGCGGTTTCACTCCAATTATAAGCTTCGAGGTTGAGGTAAACGAGGAAAGGACACGTTGCTGAAAATGAGGTCGATGCTTTCTTTTGCCTGCAGCACTGTGAAAGGACACACAACATCATAAGAACGAGGGGAGCTATACAGCCCGTACAAATTTTTCTCCTTTTAATTGAACATGAACATGCTTTCTTTTTTTTTCGTCTATTTCTGCGGCTCGCTGCTTGCTGCTCCTTGCTTTTTGCTGCTACTGCTGGCTGATGTCCTTTTGAAGGGAGCAAAATATTTTATATACAAAAAGTAACAAAATTCAGGTGCCTTATATGTGGGGGTACCTACTTCTGGGTGTGTATGTGTATACCTATGTGTGTGTTTGTAGACATTATTATTATGCAAAATTATAAATGTAGGTTATCATGACAATCCGAGTACAGGTACAGGTTTTTTTTTTCTTTTTTTTGTGTGTGTTATGGATTTTTGATTTGATTTAAGGTTTGGAATATGTGACAAATTAAAAAGGTCAAATTGAATTTCTAAAAAGATATAAATTAAATAACATACCTACCGAATTATGAGTGAATAAATTAATTTAGTTAAGTCATAAAAATGAGATGTTTTTTGACTCAATAGTATGTCATTAGAGAGGTTCTCGCAATGAAGACAAATTGTGAATATGTTTATTATTGTTTTGACTAATTTAGTGTTGTTTAAGATAGATTTTAATTTTATAATTTAACACTTGATTTGCGCACCATACATAACAAGGAATATGACTATTTGATCAAGTACCATGTACCCAACATTTAAGCATATTTAATTGCAACTTTGCTATAAGTTTAAGCTTCTATAAAATTTCTATAAGGTTTATTTTGGATGTTAAATCTGAAAAGTCAATAGGAAATTTTTGTCTTTTATTTAGTAGTTAAGGAGTTACAGAACACTATCAATGTTGAAAGTAATAGCAAAAGTCAGTTAATGAACTTTCTTCCACTCCATGATAGAAACAAGTATAATATGCTTTTTCGTTTAATGTGTTATCTCCAGAAGGTATTTTCTACGATTGTTCTTAGCTTACAATTTAAATATTAAAAAAGTGATTATTTAATGTTTTTAACCTTAGACCAGAGGTAGTCTGTTGTTGCAATATTTCTTTGAGAGGAAAGCTACTACTAGTTTAATGAACTGCTAGAAAGATTTACTTCTCGAGGTATATGCCATCTGGGGTTTCCTGAGGATAGTATTATAAAAGTCACAAGGAATATATCCCCACAACGGGGTAAGCCTTGACGCAGCAGTGAGGCTTACGGTGGCGACTACTACGATGAAACCTAAAGCTTAAATGCATGCACTGAAAAAGGTTCGGCCACGCTGCAGCAAACTGTGAAATGCATGTCACGCTGCGTTACGTGGGTGAGAACCACATTAAGGGACAGTGCAAGCTCGGAGAGGAACGGGTCGATGATATGACCCAGCTTTAATGTGCACTTTGTGGAAAGGAGGGGCACCCTGCTCAGGCGCGGATCCAGGATTTCGTTCAGGGGGGGGCAATTTTCGTGAGTTTCCAAAATATTGATGGGGTCTACAAAAAAATTTGAGTACACTCGCACTGCACGCCTGGACACTCAAGCAATGTGAGTTGATGAGTTTGAAATTTTAAGAAAGCAATTAACTCTTTCATAACTGCCACAGTGTCTCGAACAGCGGGTACTTTGAACTTTGTGAAATGAAGTTTTGCAGTTTATAGCTAAAACATGGTGTCCTTACAACGTTTTTGAGTTCCCTCTGGATCTGATTATTTTCGGAAAACATAATGGCACAGTGGTATGTTCCTATTCAGACACATGACGTTCGAGTTCGAGTAAAATTTCCAGCCTCTTCTTTAGCTGGGGCAACCTAATTAAACCTTACCAGTAAAGGGCCATTTTCGATAACGTCATCAGCGTCAAAAATGCATTTTGCAGAATGTTCTCTAATGCGAACTTCAAGTCTTCTGTTCAAAAAGGCAAATACAAGTTTTACTGCATAAGCATTGTTTTCGATAATTCAGTTTGCTAAAGTCACATGTTGGCAACAAAAATATTGAGAAGCTGGGGAACGTGTTCATAAACGTTAAATACGTTTGCAAGAAAATTGAAGGACGTTGATATAAAAGATTTTGTGCAAACAAAACCATTGCATTAATTTAACAATATAGCTGTATTTTAGCTAAACTAAAATTGTAGATCAAAACCGAGATGAACCGTATCGTTTGCTCAGATGCCTTCGTCCATCGATACAAAACCAAACTTTCCGACATTGAAATAAAACACAATGATCCTAGTGGAAAATACAACGAAAAAACCTTTCTTTGTTAAACTTTTCCGTCCGACCTTCACGGCTCAGCCTTCGATTGTGACTAAAGATAGAACTAGAATATTCGGAAGCCAACTTACTGGCTGAACAGAATGCAAGACGCAACTGGAATAGATGTCAAAAAAGCTGCAGTAGATGTCAAAAATGCTGCAGTAAAAGTTAAAATTTGTTCAACTCTTTTGCAGCTCCGGCTGCAGCATTTTTGACATCTATTCCAGCTCCGTTTTGCATTCTGTTCAGCCAGTTAAGTGGTCGTACGAAAAAAAAGGAAATTCATATGACACGCACATAATTGCGAAATGGAGCTTTTCGTTTAGTTTTCGCTAACTTTTGCCGTCGGACGTGAGAGCGCTCACTGACCGCTCTTTCGTAAGTGGACAAAAATCAAAATGATGGAAGCAAACTAAAAGGAATTTGGCGCTTGGTGCATAGTTTTCAACACTTTTTTTTCTGTTTGATGTATGAGTGTAGTAAAATCTTAAATTTTCTTTTAATTAATTTACCACGTCGAATTTTCGTGGTTTCACGAGTAAATAATTAAAAGCCTATCGTGCTGTGAATAAGTATAAGAAAATTAACATTAAGAAATGATTATTTACATTTTTTGTTCACTTTCAACCACTTAAGTGTATTATAGGTAACTTGTGAAATTGGCGTTTCGGAAAGCTACTTTTCAGTCGGTTTTGACATAAACTTCCGCCTATTTTAGTTCCACCTTAACTTTCGTTATACATTTCATATACAATATACTAAGCCTTCGTTAAGTTTTAATATAAATTTTTCATATACATAAGCTCAAAACATCGAATGCAGAGTATCCAGATTCATGCAGTTCAATACATTAGCAATATTCGCATCGAAAGATGACGATCATTTGAAATTTGAATTGACGTTGACTTGACGTTTTCAAGAATGCCTAAAAACAACTATCTTTAGGTGTAAAAGTTCCATCCAACTTCTCTTCGGCAGTGACTGCTGTAATCGTTTCCTGGTTTCTCTCCAATCTTCTTCGTTGGATTCGTACTCCTCGCCAGTTTTATAATATGGAACACGGAAAGTTCCTACAACGCATCCACGAAAGTGGCAAAATCCTCACGAATAATTACATACATCAAAAACGTATCTTATGGCTAGATCAGATGTGCAGCACGTCAGATATTTGGGAGTCGCTCTCGAGAGTTTTCTAGTGAAAGTACTCCCTCAATGGAAACGCACATTTAAATATTTTTCATAAAAAGAATCACCCATTTAGTATGAAATTTTTTGGTATCTCGCAATAGCTCTTATACAGAAATGTATAGTTTTATTATATTAACTTTGATTAGATTTCTTTATCCTGTAGATCGAAGCACTAGACATTTTTGAAACTAATTAAATCAACGTATTTTAAAGATTTCATTTTTTTTTTAATTAAAATCAACTTTAAGGTTGAAAATTTAGAAAAGTGCCCCTACCGCCTTTCCCGTAACATTTAACTATAAAAAACCACTAATATATTTGTAGAGGAGGGTTGGAGGTGGAGCAATAACTTTTTGAAACATTATTGTGAAATTCTTCCTTCACAGCATTTTGAAAAGTAAAAATCAAGATTTGGGATTCAATCTGCTCTCTCGTATGAAATAAATTGATTATTCTCATAAAATATTAACAGTAATGTAGCCTGACATTTATCTTTTAATAAAAGACCTTAACGTTGAAGATGGGGCACCTTAAACCGAAGTTTTAAGCTTTCCACTCAGTCGATTTGAAGGCTATTTGTGCATAGCGGAACTTTTGTTAGCTGAACCTGGTCAGCCAGCGGACAACGCACAACTACTCAATGCTCAACGCTGCCAAGAATTTTGTTTATAAAAGTATAACGAAATCAACTTTCTTTGAGTACATTTTATTAAATTCATATTTTATGCGTCTTTCGTTCTTGCCCAGGGGGGGGCAATTGCACCCATTGCCCCCCCCCCTGTATCCGCGCCTGACCCTGCTAACTATTGGGGTTGCTTAGCTTTTCAGCAGATTTGCACTGTACAACCTGCAGCTAAGGTAGCCCAAGGCCGAAATTAGTAGCATGTTGCTGGCAATTTAGAGTCAGTTGACAGGACTTCAAGAACAGATAAGTATCTAAGCAGGCGGCTAGGATAGATCATCTCTACTCTGTTTTGCCTAGCCCATCGCATTTTAGAGGTTAAAGGTGTGCTGTCGGAGAGGGCTCTTAGGATCCTTGCTGTGAATATAAATTAACTGATTAGGACCGAACGTAGAGCTAATCATGATAGATAGATAGATATATTTATTTATTTCACATAAATTTCATTTTATATACTTAAAAATATAATAGTAACAATATATAAATAACTTATGGAAATAATAGTGACATTTTGTATTTTTTGGATACCAAGGTATAAAAATAGTGTTAAATGCCACTTCAATGGGCTATAATCTCCAAATTAAAAAATGCGTGAGGGTGGGGTGACCCTATGTACAAGAACATATCGTGATTCAATTATGCAAATTTAAAGTTATAAAAATAAATTATTTTCAAAAAAGATGGTACTACAAACAAAAGAAAAAGAATGTTAATTTACAATTCAAAGTTCAAAAACATTTTTTCAAAAGTAAAATAGGTACGTTAAATAGTATATTGGAGGAGATAATAACTGTTTATCAAACCAAAACATCAGAGAATAGTAATTCTAAGCTCATGTATTCAAAATTAAAAAGCCAATTTTTAACGTGTTTTACAAACATTCCAATATTGGTTAGTGTTCTTATTGACTGAGGAAGTTTATTAAAGAGACGATACGAAAACACAGAATAAAAATTACGAAAAGCAGTGGTGCGAAAATGAGGTAAAGACACAAGGTTTAAAAAGTTCCCACGAAGACTATAGTTGGAAATTAACCTAAAATTAAGATTTCCTGACCTCATAAAAAATGTTTTTAAAACTTTAAAGCAGTACAAATGCCTAACAGGAAGTATTTTGAGATTACAAAAAAGTTCAAAGCTCTGATGACGACGATGTTTTCGACAGATTTTTCTTATTATGGCTTTCTGAAGCGTAAGAAGTGGTTGGATTTTGTTCCGATAAGCTCCTCCCCAACAAGCAATTCCGTACTCGAGCTTTGAATGGAATATACCATAGTAAATTGTTGTAAGGAGTTTTGAAGAACAAACATTACGTAAATAAAAGAAATTTCTTAAAGTCCAGTTAAAATATTTCCTTAGGTACTCTGTATGGCAAGAAAAGTTAATCCTCGAGTCGATGCAAAGCCCCAAGTACTTAAACTCATTTACTTTCTCTATCACAAAACAATTATTGCTGCAAATAAGACTGTCATAATAAGTATAAGATGAATAATAATTTGAGCATAATGTACACCTATTTATTTGAAACCTTTGGCATTCAGGAGCATGATATAAAACATCAGTTTCAAAGGCATTTAGGGAATACAAATTGAAGAACATAATTTTTGTTTTTGGGCTAATAATCAACCTGTTTTCAGCAAACCAAGATCTTAATAAATCTAGATCCCAATTTATATCCGCAACAAGGTTCAAAGCACTCTTAGAACCATAAGTACAACCAATGTCATCAGCAAATGCAGTAAGAGTGCTTTTAAACTTTAATCCGAATAATGAGTTGATGTAAATTAAAAACAGAATCGGCCCTAATACAGAGCCCTGAGGCACACCTATGTTAAAGAATATTATATTACTCCTGGAATTTTCTATTTTAACTCTTTGTGATCTATTTAGAAGATATGACCTGAACCAGTCGAGCATAAAACCACGAAAGCCAGCATTTTCAAGTTTTCTCAATAATATCTCATGATTGACCATGTCAAAAGCTTTTGTTATGTCTATAAATAAGCCACACGTTAACTTTTTGTCATCAAGATTAGAAAATATTTTTGAGCAAAACTGTAAAAGGGCATCTTCAGTAGATCTTCCTTTTTGAAAACCATATTGAACTGGGTTAAAAAATTTGGTAAAATTTAAAAATTTAACTAGCCTTGCTTTGACAACTTTTTCAAAAACTTTACCAACTGTTGGAAGAAGTGATATAGGTCTATAATTGGTCATCTCAACTTTAGATCCTTTTTTGAAGAGGGGCACGACGTCTGCACATTTTAGTTCATCTGGAAAAATTCCGGAAAAAATACTGCTATTAAATATATGTGCTAGGACCTCTACCAAAAAACATGGAATTTTCTTAAGGATCAAGTTTGAAATACCATCAAATCCACAAGCATTAGAGTTTTTGAGTGTACCAATAGCTTTCAAAATTTCTTAAGCAGTAATTGGCTCGAATGCAAAGCTGCTACTTTGTACCGTTTCAGGACAGCTGAAATTAGAAGAACAGGTAGTGCAAGTTGATTGAATGAAAGTTGATTGTGGGTTACTACCAATTGAAGTAAAATAGTTGTTGAATGCTTCAGCAATCGCATAATTGTCGGTAACTTCACAGTTATCAACACCAGTTCGAATAGCAGTAGGCTTTATTGAAAACGAAGATTTATTAAGAATGTTATTTATAACCTGCCATTCACTTTTTAAATTTCCTTTAGCTGAGTTCAGTTGCGTACGGTAGTAGTTGTCACGACAAATCGGAATTTCTTTTTTTAATTCAGAGCATAATCGCTTATATCTATTTTTAAAGAAATCATTGAATGGATTACGGGAACATTTAACCTTGAGTTTATTTTTAGTTTGAACCTTTTTTAGTAACTGACTAGATATCCAAGGCTTTAGTCTTTTATTCGATTTTTTTAAACGGATTGTATAGGAGCAAGTTTCTATGTGTCTTTGGAGTGTTTTAATAAAAATCGAATAGGACCTAGAAGGATCACTTTCCGCTAAAACATCTTCCCAGAACTCATATAAAAGATTATATCTAAGCTTTGTGAAATCTATTTTTGATGTTTTATTAACGCTTGGAGAGTGTATTATTTCATTCGCTTTATTGATGTTAACCAAGAGCACTGTCATTGCATGATCAGTGATCATAAACTCAAATACACCCTTTTCACACGCACGCGAGAAGTTGGAAAAACGGCCATAGATATGGTCTAAACAAGTACCTGACACCAGCCTTGTAGGCTCATTTATAAAACATTCGAGACCATTGGAAGCTAGAAGAGCCCTATAGTTTGTAACAATTTCATTGTTTTCCAAAATGTTTAAGTTAAAGTCCCCCACAATAATCAGATTTTTTGACCTTTCTCTCTCTAAAACACCAGAGAACTCTTCCATAAAAGCAGAAACACTAAATTTATGCAACCTATACACACATAAAAAAACATAAATTTCATGATCTACTTTAAGTGAAACTTTCAAAACATCCGCACTCACAAAATCTACCTCAGAAACTTCACAATTTGTAAAACAATCTTTAATAAAGCAACCAACACCACCTGCAGCGTAACTTTCATTCGTTTTTGCAAAAAAATTAAAACCCGGCAAAAAGTAATCACTTTTTTCAAAGCCATAAATCCAAATTTCAGAAACGAACACAATATCTGGAATGCATGCACACGAATCAAAATGAGTGACAAGACTTGAAAAGTTTTCTCGCAAGCTTCTAATGTTTTGGTGAACAATAAAGAGCTTATCTTTACAATAAGTAAAGTTTGAAAAAATATTAAAAAAATTAGAACTACTGAGATCGAGAGAAGAGAAGTCATCAATTAAATCATTTTCATTATTAAAGTTCATTAAAAAATAAAATAATAAATTAAATATTAAAAAGCACTAAATAAGTGCAAGATCACTAAAAGATTTAATTGAAATGACCTTTCCACCCTCATCTTTTCTCAAAAGAAGTTGGTTGTTCTTAAACCATAAATATTTGAAGCCTTGTTTCTTTTTCGTTTCTTTAGCTTGCATGAAAAGAGCCTGCGAGAACTTCGTAAGTGCATCGTTAATATAAATATTATTCCCTTTGCCGCCTCGACCACCGCCACTGCTACAACCGCTACCGCCACCGCCGCCGCCGCTGCCGCTTCCACCAGCTACATGTTCATCACCGTCACCATTGTTACAATCGTTCAATGAGAGAAGCTTATTTTTGTTTTTTGTTTTCTCAGTCATTATTCGCTGTTTGGTTATGATATCGGAGAACTTGATGCAGATGATAGATTTTGATGGAGAAGAAACATTTTTGTTACTCTCTTGTTTAGTGTTGACTCTTTTGACATAACATTTTTCTATTTTGTCATCAGAGATTTCAAGCGAGAGACAATTGGAGAAGATGCGCTGTGCTTCTATTTGTGCATAATTGTCGTTTACATTTGGCACTCCAACAATTTCAATGCATTTTTTTAGATGGTGCTGCTGCTGCCAATTAAGTCTGCTCTCTAGTACTTCAATCTTCGATTTCAAGCCTACATTCTCTGCACGCAACTCGTTAAGCGACTTCAGATAACAATAAAATTTGTCTTCCAGCTTGGTGAGCTTCGCATAAACCATTTGGATAGTGTATTCGCTATCACTTTTGCTACTGTCTTTCGTATGCTCATTCGACGTTGATGATTTTGAGTTGTTAATTACGTGGGTGTTGTTGTTGTTTGACGACGGCACATTACTATTTGCCAAAGTCATGTGATCGGATACTTGGAGAGGTTTTGACTTTGTAATGCATTTATTACAACGAAAATGTTTTCCTGATTTGGAGTTCACAATATCTTTTGCTTCAACTTTTATACATGCAAAATGAAATATTGCTTTGCATTCTGAACACAGGATTTTTTCACTTGTATTTCTGTCGATCTTTAGTGAACACTTTAAACAGATCATTTTGGTTTTGACCACTGTACGATAGTAAGAGATAGAGTGTTTCAATGTGATGCGCACCCCACGACACTTCAAATGAAACTGCTCATTCACTCATTTCCAATTGTTGAAAGACCAAAGTCCAGATGTGTTTATGGCCAGCGAAACTTAGCTGAACCAGAAACATAAGTTTCCACGCAAGGGGGGGGGGGGGGGTGTCGCAATCTTCATACGAAAAGGCATTTATCATATAGGGGTATATAATAGTCATCTATTTCATTCATTTTTTTAACTGTATGAGTCAGTATAACGCTGAATATCGGATGGACCTGCTGGCTATAGATCGGCCATCGTTTTCAAGAAGTGGTGCCTATCTGGATCTATTTCTAATAGATGCAAGACTGACAATAATTACTGTATTACTGACACTGTGGGTCAAATGCTCGGAAACTGTTTACGAATGATCGAGTATGACAATGACCACTGCCGTAATACAGCTTCCGAACAAACTCGTGGAGTTGGATGATTTTTGCCCTTGCATATTTACAATTACAGTAAGGTGCGTTGGCCACGCTATACCAACGCCTTATCGAGCGAAATCAGTTTAAGTAACATATCCCCATCAAATGACAGGAATTTGACAAATAACGAAATAGACCAAGACAATACCTAGAACAAATGGACGAGACAATAAACGAACAATGAACCGAAAAATAAACCTAAATACAAACAACGGAACGCACCCGACATGTACCTACCGGAATAAGACCATTGACGCATTACACAGACAAAAAGTGGACTGCTGACAAGGCTCAAACTCTTGTACCGACGCGACGGTTTACTGACCCACACGACCTGGATATTAGATTAGGACACTGAAGTCGTCGATCAAAAACATCAACCAACTAATAAAGGAAAGCTATCGGTTGTCAATTATTGTATTGGGACAGCAAAATTCGGGCCGTTAACTCTAGCGACCCGAGTATTGCTTCCTCAAAGTAACAAGATGTTTAGAAGGAATGATCAGAACGATCTTCCGTGTCTTAGGCTTCAGAGAACGACTGAAAGCAGGGAAATACTTCTGACAGCACGAGAATATCCATTGGAGAAAGTGGAGACTGTGGGGCTGATTTCCAGCAAGTGTACAAGGTGCTTGCATGCAGTCACCTGAACCATGACCTGGAAAACAGAGCCTTGCTCCACCACTTCTACCTTCGGAATAACGGACATAACGCAATGGCGATCTGAGAACCTCAAAGGTTCAATGAAGATCATTTGGCAATAGCCATAATCGCCGAACGAAATGGGCTCAGTTCACTGTTTATTACGAAGGTAGAGCTTCAGCTCGTATTCGATTCATTAAAGAAGAAGTCAGCAGGAGTCGATGGCATATCCAACGTTGTACTTCGACATTTACCGCAAGAAGCAGTAGACATTAATACCACTCTGTTTAACAACGCTCTGAATAATGCATATTATCCAGTGCGGTGGAAGACAGCTGTGGCGCATCCGCTCCCGAAAAAGGGAGAGACAATTCCAATCCGGCGAATCTCCGGTCGATAAGGCTTCTTCCAAGTATCAGCAAGGTATTCGAAAAGGTTATCAATAAGGCTCTATTTAAGTGGGCAGAGGACAATAATATCATACCGGATAATCAGTTTGGTTTTTGAGCGGGACATTACACCATTCATGCCACGTCTAAGCTCGTTTCTGATATCAAATGGAACAAATCTAAAAAGCAGTGTACGGGTTCCTTTCAGGTTGATTTGAAGAAGGCCTTCGACACCGTTTGGTTTGAGGGTCTTAATCTAAATGTGAACAGACTTGGTATTAGTAAGCCACTGTTGTATATGCTTTACGATGTGGTCAAAGGTAGAAAGTTTGTTGTTAAAAGTGGCAATGTGACCTCGGCCAGAACCTTTAATATTAAAATTGGTCTTCAGCTGGGAGCAGTCAACTCACCGATTCTATTCAGCATTGACACCAGCTGATAAGTAGTCTAACTCAGGCAAATGCGTATGCCGACGATCTAATTGCGTACAGAACAGCTCCAAAAGTCGAGGGCATCAGAAGTCTTTTGCAACGTGACTTCGATGAGGTTCAGCGATATTTGGATGACTGGAAGTTGAAAATCAATTTTCAGAAATCAGATACTATCTTGCTTTAGGACTCCGTTGCGTGGATCTACAAGGTATACAAGAAATAACTGCCGCAAGCTGGTGATCATAGGGCCAAATGGACAGCCACTGGCGAGTAAAAGTGTAGTTAGTAAAGTACCTTGGCATCTAGATGGATCACTATTTGTATTTCGATAGTCATATAAATGCTGCTCTGATCAGGGCTAAGAGAGCTGACAACATGGTTGTTTTATAGCAGCTGGCTCGACAGCAGGTCGAAGGTCCTCATCCGGCCGGTTGCCCCATCTCAAATGGAAAAGATTCGGGTGTTTTAGAGGCAGCATGGACACTGAGGGGAAGATTCTTCTTACAAGTGGAAAACGACTCTCAACCAACTTGCTGTACGTTACTGGAGGCGGCTAGCAAGCGACCTTGCTGGCTGAAGGGGCTTGTTGGTTGAGGCCGTAGTCCACCCTGAACTGTGAGCTTCATCTAAAGTAAATAAGTAAGATATGTATACACTTATTATCTTAATATTTTATACAGCTCACGATCCGTAAAGGGTTGCAGCCTGAGATATGACAAACTTCCATTCTCTACGATCCCGAGCATGCTGCTTCCAGTCATCTAGACACAATTACTGGCATCCGCGTTCCACGTCGGCTTTATCTTTAAACCGGGGGTTCTGTCTTCTTCGTTCTCTGGATCCTGTGAGCTAGGATTCAAAGTCTCTGAAGCTGGAGCATAATTGTATATTCGTTCGATGTGGCCGATCCAATGTAGGTATACTTAGTCAACAGTTTTGATTTTCTGGGACTACATCCACGCCTTGATAGCACAGAGTTAGCTTTTGTGTCTTAATCTTTATTTGCACTCCTCACGTAGATACATGGGATGAAATATCTGCTAAAAAATTTTTTTTTTGTTTACTTCTAGACTAACAATAAGTTTCGCCTATTATCCAATTGCCTAAAAAGACTCTATAATAGGACTTTGGGAGCGGCCGATGATGTCAATATAATCGGCATACCCATGAAGTTGGAAAAATGTATTGAAAATAGTGCCTTCCACGCTAACGCCTGCCCTAATTGTCCCAGAAGGAGATTATTGAAGAAATCGCTTGATAGGGTATCTCCCTGCCAAAATCCTGTGCATATTTTGATTAGTTCGCAGGAGCTTTTTGCTAGGTAGAAATTGCTATGCGTATTTTCCATTATTACATGACACAACTGAATCAGTTTTCCCGGGATTCCAAGTTCGCTATATAATGCAGAGCTTATTCTATCCCTATCATATGCAGCTTTGAAGTCCACGAAGTCTCATCTTGAAATTCATTGTTCTTTTTAAGATTTGCCTGAGAGTGAATATTTGGCTTTAGGTCGATCTGCCTGACCGAAAGTTAGTACTTGCCACTTAAAGTGTTGCAGAACGGCTTAATGCGTTCACACAACACACAGTATACGTTGGATACAATTTTGCATGTGACGTTAATCAGGAATTTGCCTCGATATCGATAGTTCTTGCAGGACGTAGAATCACCTTTTTTGTAGATGGACCCTTTAAACATATCCCCACCATTCTTGGGGAGCTCCGTTGTTAAACCATCAAATCCAGTGGGCTTGTTGTTCTTAAGCTTCCTTATATCTAAGTCTGTATCTCTTCTATATTACTCATGTGTGGTGGAACTGGGTCTTCTTAAATTGGAGGTGGGTTTCATATTTATAGTTCTACCAGATGCCCATTTAGCAGCTGCTAGAAATACTGCTTGAATAGGTTTATCGGTTATTGCCTGTGTTTCGGTGACTAGGTGACCTTGATGGCTGTATCGAACACACAGCGTCCCGGTTTTAAATCCAGCAGCCAGTTGCCGGGATTTTTATACAACTTCCGGGTGTTGTTTCGATCGCGAGATTCTTAGATCTCCTTGAGCAGGGAGGCTACATACGCCCCCTTCTTTCTACGGAGGATCTTCTTCTCAGCTCTTCTTCTAGCTCAATATTCCTCTCTCACTGCTCATGTTTAGCGCTCCAGCATATTTGCATGTGCATCTTCTGTCATCTTGTTTAGATATACCCATTCATCATCACTCGGGTTCT
Source organism: Dasysyrphus tricinctus (assembly GCA_963921185.1). Lineage (NCBI taxonomy): Eukaryota > Metazoa > Arthropoda > Insecta > Diptera > Syrphidae > Dasysyrphus > Dasysyrphus tricinctus. The sequence continues at coordinate 100,792,462 of OY992530.1, read as the reverse complement.
TTTCCGGGGGTAGTTGGTTGCAGCTGCCTCTCTGATGATATCCAGATACCGGAATCAGTGGTTGTTGGTCTCTGTGGCAGAAGAATGTACAGCGGAGAACATCTCACTCAGTCACACTCTGTAGGCTCTGGCAATCCCAGGTATTCTAAGATGACCAACGTCGAATTTCTTCCGTGGGGCTAATAGGTATTTATAATATGTGTTGCAATTCACGGTAGAAAAGATGTAAATTTAACTTCACTGTTCTTATTGCAAAAGTGAGGACTTCCAAATACCTTCGATTAAAGATACTTCAAAAATCCATTATTATAACGAGATCACTCCTGCATCCAAAACAAATAATAATAATAATATCCTATCTTTTTACTAAAAAGTAAAAAAAAATAATAATAACCACAAGTTCAAACCCGAACAACTTGAGTTTGCATCGTTTAAACCTCAAACATCTGCGGTTGCCGAGTAGGCCAGCTTTCCAATTTACTAAATTGTTTCTTATTCCTTTCCCTATGTATTTATGCACCTACTTGTTCAACTATCCGCAATGAACATTGGGCGCCACCAGGGGGCGCAATGATATGAAATTGCTACGTGAATGTGAAGTATTTGCTATACTTAAGTTAAAATTGCACATTTCACAGAAGTTTTTTTTTGTGTTGTATTTTGCCAACGATTTTACTATAAATCCTTGACCTGGAAGTTGTTTTCACCTTAAAGGTCTCTCCGTTTGCCCTGAGCCTGATGACGATAAGTGTGAGTCAAAAGCTTTGGGTGGTCTTTAGGATTGGAAGCGTGAAAACAATAATTGCGCAACATTATTTCCTTTTGAATTTTAAATTGCCATTACCGCTAAGTGGGAATATTGTTCATATTCAAGAAGACGAAGAGAGAGAGCGGTTACCTACTCGTGTTGTATTTGCAGTTGCAATGTGCGCTCTCAACCATCCGACCCATTAAATCCTTAACGACCCACGGACGTTCGTCCTTCTTGAAAATGGCACAGTTTAAGTTTTATTATTTCGTTGTCCAAAATAATATAAGATGGCCGAAGATTTTATCGTGGAACTGTTGATGATGCCTTCAGCACACCTACTCGACATAATTTCCCAGGAAATTTTCATCCCCAATGGGTTGTTCTTGTTTTTTTACAAGCCAACCTCTCTCACTGATGCTCTTCTTGCTGTAGAATGATGTTCACTTGGAGATACCTATTTGTGATTTTCCACCTTAAAATCATTTTTCCTTGTATAGAATGATTTTTTCTCTTCCTTCTTAGTGTAGAATGATGTAAAACAAAAGGATATACAAATACATATACATTAATCAATAGAATATGACTTTTTAATCAGCTCCATCATGCACACCACCCTCACCAAGTTCCTGAGGTTCAGCATAAAACAGAAAGACTATGTCAATATAATATGTGTGTCTGTACCTATATTAGTGTGGATGTGGATACAACAGCATTACCAGAATATCTAATGGTTGTAACGATTTTCTTAAAGGAAACACATGTCCTCCAGAACGAATTTCAAATGCACGTCATCATGGTTTATGTCGAAGGACTTCTATAAGGCAAATGCTAGAAGATGGAGTATAAGTCTGCAAGGAGACGGATGAATACTCCTACAATATGACTGAGCAAGCATATGAAATCGATGCGATTTCATAGAGCGTCATAGTTGTTGTCGTTGACGACAACATACATTTTGTGTCCTGATGGCCCCAGAATGCCCTCCTAGAAAGTCCTTCATATCGTTTGGGGTTATATCCATATAGTCATGATGTGTTGTCTGTGTTGTTTTGTTGTTATCATCATATAGTTGGGGTGTTTGAGGGGGAATGGGGTTGTCGTTCTGTTGTGGTCTGATGATGTCAATTCAATACATCAGTGTTTCTACACTCACTTTGACATTTTGAATAAATGTGGCTAAGATTATGCCTTGGAACTGAAATAATTTCTTTTTTTTTTGACAACGTTTAATGTACCATTTTAAATAATGTCTGGAAATTTAATAAAAATTATAAGGATACTTTTTGTATTTTAAGGAATTTTCAGACCTCAACCTTAATAGTTTAAGAAGAAAGCTTTGTGGAGCATCATGTTGCAATTCAATTAATATATGTAATGCCAAAAAGTTCTTAGTCATGCTATGGACATGACGGTAATCAATCACAGAAATTGAACTCTATATAGACTTGGAGATGTAGAGTGAAACAAAGTTAAGTCTTAAAATTCTCTAAAACACAAAGTCATTGAATTTCTTAAAATTTTAGTTCATGAATATCCTGCAATTTTCAATTTTCATATTCTAAAACAATTGCTCACAGGAAACAAAATCAACTTATTGTTAAAATAAAATATTGTTTGGAATAAGTCTGTATGCCTACTCGGAATTCAATACATATTCTCCTGAAATATTTGAATTTTGTTATGGTTTCGGCCGTAATAAAACTATTTTTCCCTTACCTAATTTTGCTCATTTAAATTTGGTGACATCTGCCGTTGTATAATTTTTGGAAAAGCATTATTGGAACTCCAAAGAAAACACAGGTATGGGATTATGACATTATTTCGAATGAAAATAAATTGCACGACTGGGTCGCAAGAAACTTGCTCTTATGTTTCCGACACTGCAGGCTTAAGAAAATTGTATATAAAAACATGGAGATTATGAGAGAAAAATGAAGAAATTTTATGAAGATATTATTAAATTAGCTAAAACAACTCCTTTGTAGGTTTAAGGTAAAAGAAGAGTGCCATCTTAATTCTTGATTGAATATGATTATAAGAAAAAAAAGTTTAAAATCGTTGGAAAAAAAAATAAAGTTCTTAAAACATTTTTAAGGACAAATTTCGGAATGCAAAGTTTAAGTTAATATTTATGTAGGTACAGATATGAACAAAATTTAAACAAAATTGTCAACCTGTTTTTGAGATATCGAATCAATAAAAAAAAAAATTAAAATTTGAAACTTTTTTTAAAAATTCAAAAACTTTTTTTTTTTAAATTTATATATGCAATATTATTTAATCTTATCTTTAATGCGTATATAAAAATTTATCTGAATCCGTTCAGCCGATAATGAGAAAATTCAAGAGGAAAAAATGTTCTTTGAGAGGTACTATTTATAGTTGTTGCTTATTGCAAAATCTTATGATTTTTTGTAGTAGATCGTATTAATCAAAATCGAAGGAGTCATTTTTGAGAAAACAAAATATTTTCCTTTGCGGTTTTTTAACTTTTGTATGGAAGGTACTATTATTTTTTCATACATGTAACTTTTTTTCTAAAAAAATAGTACTAAAAAACTCTTAAGTATCGAGTTTCAAAAAAATCGATCATATCGTTTTCAAAATATTTAGTTTTCAAAAAAAAAATTGAAACATTTTTTAAAAATCCACAAACAATTTGTTTTTTTTTAAACCTAGTACACAAAACTACATATTTATATTTTTTGGAAGTTTCTGTATAAAAAAATAATTGAAATCAGTCGTACCGTTTTGAAGAAAATTAAAAAAATGGTTCTTAGGGAGGTACCATTAATAACCACTTTATGAAAAATGGTTTTCCACCCAAAGGAAGCCTTTGCTAAAAGTAATTTATTGAATTTTTTTAAAGAAAAGTTGTGGAGCCGTTCTTGAGAAAAATACGAATATTTTAAATATTGCTTAACAAAATTATATGGCAGGTACCGTTATTTTTAGTTCTAAAAAAAATGAGAAAAAAAAATGTGGGCATAATTACCAAAAGCTATAATGTACCAAAATTGAAGAAAATCGATGTAGCTTTTTAGGCTGTAGACGAACAGAAAGACAGACAGAATTGTGCCACCCGCTTTTATAGTGTTCTCTATCGTAATATTATGTTTCATTGCTATCTCAAATTTTTTTTTGCACGAATCCAAAACTTGCCATATAAAGGGTGGTTAAATTTTAAGGGCCGATGTTGATTTTGAATAAAACACAATTTATTTAAGAAATTATGGTAATTTCTTTTTATCGAAATACACCTTTTCTTTCAAATAACTCCAAAGAAAGAAGTTCAACGGTGTCAAATCACATGATCTTGGCGGCCAATTGACATCGCCACCACGTGAGGTAACACGGCCATTGTATTTGTCGTAGAGCCATGTTTCGTTAGCTGTGTGGCAAGTGGCACCGTCCTGTTGAAACCACATATCGTCCACATCCATATCTTCCAATTCAGGCCATAAAAAGTTCGTTATCATCGCCCAATAGCGAACACCATTCACAGTTACTGCCTGACCGGCCTCATTTTCCGATTGTATAGCTTATTTGGATGATTAAATTGACCGACAAAAATCACGAAGTGCACGATATGCATTTTGATTTGAACACCCATTTTCATAAGCTTGAATAATTTTAACGCATTGCTCGAATGTGTATCTTTCCATGGTTCAAATTGAGTTAATCTGAAATTGAGAAATGTCAAATGAAATGCAGAAAAAACTTGTTTAGGTGTGGTTCACATTCAACATCGGCCCTTAAAATTTAATCACCCTTTAGTACCTATATATCGCAAGTAAAAAGAATATAGAAAGTGAATAATGGCCGATTTCACGAAAGGCTTTATATTATTTATAAGGCCCTTTTGGCTTTTAATGGCCGATTTCACGAAAGGCTTTTAATTATTTAAAAAGTCTTTTAGCTTTTAAATGATGTTTTTTGGTTTCACCAAATGCTTTTAGATTTAAGAAGATTCTAAATGTCCTTGTAAAAGCCCGTTTTTTTCTCATTAAATTTTAAAAGTCTTTTTTGCTAAGCCATTCCAGTCAACAACAGCTGATATTTTGTTGTCAGAGTAATTGTCCCTAATCCATAATGCTTTTTCACTTTTTCTCATAGACTGCGCATGTACGAGGGAAACATCCTCTTTTTTTGAATCCAAGGATGTGAGCGAACTCAGTCAAATTAAAATATCCCTTTTCTACATTGGTGAAACTGAAAAATTTTAAATGTCTGATAAAATTTAGAAGGAGTTTAGATAAAAGTAATTTTAGTGTTTGTTTATGAAATTGGCCATAAGTAATGTTTTTTGGTTGCACCAAATGCTTTTATATTTAGGAAGATTTTAAATACCCTTGTGAATTAAAAGCTCGTTTTTGTCTCATATACAGTAGACGCTCGATTTAGTGAATCTCAAAATAGTGAACTATCCACAATAGTGAACACAAAACATTTTATATAAAAATTTATTTTGTATGAAAATGTCTCGCTAGCATTTAAGATTGTTTGAGAGCACTAAGTAATTGTTTCAGCTTTTTTTTTAATCCTGAAAGAAAGCAATGTTTAACGCTTAAATGAGTGTAAAATCATTCACATCGAACAAGATGTGCATTTTGGATCAAATTCACCTCTAAAAAGCCTATTAAAACTACGGCTCGAAAAAGTGAACAATCTCGAAAGAGTGAACAGGCCTGGTTTTTATTACTTCACTATATCGAGCGTCTACTGTAATTTTAAAAGTCTTTTTTGCTAAGCCATTCCAGTCAACAACAGCTGATATTTTGCTGTCAGAATAATTGTCCCTCATCCATAATGCTTTTTCTCATAGACTTCGCATGTGCAAGGGAAACAACCTCTTTCTGTTTTGTGTTGAATCCAGGGATGTGAGCAAACTCAGTAAAATTAAAATATCCATAAAATATCCCTTTTTTACATTGGCGAAACTGAAAAATTTTGAATGTCTAATAAAATTTAGATAAAAGTAATTTTAGTGTTTGTTAATGAAGTTGGCCATAAGTTTCTTAAAATTTGATCTGAAATGTTAACTTGCCGTTTTTATCCTAAAAAAATCGATGTACGGTTAAGATTTCAAAACCAAAAAGAACATTTTGTTTACCATATACTTCAATATAAAAATACTACTACCAGGCCTCAAAATTTGAAATCCTTCGTTACATATGAACAGTATCTAATCAAGTATAAATAGCCCTATGATGTACAAATTTCAAGGTCCGCCTCATGCAAAAATGTATGAGAGCTGGTCCTTTTCTCAACACGAATGAAAATATGAATATGAAAATACTCTAAGTGTGATAGGATCCGAATTCACGCTTTTAAAGCCTTTTTCCAAATTGGCGGACAACGCATGGGCGCTATTTGTTCGAACTTTGTGGATTTACACTCTGCAAAAGGTAATCTTTAAGAAGCAAAGCAATATCTTTTATAGATATAAAATGCTAATTTGTCTGAGCTATTGGGATCATAATATTATTTTGCATGACAAAAATCTCGAAACAAGTATTTTATTATATCATGCAATTCTAAAATATCGAATGACAAAATCTTGATCGTGCCAAAGTATCGAAAGACAGAATCTCGAAAATGAAAATTTGTTTTTAAAGTATTCTAGAGTTTTTGAGATATTTAAAAACATCCAAGTTTAAATAAATGTTATTTTTAAACTTTAAAAAAACTAAAATAACTAAAAGTCATTGGCTTCAGACATCCTTACATTGTTGTTGTGTGAAAGAGGGACATTTTTATTGAATAATTTTGAATGAACAACAACAACTTGCGTGTGTTACCACCAAGTATATAGGCTGGAGTTATAGCTACTTCACGAGAGCCACCTCGAACATCAGACTCCTTTAGTGGTGCTTAGTCTGGTTATGCTCGTATTAATTGAAAAACTCTTTGCCGTCATCTGGGAGCGAGCCATGAACCTTGCAATTCAGAGGCCGATGCACTACACACTGTGCCACTGAAGCCACATGTTCTGCTCAATCCCAATGCAGGCTTCGTTGTTTATCAATAGCAACAGCGACTAGCATTTTTATTAACACACACAAGCTTTCTCGGTCGGTTTCTTTCTTTTTTCCCCATGCACCGTTTCGTATGCCAAAAATTCGTTGATCATACAAGGGGGGTGATGAGTTGAAAGAGTTGACACTGGTCAAGAATTAATTTACAATTTAAGTTGGGTTTGCGTGTAAATGGAAATCCACACAAGTGCAGTGCATAATGCAAGTTATACATCAATTTATATTGAATAATTTTGAATGAACATTAAGAAGGACATTTTAATTTTTTTTTTCTGTTTCGAAAGTGACAGTCTGACAGTATTATCAGTGAAATAGGGAAAAATACAGTTAAGTATTAACACTCAGAGAAAAGCGCCAGGTATATAATTAACCTAGGTCTTGTTTAATTCTCAAGGTGCGCACAATCCCATATAAAGCTACGCACATTTCAGAAATCTACCTGATTTTAAAAACCGTATATTCAGTGTAAAATTAACCTGGTGGCCTTTCCTACCATTTTCAAGTTGATTAAAGAAGATGACCTGTTATTTTAACACCAAATGCTTGTAGTAAGAAATTTAGACACTGATTTTCTATTTTACTACAAACAAGGTGGTATTATCGCTCTATAAAGTTACTTTTACAACTTATTTTAACATGTTCAAAATAACCTGGCCTAATGTTGAAGAAGCACTCTGCCAATTCATTTCAACGTGACACCAGTGTTAAAACGCAAACACACAGGCCAGCCAAATCAAATGATTGGAATTTAATCTGCCCTCCTGTTAAAGAAGCAATCTACTAGTGTTGAAAAACACACACAGGCCATCCAAACAAATTGAGTTTCAACTTAGGCATTGATAAGTTTTAAGATTCTAAAAGATGCAGGCATTCAAATTTTACCATTTCTCATCAGTTTTTTTCCCGAAGCCCCGTTATTACTATACGATATTTACTATTATGTCATAAATATTGCATTAATTAAGCTCTTACATAATTCAAAAAATCAAAGGGCACGGTAGTGCCCAGCCAAGTTCGCGGCACTACACCCTTTTTACAGGAACAAACTCAGGCGATTTTCAACCCCCCTCTAACTTCAGTACCAATAAAGTCAGAAACTTCAAATTCCGAGTATTTGCTGAACTGATCAAACACAGGTGGCTCACCAAATTTCAACTCTTTGGCATTAGTAGTTCCCAAGATATAGGACTTCAAAAATCGCAAAAACCGTAACTGACTGACTCACTGACTCACTGACTCACTGACTGACTGACTCACTGACTCACTGACTCACTGACTGACTGACTCACTGACAGATCATCAAAATTATGGAGCACTTCCCGACATCGTAGAAACTTGAAATTTCGCAAAACGGTAGGCCTTGTGGTACATACAAAGGAAAAAATCGAAAATCTTCAATTTTCTATTCAGGGGGCGTGGCATCCACCCACTTTTTTAAAAACTCTTATAAATTATATGGAGCACTTTCGATTGTTGTAAAACAATGAAAATTGGTAAGTTGGTAGGGTTTGAGGTACTAAGAAAGAAAAAAAATGAAAAATTGGAATTTTCCATACAGGGGGCGTGGCATCCACCCACATTCTTAAAAATTCTTATAAATTATATGGAGCATTTCCGATTGTTTTAGAGCGATAAAAATTGGTAGGTCGGTAGGGCTTAAGGTACTTGGAAAGAAAAAAATTGAAAAATTGGAATTTTGCATTCAGGGGGCGTGGTATCCACCCACATTCTTAAAAATTCCTATAAATCATATGGAGTACTTCCGATTGTTGTAGAACGATGAAAATTGGTAGGTCGGTACGCCTTGAAGTACTTAGAATAAAGAAATCGAAAAATTGGAATTTTCAGTTCAGGGGGCGTGGCATCCACCCACATTCTCAAAAATTCTTATAAATTATATGAAGCACTTCCGATTGTTGTAGAACGATGAAAATTGGTAGGTCGGTAGGACTTGAAGTATTTAGAAAGGAAAAAAATTGAAAATTTGGAATTGTCCATTCAGGGGGGGGGGTGCCATCCACCCACTTTATCAGAATTGCTATTACTTTCACCTGGCAAAATAAATCTTTGCAAAAAGGAGTGAAATCACAACAAAAACATAAATGTTAAAAAAGGAGCCAAGTTCTTATGTGTACAAGAAACCTGTGCGTAAAAAGTCAGCCAAAAAAAGTAATGAGATCTAAAATATATGCCAAGTTTTAAGTTCATGAAGTTTAATATCAAATATCTTAAGAAGAGTAATATCGAAACAATTCCAAATCATGACAGAAATTTGGTAGTTAATGATTACTGATTAAAATTTGGTGGGTTCACTGGTCAAGTTTTCATACATTTTAAATTTGTGATTAAGTAAGTATTTAAGAGAAAACTTGCCAAGTAAATCCACCAAATTTTAATCAGTAATCATTAACTACCAAATTTCTGTCATGATTTGGAATTGTTTCGATATTACTCTTCTTAAGATATTTGATATTAAACTTCATGAACTTAAAACTTGGCATATATTTTAGGTCTCATTACTTTTTTTGGCTGACTTTTTACGCACAGGTTTCTTGTACACATAAGAACTTGGCTCCTTTTTTAACATTTATGTTTTTGTTGTGATTTAATCTTACATGAAGGTGAAGGTACTAAGAATCATATTGAATAAACAACTACAAATACAAATAAAAATTTAACAATTCTTGCACCTCTTACCAAGTCTTATATTAGTTTGTAGGTCTGAAAGCATTTCAAAACAGCCGGAAAACAAAATTTTGGACTTAACAATTTTGTTTTTTTTTTTTTTAATATTCTCAATAGTCGTAATGTCATATTTCGACAAAATTTTGAGGTGGAATATTTTTACGAGTGAGAAATTTGCCATGTAGTACCGAAAAAGAGGCTATGGTTTCGGGTCAAAACTGCGAATAATATAAGAAATGGTAAAGTTTGAATGGGGGTATATATCTGTATGACTTTTTTAACATGCTATAAAGCCTTGAGCCTCTACTTTATTTTGTTAAGAATGTTTTGAGCCTGCTCTTGCTCCAAAAACAGTTATGCGCAATTTATGTAAAAAAATTGAAAATCTTAAATTTATTGATTTTTTTTCGGTTTTTGTTTTTTAATTTTTCCAAAATCTAATATTGAACAAAAAGATTTAAAATAATTTAATTGTTAGTTTCCTAGTTATATCAAACATATTGAAAAGTGGCCAGTGGCCATAATATTCAAGATTTTGCTCTTCAGGATTCTTTTGGTCGCGACTTTTGTTTTTGATATTTTGTCTTTTTCGAGATCTTAGTTTTCGAGATATCGGGGTGTACCCCACGGCCCACGGTTGGTGTAAGGATTCACTTGCCCCTACAAAATTTAATAAAACTTGGGATATGCGGTATAATATGCTAAACACATACACTTCAGCAAAGGATTTCTCAGACAATTTAAAAATATATTGAAAAAAAAAAATAAAAAGTGAAGTTTGACAAAAGAATACCACAGGTCAATTAGTTAAGTAATTAGTTTTTCAATGCAACCGAAACCCGCCGTATTTTTATTCTCAAACTTAAAATTTATGCTGTGGAATTTTTAAATAAATTTAAAATGTTTAACTTAACATTTACAATTTTTAATTTTTTATTGTTTCTTATAATAATGTTTATTAAAACACAAAATCAAGACTTCATCACAAACAAAATTATATTGGAAATGTTTAAACTGAATTTGGAAGAAAAAAAAGTATGTTTAGGAATCGTTACCATTTTTTTTTAAATATAAAGGGTGGTTAGTGGTTACATAACCTTAAAAATAGTGCAAGAACGGTGACTTGTGACTTCCATCTAACTAAGGAAATAGCAGAGAGAAAAAAGAACATTGAAACGATTTTAACCAAATTTACTTACTTTAGAGCCTTAAAAATGTCGAAAACGATTATTTTTAAATTGAAACAATCAAATTTTCTATCGAAATCAGTGGTTTAAAAAATTAATAAAAAATTAAAGCAGGAAAAGTTGGCTCTGGACCTTTGGCATCTCATATGAGGGAAATTTGATAAAAAAAATATCCCATCTAATTGGTCAGAAAATGTCAACTGGTCCCAGGAATTGGTCAGCCCTAGATAGCTTTTAATCAAGGCTTAAACTTTCTCAAGGTCACTCAAGGTCACGCGTGATTTTTCAGGTGGTATTAAATTTTTGTAAATTTCCCATAAATGAGGTGCCAAAAATCGCACGTGACCTTGAACAATAATTTTAAAACTCAATAAAATAAAACTATGGCTGATCAATTACTAAAACTAGCTGACCTTTTATATAGTTCTTAGGACCTTTCTGATGATATTAAATTTTTGGAAATTTTCCTATAAATGAGGTGCCAAAAATCGCTTTGACCTTGAAATTTTTTAAAATTCATTAAAAAAAATCTATACCTGACCAATTACTGAAAATAGCTGATCTTTACCAACCGTGCAGAGGCCTTTCAAATTTCATACTTTTTTTTTTTTGAAATGACCCAAATGAGGTGCCAAAAGTTTTTTTTGTGACCATGAAACGAACTTCAAAAATTCATAGGAAAAATTCTATGGCTGACCAATTGCTGAAAATAGTTGACCTTTTATCACGATCTAGAAATCTTTCGGATGGTACAAAATTTTGGAAAATTTCTTTTAAATGAGGTGCCAAAGGTCCAGAGCCGGAAACCGACTAAAAAATATCGATAAATCAAAGATCCCTACATTGATTACGTTGCGAGTGCTAAATATTGTGCATAACTTTTTTCGGACCATAACAAGAGGCTGGGTGTGACTACACTAAGAAGGCAATTGAGGAGCAAAGCCCTCTCTTCAGCAACTAAAGTGTCCACGATAAGACGCTTACTATTCCGGTCCTGATGTATGGTGCAGAGAGCAGAGGCATAGACACTATTCACGGTGGATGAGAACGCCTTACTGCCTGAACAGAATGGGCGAGGGAGCTGAAATAGATGTCAAAAATGCTGCAGTAAAAGTTAAAAATTGTTCAACACTTGCAGCTCCAGCCGCAGCATTTTCGAAAGCAAGTTAAATTTTCTGCAAAAAGTTTTGAATGTAAAATTGTCAAATTTGGCTTAGTTTCTGAATTATAGACCATAGAAATTAAAAAGCGGCCAGTATAATCTATTTTCCCAGAAATGAATTTAGTAACATTTTCAGTTTTAAGGATGTGTTGTGTACATAGGTACGCGTATAAGCCAAGCATAATATTTGGGCTCATTGGGAATTGCTTTTCCTGCGGAATTTTTCCGAACAAATGAAAAATATTTATATTTTTGAAACAATAAATGATTTTTATGATTTATGAAGCATTTTGATTTCTTTTAATTTTTCAGAGATAACGTTTTGCGCTTTCATTTACTACCCGTAAATAAGCGAAGTTATACATATGTGTATATGTACATGTGACATGTTTATTTGTATTCATAATATGTAAAGTACTTAAGGCAACTCTGATATATAAATTAATTCGATTTACTTACCAGATCGTCCAACAGATATTGTCTGCACTGATGACGTTGCCACTGATTTTTCTGTCGGCATTGCCGGTGGCAATGGCAGTGGTCCGACTGTCGATGTTGTGGTTAAATCGCAACATTCGCGTTCAGGAAATTCACTACAGCGGATTAAATGTGCCCCAAACAGTGCCACCCATATAAGGCAGCATGTTAATATTTTTTGATTTTTTATTTTAAACCGGGTCATTGTTGCATTGATTTATTTATTTTTAAGATTTTATTTTATTTTATATTTACAAGTAAATTAAGGTTTTTTCCTTAGCTGACTGAAGAATTCATCACCTGTAATTGCAATTTTGGACATGACAAGACTAAAAACACTCATTTAAACTATACATGGATTCACTTTGTTGGAAGAAAAACGCTTGCGATTGTCCTTGGATGCCTGATGTACCTACTTGGACGGTGAAAATGCGGTCGCGAAGAAATACAAAATTCAAGGAAAAAAAAAGCTTTTTTTTTGCAGTTAACTTACAATCATGCAAAGCATCCATCAAGTTTTTAAATATTTTTATTTTTTTATTTTATTTTACTTTGATTTGATTGCATTTTTTGAAAAAAAAAAAAAAAATAAACTTATAGTAGGAGTTAGAGTTTTAACTCAGAAACGATTTATGAGAAGGAATTTATTGCTTGTGAACAAAAATCGACCAACTAGCCAAACCATGATGCCCACACACACTCCTGCCCTTAGGATAGGAACTTTCTGTTTCAGCTTTAGTCTTGACTTTCTCTTGGACTGGTTACTGGTAACTGGTATTTTATCATTCAAGTAAAATAAAAATAAAAATGAAAGAGGAAAGAGGAAAGAAAAAACATAGCTATACACACCAGAAAACTTTAAATTGAATTCGTTCTTTTCAAATAACTTTGGCATTCATGGATGCATTCTTTACCTGAGTGTTTTTTGTATTTATTTTTGTTTACAGCTAGTTTTTTCTTTTATAATTAAGTGAACACATTAATTTCAAAATAAATTTGAGATTGCTTAAGATCTAAAATGAGTGAATTAAAAGAAAATTCAAAAGTAAAACATACGAAGGCTAAATGACAGGTTTTTGAATTTTGTATAGGTACCTATCTTATACCTATATCAGTTATAGCTTAAAGTTTATTATTTCATTTATTTATGAACTTGTCGAGTTGAAAAAGCTGTGCAAGGTCAAAAATAATCGAATTAAACTTCAGATGAGGCATGAGGCCATAGGCGCCCGCAGGATTTTGTCCAGGGGGGCAGAAACCAACACAATTCTGAGATATCAAATTTTCAAAAATGTTTAATAATTTTTGATAATTTTGAAATGCAATATTATTTGAACGGAAGTTTTTTATTAATAATTTCATTTAAATCCGTTCAGCCAATTGTGAGAAAATTCAAAATAAGTTTCTATGGCAGGTATAATTTTCGACTGATAAGGTAAAGTATCTTAAGTCAATTTTGATTATTTTTCAGGAGAGTAAAAAACACTTAAAAGCTGCCTCCCAAAAAACCTTTCAAGTATAGGCTTAATTGAAGAGATAAAAAAAGAGATTTAAGATGATATTTTCTGTTTTTATTTTTAAACTTTAAGTCATTAAAATGAAAAAATTACATTTGTTCTATAGAGAAAAACTTTAATAATAAAAAAAAACTTAAAAAAAAAAACAAAGACTGGAATTTCTTTTAAAAGAAACTATAAACTATCCCAGCTTAACTAGACGCCATCCGTGGGATAATAATAATATAATAATAAACTCCTTCATCTCAATCCAACACCGTGCCAAATCTTTCCTACCTTCCTATACTTTCTAACTAGTACTATGCAATTCAGGTTGCATTTAAAAGACCTTAGGTCTTACAGGCATATACATAGTTAAAATTATTATATATTATATTATATCTATCTATCTATCTATCTATCTATCTATCTATATATATAAAAATGAATGTTTGTCTGTGTATGACCTATAGACTCGAGATCTACACGATAGATGGAGCTCAAATTTCCTGGTAATATCTAAAAAATGACTGGCAATGTTTAAAAAGTAGTTTTAGAAATTTTCAATCAGTGCCGCTGCACTTTTATCTTAAAAAACAAAAAGTAATGTTTTGTATGTGAAAAAAGGAAGTTTATTTAGAAAACAGGCTCTGTTTTTTATTTCAGAAAATATAATGATTGCTTGAATAGTGATTGTCAAGATTTAAACAAATTATCATTGGTCGAAACACACGAAGAAATGCAGAAAAATTTCAATGTTTTATGTACAACGTATGTACATTATGTGTATGAATGGTTTCCAAGCTGCAAGAGTGCAAGATCCCGTGCAAATGAGATCTATGAAGAAAATACATTGACTACCTATCGGAAATGATCGCCTGGCCTTCAAAAACTATTTTTGATGGAGTTAAGGGCAAGTACTAATGAAGGGTTTTCCATAAGGACGGGTCGAAATTAAATTGGAATAAAACAAGCTGTGCGTAAGGTATGACCGAAATTCTTTTTTCTGATTGAAAGGCCCATACACACATACATATGTAGGTACGTAGTATGTAGGCCAATTAATGGAACCCCGCCCGATGGAACGGAACAGAGAGATCCAATTTACAATGGATTAAGTGCATAGATCTGGGATCTGGCTGAATTTGAGCGATGGTTTGGGTTACGCGGGCCCGTGATACCAGTAAAGTAGCACGACCTTGGTGGCCAATTCACTTACCTCTGCGAGAGATAGTGCTATATAATTCCATTAAGGTTTATTTCGGTTCAGATTAAATAATTGTATTTGTACGGTACAGAAAAATGTATTTTAACAGCACCTTTCAAAATGCGAAAGGTTTTTCATTTTTTTTATGAAGTGGAAGTGAGATAGAATGTTTCATTTGTGTCAAACAAAGACGAACTGAATCCAATGAATCCCTCAGCGCTATATAAAAAAAGGTTCGTGTTTGACTTTTAAAACTATTTGTCCTAGGATGATTTAACAAGATTTATTTCTAATCTTCTAGACTTAAGAAATACATTTGTATGGTAAATCTTCGATATTTAAAGAAGATTTGAGGTAAATCTTTTTAATTGTCAGTTCAGTGCTTGGTGGAAACGTAGCCTATAACTCTACCTTCAAATCGTTCTACCAAAATGTTTTTTATCCAATCAGCTTTAGCCTGTGTGACCCATAGTGCTGTCCTGTTAGGACTATTGCATCGTCTGTCATTCACATACTCATCGGTTAATTCGGGCCAAAAGCAAAAGTTTTTCTTCAATTGTTGGAAGTATCTGTTAAATGAGTCGGAATTGATTGCTTCGGGTTCTCCTGCACATGCACTATTAGGACCAATGCGTTGTTTTCGGTAGATTCTCAATTTATTGACATGCGGGTGTCGTGAGATTATTCTCTGAACCGACCGACTTGAATTTGGCCACCAAACGTTAAAAAGTCGATTTGAAAGGACGACCATATACATATTTCGCTTAACATCACCATGTATATCTTATAAACAATGCACAAAAATTGCAGAAATAATTACTGGTAATAATGGTTATCCACAATATTATCGACAATAATGGTAAACCGAACGTTTTAAAAGATTGAAAAATAAAAAAATATAGCACATCCAAAATTTTTCAATAATGTTTTAGTTATGTACCTAACGTAAATAATTGATAATTTAAAAAATCAAATAGTATTTATACCTCATATCGTCGGTCGGTCCAAAGGTAAAATTCAGTAAGTGCACAAAAAATGTTCCACAAAATGAGAATGAAATGATTTTTTTTTTTTTCAAAATTTGCAGAACATGACTTTTCAGCTTCAAAACGTAGATATGCATGTTTCAAATTTCCTTCAATAGTGCATTTTGTTAGTAAGTGAGTTTAACATTTGAGCCGCCGATATGGATCAGAAATTTGTCCTGTTTATTCATTTGACACTTAAATTGATGATTGAAAAATCAGGTTTTGAAGAGACTAATAAACAGAACTAAAATTAAGAAGAGATTTTACCTAAAATAATATTTATTGATATTTTCTTATGTAAATTTTGTAGACAACTACATAGATTTTGTCTACCCGTGCGAAGCCGGGGCGGGCCAGCTAGTTAAATATAAAATCACATTTGGTTCACAGAAAAAAATTAATTACAAAAACAGAAATAGTTTAGCTTTCAAGTCAATACAAACTTTAAATTAATAAAACGGAAATAAACCAAGTTCTAAATTCCTTTGAAAAACTTGATTTAATTTTATATTGTTTAAAAAGCCAAATTAATAATAACAAAATAAGAAATACATTTAGTTTTTTTTCTTCAAGGAACTGTATACCTACTTAAAAGAGTTTTCTTGTAATTTATAGAGGATTCAATAATAAGTATCTACATACTTTACTGTACATAATTTTTCAATTGCGTATTAAACAATACTATCAGAAACACTGCTTGAAACACTAAATGAAAAAAGAACTGAACTATTAACTCATCCACTCATAGAAAAACGTTCGAACATAGGAAATCTAGAACCAAACTACGCTTTAAAATATCTTATGTTCTTGTTATTACGCGAATCTTTGTAGGTTTGCAAACGGTAAATATCCTATGACTACTAAGGGAGAGGAAAATTTCAGTTTTAAATTCAAAAAATCATTTTATGTTGACATAATAAGAAATTTTTTAAGTAGTATATCTTATGTCGACATAAGGATGTCTTTTGCTTCTTTTTGCACACGCGAAATTATCTAAAGTCAACTTAATATGATTTACGATTTCAGAATAATAAAAAAGTCTTAGGCCAATATAATATATATAGATAGTATAATCAACAGTTCTAGCAGAAGCAGACTCCCGGAGAAAGACGTGGCCACAGTTTAAATATCTACATATTTGCAGACCCTGAAGGATGGAAACAATTTGTTGGCGCCCTATGCCCCAACCGGGGTTACAGGACTTGATGATGATGAAACCAATATAATCTTAAGTCTATTTTAGGTTTTAAAACTAAGCAGGCCACAGAATCTTATGTAGACTTAAGATATTTTACCTCCTGTAGAGATTGTGTCTTTTAAACATAAGATTGTCTTTAAAAAAGAAAAGAAGTGAGATAGAAGGAAGCCGATAAGGCAGAACTGTAGTCCTTTAAACGACACTGAGGTTCAACAAAAAAACAAGAAATATCTTAAGTCGACTTAAGATACATTACCTTTTCAGTCGAGAATTGATAATAGTAAAGCGTAAAATTATTTTTATCTTTAATAGTAGACCGTATACCTACTTATTTTAGCAGACAGAAATGTTTGTATCAAAATGAGATTTTCCTTAACGGTTTTTTACTTTTGTATGGTAGGTATCGTTATTTTTCCACAAAAATGAAACATTTTTATATTTAAAAGGGTGTTCAAAAATCGTAAAAAAGAAAATTTAAAAATAGTTTGGAGGATTATAATGTATTGAATTTTTCAAAAAAAAAAAAAAAATTGTATTTCTTAAAAACCAGTACAAAACTCAAACTTTTTGTTTTTTGCTTCTTAGCGTTTTCGAGAAAATCGAAAGTAAAACAAAAAATTATTCTATCGCTCAATTGTTGTCGTCGGGTTACGTACGAATGACCGACAAAAAAAATGTCGACTGGTAAAAATGTCGACTTTTATCGACTTTTTTGAAAGTTAAAATACCGACTTTGTTTTTACCGACTTATTAAAATGTCGACAGTTTGAAATGTCGATTTGACAAAAAGTCGACTGCCCTGATAGAAGTCGAGAAAAATATCGACTTGTCGGAATTTTTCCCATACAGAAAAGTCGATATAAAATATAAATCGACATTTTAAGTCGACATTTTGACTTGTCGATATTTTGTCTGTCGGTCATTTGAAAGTAACCCAAAGAACAACGCTCTGCCTTAAATGTTTACATGGAATAACTATAAACTCAAGAATCATAAATTCTTGACTGATTTTTTAACAGGAACTTAACAGTTTTTTGATGCTGTGGAAAATTTAAGACTATGTTTAAGATACAAGTTCTTATTTGATTCTTATAATAATTTAACTTTTTTAGGAAGTTATGAATTTTATATTACCTACCTTTTGTTTAGCTTCAAGAAAGTTCAATAGAACGCATTTTTGTTGCCTACCTACATTATACCTAATATTTCGAACTTTTAACTGCCTCATTTTCTGGATGTTTTATTATTGTATTACAATTAAAACACGTTACAGACCCTGAATAATAGGCAATTAAGACGTCAAAATATTAAGGCAACAAAAATTAAATTACAAAAAATGCTATTTATTGCACTATGACAATGCGATATTAGATAATAATGATCAGATCATAGTTTAGGGAATGATGTTTACAAGCGCGCGCTTGTAAACATCATTCCCTAAACTATGATCTGATCAAAATGTCGACTTTCAAAATGTCGACTTTTAAAATGTCGACTGTTAAAATCTCGATTCATAAAATCTCGATCACTGTCGACATTTTGAAAAATCGACATTTTAAAAAGTCGGTTAAATTTGTGTCTATATTTTGATCTGTCGGTCTTTTAACCAGTCGAGATTTTTTCTGTCGAGATTATAAAAGTCGATCTTATGGAGTCGATATTTTAAAAGTCGACATATCGTACCCAATCCGTTGTCGTCACTAAAAGTAATTTATTGACTTTATTTTTAATCTGTTGGGCCATTTTTGAGAATACTAAATTGGTCACAAAATCATATTGCAGAAATGGTTGAATTTGTTATAAGAAATTAAAAAGAAAACTAATGTAGAAATACTTAAAAACGCTATGTACCTAGTTTAAGGAAAATGGATCTAACCGATAAGGGTTGAGGCTGTAGCCGAACAGACAGGCAAATAGACAGGCAGACAGACAGACAGACAAGCAGACAGACAGAATTGTAAAACCCACTTTTTTCGTCTTCCGTTTCTTCGGTTGTTTGATCAAATTGAGTCAAATTTTTTTACGAAGGTTAAATTGGTCAAATAGTGCCAATAATATCCTAAGTAAAAATAACATTATTTATAAGGAGTTGAATTGGATTTCGAAAAAAAATATTAAATAATTGAAAATTCTAAACAAAAAAAATCCTTATTAAAAAATATTTAAAAAAATCTTCAGATAGGTTTGTGTTGTTGTAAGCCCTTGTGAAACAAAAGCAGCTCAAGATAACTGAATTTTTTATAGGAAAGTAAGCTTTGCGGATGGGTACTGGAAAGCAAGGAAAGGATCTTGGTTTGATGTCAGAAATCAGAAAATCACTCAACTGAATAATTTTACGCAAACAACAATTCGCAATTTATTTGTCAATTTTCTTGCGAGGGAATATCCTTCTCATGCATGTTCCCTAGCCATTTGAATATATCAATTACCTATAACTTCCTTTTCTATTGGCAAATGCCAGGAGGGGGCAAACCAAGAACATTGAAGGGAACCTGGCAAGAAAAAAGCGATATTTTGAAAACAATATCGAAGATAAGGTTATTTTCAGATACATTCGGCCTGGTCCAGAGCCAGGGGGGGCAAATTTATCAAATTTATAAACTCCGACAAAAAACAGAAGGTACTTTATAAAATTTATCATAACAAATTGAAAAATATGTTTGTGGTATGGTATTTTCCAGAGCCAGGGGGGGCCCCCCTCCGGGCGCCTATGCAAGAAAAGCATTTTATCACATTGCCGAATCAAAAGTTGTGAATTTTTTGGCTATGAATAAGGTTTAAGTCAAAAAATAATTCAAAAATCGGTTTTTGGTTCTTGTATATAAAGTATATAAATGGACATAACTTTAGAACTAATCCATAGATTGTTTCTGAAAATATCTCATTTTCTTTGCTTAAGTATTTTATTAATATAATAATAAAAAAAAAGTTATTTCAATTTTTTTTCAGCTGAAATAATAGATTTGGTGTTGTTATTTTCGTTCAAAAATAAGATTTTTTCGGATATTTTGACCCATATCATTCAAACTACTCAGCCTATCATAAAAAAAAGAGAAGATGTGTTGGTCAACAATTTAATAATTTTCAATTGAAATTATAGAACACAATATTCAAAAATTCATATCTCGAAAGCCTATCCATATTAATTTTTTACTTGCGATATAGGTACTATAGGGCAAGTTTTGGATTCGTGCAAAAAAAAAATTTCGAGATAACAATCAAACATGATATTACGATGATAGAGAACACGAAAAAAGTGGGTGGCACAATTCTGTCTGTCTGTCTGTCTGTCTGTCTGTCTGTCTGTCTGTCTGTCTGTCTGTCTGTCTGTATGTACCTCAACCTACAGCCTAAACCACTGAAGCGATTTTCTTCAAATTTTGAACTTAAGATTTTTTTGTAACTCTCCAGAGGGGAAATTGAAATTTTTTTTTTAGCTCAAAAAATAACGGTACTTGCCATACAACCGTTAAGGAAAAGCTTATTTATCTCGAAAACGGCTCCAACGATTTTGATAAAAAAAAATCAGTGTATTATTGTAAATATGATGTACCTTTTAGTAAGAAAAAAAATCACCAAAAACATTTATTAACGGTACCTGCCATATAACGGTTTTTTTGTTTTTTGGTTTTCTCATTAACCGCTCATCCGATTTCAATAAAATTTTTTGCACAAAAGCTTTGATAAAATATAAATAATACTGCATACCAAAATTTTGGAAAAAATAAATTTTGGATTTTTAAAAAAAGATTCAAAATTTTTTTTTGAAAATTCAATATTTCAAAAACGGGTTGATGAATTGTTTTGAAATTTCAGTTTTAAATGTATATTAATATATACTCAAAATTGCCATACCAAATTTTTTTTTGAAAAATGTTACAAAAATTTTATATATAAAAAATTAATTTTTAAGAAAACGGCTCCAACGATTTTAATTTTTTTTTTTGCATATATTCATATTTTTTCAAGTAATCAAATGGCATACTTTTTTTTGAGCTCTAAGTGATTTATCAGACAGTTTATACAATTAAAAGAAAGATTTAAATGCTTTTTATACATTTTCTTTAATTATTTGAATATTTATTAAAGTTCTTAAGTCCAACACAACTTGAACATAAGAGCAAGTACGTGCGATCCAGTCGTGCATTTTATTTAATGTGATTTTCGAGTTCAGAAGGTCAAAATTTATAAGAAATAAAATGCACGACTGGATCGCACGTACTTGCTCTTATGTTCGAGTTCTGTGGGACTTAAGAACTTTAAAAAATATTCAAGTAATTATAGAAAAAATATAAAAAGCATATAAATCGTTCTTTTAGTTGTATAAACAGTCTGATAAATAACTTAGACCTCAAAAAAAGTATGCCATTTGATGACTTGAAAAGATATGAATATATGCAAAAAAAAAATTAAATCGTTGGAGCCGTTTTCTTAAAAATTAATTTTTTATATATAAAATTTTTATAACATTTTTCAAAAAAAAATTTGGTATGCCAATTTTTAGTATATATTAATACACATTTAAAACTAAAATTTCAAAACAATTCATCAACCCGTTTTTGAAATATTGAATTTTCAAAAAAAAAAATTTGAATTTTTTTTTTTAAATCCAAAATTTATTTTTAAAAAAATTTTGGTATGCGTATTATTTATATTCTAACAAAGCTTTTGTGTAAAAATTTTTATTGAAATCGGATGAGCGGTTAATGAGAAAACCAAAAATCAAAAAAACCGTTATATGGCAGGTACCGTTAATAAATGTTTTTGGTGATTTTTTTTTTCTTACTTAAAGGTACATCATATATCTACAGTAATACACTGATTTTTTTTTATCAAAATCGTTGGAGCCGTTTTTGAGATAAATAAGCTTTTCCTTAACGGTTGTATGGCAAGTATCGATATTTTTTGAGCTAAAAAAAAATTTCAATTTCCCCTCTGAAGAGTTACAAAAAAACTGGTTTAGGCTGTGGGTTGAGCTACGGACAGACAGACAGACAGAATTGTGCCACCCACTTTTTTCGTGTTCTCTATCATCGTAATGTCATGTTTGATTGTTATCTCGAAATTTTTACTTGCGATGTAGGTACTATAGGGCAAGTTTTGGATTCGTGGAAAAAAAAATTTCGAGATAACAATCAAACATGACATTACGATGATAGAGAACACGAAAAAAGTGGGTGGCAAAATTCTGTCTGTCTGTCTGTCTGTCTGTCTGTCTGTCCGTACCTCAACCTACAGCCTAAACCACTGAAGCGATTTTCTTCAAATTTTGAACTTAAGGTTTTTTGTAACTCTCCAGAGGGGAAATTGAAATTTTTTTTTTAGCTAAAAAAATAACGGTACTTGCCATACAACCGTTAAGGAAAAGCTTATTTATCTCAAGAACGGCTCCAACGATTTTGATAAAAAAAAATCACCAAAAACATTTATTAACGGTACCTGCCATATAACGGTTTTTCCTATTTTTGATTTTTTCCTTAACCGCTCATCCGATTTCAATGAAATTTTTTGTACAAAAGCTTTGTTAAAATATAAATAATACTGCATACAAAAATTTTGGAAAAAATAAATTTTGGATTTTTAAAAAAAGATTAAAAATTTTTTTTTGGAAAATTCAATATTTCAAAAACGGGTTGCTGAATTATTTTGAAATTGCAGTTTTAAATGTATATTAATATATACTCAAAATTGGCATACCAAATTTTTATTTGAAATATGTTACAAACATTTTATATATAAAAAATTTATTTTTAAGAAAACGGCTCCAACGATTTTAATTTTTTTTGCATATATTCACATTTTTTCAAGTAATCAAATGGCATACTTTGATTTGAGCTCTAAGTTATTTATCAGGCTGTTTATACAAGTAAAAGAACGATTTAAATGCTTTTTATACTTTTTCTATAATTACTTGAATATTTCTTAAAGTTCTGAAGCCCCACACAACTTGAACATAAGAGCAAGTACGTGCGATCCAGTCGTGCATTTATTTTTTTCTGTACGAATCCAAAACTTGCCCTATAGTACACCTATATCGCAAGTAAAAAATAGTGGCATCAAATGTACATTTTGCTTGTTAACTAGTGTTATTTTTTGTTTCATTCTTCTTCGTTAAGAAATATTGTCAAGTTTCGGGTATAGGTACTTTAGCCACCCAGAATATCTGGACTGGGGAATATTACCGATAAAATATTACGGGTCTGCAAGGAATTGAAGAATATGAACAAATTTTCATTGAAACAGTGGCTTTAAAAGGACGTGTTGATTCTCTCATTTAATTCCGCGTGTGATGTCAATTTAAAATTGGGAGAGTGTAGAAACCATGTTTTTTAGGGTACCTATACGAGCCTTCAGACACCTCTTACGTTCATTTACTGTACCATTATAAGACTCTGGACCTTTGGCACCTCATATATATGAGAAATTTGAAAAAAGAAAATGCCATCTAATTGGTTAGGAATTGGTCTGGAAAGGTCAACTAATCCTAGGATTTGGTCAACGCTGGATAACTTTTGTAATCAAATCTTTCAGTTTTTCAAGGTCACGCAAGTAACGCACTATTTTTGGCATTTTATTAGTGGAAAATTTACTAAAAATGTAGATATACTATTCAAAAAATTTCTAGGTGGTGATAAAAGATCAACTATCCTCACCTATAGATTCTTTTTACGATTTTTTAAAGTTATTATTTCAAGGTCACGAACGATTTTTGCCAAACAATTTGGATAAAAATTCATTGAAAAATCTTTAGCTGACCAATTACTGAAAATAATTGACCTTTTATAACGATCTAAAAATCTTTCGAAGTATTGTTTTTTTTTAAATTTCCTTAAATGAGGTGCCAAAAATCACGTGTGACTTTCTGTGACCTTGAAAAACTGTAAGCCTTGATTACAAGTTATCAAGCACTGACCAATTTCTAGGATAAGGATCAGATTTTATTCATAAACAAAATTTATGGCTGGACCAACAAAAGTATTGACCTTTAAAGACCGTGAGCTTTTCTTTTGTAAAATGCCACAAATGTTGTATAGTGAAATCTCTAAGCTTACCTATAACAACGTTTTGTTATTGTCCTTGTCGCCTATTGCCATTGACTCTGTTTTTTCACTTTTTTTTATAGATTTTCAATTTCTTTAAACTTTTAATAAGGGAGGAAGTCAGTTTTCAGAGATTTTTGGCCATTTTCGGATAAAACTGAAGCACCCTATCTAGTATAGTGTACTTGAGTACATGCAGCAAAGCATTGTGTATTTAAAGTAGGTACCTATTTTCATTTTTCCGTTTTTACTGTAACTGTGATTTGGTTATTCTATACTTCCTTCCCGCATATTTTCATAATATTGTGTTGACAGTCAACAAAGAAGTTAGAAAAACATTTTCCTATCCCACTTTTTCACTTACTCTCGTTATTATTTGCAGTTTTCTTTCTATATGTAAAGATGCCTTGCTCGTCATTTTTATAGCACGACGAACGCGAAGAACGCAAACATTTCGTTACTTTTCTTGGAGTTTTTTTTTCTCTATTTTCACAAAATACATATAAATATATATGTATGTTTGTTTGAACACCCATCGTTCGCCTCTTTATGTTTGTATGATGGTGTATGCTTAAAAGTTAGTATGCTTTTGCTTGTGACTTTTTGCATATTTGCATCCTTTCGGTTCGATTCCTTTTTCATGGAGATAAAGCTGCTTCGTGTTTTTTTTTTTTATTCTTGCTAGCAATAGTTCTAGGATGCAAATAGCGTATACCTTCGAGGGAAAAGCGAGTGTAATCAGGAAATTTAGCATGTAATATGAAAAAGGATTGCATAAATATAACCGTATGAGCATACTTTGCTTTATACAAAAATACATATACTTATACACATGAATATACATACATACATACGAGACATACTAACTTTATAGTATGTTCAGAAATATCTGAAGGTAATGGGATTTGCATTGGAAAATTAAGAAGTTTAACTTTTTCGAGTCATGGGACATAGACATTGTGCATGGTTCGTTAGAGAATTTCCTACTTTTCGAAAGACATTTATTTGACTCTTTTTTTTTGTGAACACAGTAAATATGGAAAGTTTGATTATCTTTACATGGATTTGGATTATTTTTTTTACTGCGGAAAAAGTAGTTGAAGCATAATGCTTTGAGTAATCTTTGGAAAAATATTTGTCAGATGAAGCGCGAAATGTTATTTTGTAATTAAGCATTAACAGAATTCTTTTACTTCATCAGTGATCTCTTTAGACGATGGAAGCTTCATCATTATTCTCTGATCTTAATCTCCAACTTAAGAGTAAAATGAAAGCAGTAGAGAAAAATATGCTGTGAATGGTATGAATGTTGTAGGAACTGAGGGCCTCGAGCTGTATCTTTTCTTACACAACAAAGTGCTTACATTACCTCCAAGTTGGTAGCCGACGGATACTGGTCTTGGCTTAATGTCATGACTTACTAAACTTGTTAGTGTGGATGTTGATCAAGAAAAGAATTGTAACATTAAACCCATGCCCCTACAAATTGGAAGCCTCGGATAACGACCCCCCTCAAATGACAACCAGACTCGGAACGAAAATGGACTACGATCTACGAGTATGCATCTGGAATGTAAGGACACTCTATACGCCAGGTGCTAATCAAAAACTTGAGTCTGCCCTCTTGGAGTACAAGGCAGACATTACAGTAATCCAGAAGATAAAAGAAAAGAAAAAAAAGATAACGAAATTTATTACAGCTGTCATCAAAGATTGCACATGCTAGCATGCGGTTTCATCTCAGGAAACCGACTCAGATCGAAAGTCATCGGTTCATCAAAGCTACCTTCTAAAGCATCAACCTAATATATACTACACATGCCCCTACCAGTGGCGGATCCAGAGGGGGGGCTATAGGGGCTGAAGCCCGCCCCACGGCTGATTCAGAAGAGAGTTAGACAAACAAAACTAAGATTGTGACTACAAAATTTACATGTAAGCTGTGTTTTTCCAAGCCCTAGGAAAATTGAATGAGTTGTTGGGCTGAACCATATTATATCCCAACTAACATACTCTTCAGAGTTAAGCTCCCGAAATCTACAAATCCTCTCTCATAAGGTTCTTTTAGATCCCATAGCTATACTTAATAATTAACATCTTGTTATGAAACTTTAATTACTCTCATAGTAATTTTATAATAAGACTGCGTCTCTTTTCAAATTCAAATTCAAATTCCCAACGCTTAAGTCTATTATGAAATCAGTTTTTTCTCTCTTAGTAGGAGTGTATAAACTTTAACTCTTATAATAATCTTATTATGAAATTTGATCTCTGATACCATATTGTAATGCTTATAATCCCATAGTTAAACACTTAAAAGCGGCTATGCGCGGCGGCTATGCTATGCTCTACTAAAAATCTACTAGAAAGCTTTTATAGGATCTGAAAAGTAAAATAGTATAAAAACAAAATGCACACAATAAAAAAATATCTGCGTTGTTGAACAAAACAAACAATTTTCAAAAAAAAATACAATAATCAATGAAACAAATGAAATATTCAATATTTTACATGGGGAGAGTTCAAAGTGCTGCGTAAAGATACTCTATTGCTAAAAAAGTGAACATGAGAAAAAAAATAATATGAAAAAATACAACAAAAATAATTGAAATATGCATTATTTTGAAAGCGCTTTGTTTCTTTGGAGGTAAAATGTAAATATTAGATAGTAAATTTTCAACGGCAATCAAATTTTGGTCCAATTGTGAGAAAAACAACTATAATAATAATGTCCATATTACAGCTCAGACATAATATTATTGATTCAATCATAAGATAAATACTCTTGCAAAAATAAATTGTTTTTTGAAGTTATAAAAATAAAAATCTGTTAAAGAGATATCAAATCTCATATAAAATCTTTTACTCTTGTTATGAGATAGAAAATTGCCTCTAGTAACTAGGCCGTTTAACGCTCATAACTATCGTATAAGAATCTAGTTGTAGACTACCAGAGAATATTTTACTCCCATAAAATAATCTACTAAGAATCTGGCAGAGTTTTATGAGAGGAAAATTGTTACTTGGGATGCAAGCTGTGTTTTTTTTCGAAGCCCCGAGAGAAATGGATGAAAAAAGACGATTATATAAAAAATAAAATATACGTACGTAAGCTCAATTTATTTCAAGCCTTAAAG
This sequence comes from Dasysyrphus tricinctus, assembly GCA_963921185.1. Classification (NCBI taxonomy): domain Eukaryota; kingdom Metazoa; phylum Arthropoda; class Insecta; order Diptera; family Syrphidae; genus Dasysyrphus; species Dasysyrphus tricinctus. The sequence goes on along the minus strand of OY992530.1, from coordinate 100,765,056 downwards.
GTATAAGACAAAAAGTTGAGGCTTGGGGCTGGGCTAAGCCTTTACAAAGCGTTTTCTTAAGCGTGCAAGGCATTCAGATGAAAACTATAACACTGTTAGGGCTAACATATTTGCATAATAGCTGTGTTTTTTTCCAGGCATTAAAGAAATCCGAGGAAAGTAAGAGGCAAGAGCTAAAAAATTTGCATGGAAGCTGTTGTTTTCCGAAGTCCAGGGAAAAAATGAATGTTGGGGCCTAACAATTGGTGTGTAATCTTTGTTTTTCCTTAGTCCCTAAGGCATCGGACTAAACAAATAACAAGTTTGGGGCTAGAATGTATGCATACCTATAAATGATGTGTTTTTTCCAAGCCCTTATATTGAAACTAGTGAGGTTGACTTTCATGCTATTATTTTTACCTAGATTTTGCTTGGGTATCGATATTTCTTAAGGATCAAATTAAGTTTGACAAAACGAATGAATGTTAGCTTTTTTTAAACTCCCCTTGATATTTTTCGGACTAAGCTAAGCCCAGATAACTTTTGGGGCTAACATTTGAAAACTCAGGTTCCGGTGTAAAAAATCACCCTGGATTACAGAATCCGACGAATGAGTCAGGCCCAATTTTGACATTTGGATCACAGTAAAAATGTCAAAATTCAGTCTGATTCGCTCTGCAGTTCATTCGATGGATGCTCTAGGTCAGTGTTTTTCAAACTGTGGGTCGCGACCCCCTAGGGGGTCACCAAGAATAATTAGGGGGGTCGCGGTCGCAAGCTATTAGGTACAAGGTACTAAAAAAGATAAAGATTTTCTTTTATTAAATGTTCAAAACTTGGTTGTATCTTTGAGGTGTTAACAATTAAAGCATTTTCCTATTGAAGGAAGATAACATGAGTTCACATACAGGTATGAAGTGGTGAAGGCACTAACAATGTTAAAGCCTCTTTTGCCAGCTTCCTCTTCTCTTCCCTTTATCCAGAAATTATCAATGGTTTTTACATTGAATTCAGAGCATACCATCTGCAGCTAAATAAAACAGATTGTCTATCTTCTTTTCCGATTGAAAACCGGCCAGATGGAATGATATATTCAAAAAAGGATTGAGTATATATCTCTGTCCATTTCCACCTTCAGAAAAGAGTTCTGGAAAGACACTTAATAGTTTTTTCTCCTAATTATGCAAACTCTCATGAGAGAACTGTGAGCTCTTAATGTCATGGCATGGATTCATCTGATGAAATTTCGTCGAGAATTTTCTGAACCCAGGGAAAAAAATCATAAATTTTTTGCAAACGAAGTTTTGCGAGGAGTTCTCTGATTTTGTGTTTTGCAGTCAAAATGTTTTTTTGTCTCCCTTGGAGTTGTATCAAGAAGTTTAATTGGGCAAAAAGATCAGCGAGAAATGATAATTTAAAAAGCTGAGTGGGGTCAGAAAAATGATTTGATTATCCCAATTTTGAATCTTGTACAAACACCAATAAGTCAGCTTTTAATTTCAGAACTCATGTCAACTAAAATTTAAAATTCTAAGTGAAAAACGTTTTCTTTTTTAACAGTCTGGCAGGGTGAACTATATACTCAAATGATCTCAGATTCCGTGATATGGGATCCGTGGAGCTTATATAGGGAGGGATGAAATTCAATTTCGGATTACACGATTATCCTCGAGGTTGCATTCATACTTTTTTTTCGATTCACTGTTTTATCACTAAGGCCCCGGTTGTGGAAAATAAGACTTCGATTTTTTGAATAGCCTTTAATGAAGCTTTCGATGCATATACTTTGTTTTTGTTATCAATCACACTCAAAATCTGCGGTGGGATATAAATCTAATAATACCTTACCTTTTGACAATCATCTGAGCTCTGTTTGACAAAGATTTTGATGGGCTCGATTCATGTCGCTTTTAAAATAATTGACAAAGTATTATTATGAATGTGGGGGTCGCCAGAATGTTTTTACTAACAAAGGGGTCGCGTACTCAAAAAGTTTGAAAAACACTGCTCTAGGTGTTGCTTTATTTCAGATTGTTTTCATGTACCGAAGGATATTTTGACGATTTCAAAGACTGCCTTAAGACGAAGCTATTTTTGATCTAACAATTGGTTTCTCTTTTGATTTCCTTCGGGCTCTAAAGAAAGATTAGAGAGCTCTTTCCGCGAGCAATGAGAAAGAATTTGCACGAATCCAAAACTTGCCCTATAGTACCTATATCGCAAGTAAAAATGGTTTTGTTACAGAAATCTTGCTTGAAAATGTTTTCATCAAAATAAGAAAAATTGAATAATACATAAAATATATTCTGATTAGGGGGGCAAGCATATCTAGCTGCCCCCTTGCGTACGCTCTTTTGTTTAAATTATTTGCATTTAACTTTCGTACGGATCTTACGTTAGTGTCAAAAACAGAAAAAAAAAGTTTGCACTGTGACTCTTTTTAGACTTTATTATTTGATTTTCTTAGGCGGTTGCTTGTTAGAAAGTATCTCAAAATTTCTCATTAGTTGGAAATATGCTTTATTTAAATATGTAAATAAAATGTTTAGTTAAGAAAATCTTGGACAGCCAATCCAAGTTAAAATTTTTAGGACAACAGTAACCTACAAAGTTTATCAATAACTTTCGGCAGGTAGACGGCTGTCTTTAGTTAAACCAAGTACTTTAGGATGAGGTTTTTATAAATCCTACAAAGAATATTCGGATTAAAGAAAGGTACCTACTATTTATTTTTTATTATTTATTTTATTTTTATATTTATATTTTATATTTTATATCTATTATTTTACCTACTTATTTAAAGTTCCTATAAACATATCCTTACACCTTTTTAATACGATGTATCTTTGTGGAGAAACTGGTTAAAGCGTCTTTTCAAAATAGCAGCTGAAGAGCTTACTAATTACCAGATGTTCCATTTCCAATCATACAATTTTGCAGAATTTTCCTAATAAGTACCTACTTATATTTTTGCATTATACAAAATCTTTTTTGGATTCAGCTGCCGACTAGCCTACTTTCTGAGAAAAGAAAATTTGGGTTGGTAGGGCATTCGTATATGATTAAAGAATTTTTCAAAAGGTGTGTCTAAGGGAACTCCAAGCCCCCCCCACAGCCAAATCCTGAATCCGCTACTGGCCCCTATCAATGAAGCTGAGGTTTCTAACAAGGAGGAGCCTTACGACCTATACTGGACGGAGTCTACGGACGAGCCTGTCCGGAGTATGATATCAAAGTTGCGTTCGGAGACTTCAATGCTAAAGTCGGAAAGGAAAACATCTTCGGCGGATTCGGCCTCCACGAAATGACAACAGACAAGGGCTTCCGACTAATCGACTTTGCTGCAGCTTGTAATTAAGTAATAAGAAGCACTAGGCTCCCCAGGCAGAGGATACATACAGCAACCTGACCATCTCCAGATGGTCGAGCTGCCGACCACATGCTAATTGGCGCAAGGCACGCATCGAACATCTTGGACGTGCGAACTTTCCGAGGTGAAAACGTGGACTCTGACCGCATTCTTGCTGTGACAAAGTTCAGGGCCCAATAGTCAAAAGAAAAGAAAACGAAGACCATACAAAGGAAGAAATTCAACATTGAATGCCCTAGTACATCTGAGAAAGCCAGAGACTACAGAGAGCATTTGATTGAAAAACTCTCTGCCGTAGCCCTAGCCACAAACATCAATAACCAGTATCGCGACATCATTAAGGCGACAGCCAAGACCATCATAGGCTGTCAACCACCTAGAAAAAAGAACACCGTCACCAACACCCGCTGATTCTACAAAACAGCGAAGCAACTGGAATCTAGCTATAGGACCAGCACGTAAGCTCTTCAAAACAACAGAGGGAGCCTTGTCACCGAAGCACGGGGAATTGTAGACTTTTTTAAGCAGCATTTCCAGCAACTGCTTAATGGGCTTTATGTAGAGGAAGCAACACGAGCACAAAGAAGCATGAGACCATTCAATGAAGATCCTGTCCCAGCGCAAAGTACTGAAGATATTGAGAAATCCATCCACAAGCTTGAAAACGATAAATCCGCCTTCTTGGATGGCCTACCCAGAGAACTCTTCAAGTATGGAGGAGTTGTCCTTGTGAGGTGCATGCACCAGCTTATCAACCAAGTGTGGAAGGTGGAAAGCATGCCCATCGTTGGCTGGTCAAATAGCTCCATATGCCCAATTTACAAAAAAAGCTAACCTTTGTCCTGCAGAAACTACATAGGCATATCCCTGTTTAATATTGCCTATACAAGATCCTATTCAACGTATTGTGTGAGCGTCTAGAATCTAATAACTATGATTGGCACATACCAGTGTGGCTTCAGGCCAGGCAGATCAACAATAGACCAAATCTGCACATTGAGGCAAATCCTGAAAAGACCAACGAATTTCAAGTGGAGATCCAACATCTTTTCATGGAATTCAAAGACGCATATGATAGCACCTCGTGGCTTGATGGTTAGTGCGTAGGACTGTCATGCCGAAGGTGTGGGTTCGATTCCCAGCCGTGCCACCTAAAAACAGAAATGTTTTATTCGAGGTACTGCCTCTTGCGAGGAACTGACAAATCCTCCAAGAGTATACTTGTCATGAAAAAATTGCTTCTCATTTAGCCGTTCGGACTCGGCAAAAAACTGTAGGTCCCCTCCATTCCTGCCAACAAACACGCACACAGGAATGGTTGTGAGTTGTAAGTCACTAGGCCCTGGTTCTCCACGAGCTATTGCGCCACCCAATTTATTTATTATTATTTATTTATATGATAGCATAAGCCACCAAAAGCTTCTTTTGGCGATGTCGGGACTCGAAATCCCAAAAAAAATGATCCAGTTGAACCGCATGACGTTACAAAATACGCGGTGCAACGTGCAAATGGGTAACAGTTCATCCAAGCTATTCTAGACGTGTACAGGACTCAGACAAAGAGATGCGTTATCATGTGATTTCTTCAACCTAGTCCTGGAGCAGATAGTGCGCAAGAGTGGTGTTAACCTGAAAAGCACTTTCTTCAACAGATCTTCTCACGACATCGAAATCATTAGGCGCTTCAATCGAGCTGTTCTAGAAGCATTCACAGCTATTAATGAACAGGCGAAACGCGCTGGTCTTGAAGTGAAGTAGGGCAAAACAAAGTATATGCTATCAGTAAACGAAGCCTCGTCTGTCCATCGCTTAGGACGAAACGTCACTCTTGGTAGCAGTAATTTCGAGGAAGTCAAGGAGTTCACCTAACTCGAAACAAACATCAACGAAGAATTACCCTAGTGAACCGCTGCTACTTTGGTTTGGCCAAACAAATGGGTTGAAAACTGCTTTTTTCGAAAGACAAAGTGCACGCTACACAAAACGCTTACTTTACCAGTTTTACTCTACGTTGCAGCTCCTAGTTCTGGGTGATAAGAAAAAGGGGAATGACAGTAACGCTTCAGCCAAGAAAATCTTCGAGTCCCAGCCCCATGTTCAAGACGACCAGGAAGACCGAAGATGTGGATGAAGTCCAAGGAACCAAACCACGTCGACTACACTGGATCGGCCACATCGAACGAATGGATAACTACGCTCCAGCAAAAAAATCCTGCAAATAATAGCTCCTAGGTTCGAGACGACTAGGAATAAGACCAACCTCCGCTACAGGAACCAGATGACAAAAGCAAGAGCGCTTGGTCTCGATGACTGAAGGGAGCATGTGAAGGACCACAACCAATGGAAGATCACAATATCTCAGGCAGAGACCTTCCATGGATCAGGAGCCGGATAAGTAAGTAAGATGCATGGAATGATAAAGCCACAGGTTCCTAGATGGCACATGATAAAAAAAAACTGATTCATAAACTAAGTCATTTGGCTTCAACTTCAATTCTTTAACTTTAACATGCAACAGTTTATTGAGAACATTTCTACTGTTACAATTTCTCATAAACTTGTTTGAAACCATCACACCTGAAGAACATCTTCTAACAAGTAATTAAATTGAAGCAAAAAACATGTAAGCAAAGGACTTTTTACTCATTCAACAACCGAAACACCAAAAGAAGACCTCAAACCTTGTTACAATGTTAAAACTTAACCTTCCATAAAACTGGCATATAGCAGCCTTTAACTTCTTCTTCATCTCTATGTATATGTTTCCTTTTCAGTTAATAATATTGACTTCACTTTTGATGGTGCTGAATACATTTCATCGCTTCAAGCATAAAATAATAAGTTAAAGCTGCTATGCAAGAAGTTTTGTCCAACTATCCAAAACTCCTTTTGCTTCTTTAAGCTTACAAATGTCTGTTAAGTTAAGGTATGAAGTTGCAAAGTTGATTTTTGATTATGATGTTCGACTTTCATACACACACACACACACGGAAACTTTTACTGACTTTTCCAGTTGTTTTCTTTCGTTTTTTTAATTAAATTTTTGATTTTATTAGAAATAAAACAACAACTTCAATTGGTGAAGTTATAGGAACAAGTATCTTATGGCAATATCAAAATACTTAGCTTTGTATCACAGCAGTATAATGGGTCAGAAATTACGAATTTATAGGTTAAGTTTTCTTACTGTTTATTTGCCATTTGGACATAGTAAAATGTCTATAGGTATGAACACATTAATTTCAATTAGCTATATGCAAACAATTCTGAAAAAGGTGGTTAACAACGCTAAAACCGACTCAATAACGCGCTAAGCCGTTTTGTTTCAAACCCTTGCCTAATCAGTTTTAATTTTTTAGTGCAATAAATAATTGTTCCAACTAATGTGGATTCCGGAACGCATTGTGTTATTTCGTAATTTGGTTGAAATTTTGTTGGACATTATGTCCTTACGACTTTTGTTCTAAGGACGCTAAATTTTTGAAAAAATTCAAATAGGTAGCTACGTATGTAGATACATCATTCATATTAACAAACAAAACAAAATATGTACTTTGAATCAAAAAAAAAAAATACACAAAATGAGTTATAAAATTAACATATCCAAAGTACCTACTTAAGTAAGACATAAATTCCTCAAAATGTATTGTGTGTTACTAAACTCAATTTTACGTAGTTGTAATAACAATTTGAAATTAATTTTCCAGTCATTCGATATAATATTACAAAAAAAAAAAACAAACAAAAATATAATAAAACAAAACAACCTTCACAAACTCCCATTCAAACATCACTTATAATATCTTTTTTCTTCAACCAGCTTTTAGCTTCATCATAAGAAGACTGAAAAAATTGATATCAGTCATAAAATAAAAAATAAGTACACATAAGTACTCACTTGAGATACAATAAAAATGCTATTACACCATGTAGTCAAACCACCCTTCATCTTTAATAAAGCTCATGTAGGGGTTGCATGAACTTGCCTTCGTAGAAGGAAGAAGTAGTGAGAAGTGATTTATTTATTCATTTTCTACTTAAATAATAACAGTATTTGTAGTACCTCGTGGCTTGATGGTTAGTGCGTAGGACTGTCATGCCGAAGGTGTGGGTTCGATTCCCAGCCGTGCCACCTAAGAACAGAAATGTTTTATTCGAGGTACTGCCTCTTGCGAGGAACTGACAAATCCTCCAAGAGTATACTTGTCATGAAAAAGTGTTTCTCATTTAGCCGTTCGGACTCGGCAAAAAACTGTAGGTCCCCTCCATTCTTGCCAACAAACACGCACACAGGAATGGTTGTGAGTTGTAAGTCACTAGGCCCTGGTTCTCCATGAGCTGTTGCGCCACCCAATTTATTTTATTTATTTAATAACAGTATTTATTAATTGGATTAACTTTGAAAAATAGTAGTGAGTTCAAATAATAAGTACATTATCATTTAAGACATGATTATTTTTAATGAAAATCAGAAGAAATGCTGCCTTCAATTCAAATCTTTTTACTTTTGATATATATGTGTTTGTCTAACGAGTAGCTTTGTAAATGTTTGAACTATAGCTTTCGGTTAACATCCCCTTTTTGAGTGGCTGCCATGAGATAGGTCAGCTAACGGTCGACTCCCAGACTATAACAAGTAATTCATCAAGAAGTTTTTATAATTTTAAATAAAAACATAAATGGAATTGGATAACAGAATATTTAGTATGACTCAAAAGATCAATCTCTGTTATTTCATTTAAATAATGCCCATGACTACGCCATTTGTGGTCCATTTAGAAGATCCAATTTTGTTTCATCCTTTATACTATTGCAACGGGTAACTGCCTAATCACGTGAGTAATGTTGTTTTCTATTCCAAGTCCTGATTCGTAGTAACCATTGGATCAAAAATCAAGGATTTGGAAAAAAAAATTAGACTCGGGTCTTTTTGCAGGGGGAAGTAACTTAATTGAAATCCACCCACTGCCAGTTTCTTTTTCTTATATCGTTATATCTAGACCAGCCGTACCAGTGTCACGGGCTTCAATTTGAGGCAGCAAAAAGTCCTTTTTCATGGCAAGATAATAGGCGCTACTAACAGTTACTTTCTGGCGACCATATTTTTGAAGAAATATGGAACGATGATTCCACCAATCTATAATCCACAACAAACCTGAATGCCATGACAGCTCGCTTAAATCTCTTTGCTCTGCTCTTCAGCCTAGATACGAAAACTTAGCTTAATCACGTTCCCATAAAGCTACCTAGAAATACCCTTCATCGCTGAATATTTGTTTAGTCAAAAACAGGGGTTTTTATTCAAGCTTTTCCAAAGCCCAATCCAATAATTAGTAATTTTTACATGATCATAAATTAAAAATAAATAAAACTGAATTAAAAAAACATGACAGCACTGTCAGGTCAATTTGAAAAAGAAAACGTTATTTGCATTCATTTGTAGAGTTCTTCAGCTGTGCCATTCCAAAAAAATTCGAAACCAAGCAACTCCATTTCAAATCAAGGAAAAAATTATATTTTAATATGCCAATATTTAGAGTACATATACAGGGTGTCCTGTAAATAATGGATAACCTTGCAACTGGTTACAGCAGGCCTTATGACCTTTCCAGAAAAAAATATAAAAAAAATATTTTCCCAGTGGTTACTTTGTTATGATGTTTTTTCCAAAAGTTGTTAACAAGTAAAACTTTCCTCAAATACGTGAACGCTACGACCATGGATGAACAATTTTTAATATTTCTGCATTTTTGTAATTTTCTAGAAAATTTATTTTCAAAAAAGTTTGACCACCTCTAATAAATTAAAATTGCATGAGAATATGAATGGCCAGTTACTTAAAAAAGTTTTCTATTCAATGTACTTTCCAAAATGGTATAACACATGCTTGTGTATTAACAATATAACCAAGAAAATTTGTCAATCATCTAGTAAAGCAGCTTTTAACATTTTCGCAAAATGTCTATTAAAATGTTACAATAACCTCCAAATTTGGGTTGGACAAAGATTTTCTCTATTGATGTGTAAGGGGGTTCAGTACAAGAATAACACTCGAATTAAGGTGTTGAAAGCCCCACCATATTGAAAAACGAGTTCAAAAAAGTTTTTCGTGGCAACTTAAATTTTATTGGTCTTAGAAAAAAACTTTGGCACAAATTTGTAGCAAATTCAATTCTCTTCAATTAATGTTAACCCCATGTATTTTGTATGACAACTTTCAAGTGCTCGCTGTCGCTAGCACGCTTACCGATTTCAATGAAATTTTATACACATTTTTCAATTACTTGGATCACTTTTATCATCTATGAGAATAGTAATTATTAAAATACAAATTACAATATAATTGAACAAAAAAGAGATCTTTAATCGTACGTGTCTTCTCCGTTACCTTTAGCTGTCTTCTCCGTTACCATATTTCAATTTTTTTTCTGATAGTAAAATGAAACTTGGATAAATGTAGGTTTTATGAAAGCTAGAAAAAAAAATCGACTTCATATCTTAATAGATCGCGCAGAATTTTAAGCTTCAAAGCAAAGGTCTGAAATCTCTAAATCATACGTGTCTTCTCCGTTACCATCTATTTTTTTGTATAAACTTACTGAATTTCATAATTTTTTGGTGAAACTTATGTGTCGGGTAATTTGTGATGAGTTCTTAAAAACCACTGATTTTTATAAAAAAAATATTAATTTCTTAACAAGAAAAACCTCACTACAAGCGTCCGAAGTCATACCGAAAATAGAAAACTGAAGTTAAAAATTGTTATATGTTTATTCAGAGGTAACCTTATAGATTTTTTTTTGTTTGCTAAGCTGCGAACCAATTTTGGAAGAATAGCTTAAAAATTGAATTAGGTACCTTTATATTTGGTTCTTAGAAAAAATAATAAAATATGGTATGAGTCAAATTTAAGGAAACGGTGTCGTTTTAATGACAAAAAGAATTCTTTTTCAATTGGGCTTCCCACAGATTTCACAACTCAAGAAAAATAGTAAAAACTATGTTTATGCTTAGGTTTATGTTTTTTATTCATTATACTCCAAAACGATGGAAAAATACGCACATACACCCCAGGGCCGTAGCTAGAGTCAAATTTCAGGTAGGGCAGCAATGGAAACAGGTAAGGCTGGATTAATAATTTGACTTGATGTAATCTGGCCAAAATTTTGACTTATGACTGGATGACTGGATCGCACGAAATTGCTCTTGTGATTCAAGTTCAAAGCTTTAAGAGTGTTCCAGACTGAAATGGTGATTTCATGAAGAAGATTGCGAAACGTGTACTTATCCGATCAAAGCGATTAAGGTGTCTATGGACAGATAAACTTATTCTCTATGCCATCATTGGAAAACAAATTTAATTTTGTGCTCTAGATTTTGGTAAAAGCCTCTAAGAAATCGAGAAAATGGCTAAAATTGCTGTTTTTCAAAGCAAATGTAGCCTACACTATAGCATTTTTTGCAAAGGTATTGAAGATGTTTGGAATACAGTTTTTAAACAATACCTAATTAATATTGTGAACGAATATCTAAGTTTAAAAAAGTACTAACAAAATTAATTTTTTCATTGGCTGTCACTGAAATTCTTTAGGGGAAACAATTTTTGTTTGGCATTTGGTTTTCTTTTGCATAGAACTGTCTCCTTGCGATTTTCTTTGACATGCTGTAAGCTGACGATGAGGATGAATGAAAAATTTCTTTCACACAACGGAAATTTTTCTTTGCGAATGATTTTCTCACCACTAAGCTTATTTTTTGTATACATATGTACATATATAATGTAGTTTTATAACAAAATAAATGAGTTTGAAGAATTTGGGAATGGAATAGTTATTTCAAAAACTAGGTACAAGTGTTGAAAATAAGAAGAAAATTGTTCGAGTAACTAAAAAATACATAGAAAACAACCAAAAATAAAACAATTTTCTCAAAAACTTTGAGGACATAACATGTACGAATTTCTGACAAAATCCTATGGTCTTTGAAAAAATTTGAAAAAAAAAAAACAAAACGTTCGAGATGAGCCACAACAAAGATTTGAATTTCTCCTCTAGGGAACGACATAAAAATGCTCTGTACCAAGTTTGAAGCAAATTGATAAACTCTATTAGGATCTACATCTAGCGTCTAGCTCAATGTATAGTTTACGCATAGGTTCACGAACACAAAGACGTAAGGACCAGTGCACCAGGGAGGACAACAATTGTGTCGACTGTTAAATATTTTGATTTTTGACATTGCAGTTTGATCAAGTAATAGTTGAAGCATTACAGTCAATTTTCTAAAATCAGTTTCTAAATATAAAGTTCCAGATAAATGAAATCTCAGTGACTTTGAAGATAATAATGAGCATAATTTAACAATTATTATTTTTAATTATCTGATTTTTTTTTTTACTATTTTGTTATTTTTCTACCATCTGTATCGAATACAAACAAAATTAGCTGCTAGAATCTGCGAATCTCAAAAACACCCTGCTTATGTCCTTAAGCCCCCAAAAATAAAAAAAATCTTGAATAAATCTTTTTATGGGATTTCAAATCCTTGCCTAAAATTATGGAAGAACCAATACGAATGAGCTGGATCTTTGCATAAGTACCATTTTCATTTTTCCTTCGTAAGAAAAATTTGTCGGGGCTATAAAATATTCAATTTATGACTTCCTTAACAGTAACACCCTTCACTATCGTCTACGAAATAGAGTTTTAATTTATTTAATTTTTAGTGGGTACTACCTCTCCAATACACCTCTTGAAAGTGGGCGTGGTTAAGAATTTGAATGACCTAATTTTCAAAAAAGGCATTTCCTACACACTTTTATCAATGAGTTGAAGGATTTAAAGCTCTCATAGAAACATTTTTTTTTTTTCTATAAATAGGGGAAGGGGAATTAATTGTTACGTTCATGTGGTACCTTAGAGTGTACTTGTATTACAAGCACATTTTTTTAAGGGTTTAAGGCTCTGGACCTTTGGCACCTCATATGAGGAAAATTTGACAAACAAAATGCCATCTAATTGGTCAGTAATTGGTCAGAAAAGGTCAACTGGTCCCAGAAATTGGTCAGCTCTAGATAACTTTTAATCAAGGCTTAAACTACCATCCGAAAAATTTCTAAATTGTGATAAAAAGTGAACTATTTTCAATAATTGGTCAGCCATAGATTTTTTTCTATGAATTTTTGAAGTTCGTTTCAAGGTCACAAAAAATAAAACTTTTGGCACCTCATTTGGGTCATTTAACAAAACAAAGTATGCAATTTGAAAGGCCTTTTCACGATTGTAAAAGGCCAGCTATTTTCAGTTATTCGTCAGCCATAGATTTTTTTTTATGAATATTTAATGAATTTGAAAACAAAAATTCAAGGTCAAAACGATTTTTAGCACCTCATTTTCAGGAAATTTGCAAGAAATATGTACCATCTGAAAGATCTCTTGATCTATATAAAAGGTCAGCTAGTTTAAGTAATTGGTCAGGTATAGATTCTTTTTGATAAATTTTTGAAAATTTCAAGGTCATAGCGATTTTTGGCAACTCATTTACGGGAAATTTTCAAAAAATTAATACCACCCGAAAGGCCCTATGATCTATATAAAAGATCAGCTAGTTTCAGTAATTGGTCAGCTTTAGATTCTTTTTACGATTTAAAAAAAGGTCATGAACGATTGCGTGACCTTGACAAAAAAATACTTTAAAAATTCGTTAGAAAGAATCTTTTGAATAAATGTTTTAGACTAAGAGCCCACACCAGATTTTGGGTGTGAACGATAGCAAAAAAGAAGTATAGGCCTCGAAAGCTCCATTAAAGACTATTACAAAAATCTAAGTCTTGCAGTCCACAACTGGGGCCTTTGCGAGAAACAGTGCATCGAAAAAAAAATATAATATTAATGCAACTTTGAGGATAATCGTGTTAGCCGAAATTGGTTTTCACTCCTCCGCTCCGCGGATCCCATATCATGGAATCTGAGACCATTTGAGTGTATAGTTCGCTCTACCGGACCGTTTAAAAAATTCCAAATTCTAAGTGAAAAACGGTTTTTTTTTAAACAGTCTGACAGGGCGAATTAAACACTCAAATGATCTCAAATTCCGTGATATGGGATCCGCGGAGCTTATCTAGGGAGGGGTGAAAACCAATTTCGGCTAACACGATTTTCCTCGAAGTTGCATTCATATTTTTTTTTCGATGCACTGTTTCTCGCAAAGGCCCTAGTTGTGGACTGCAAGACTTTGATTTTTTTAATAGTCTTTAATGAAGCTTTCGACGCCTATACTTCTTTTTTTGCTATCGTTCACACCTAAAATCTGCTGTGGGCTCTCGGTCTATTTATCAAATTCTTTTCTCCCGATACTCCTATATTTTTTCTTTTTATTCTCTCCTCTGTGGAATTTTCTTATTTTTTTTTTGTTCCAGGACCCTTTTTGGGACCCCTTTTGATTTTTTTCAGCGGCAACACTGTATAGCATATTGAAAGAACAAATGCAACGCTTTTACCAGGATGCTGTGCCAAGCGAATGATAGTGTGGTCTTTTTTAACGCTATGACTGCTGAATTTGTGTAACCATTATTTTCAATAATTCACAAGTTTCGTCTACTTTGTCGTCTTAATGAAATATGTTGATATTTAAGATACAGTTTCTGATTTTTGTTTTCCTAACCTTGTCAGTAATTTGATAAAATATACTTATGTTTTTGACATTGGATTTTATTTTCCGTGATTTTCTTCTATTGATTTTGAGTAATATTACGCATACGCCATAGTGTACTATTTTAGTAAAAGCCAAATAGCAAATGTTGTATGATACCTTAACACAGCAAATTAACTGCTAGTAAAATTGACGTTTTTATAAAATTTTGTAATTTTCATCATCCCTTGAAGCTTACCTACAATTTTTTTTAAGACAAAAGTTGGGGTGAAACTGTGCTTTAACAATTTTTCAAAATTATGAAAATCCATTCACACAAGCGTTATAAAAATTGGAAAACGAAATTGACACAATCTACCGTTGAGAATAAATTTGTTTGGTTCTTCTCAAAAAAATTTATTTAAAAATTTAAACATTCAAATGAGAAAAATAGTTATTCCAGTTTTAAGTCGTCTTTAGTTATGTTATTAGCAACAAAAGGTTGCATTTTTATCATCGACAAACAAATTATATAAAACAAGGACTAGATTTTTGTATGAATCTTTAACTTGCCTTTATAGTATTTCCTAAATCGCAAGTAAAATAATAAAGAAACAAAATTGTAGATGGAGTTGACATAAATATAGACAGGGAAAAGGAAGTTATCCTTACCTCCGTGTCATTTTTGTTTTGAAAGACAGACATACAGATAATAAAACCCAAGTAAATTAAACTCTCAAAAAGGAATATACATTCTTAAACCACCCGATCTGAGGTAGTCGGTTTTGGATGCTGTTGATGTGATGGTGGGTACATACCTACATACATATATATCTACCATGCTGAACAGCAAAAGTCTTTTGATAGCATAACGTTGACAATTTAAATCACCCGTCCCAAGCACATTTTGAGTGCTTATATAAATTCACATACACACCAAAAAAATATATGTACGATTTGTATAGCATCGCAAGGATCAAGTGAAATTTTTCGTAAAAGATATAAAACCGCAAAATACAATTTTAAGATTTTTATTCTTTTATTCTCTTTATTTTATTTTTTTTTTTTTTTTGTTGTTGTTCATTCCCTAAATATGACAAATTCAATTTACTCATCCAGCTTACAGGATATGAACTGTACACATCCTTATCAATCAAACAGATTGCTGTAAATACAGATACAAAAAATACACACACACACTCATACAAACGTGAAAGAGAGAAAATGAAGAAAAAATCACATAAATCTATCAAAAATAATGGAGAAACCAAAAGTTCATCTTCACATTAATGGAATTTCATATTTCTTTTGGTATTTTATATTTGGATTTTCGAGGATGAAATATTGAGAAGGGGATAGGATTGTAGCAGGATCGTTCTAACAGGATGCAATTGACCCATAAATTGAATAAACTTTTACAAGTGCCTTTGCAGAGTCTAATTTTCATTTCAATTTCATTTCATTGCATTTATTTCTCTGATGTGCATTCCATGTTCTCTGCTGACTATGGCTGATGGCAAAAAGTACGTTTCGTATAGTTATATATCTTTGAGATGTGATGTTTCTGATGCTGTGTCAAAAAAAGAGGATTCTTCTCTCTGCAGTATTATGATGACGACCAATATGTCCTGGTTGATGATGACCAGACCTTGAGTAAACACAACTACCGTACCACCGCAGTGATTGAGCAAATACCTATTCATATCCTTTATACCTATACCCATCAGCACCGCTCAGAACTGGGTCTTCCCTTCTTCGATTTTCTCCCCCGACCTTTTTTTTTAAGAGCTCAATCTCATTTAATCATATAAAAGGCAAACATTGATATGTGAAAATTGAGAAATTGGATTGATGGCTTGAATTTGGGTGTGGTATGCATGAATTTCCAACATAACCAACATACAATTATTGCAAATATTCTGGTATGAGACAGAGAGTATATATGGATGGAGAAAGGAAGACGACACGACTACGACCATGAAGCTTCTGAAAGTATAATACTCGTAGTTCAACGAACAGGTCAAAATGCCACAAACAAAGTTCGTTTAAGTTATGGGCTTTTAGGTAACGTATATGTTGAATGTCGATGTCTGCATGTAGAAGTAGATGTCGGTCAGTCGGTATCGGTCAGTATCGGTATGAATCTACTGCCAGATGTTGGGTGAAGACATTTTAATTGGTTCAATAAATCCTCATTCGGAAGATGTGTGTAATAATTGGAAACAATCATTTTTGACATATTTTCAGAAAGGTATCTTCTTTACTTTGTCTATAACTTCTAATTCCAATTCCAACTTCGATATGAGAGTCTGAAAAATCCAAGCTGATGATGCAACAGTTTCTAGGTTTTTAGGTTAGTACAAAAGCCTCATTGAGTTGGGGGATAGGTATGGAAATGAATTCGTTTGAATTTTAGAAATTTCATTATTATTGACATTGTGACTTATAAAAGGAAAATGGATGAATTGAATACCTTCAATTCTTAGCAAATAGGAAAATCTGCTATTAACATACTTAAAAGGGAATTTCTAAAATATTTTCACAGAAGCTTATGGCTTCGTAGAAAAGCTTTTGATGTTTATTTTGGGAGACTTGATTGGTAAGATACTACATATAATAATGAAGAAGATTTTTGTAAATTTAAATACTGAAAGGAAATATTTCATTATTTTATTAATTTATTTTATTTTTAACAAAACACAATGAATTCTAGATGTGCACATTATTTAACGGATAAATGTAATAAATCGATACAAAATTAAAATAAGTAGATCATATAGAACTATTGACATCGAAATCTCTACTGTAGTGGAAATACAATCTTCGAAAATCTACATCCATTGATACAAGCTGTGTGGGAAAACGAAATTTATCGCAGTGACTGGAAGGATTGCCGTTTTGTCCATTTTTCCAAAACTTATGGCAACCATCATTCTCGAGCGGGTAAAAATTAGAATCAAGTCAAGACTCAAGAGGCATCAAGCTGGTGAGCGGTTGTGTGTCGACCATATTAACACTCTGCCTATCGTTCTTGAACAGTCTGCGGAGTTTCAATCCCTACCTTGTGTACCTCATTTTCATGGATTTTGAGAAGGCCTTTGACCGAGTCAACCGTGAATGTATGTGGAAATCACTTCTTGGGGAATTCACCCAAGAATTGTTGCCATTATAAGAGAGTTCAATAACAACGCAAGATGTTTTGTTTTACACAATGGGCAGCTATCCAACTCTTTCGAAGTGCGACGGGTGTGAGACAGGGGGATGTTTAATCGACAATTCTCTTTCTTCTGGCGATAAACGATGTTTTGACGGCCAGCGTCGG
This sequence comes from Dasysyrphus tricinctus, assembly GCA_963921185.1. Classification (NCBI taxonomy): domain Eukaryota; kingdom Metazoa; phylum Arthropoda; class Insecta; order Diptera; family Syrphidae; genus Dasysyrphus; species Dasysyrphus tricinctus. The sequence continues at coordinate 100,747,756 of OY992530.1, read as the reverse complement.
CCAGTAGTGAATGGAATCCTCAGGGAGCACGGTGAGTTGGAATACCAAGAACAACATGGAAGTCAGCTGTCTTAGCAGAAGCAGAATCCCAGAGAAAACGTGGCCACAGTTAAAATGCCTTGAAGCAGACCGTGAAGGATGAAGACGTTTTGTTGACGCTCTATGCCTTAGCCGGGGTTAAGGGACACGATAATGATGATGACCAAAGCAGCTGGAAGAAGCTTGTTGGTTTAGGCTCTGCTCCACCCCGGACTGTAGTGCCAGCTTCAGTAAGTAAGTAAAGTAAGAATTATTGCTGAAAATCAGGAACTGAGCTAAAGGACTATGCGAAAATGTGTATAGAGCCTGGGTGTAAGACCATTTGAAATGTAATGCATACCAAATGAAATTTTATTTCAAGGACATCAGTTTTCACTATGAGAACAGAGATAGAGCCAAAAGAATGACCGCATCTGTACCTAAAATAATATGCTTATACAGTAACTTAAACCTGGATTTCTTGGACATTTTATTTCCCCAAAATCTGAAAATTTGATCACCAAAAGAGTTATAATCAACAAATAAAAAAACTACCGTATACCACTCCGGTTCAGTTCATTGGCACTATATTTATTGGCAACACTAAAAATTAGGAACTGTTTGACTTAACAGGAGTGTAAGGCTTTAGTTTTTATTTCTGAACACCGTGAATCTTTCTGTAAACAAAGTTTCATCCCTGTAGAGAAAAAAATATTCATATATACGCACTTAAAAGTAAAGCAGATGATTTAGAGGTTGGTGGTTGGATGTTGCAGGAGCTGTATCTTATCCTACACATCAAGGATCAAGTGCCTACATTACCTAAAAGTTGGTAGCCGCCGCCGGATACTAATCTTGAATTTATGTCATGACTTGCTAAACTTGTAAGTGCAAATGTTGATCAGGGAAAGAATTGCAACAATAAACCCATGGCCTTACAGATTGGAGGTTAGTGCGTTGGCCAAACGACCCAACCACAGGGGAAAAAACCTATTGTAATGAAAGAGAGGCGTGATTGAACCCCCTCAGGGTCAGGAATAACGAAAAGAAAAGATTGCGTTATTTATGACAGCTGTCATCAAAGATTGCACATGCTAGGATGCGGATATTCGTGCGGGAATTTGATCTTATGCCGATTAGTGATCGCCTGGCTGTGATCCACTTCAAAGCTACCTTCCAAAACTTCAGTCTAATATGTGCACACGTCTGAGGAGTCTAACAAGGAGGAGTCTTACAACCTCCTGGGCGGAGCCTGTTGAGCTTGCCCGGAGTGCGATGCCAAAGTCAAGCTTGGATACGTCACTGCTTAAGTTGGGAAGGAATATATCAGTGGCGGATTAGTTGGAAAGCACAACCTCCAGTAAAAGACAACAGATAACCGTTTCCGACTAATCGACTTTGCTGCCAACGGCCAAACCACCAACCAACTCGGCCGCATGCTTACTGGCACAAGACGCGTATCGAACATCTGCGACGCGCGAACTTTCCGAGCTGCAAGCGTTCTTGTTGTGACAAAGTTCAGAGCACGACAGAAAATCCCTCAACATTGCATGCCTTAGAACATCTGAGACAGCCAGAGGCTAAGGCGAGCAATTGACCGGGAAATTCTCTGTCGTACCCTCGGCTACAAGCGTCAAGAAAAAGAAGGAAAGAAAAAAAAAAAACCTGTGCAGCTAGAAAAGCGCATGCGCAGCCTCTCAGCTCAGGTATCTCGAGGAGTCTAGTACCACCACCAACACCTGCCGGCTCTACTAAATGGCCATGCAACTGACATCTGGTTATAGGGCTGGCACGCAAGCTCTTCGAAACAGCGAAGGAAACCCGGTCACATAAGCACAGGGAATTTTAGACGTGTTTAGCAGAATTTCACACAACTGCTTAATGAGGAGTAAAGGAAGCAAGGGAAGAAAAAAGAAGCTTGAGACCAGTCAATGAAGATCCAGTCCCAGCGCCCAGTACTGAAGAAGTTAAGAAAGCCATCCACAACCTTAAGGACAATAAATCCACCGACTCGGATGGCCTACCTGTGGAACTCTTCAAGTATGGAGGAGATGTTCTGTGGTAGGGTGCATGCACCAGCTTATAAACCAAGTGTTGGAGAAGGAAATAAGGCCCTACGGCGATCAAATAACTCCGTATGCTCAATCTAAAAAAAGGCGATCCTGCAAAAACTACAGCTACTACATCTCTGCTTAATGTTGGCTACACGATCATATCCAACGTACTATGTGAGCGTTTTAAACCTTTCTGCAACACTATGACCAGCACGTCTCAGTGTGGCATCATGCCAGGCAGATCAACGGTGAACCAAATCTTCACATTTAGGCAAATCAAAGAAAAGACCAAGGAATTTCAAGTCGAGAAAAATCTTCTCATCAACTTCAAAGCAAGTCGCATATGATAGCATAAGTCGCCAGAAGCTTCTTTTGGTGATATTGGAACTCGGGATCCCGAGAGAAAAAAGACTGATCCAGCTATGCCGTATGACGTTAAAAAATACGTGGTGCAACGTGCAAATGGGTAACAGCTCATCCGTGCTATTCCAGACGTGCTCAAGGTGCATACAAGGAGATGCGTTTTCATGTGATTTCTTCAACCTAGTCTTGCAGCAGGTAGTGCGCAAGAGTGTTTTTAACCCTGAAGGCACTATCTTCAACATGTCTTCTTAGCTGCTTGGCTATGCGGATGACATCGACATCATCGGCCGCTCCAAGGAAGCTGTACTAGAAGGTCTTGAAGAGAATGAGGACAAAACAAAGTATATGGATACTATCAACAAACAAAGCCCAAATTGTCCATCGCCTAGGATGAAACATCACAATTGGTAGCAGTAATTTTGAGATAGTCTAGAAGTTCATCTTCCTCGGAACAAACATCAATTCCCCGAACGACACCTTAGTGAGAATTCGACGAAGAATTACCCTAGCGAACCGCTGCTATTTCGGTTTGGCCAAACAAATTGATGGTTCAAAACTGCTTTCTCGAAAGATAAAGTTCACGCTATGGTTAGGTTAGATTGAAGTGGCTTTCAATCATGAAACTTGACACAAATATCATGACCATAAGTTGATCCATTGTGATACCGTGCACGCTATACAAAACGCTAATTTTACCAGTTCTTCTCTACTAGTGCTGGACGTAAGTAAAAAAGGGGAATTGATACTTGGCGCTTTCGAGAGAAAAATTAAGTTTTATATGCAAAAAGGGCGAATGAAGGAGAAGATTTGATTGTGAATTGTAGGAGTTGTACCAAAATGTGAATGCAGTTTAAAGAGCCAAAACACGTCGAATACACTGTGTTACACAATAACGTTTGAGCCAAGAAAATCTTCGAATCCCAGCCCCCATGCTCAAGACGACCAGGAAGACCGAACCTCCGCTTCAGGAGCCTGGCGGTTACAAACGCAAGAGCGCTTTTGGTCTTGATGACCATCAGAGGAAGCTTGCGAGGGACCGCAACTGATGGAAGACTGCAGAGACATGGATCGGAAGCCGGATAAAGTAAGTAAGTAAGTGTCTTTATTTCTGATGGAGTGATTTTAATACTCCTGATCTCATGAAGTCTGAATTACCAAAACACTATATCTGGAGAGACAATACAAACTACTTTTTTCATCTAATCTCATTTATTTGTTCTAAGCCTTTTAAACAAATAATCTTCGTTCACTTCACTGACAAAGCTTAATGGTTAAACAATGATCATCAAATTCATTTCACTTTATTAAAATCCTTATTATCTTACTTTTTGACTAAAATCAAATGTGCGATGCTTAACCTTTACCTATTAAATTGCTTCTAGGTAAATTTGCAATACACTCCAAAACCATTTCTGGTTTAAACGTTTCATCTAGGTGCGTAATTATATACCTATCTACCTCTATAGAACTTACATAAAGTATTACACACAACATGAGTACCTACACGAATTGTTCCCTTGAGTATGACAAATTTCGAAATTATTCCTCTGCTCAAAACCACATGTCAAACTCTTATGACAAACTCACATATATTCTCGTATAACCTATGTAATCTACATGGTATATCACTATCAAAGTCCCTTAAGTGTAATTCAATGGCAAATACACATACATATGCATGACAATTAGTTTGGAAAGCGGAAGCTTATTTTGATGAGCTGTAGTTTTTAATTATACGTCAAAACTTATACTGCCTTAAATAAGGATATATCACAATGGTTCAATATAGAAAATAAAAGAGCAAAAATACAAGCAACATGATATGTATGATTTCTCTATCTATATGCGTGTGTATGTATCTATGAAAGTGTAGGTATCGTATATGACTGAAGTACGACAATTTGTAATTGAGAGTGTAGGGCGTAAAAACAAGTTTACAAAACACAAAATTTAGGTTCTGCCATCAACTTGTGTGCCTTTTTGCATTTGTGTCGTAAGCAAGGATATAGGAAAGGTAATTTTCCCTGACAGGGAATATACACATGACAAGAGGGGAATGCAGACATAAAGGACGAAGGCGTAATGATGTCGCGCAAACAAAGCCGTCTCGGTGTGATTTTACAGTGAATTGACTGGAAAAGTGCTCATTTTCAGGAAAATACTATTTGCACATCCACATCCTGCCTGATGTCTGTTTCAAACTGGTACCGTGGTGGTGGTGGAGGAAGTTGAGATTGCCTCCACTCTGCTGTATCAGTCAAGCTTAAGGATAAACATTATTATTTGTGCGAGATTGTGTCTTCCTTCTCTATTAAACAATACACCAACTTTGTTCCTATATTACAAGTGCCTGCTTTCACTCGAGTCTATAGAACGAAAGTGAATGGTGGTACTTGAGAGAACGAGAATACATCTAGCTATGCAGCGCACTTTCTTTGTTTTTTCAGCGGGATCCCCCCAGGTCCCAATCCTGTTCCTGGTGCCTCATAATTGGAAAAGACAGATTTTTATATTAAAGGAAGACTAGATCTACGTTGTAAATGTGCGAAGGCTATAATATACATTGTACTCGCGTATAGGTACAGAAAAAAAGGTATAGGAAAGGACTGCGAGGACTTCAGTAAGAAGTGGCATGGAAAAAAGGATTTTGATTTTGATGATGAAACAATCCGCTTGGGAAAGCAAGAAGACGATGACGACGACGACGCAATCGTGAATCGAGGTTGTGTTTGGGAATATAACCTACAATATTTACTTCTCCTCGCCTTTGTATCGCTCTATACCGTAATACCTATGTACTATATCCTTGGAATTCTGGACGGTTGGGTTTTCAACATCAACATTCCCCGACAGGTTTTGTTTTTCTATGCTATGAGCAGAGCCCACCGCATATACTTCCCAGACCAAGACCAAGACCCAGACCCAAACCAAGCATCTTTGATCCTAATTACATCAACAAACAGAAATGAATTTTTAATCAACTCCGACAACGAAGAGGACGACGACGAACGGTGCCGGTGTGATGGAAGACAACACACTTACTGGCTTTTTGAAGGTTACCCCAACACCACTGAAACGAAACGCTTTAAGCCTCAAGATATCTATTTCAACAGCATAGAGACCATCATTGAGTGCGAAGCGAGCAATCGTTGCGATGGAGAGTTTTCCTGCATTTGGTTTAACTGGTGCGTGGGTTGAGTTGGGGTTAGATGTGTGTGAGTGTGTGTGTGTGTGTTAGTGTTTTTGAAGAGATTTCAATTTATTCAAAGAGGATAAACTGCTATACTAGATATAAACAAACAAATAGCAAACACTTTCCCATCACTTTTGCCGCTCTCGGGCATTGTGTATAGATAATTATTTGGTTACACACACTCAAGGAATTGTTTTACAACACTTCTCGATTCAAGGGAGTTCTGATAACAGCAGCAGCAATTACAAATAACAACAACAACAAAAACTATACGAAAAGGACTAAGATAAAGTCGACTTCTTGCGGTTGATGGTAAAGTGATGGTGAATATGAAATGCAACCTCATCAACAATCGTGTATATAGTTGGTAGGAAGCATATGTAGTATGTTGTAGATATATGTACATAAAGTCCTTGAGAAACTTTGCATAGATTGACAATTCCAAAATGCCGGCATGAATTAATTAATTAACTCACATATTGACTATACCTACGGAATCTTGATTAAAATTAGAATTTTAAAATAATTTTAAATCAATATCAAGATGCTTAAGGACTTATATGGTTATTGCTTGATGCTTGGTTAAATAAGAAGTTATTGCGGCTATGTAATGTAGGTCATGTTTGCTCAGAACTACCGTTATTTTAAGGGACTTTTAAAGGATTTGGTAATGTGACCATAACACAAAATATTTGTTTTTTTTTTTCATTTTGACAGTTTAAAACATTTATTAGAGCTAAAATACTAGTTGAAATAATACATTCTATGATCTGAAATGAAGGCCAAAGAAGTCATTTGAGTGAAAAACCTCATATGGTCACAGCTTAGATGAGGTGTTGGCGCAAAAAATTACTTCAACTTCAACTACAACAGCGGATGATCATTCTAATGCAACCAAGGAATATACGTATGCACTGCACATGGTGTAATTAATAAACCCGGTTCAATGTAGCAAAATCAAAAACACATAGTTTGATTCAGCGTGTTACAACGCAAGGAAAAATTATTTGGAAAATCTGAAGTTTTAAAACTCAACATCGACATTTGCAAAAAGCGCTACCGTTAGTCAAACAAAAATACAAAGCCTTAGGTTTTTCAAAGCATAGTGACTATACTTCAAAAACGTCTGACACAACTTGGATTAGCTACAGCAAAGATTGGTGAAGACTTGCTTTAACAATACGCGGTAATAAGCATAACACACAAACTAATATAACAGCATCTGAGCTTAGCAGCTATTTTAAAAAATTACTTTCCCTAGCATCACAGGTGCAATTATCCTTCGAGTATTTGTCTCACAGTGATAATTTTGGTCCATTGCTTGATAACGAAAATGAAATGGGTGAAGTTCAATCGGCTATCATGTGTGCTAGTGAAAACAAAGCCCCCGACCATTGATTAATTCAATGAATTCTTCAAAAATCTCTCACCAAATTTGATAACAGAAGTACACCGTCTGTTTCGTGATGTCGCTAGCACAGAAACAATCTCAGTATTATGTTAGAAAATCTATAATATTCCCTCTTTTAAAAAAAGGAGACCCCAATGATGCAATCAACTACCGTGGTTTGTCATTTAAAAACACCATTTAATAGCGTCTTAAGCCGTTGGATTGAAGAAAACCAAATTTTAAATTAGTTTCAGGAGCAAAGATGCAAAACTACTTAACTGAAGATCAAATTTACAATCTTTTATGCTTTGTTAAAATTAATTTAAAATTATACGTGTCTTTGATTGACTTTAAAGCAGCATTCTACAATATCAACAGAGATGCTCTATTTCATAAACTCACACTTATCGGAGTGTCCACAAAAATTATATCGATCTAAAAGGCCTTTTAACACAACAACTCTGCAACTGGTGTGGAACGGAACAGATACCAGCAAATTTTCCCTATTAATCGAGGTGTAAAGCAGGGATGCGTTCTTAGTGTTCTTCTTTTTATCCTGTTTTTGAATGACCTCGACTCTACTACTGGGTATGATAACTTTTAAAAACATGTTTATACAAGTCTTGCTCTACGCCGATGTAATTGTGCTACTCTTGGACACGCCAGATTCTTAACAGCTAATGATTAATAGCTTCGTAAATCGTAAAAGTAAAAAATGGAATTTATTCGTATTATCTAAGAAATTTGAAATAGTTATTTTTAAAAACGATGGTTGGCGATCAGCTGGAAAAAAAAAGGTTTCTGAACAATAATGAAATAAGTACACTCAGAGAAAAACGTCAGGTAAATAATTAACCTGGGCCTTGTTGAATTCACGAGGTGCACAATCCCATACAAAGTTACTGACATTTCAGAAATTTACCTGATTTTAGTAACCTTTTATTCAGTGCAAAATCAACCTGGTGGACTTTCTTGCCATATTCAGGTTGATTTAAGAAGATGACCTGTAATTTTAACACTAATTTCTTGTAAATAAGAAATTTTAACAAGAATATAGTGTCAATTTTAACCAAGGTCGTGTTTTTCTAACACTGTATGATATGAATTTCTGTTTTACTACATATCAGGTTGAACTAACATTTAATGTGTTTTTTTTACCTGTTGTATTTTACCTGACCTCATGTTAAAAAAGCACTCTGCCAGTTCATTCCAGCGTGACACAAGTGCTGAAACGCACACACACTGACAATTTAAGTTAAACGATTTGAATTTAACCTGGTCTCCTGTTAAAGAAGCAATCTGCCAGTTCATTTAAACGTGACATTAGCGTTGAAACGCACACACACAGGCCATTCAAATAAAATTATTTGAATCATACCTGGCCTCCTGTTAAAGTATCACTCTGTCAGTTCATTTAAACGTGACACTAGTGCTAAAACACACACACAAGCCATCCAATGAGTTTCAACTAAGGTATTGATATTTGGCACCAGTTTTTTGTGTAGTGAATTGGCCCAGTGGATGAGTGCTATCTCCGTGTGTGAAAGGTTCCCAGTTCAAAACTGAAGTAAGTATCACAAATAATTTTTAAATTAAAATAAATAAATAATAAATTTCTATATGTACTTTCAGAATAATGCTTACGAGTTGAGCGATAGACAGCGCAAGAGACGGCTCTTAGACGTATAAATTCATGAATTATGCCGGATTTACTCGATTGGAAAACTGCCAGTATAATGACAAAAGCAACAACAAAAATGGACAAATAAATTATTTTTGTCATTATAGTGGCAGCGTTCAAGTCGTATAAATCCGGCATTAGATACAGGGTTGATATAACATTGAAACCTGTTAAATTAACTACAGGTTGTCAGGTTAAACTAACCAGATTTTCATGTTAAAATTACAGGGCATTGAATATTTTGTCAGGTTAAATTAACTATATTTGCAGGTAAAATTTACAGGATTACAGTGTTATATTTTCAAATCAGGTATCAGGTTAAACAGTTAACCTGATCTACCGAGTTGAAAAATAACAACCTGAAAATCAGGTATGATTGGCCAGAAATTGGTTGATAATACCTGCTTTTTTCTCTGAGTGTATAGCTAATAAATACAAGAAGGCACCTTGAAGTAACGTTAAACTATAACATTTCTTGGACGGAACATCCAACTCCAAGACTTGCAATGTCTAAGAACTTAATCAACGCTACTTGGTCTAGTTTTATAAACAGTATAAATTTAACTCAGCATAGTGAAAAATATATGAAGATGCTTTGAAATCTGTTATGAACTACAGCGCTCAAGTTTGAGGTTATTTATTTTTAGATCTGAAAATACCAAAATACGACTCGCTAAGCGAAAAACACATCCAATTAAAACCTCCTAAACAATGGGGTGTAGCTGGTCTTCGAATTTTTACTAGATTCAATTACATAAGGAAGCTTGTTACAAACTTGCAGGAAACCATTGCATTGGACAGAAAACACCTACAGAGCATTACAATTACAGTTCCATGACGAGTATTGAAATCTGTAATACGCGGATGTGCCGAACTATATCATAAGAAATATGCTTGCTCTTGTCACGCAAATAGGTACTCTTCAAATTCCACTGTTAAAAATTATGTATTTTCCAGAGTCTGAGGCTGGCGACTAGTGGTCCTCTTGAGCCCCCTGGGTGCTTAAGCTGCAAATTACTTCAAACTTTATTTTTGCCTTGTTACAAAAATTATGTTTTTTAAAAGAACTCCAATAGGACCCCATTTCAGATTAATGGACTATTTTAAGAAAAACTCGAAAAACAAAAACGTTATGAGGATTCAAAGATGCTCTGGGGTCCAAATGGACCCCATGACATAAAGGAGAGTTAAGCTTCCAAGCGGGCCCACGTTAATAATTAAAAATGAAAATCATATAAAAAAGAGTTTGTAATTCTGAATTTTCTCTAAAACTGGTTGATAGTTGTCGATTAAAAAGTAATATGGTCAGTGAGAAATAAAAGTCAATTTAGTATCTCTTTTATTTCACAGTTTTGAAAATTAGTTTGAATTTTTTTTTTGAATTTTTAATAATTAAATTTTAAATGATTTTTTGAACAACTATTGACAAAAATAACGGGTTGGGGTCGAAATCCCGCGAATCAAAATCCCGTATGTCGAAATCCCGCGTATCAAAATCCCGTTTTTCAAAATCCCGGAAATCAAAATCCCGAAAATCAAAATCCCGCCGATCAAAATCCCGCCGTTTCTACTACTATGCGACAGCTCATTAATATTTTTGTTTCTTATGAAATTTGCAAATTGCGTTTCAGGATTGAAGTCGATTTTTTCGTATAATGCGATGCATTAGTTGAGGATGGCAAATACACACGAATAAACACCGAGGTGTGTATGGGGGGGCATGCCATTATAGGCATGTTATTATAGGATTTAGGGTGGGTGCGAGGTTGGGTGTATGCAAAGTTCCTTTTGCATTTAAAGAAAAAAATATCATTCACACATGATGTAAGCTTTGATGCCTCTAGGACGCTTAGTTTAGCCGCAAATCGCGTTTAAATATAAAAGTTGATTTTCGTATGATTCGATGCATCAATTGAGCGCCAATGTCAAGTTTTCTTAAGCAACTGTACCTATCATTCATATTTCGAAGAAAAATTAAAAACCGAAAAAAAAAATTGAGAAAAGTTTAATTTTTCATTGAAATTTTCTTCAAAAAATCTTGTTTTTTTTATATTTTTCAAAAAAAAAATGTCCAAATAGTTTATATTTCTATATAATTTTTTTTCAAAAAAAAAAAACCCACCTGCTTCCAGAATCCAGACCCACGCTCTGTCCAGATCCAGACCCACCTCCGTCCAGATCCAGACCCACATATGCCCAGATCCCGTTGTCGTTGTCACCCGTCCCCACAAAACCAAAATAAAATCCAATTTCTATCTCTCTAATTACCTCGAGGTCTTACCTCTACGGAGTTCTAAGAAGAACTGAAGATACATACATAAATGCCAAATTGCCAATACACAATAACTGCTTATATGTATACTTTTTTTTCAATGAAAATAAATTTACTAATTAAAATAAAATATTGTTTCAAAAGTATGAAAAAGTATCTAAAAAGTTGGGATTATTTTAAAAAAGTATTGAAAATCCCGCAAAATAGTAGCAGGCTACTGGCGGGATTCTTGCGGCGGGATTTCGATCGGCGGGATTTTGACTGGCGGGATTCGTGTACATAATTAGTAATTTTATTTGGCGGGATTTCGACTTGCGGGATTTTGATCGGCGGGATTTCGACCTTTTCCCAAAAATAACTTGTTTTTAAAATATTATACGAGAACGTGGATTTTTGTCTTTCATAAAGGTATAAAACTTTTGTTGCATTTGTTACCATTGTTTTTCATTATTTTTTTGATTGGTTTCATTTAAAGTATCTATTTTAAAAAATTGCCCTTTGAACGGGGAGATATAGGCCACCTTTAGTAACGAAGTTAAAACGAACTACAAGAATCCATTATTGTATCGCGGTGCCGTGCGAATCGTACATTTACCGATTTTAGATACTGTTTTAGATTATTTAGTATTAAACCTTTTCGGCTATGTAGGTAATTAATATCATAATCATTTTTAACAGTATTAATGTACGTTTTTTATCGATTTAAAATTAAATCGCATTATAATCAAATTGGGTCATACTCTTCAATTGGCATAGATTTGAATGTTTATAGTTTTAAGAGATGGTACGTATACGCCACAGTGAACCATTTAGTAAAAACCCTGCGGGCTGTTCAAATGACAGTTGTAAACATCACTTATTTATAAAATGTTAAAATGCAATAAAAAAGGAAGGCAGACAGCAAATTTATTGGTCCTTTGATATATTTACTTATTATAACAAATGTAATATGTATTTGCAGAATAAAGTGCATTTTGTTGCGAATAGCGCAAGCGTTTAAATTTATAAAAAAAAACTTAAAATGATATTTTTTATAAATTTCAACGCTGTTCAAAATAAAAACTAGCAAAAAGCTGAAATTTTTTGTTTTTATTTTGTTAAAGATTATGAACTTTGAAGCGCAAAAAACATGGTCTAATTTTTCAAAAATTGAAGAATTAACTGCTCGCTGTACTACTAAATGAAATCAATCAATTCTCACAAATAACATGAGCCCTTTTCTTCATGTTTTTTTTTAAATTCATGTATAAAATGGAAAACAAAGTTTTGAACAAACAATGATCAATCCTTATAGAGAATTTGAAAAAGTTTTCAAAAACAAATTGAAACTGAATTAATCAAGTCATATGCTTGATTGGTCAGAAAATTTTGTGCAAAGTCAGTAGACCAAGAAAAAAATGAGTTTTTTTTATGGTATTCATTTGGATTGCGTGATGCACATTTCTTTGAAAATTGTTCATCTTAAGATCTCAAAACTAGAGATTTTAAGTTTCAAATAACTTTTGTTACGACTCTGATACAACCATTTACAAAGATACAATTTTGTATCAAATTTGGATTTTGTATCTACAATTCTACATTTAAAAAACTTCTTGGGAAAAAATTCATCCAGTCGTTTTTGAAATATGTACCTATTGATTTTTCAAAAATAAATATATTTTTTTTTAATCCAGAAACTGTTTAGTATATTAAAGAAACATCTTTAAAAATATTTCCATTTTTGTTTTATAGTTTGAGTTGAATGCTCTATTTTCAAAACTATTTTTGAATATCTGAGATAAAAAATGATAACTCTATTTTGAAAAAGAGCCTTAGCTTAACTATTTAATTCAAAACAGACGATATAGGTATTAGTTCTATTCCATAGCTTTTAAGTTCAAACGCTACTGTTCTTATTTTGAAGAAATTCCGTTCACGCTTTTGCCAAAATAATCGTGTATAAAAAATAATGTGGTTTGAAACTTTTTAAGAAAATGTCCATATACACTAGTCAACGAAATTAAAGGAACAACTTTTTTTTTCAATTTTTGTTAGTGTTTTTTGAAGAGCTGATCTTTGTGACGAGTGCTTGTATTGAGTTGAAACAAAAAGCATTCTACAGCTATATGTTTTTTGTTTCGAGATTTGTTTGCAATTTTTTTTTTGTTCCTAAACAATGCGTAGTCGACATCAAAATGACAAGAAAACCACAATTCCAGTACATTTTTTTAAGAGTTTTTCATTAGTTATATACTTTTTTGACTTGAAATGAAATAAAAAGTACATTTAACAAAAAAAAATTTAATTTCAAAAGATTAAAAAAATAAATCTACTTTTTCTTATGAAAAATGTACTTTTTATTTCATTTCAAGTTTAAAAAACTGTGAACAAAATCTACTGGAATTGTGGTTTTCTTGTTATTTTGATGATGACTACGCATTGTTTAGGAACAGCACAAATTGTTCCTTTACCTGGTTTGTAAGACTTTGAAATTTTGGTGAGGAAAAACGGTTCGATGAATAAATTTATAAAATTTACAGGAATATTGATGTTTTAAAAGTCCACAAATTTGCATACCTACCAACTCAAGCCAAAAAAAAGATTTACGAAAAGAACACAACGTCGGTTTTTAGTACTTTTTTTTAAACTAACGGTGAACGGAAAAAAAAAATATTAAAAAAATCGTGTAAAACGCTTTCTGAAATTTCCAAAACTCTCTTTGAATTTTTTATAACGTCATTATTTGCTGAGATATTGGTAATCAAGGCTAAAAGTATCTTTTTCCATTCAAAGTCAGATAAACCATGCAAAACAAAACTGTACGACAAAAAAATATTAATTAAAGCCCTTTATTAACCTAAACCTTATATTTTAAAATCTCTCCACTTTCTAGATTTGAACTAAAAGATCCTGTTCGTGCAATCCAATAACAGTCTCTTAGGACGAGAAAAGTAGCAGATCTTATATCCTTTATACGATAAAGTCATAAATGGTAAGAAAATAGAAAAAAAAATCGATCTCACATCAGAGCTATTTTGTTAACAAGAAAAAAAAAACTGTTTGAGCTTAGAAAATACTTAATTTTGAAACAGAGCAGCATAAAACTAAAGGATAATTAGACTTAGAAATTAATATTATATATTGAAATAATTCTGCATTTGCGGGTCATAGACTTTGAATGCACAAACTCCATACGCCATGGATAAACCACGAATAATCTCAACATTCGCCAAAATTATCGTATGAAAAGCAACAAAAATAGGAAAATTGCAAATTGCAAATAAATCTGCAGGTATCGATTTTTTAAAATAACCTTGATTATTGATTCAAAATAGCTTTTTATGGCCATTAGTCCTACAAATTGGCGTTTCGTCCGGCTTAATCACTTGGACTGATCAGTGACATAGTGAGGGCTTTTGTCATACGCAATTTGTATTAAGTTCAGTTCAACTTGCATGAATTTTTTTAACAAAAAACAACTGTATTCAACAAGATAACAAGCTGATTATTGTATTTTTTTTTTTCTGAAAAATTAATATTTTTAGACTAAACATGATGGTCATGGTATAGACATTAGCGTATTTTAAGATTTGGGACCCCGGGCCAATAAGTTTTGCCACCACATAATTAAAAGGAAAAACACTAAAATCTTGAAATAAGCCTAGTTTACAGTTCTTGTGCGCAAAAAAAATATCTATGCAATTGAATCGGTCATTTCAAAAACCACTTAAGTCACATTTTTTTTTTCAAATATGCTTTTTTTTGCTGTAAATGCTTCCTTAAACGTAGATGCATATTCGGAGAATAAATTACGTCGTCGGTCCAAACATTCCTTCCTATCCAAATAATACCTTACAATAAACGTTCCATGCAAAAACAACGTAAGTCAATTGACTAAAGTGGTTTTTGCAAGCACTACTAGATGGTGGAAGTAGTTATATCTAGTTTTGTCTAAGGGTTAAATATATTTAAACATGATAAATTAAAACATGTGACATGTTAAAATGTTTATATGTTAATATTTAAGTATAATTATAAAAAAAACTTTGATTTTGTTTATTGTACACTACTGACCCCGTTTTTTGCTAAAACAACGTAAGTCACCCGTTTCTTGCTAAAACAACGTAAGTCAAGAACGGTTTTCAGACTTTTTTCATTATTAATATTGATAAACTGTCAATATTTTTTTATATTTCAATCCTTTAAAGCTCTAATACTATATTGAGCCCAAAAAAGTCCTTTAAAACTAGTTTATTTTTTAACGAAACTGTTTTTATTGATTCCTGAAAAATTCTAATTGTGTGACTTAAGTGGTTTTTGAAATGACCGATTCAATTATTTTCGCATGTCAAAAATAGTTGAGGTAAAATGCAAAATTAATTGTTTGCACGATTGGTTTATACATAGTTTCATGCAAAAAAAAATATATTGCTGGTCATAAAATGTCATTCAAAACAAACCGGCAATTGTTTTGCATGCGAAAAAAAAGTGTGGTGAATAAAATATTTTTTTTTTTGGATGGACGGTTACTTCCGAAAAAAAATAATATATTCACCTCAAGGATTTATTTACATGCAAAGGGTTTTCGCATCCAAAAATAACTATTTTCCCTTTTTAGGCCTGTAGTTAATTAATTAAGGGTCAATAAATGTCTCAATGGGTGGCTTAGACCAAGGCGAACGTTTTTCGCTTTGAATATTATTCAACTTGCTGCACAGAATAAGACTAGTGGGAAATTGTTTTGAAAATTTCGATTTTTTTTTCGCACCAGAACTGTTTATTATGCTATAGTGAAAAAAGCTAAGAAAATATTGAACACAAATCAAATATTTACATTTTTCAGACGCTCAAATAGATAACTAAATAAGTTTGTTTTTTGAGCCCTGAAGTCACCCTGGGGTCACCCTGGGGTCACCCTGGGGTCACCCTGGGGTCACCCCATAGCGTTTTTTGAAAACCCTGAACTCACCCTGGACAGCAAATTCTATGTTTTTTGAGACCTAGGGTCGCCCAGAATCTATACATATATGTATGTTGTGGATTGACATTCTGCATGATTTTGAAATAGAAATTCAAGGAATACACAAATTTGCTTTAATTATACTCGTACCAAAAATAGAAAATGGAAACTGTGGTTTGTTTTTATTTATTCTTAACACAAATTTTGTTTCTTGCATACCTCAACAACAAAAACGAAAAACGATAAATCCAGGTTATTTTTTTGCTAATCCTTGGGGTTTTCAGTAATACCTGGGTCAACCCTGGGTAAACTTCGATGAACGAACCTTTCTGTCAAAATCTCTTAGGCCTTAAAATGACATATAAATAATGTTGTTCAGATCAAATTAAATTATTCAATCCAAATATCAAAGTTTCATAAATGTATTATGGTTGCTTTTGGCCTTTTCAACGCAGTTTTCAAACCATTTAGGTTCTAATAATTTAATTTTAATATTTTTCAAACCATTTGTTTGTGTCTCTCGAACAATTTTTTTCATTTAACAGAAACGTGACGATGAATTAAATTGTTTAAGTAAAGGCTGACACATGCACCGACCACTGCTGATCATCACGATTGTGATAAATTTTGAACAATAAAGTTTTCAAGGTTATTCAAAAATTATTACAGTGGATTTATACGTTGCGTAAATAACAAACAAAAAAATGTACAGTAGCTTGTGCCATACAAATCGAAATGTTAATTTTTCATCATTGGTCCCAAAATTTAGGTGACGCTGCTAAAATATTAATCCTCATAAATTTTGAGCTTTTTATATTGATATAGTAATTTTCCAATGGACAAGATAGTTTTTGAGATATAAGCATGAGAACACATCACCACGTTTTTCTCCATAGATACATACATTTTGTATGAAAAACAAAAAATTGCAATGCACCACCTCTAAATACCAGTGTAAAAACTCAAATTTTAAGACGATTAATATTTTAGGAAGCTCTACCGAGATTTTGAGATCAATCATGAAAAATTAACATTTCGATTTTTTGACACAGTCTTTTGTAGGTACAGATGTAGGTACAGATGTAGGTAACGATTTTCAAGGGGCTCAGAACCGCGCTTAAAAGGCGCCTTACGCCACCCCAGACCAAAGCCTAATACCCCACCACTGGGTACCTATACTCATAGGTACCTTTCACTATTGTTTTCAAAAAAGTTTTGTCTATTATGTATTTTAAAAAATTCTATTCCAAGCCAGTTATTAAATTAATTATGTGTAACGATTAATTGAATAGAAGAATGACATACAAAACAGACAAAAAAAAACTTTTCTGGAAAAAATGTTTTAATATCTTTTTTTTGCTTACTAACTTTTACATCAAGTTACTGAAAATACATTTCTAATATATTCCAACCCAACAAAAGATACCCTTTTATGCGTTTCTTGTAATCCTTGATTAATATCAAACTAATCCCATTTAGCTTTTGCTAAAAACCTCAAAGAAAATAAATAAATTGCTATCATTATCTTAATTGTGTGCTGCTTTTTTTTTGTTTTGTTTTTTTCTGCAAACATTATTAATTATCCTTTTAACACTTCATCCTCTTCTATATCCTCCTCTCTTTTTTTATCACTACCATCAGTAAATTGTCATCACAAATTCAAGAGCTTTAGACATTTCACCACCAATTATTTTCATATAAAATCCAATTTTTTGTTGTTGTTGTTGTTGTGAAATATATTCATTCGAAGTTGTTATCTTCATCAACCCCATTCCTCTCCTACTCTTCTTCCTCTTTTAGACCCCAATTTCTACATAAAAGCTGCTATGATTCTTCGTCGCAATTAATCGCATATTCATAAACACTCAGGTAAAAAATAAAAAAAAAGTAGAATGAAAAAAAAAAAAAAAATACCGCCAAGCTAAATATAAAGTCACGGCAGAGCAGACATCATACCCACTTACAGAGCAAAATAAAAAAAATCACAATTAAAGGATTTTACTTTTTTTTGTTGTTGTTTCCAGTTTTATCCAAGAGAAAAGTCAAGTCGTTGGGTTGTTTTGTGAGCTGCTGGCTGAGTTGAGAGGGTCGTAACTCATAAATATTTATTAATTTATATCGACCGAGAATAAAAATTCACACAAAAAAATGTAGAAAAAAAAAACAATTTTTTTAATAATAATCCTTGCTCAAGGATCTCTTCATAAATGTATGGAAGTGTATTGTATATCCAATGAAGAAATTATTAATGAATGAGAAAGCAGACTTCATCTCATTTATTAAATTAAACACCAATAATTACAGCCAAGAACACCGATTAACGCACGTTAAAACGTAATCACTCTTTTTTTTTGTGTGTTAAATTTATATCGAATATGTATTGGTATGTGTGTCTGTATAGGAGAGACCACTTAATCCGGTCCTTTACTTTAAAGTGACAGGTAGCACCGATTATTATCATTTAAACCAAATATTCACTTCTTCACTCTTCACCTTATCGCCACCAACCGACCGATCGACCGATTCGAGGTGGTGTTGGTTAATTCGTTAAGTGCAGCACTTTGGTTTTATTAAAAAAAACACACGCACACACCGAATATATTTATTTATTATTGGTTCGAGTCCAAACTATATAATTATTATCTCACACGGGAATCACAGAGGCGGACTCAAAAAATCGTTTTAGATCCTTATCACCAAAAACTTCGAACAAAATATCCATAAAGTATTCAATAAACGATGGGGATAATCGAGGGTTTATATATGAACATTCGACGACACGACGAGGTATGGTTGAAATGCGGTGTGCTAGTTGCTGGATTAAGAGGACATTCACGTAGAGAGTATACTATTATACGATGACCAGGTATAGAGTCAGTATAACCAATCCACTATAGTAGCAAGGACGACCTAGGGGGAGATCAAAGTGCTTGCACGAGAGAGAGCGTATAAAGGACACGAGTCGATTGTTTGTGTTTGAGTTTTTTCACGTAGAGATAGGGATTTAGTATTTTTATATTTTTATTTTCGTTTTGGTGTTATTTCGTATAACGATGTGTCCTGGGATAAACCAATTAGCTTAATCGGTCAGTCAAAAGGATTAAATGTATTATAAGCCATGCTCCCTTTTCACATAACACAGGTGTATTGCTGGTGTGCCATCACCGAAGAGAAATTGCTTTCAAAATTGGGATTTTTTCAACTTTGTTGTTGTCGTTTGTCTGTTCTAAAAAAAAAAATCACACAAAGGTAGGAGAGAGGTTGGGACAAATCACAAGGAAAAGGAATCAAAGCGAATCCTTTTTTGTTTCGACTAAAAAGTCAAGGTTGATGATTTATTTTTATTTTATTTTTAAATCCTCCAAAAGCCAATTTGTATCTACAAAAAAAAAAATGAAAAATCCAGGTCTTGATTAATTAAATGTGACTGACAAATCAGTCAAGGCATATAGGTATACAGAATATCTCGTCACGTGTGTAAAAGAGGCTCATCGTTTATAAACATTGTCCTTTGTCACAAACGATGAGCACACACATAGCTATTTTTCACCAGCCAAGCATTGCAAAAGGTCACCCAAAGCAAAAGCAAAACACAACAAAAAAGGAAGAAGCATCAGCTAAAACACACTCCACGATCTAGCAAGGATATAAATTAAATAAAAATTCTTTTACGTCTCGTACTTTTTTTTTTTGGTTTCCTTTTTTTTTCTCTTATACAATTATTTTATTTTTTTTTTTTTTATATTTTTTACACGAAATAAAATAAACTACGACACGTATTTATGTGTGTGTATATACGTAATGGCACGCAAATCGACAAAAAAAAAATTAAGGACACACCGAACTCAAAAATATGTATAAAATAAAAACAGCAACAAAATTAAGGTAAATCCTTTGTAACCCAGGATCACGGAACAAACAAACGATAAAACGTAGAACCGCGACGGTATAGAGTGTGATTTATTTCGATACCACTGTTACGAGAATCCGTTAACAACTGACAGGACTAAAATCAGAGCGTTAGAATATAAAATCATTTCGCCCATTTTTCTGAATATGATAAAAAAAACACAAAAAATAATTCCTTAGTCCTCGCACACAACACAACACACAACCAACGAGAACGGGGACCTTATTTTGTGCTCCGGCGGCAAACGGATACCCGGCCACCCCCGATTTGTATTTGAATGGAGCATGTCCTTTAGGAGACCCGCCAAAATACACACAACATTGTATAGTAAAGTGCAGTGGCTCTCAAACTGTGCATTTTGTCTCTATGTTGTTTGAATTTGAATGAGATTGAGAAATGAAAGTGAAGCACGGCGAATTCGCTCAAAAGCCAAGAAAAGCTATATTTTCTCTTTGTTTCTCAGAGTTCAGTTGGTCGGAGAGAGAGAGTAGAGCTTTGGTCCTACCGTAAAAGACAGGTGATTCACCCTCGACCCGAACCCGAACCCACTACCAGAGGCAAACCATCATAATCAGCTCAGCTGGGAATTTGTAATTGACTTTTATTTGTTTGTATACATATTTGTATGGCTGATGGATGTGAGTCTGTGTTTGTGTGTGTGTGGCGTAAAAAAGGCGGGAAAAAATTGAATTCTACCAAAAAGGATACAAAAGGTCGTCTTGTAGACTCAGTGTTGTCTATGCTGAACAATTTTCTTATTATTTTTATTTATTTTTTTTATTTTTACCTCGATCCGCCTCAGTCATTATGCAATAAAATCATTGATTTTCTCTTTCTGGTAAGAAGTCCTTGCTGTTTCTGTTTGTTTGTGAAAGAAGCAAAAGAAAAGAAATAAAGGACTAAACCATGAAAAATAATGGTTTATTATGCTTTTTCGTGCGGTATGGATTGTGAAGTTTTTGTGTTATTATTATTGGCGGTATATAACGGTGGCGGTGGCGGTAGCTGTAGATATTATAGGAGCAGTTTGAAAATGGAGTTAGGAATGGAATTGTAATTCCTTGTCAATTATAATATGCGATTGGGTAATTACATACAAATTAAGGACTTTATGACTGACTCAAGGTATAGGACTTTAGTTAGATGAGATTGGAGCAAAAGGGAGGTTTGATTTTGATTTGAAAAGTGTAGGGTGATTATAGAATTGGTATAGGTATACCTATGTTAATATGGGTTAGGTACATACGCATAAGCTTGCGCCATTGAAATTATTCGATTGCCTTCGATTTATTAAATTATAGGTAATTAGTGAGTTAAGGGTGTTCAATGTGAATTGACGCCAAGATTACTGAATTCGATTAAGTTGAATATCAATAATGCCATAAATGGATTTGATTGATTGTAAGAGGATGGGTTGTTTGTAGAATATAAGAAGGTAGGTATACCTAACCCAGATGTAAGGTTTTTTTACTTGATGAATGGTTATGATTTTTGAAAGGAATAATGAGAGGGCAATTATTTGAAGGAATCCAACTTAACTTAACCAACTTACTAGGTACCTACACAGGAATTAGTCTTCTTAATAGTTGTCACATGAAAAAATTATCTGTCATAATATTTTATGAAATGTTTGAAACACTTTTGTAACAACGTGATATAATGAGGTTTAGGGTAAGGTAAATGCTTACAATTTTCACCCTCTCGGAGATCCTGTGAAGATAACATAAACTGTCGAAATCAATACACATCATCATCTTTCAATCAATTTTACTTAAACGATTTATGTAGGTTGGATATTATGTAATACAAGTGTATTTGTATGACAAGTTATGCATATCCAATACGTAGTAGAAATAAAATGCACCACTGGTTCGCATGTACTTGTTCTTATGTTCAAGTTGCTTGCGACAAACATTACAAAAAAAAAATGTGTGAGTACCGGGACTCGCGTGGAAGATGTGTAAACATTCGTTTTCACTTGAAGGGAAGGGATCGGGTCATTACCACGTATGGCAAAAGTTAGGAATCTGTAATACAAGCGCTAAAACAAAATGGTTGCACGACACAAATTATAATGAATTTACCCATTAAAAGACTCCTTCCGAGAAAACTCCTCCGCAAATAAACAATCACAAATTAAGCTACTTCAATTAACTTTATGACGTCACAAAGTTGTTCCTGGATTCAAAGTTAAAGTGTCAAAAAGTAACTTTGAGTACATTTTTCCAACTCATCTCTTTGATACTGAGTTAAAATGGTTAATCCGTCAAAAGCAGCTGAAATCACGATGTTTTCATTTTGAGTTATCTTTTGTTTGCTTCTCGATCGTTCGGTTTGGAATTGATCTCATTTTTGTAATATGTAATAGTTTAATTTTATTATCCCCTAGATCTGATCCGGATTAGATTATCATAATAAAACAAACAGGATCCCAGTGCGACAAGAGTGTTATATACCTATCCGATCCCCGTTTATCTTTTTGTTTCTGTATTTTTTCTCTACTCTATTCTCTATTTTCTCCCTATCTTCAACACAAAAAGCCATCTACCTGTGAGAAAAAAAACTAATTTTTGCAAAAAAGTACAAAGGGTGTATGGTCACAATTAATTTGCAAATCGAAATCCAAAAGCAAGGTCTGATTTTGTGTTGTTTTTGTAATACATGTATGCATATACAATCCAGATCAGATCTGGGGGAAAATATAAAGCTAATATATTTTTATTTTTATTGATTTTACCGTCGATTGTGAGTTTGGAAATTTTTTCCAGGTTTTGCGAGATTTTTTTTATGCGATTTGATCGATTTGTAGTAAAGAAATTTGTGCAAGTAATGAATGATAAAAAAAATTGGAAATATTTTTGCTTAAATATTCAAGTTTGTGCTAGAATGAAGTTAAATGAATTTAATTTGAAAAATGTATGCATTTTCGAAGTGCTGATAAAAGTTCTTTTCAATAATGAAATCACAATTTCTTCTTGATTTTTAATTCCAAATCTATTTCGACTTTTTTTCACCCGATTTGTTTGACAGATCAGCCATATTTTTAGCTTTTGTCGTTCCTAAATGAAAAGTAACTCAAAGTAGCTTTTTTAAATATGACATAAGGTGTGTTTTTGTTTGCAAGCCCAGGGGAATAGGACGAAAAAAATGACATCGGGGCTTAGCGCACGCCATTACAGAAAAAAATGGAGTTTCCTTACAAACTATCGATAACATGTATGAAATTCGTGCCGGTAACACAGTTTTTATCTGAACTACATTTAAGCACCGAAAATTCTCTGCGCTTAGCTAAGCCCGAAGGGGCTTAGTTGTTGTTGCTTTTAACATGTAAATTACTTAGCTCCGAAGTCGTTTTTTTCGTCCAAGCCCATTCGGGCAAGGAAAAAAACACACCTATTACAACACTTCTTTTTGACACATTAACCACAGCCAACTAGAGAAACATAAATTAATGCACCACTTGGCAAATCATGTTATGACATTTCAAATCAAGAAATTGCAAATAACACTTAATATCATCACAAACCCAAATTGCCACCTGTGATTGCCGAGATTAACATCAAAAGCAGCATATGGATACAAAATAATGAAATAAAAAATTAAATTTCTAGAAAAAAAAGCAACAAAATCTTCAAAATGTATGTCAAATATCTCTGTCAAGATATGATTGCATCTTGACATCCAATCAAGATATGAAACGGAGTGACTCCATTAGATATTAGATATTAAATGTCAAGACGAACATTCTGAAAGAAATTATCTACTGTGGAGTCGGGGTGTAAGGAATTCACTCCACTTAGCAAATACTAAAACCATTGGGTATAAAATGAAAACTACCTTACCTATTCGAGTTTACAGAGTTCTACTTACCTACAACAAACGAAATGGTTCCAAACGGAACCGTGAGCCCATATCCGTTACAGCCGATTTTCAATTTTACCCATACCGAGCGCTAAGATGTTTACACATCAAAAAGTACTAAAATCATGGTTTTAATAATAAAAACAACTTTATAGTAAACTAGCCTTTACCCGCGGCTTCGCTCGCGCTCATGTTTATTTTCGAATCTGGTTGTCGATCGATACAGAAATCATTAACGAAAAAATTATTAATTTATTTATTTCAGTTTATTGGTTAATACAGATTGAGATAAAATTACTACAAAATGAAAAATATTTACTGCAGAGTCATAGGTTCTTCCTCGCTGCGAACTGAATATCCCACTATTAGTCCAATTGCTGGTAGCAAACTTTTTGGGTGCACGCATAACCAAAAAATGAGTTTGAGAATCTGTAGGTGCATGCTTCTTAATATTGAATTCAAAAGTACGGAAAGATTTTTTCGACACCCGTGTTGGGGACGGGGTGTTGAAAATATGTAGCTGTTTTCCAATTTCTGTGACAGGGTTACAACCACATCAATTCATTTTCCTATATCCATAGACTTTTTAATTTTACGATCTGATCAAAAAAACTTGAGATATAACCATTTAAGGTACACCATATCCAGAAATATTTATGGAAATTTAAAAAATCAAACAAAAAATTAGGCCGATAAAGCTTTGATCATAAAATTAAAGTTTAAAGAGCACAATTTACCCCTGACACTAACATTTTAAAAGTGCTATTTTCAACCCCTCTTCCCAAGTACGGAAGTAAAAAAAAATCCTGCCAGACTTTTGCATTCGATATCAAGATGCGTGAACCTACAAACCCTCACATACATATGTACTCGTATTTTGGCTATGCGTTCAATCACAGAATTTTCTGCAGGCTCTTGAGGATGCTGCTGTATAGTGTACATAATGAATGTCCTTCCATTTGGCGTAAACATACAAATTCTGGCAAATGGGCACACGCGAATATCTATATGAAGCTGGCCATGGAACAGTTCCCGTGCTTTCTTTAAGAAAGTGGCCATTTTCGAAAACGTCAAATCGAAATCAATTTGATCGTCAAATGATCGTCATTTTTTACGCATATTGCAATCCTCATATGCAATCTTCCTGCTTGCACGAAGTCGGTTTGATCAACGTCATTCAAATTACTCGCAACCGTATTTGATGTTTACGAATACGATCTCTGGTTTTTTAAATATTTTTCTCGTCAACCCGATTTTTTTACTGCACAGCTGCACCGCAGATGATGTTTACGAACATGTGACTTCAGCAGTTTGCGTTAAAGAACATTCTGCAAATGCATTTTTGACTCAGATGACATTTTCGAAAACGGCCAGTGTCTCATCAGCTCTCAAGGCAGCCTCCTTAATTCGACATGAATGCAATGCCGGGATTGCGATGAGCTCCTGTTTAATTTAAACCATCCTTTGTGAAACAAATAGTTTACAAACACCTCAAAATAATTGAACAAAAAACAAACTACATACATATCTCAAATATCAAAATTGATTGATTGTTTTTTAAAACTTTATTGATATATTTTCGTTCCTATATAATATTAAGTTGTTTTGGTACCAAATATTTTTTTCTTTTTTTGTCTCATATGTCAAAAGTATCCTATTGACGCTTCCAGAGTCCCATCTATCTCTTAATCAAAATTCATCATAGTTGATTCAGTGGTTTAGACGTGAAAGCGTCACAAACAAACAAACAAACTCACTTTCACATTTATAATATTAGTAGGATTCAAATTTATAATAAATTTAAAACCTCCACGTTGGTAACCACCGAAAACTGGTCTTTTGGCCTTATGTCATGACTTGCTAAACTTGTAATTGCAAATGTGGATCCAGGAAAGAATTGCAACACCAAACTCATGGCCCAACAGATTGGAGGTTAGTGCTTTGGGCTGACGACCTGAACGCAATTTAAAAAAACTATTGTTTTGAGAGAGACGAGAGAAGCCACGGATAACGAACCCCCTCAAATGGCAACCAAACCCTGAACGAAAATGGACTACGATATACGAGTATGCACCTGGAATGTAAGGGCACTACATACGCCAGGTGCAACTCAAAAACTTGAATCTATCGTCTCGTGGTACAAGACAGACATTACCGCGATCCAGTATATACAATGGTTAGGATCAGGAATAACGAAAAGAAAAGATTGCAACATGGGAAATCGATTCAGATCGAAAGTCATCGATTTAGCGATAGCCTGGCTGTGATCCGCATCAAAGCTACCTTCCAAATATCAGCCGGCCTAATATGTGCACAGATCCCTACCGATAAAGCTAAGGAGTCTGACAAGGAAGAGTTAAACAACCTCGTGGGTGGAGCCTGTCTCGAGTACGATGTCAAAGTCGTGCTCGGAAACTTCAATGCTAATGTCGGGAACGTAAATACCTTTGGTGGATTAATTGGATAGCACAGCTTCCACGAAGCGAAAACAGATGGCGAAAAAGAGAAAGACAGAGTAAAAACCCCGCACAGAAAGTAACTAGCGTCCGCCAGCCTCTCTAGCTCAGGTATATTTCGACGAGGAGTCCAGCGCTGCTACTAACAACCACTGGTTCTACAAAACTGTCAAGCAACTGGTAATAGGACCAACACGCAAGCTCTTCAAAATAGCGAAGGTAACTTAGTCACCGAAGCAGAGGGAATTGTAGACTTGTTTAAGCAGCATTTCCATCAACTGCTTAATGGGTGTTATGTAGAGAATGTGACAGGGAAACAAAGAAGCATGAACCCAGTCAATGAATATCTAGTCCCAGCGCCCAGTACTGAAGAGGTTAAGAAAGCCATCGCCACTAGCTTAAGAACAACAAATCCGCCAGCTCGGATGGCCTACCTGAGGAACTGTTCAAGTATGGAGGAGATGTCCTAGTAGGGTGCATGCACCAGCATATCAACCAACTGTGGGAGGAGAAAAGTATGCCCGACGACTGGTCAAATGGGTCCATATTCCCAATTCACAAAAAGGTGATATTATATCCTGCAAAAACTACAGAAGTATATACCTGCTTAATGTTGCGTATACAAGACCCTATCCAACGTACTATGTGGGCGTCTAAAACCTTTCTGCAACACTCTGGTCGGCATCGGCACTTACCAGTGTGGCTTCAGGCCAGGCAGATCAACGATAGACCAAATCTATCTAATAGACCATCGAATTTCAAGTCGAAATCCACCATATTTTCATCAGCTTCAAAGCCGTATAGTATATGATAAAATCAGTCACCAACATTGGCGATGTCGGAACTCGGGATCCCGAAAATACTGATCCAGCTATGCCGCATGAAGTTACAAAATACGCGGCGCAACGTGCAAATGGCTAACAGCTCAACCGGGCTATTCCAGACGTGTACAAGGTTCAGACAAGAAGATGCGCTGTCATGTGATTTCTTCAACTTATTCCTAGAAGAGATAGTGTGCAAGAGTGGTGTTAAGACACTATCTTCAATAAGTCTTTTCAATTGCTTGGCTTTTATGCGGACGACGCACGTCGGCTAATCGAAGCGAGCTGTACTTAAAGCATTCACAGCTATTGATATTTACGTGCATCCTACGACAGTGTTGCCAAATGAAAAAAAATGTCCTTCAGAAAAATTAAGAAACCCCCCGGATTTACAAATTTTGACAAAAAAAGCCCCTAGTTTTTTTTTCCAACTTCCAAATTTATTTGTTTTTTCAATACACATAAGTTTATAACATATTTTAGATGAAATAAAAAAATTATAATAAATATGAAAATATGCAACTAGCTACATAAAATTAAAAAAAAAAATCAAGAATAATATCTACGCTCTTCATCTTCAATTTTGCAGTCATTTTCACTGGCTGCGTTTCCTTTCATGGCATAAGATTCTGCGATCCAGAGTGTAAGGAATATCTCAATCACAAATGAGGCTGTGAGTGGAAAAGTGTTGTAACACAATTTTTAAGCATATTTTTCATTTTCAATCTATTAGGTACCTATACGTTGTATAAGATGTGAGATTCAAGAAGGATAAGTCACATTTTTGGAAAGCTTAGATATTTAAGAACTTAGTATTTTCGCTTTGATTACTTTTGATGATTAAATGTGGAACTACGAGACAAAATTTTCATTTTTCCAAAATATGGGTTACACCACTTTTGCGCACACGGCCTCAAATATTATCAGCATAACAAAAATCTTAATATCAGCTGTTTCTATTCCTATGCAACGATATTTTTAAAAAGAAGAAAATTAAGCATTTATCCATTTTCTAAATTTTTAACTTTCAAAATAACACCCCCAGATTTCCCCCCAGACATTTCTTCATCCCAGATTTCCCCCCAACGATGAAAAAAAAAACACAAACTGGCATCCCTGTCCTACGATGACCTTCCCTAACCTAGAACAGACTGACCGTTCTTGTGCGCTCACCTCACAATCGTTGATGTGTGTATTAAAAATAATCACATTGAATACGAGTAACCATTGCAAATAGTTACGACTTCTTCTTTGGTTTTCGTTAAAGGAGCTTTCAGGATTGATGATTTTTCAATACTTTTGACAGCTAAGCTTCAAATTTGTTGGCTTTTTCCTTTGTAAAAAAACCTTTTTGCGTGGGTATTTAATAGATGCATAAAGTGATTTTAATTGAGTTTAGAACCCATTTCCGGCTAACGTTGCGGAAACGCAACGTCATACGTGCGGACTTTTGAAACTTTCCTGATGATTATTTAAATGAACTTATTGATGACTTTGAAAATTAATTCAATGATGTAATCATTTGTGAGTTCTTGTCGAAAATTTTATTTTCATGTTTTTTTAGTGCCTTCAAAATAGAAATTTTGAAAATTTTTAGGTAACATTTTTGAGTGACTGAAAAATGTAATCAACATTGTAATTTTTCTAAATAATGTGAACTAAAAGTAAACTAAAGCTCAATCTTCTTTCTTATATATAAAAATCAATCGTTGTGCGTTAGTCCTGTAAAAGCTCAAAAACCGCTTAACCGATTTGGATGATTCTTTTCAAAAAATGTTTGATATGAACCGGTGGGTGTTTAAATGAAGTTTGGTCTAAATCGGTCTTGTGGTGTGCCAGCAACATGCAAAAATGCAATTGTACTTAACCCATAAATATTTTTAATTTCAAGTTTCAACTCATTCCAAATGGTGGTGCAAATAGTGCGAACTCCTGTCAATTGTGTTTGAGAGAAAATGTTGTACTGTATGTTGCACACGGTTTCTTTCGACAACTTATTTTATATCATACAAACTATCGTCTATCAAAATTGGGCTATTTCGCAACAGGTAATTTGTAATTTTTCCTAATTTTTAAATGAAAAATCAGGTAGGCGGTGTTGACCTATCGAAAAGAAAGCAATAAAAAAAGTCGTAGCTCGATTGATTTTGCATTCGACAAGGAAAATGAAATTTCAATTGTCGTTGGATCGACAATTATTCTACTGTGTTATAGTTTATCAAATCATTTGATGGGCCAACCAATCACACAAGCAATGGCCCAATGCCAAATGCAATTCGTGAAAACAACATAATGATGGGTTGAGTTGATTTTTTTGATAATTCCACAAGCAACTATCACATATAGTATACGAATTTTAGGAAAGAAGTGATACTGGGCACTTTTATTAAATGCACTCGTTGCAGCATGTATGAATTCATGGAGATACAATATATTTTCGAGAAAAAATGTTAACGAAACACCAATGTCACAACTAGAATTTAAAACGTTTCAATAAGTAGATTCCTTGTTGCAATCGGAGTCCAATATTCAACCTGTGCTTCCAAGGGAAGAAAGCCTCACTGAAGTATAACGTTTCAATGACATCAAGCATACAATCATTAAATCAGCACCTTCCTATATGTATATGTAATTTATTCAAAACCAAGTCAATTTTCATTGCGAAATCCGTCCGCAATAAATAATGCCCGGGAAAATAATTTAATACTTATTCTATTTGGTGAATCAACTTTTAATTTGATAAATTTTAAAGGCCGTTCTTAAGGACTTTACTTGGAGGAGTGTAAATTACACAATCCTGGATGACAGGCAAAAATCAAAAGAAGGAGTCACTTTGGTTTTAGAACCAAACTACTTTGTTTCTTTAACCTATTTTCCATTATAACTCAAAGAACACACATATAATATGAATGTTCCTACATGCAGACATGATCCTGGCCCCGAGCTGTAAAGAGAAGACATCAGAGAGGAGGTTTCTTCATTTTCCATATCATTTTTGCTTATGTTACTCTTACAAGCAAAATAGTGTGCCCACATAAAGATATGCAATAAACGTACATATGTTTATATCTATCTACATTAAAGCCTTCGAAAAGGCTACTACTGGAAAGTTATTTCCGTCTGCCATCAGAATGCCATAGTAGTTATATAGAGGTGAGGTCCTTGACGTGAAAGCTGGTTAAATTTGGTTTTTTGGCAATGTCTTCTGGCGTGTCGGTCGTCGTTGTTATGGGTTTATAAACATGTGTGTTAACACACACCACACATTGACTGTATCAAAATATCACCTTTAACCAGAGAGTCAAAGCATGCTGTTATCCATCCCTTATAGCATCAGGACTTGGTTCCTTTTAAAAGATACACAAACTGAAACCGTATACACATTTTGTCAAGGTATAGATATATGTACGTGTAAGGTGCAAAGTAGTTTGTCCTTTGCAATCAATAGGTGTTTTTAAAATGCAAAACCTCTGAGGCAAACGAAACGACAACGACGAGGCCGACGAAAACCATAAGAGAAAACGAGGGTGGGTGACGGCCTTTGGCCATAACCAATTTCGGGCACTTCAACTTCAACAAGTTCCCAACCTAACTAATCTGTTGGCTTTATGAAATTTTGGTTCAAATTATTTTGGAAAATTTGTTACGAAACGATGATTTTTGAGGACGGTGGGAGTGACAAGGGGAATGTGTAATAGTTTTGAGAGGGTCTTTTCGAGGGATTACAGACTATACATACAAAAGGTAACTAGTGAGGAGGGCAGGGATACATCACATGAGCTTGTGTTTTCTCAGTCATGATTTTGAAGTGAACCTAATGAAAATACAGTAAATATAAGTATAAAATTGGGAGTGAACATTAATGAACATAACGGAGAGTGGTTCGAAAAAAAAATTTATTGAAGCCTTTGGAATAAATTGTTTATAGGTAGATACTTAAGAAAGCAAGATGAAAAGAGAGGAAGTTTTATGCATATGTATTAACTTCTAACAAAAAATCGCCTAGAACGTAAAATTAAGATTATCTACTCAGGGTTTTTAAATAAGAACTACGGTCTGAGCTTACTTAACGACTGAAAGAGTTGCTCATTGAAATAGTGTAGCCTGGCCACTTCTAAGCCGGCAATCATTAATAAGAATAAGAAAATCAATCGATGTAAATTCCTACTGTGTAAAGAAAAAAAAATCTCAATAAAGTTGCTACTACTACTACTACTACTAACGACTGAAAGAGCTTTTTGTATTATTCCTTAAAGTTCAGCATTCAAATCAGATACAACTCTTTTTCTATCCACATACAGTTGCTTAGACCACCGACCGTTATACTTGAACATGCCAGGCATGCCCACCACTAGTCATGGCGTCATGCTATATGCCAGGTGAGGGAATAGAAGGACCACCGAATGAGATGACAAAACAACTCATCCAACGAGTAGTACGGGGTAGTTAGACTTTTGCTGGGAAATAATTCAAACATGCAGTTTGACTTTGATATTCAAAAGGGTATTAGTTCACGAGCCGAAAACCACATTTTTCACAACTGCACCTAGAGTCATTTGGCCGCCATTTTGTTTTTAACGGCTTTTTTTGTTATCAGACGTAACTCACGCATTTTTGACGCTACGAAAAAAAATTGTGAGACATACTTATAGAAAATTTTATTGTCTACAAAATATGTTAAGTAACTTTTTTCGATAAGTGCTTTTTTTAAAAAGTTATACTGCATTTTCTTAAAGAAAGTAGGGGTTGATTTTGGTATATTCATCATATCTTATTTTTTTGTTCTAAAAAAAAAAAAAATCGATATAAAAGTTATAGTCCCTTCAATTATCTATATTTTTTGCCTTAAAAGTTTTGTTATACGGCTTACGGTTCTCGCCCTGTAGCGCATATTTGCAGTAGAGAACTGTATAGAATCATATATTTTTAACTACTTGACTTCTGCTGGTAAATAGAAACCTCGAGCTTCGAAAGTAAATTAGTACTCGAGCCGAAAAAATCATTCTTCACAACTGCCCGTAGAGTCATTTAGCCACCATTTTGTTTTTGACGTTTTTTATATCTTCGCAAGTAACTCACTTTTTATTTATGCCAGACAAAAAAGTTGTACAGCAAACTTGTAGAACATTTAATTTCCTACAAAATGTTTCTTGTACCTTTTTTCGATAAGTACTCTTTTAAAATTGTACTGCATTTTGTTAAAAAAAAAGGGTTTCTTTCCAATTTATGGTAGAAGTTATAAATGAACCCTTAGAAATAAATGGATTACAACCTTTCTCGATGACTTCAATTTATTAAAAACTGATAGAAATTCAGTATTTTACATTTCAGGTTAGATATGACATAAAAATATGACAATGATAACAAAAGCTTAGTTTTTAGTGGAATACATTATTTTGAACAGGGATGTTGTGTTTTATTCAACAATTTATCATAAAAAAATAAATACAAAAATAAATAAATAAATAAATTGGGTGGCACAACAGCTCATGGAGAACCAGGGCCTAGTGACTTACAACTCACAACCATTCCTGTGTGCGTGTTTGTTGCCAGGAATGGAGGGGACCTACAGTTTTTTGCCGAGTCCGAACGGCTGAATGAGAAGCACTTTTTCATGACAAGTATACTCTTGGAGGATTTGTCAGTTCCTCGTAAGAGGCAGTACCTCGAATAAAACATTTTTGTTTTTAGGTGGCATGGCTGGGAATCGAACCCACACCTTCGGCATGACAGTCCTACGCACTAACCATCAAGCCACATGGTACTACAAAAAAATAAATGTCGAAATAAAAGTTGTAGGTATACCTTTCAACTATCTATATTTTTTGCCCCAATATTTTTTTTCTTATGCGGTATACTTCTGTAGCGCATTATGTATATTCAAGAAATCCGTACAGGATTGGATGTTTTATTTTTGTTATAATTTTGTTTTGTTACATTCATATCATAATTGGCTATACTTAAACAAATAATTGACGACATAACTCTCTTCCACCCCACCCTCAACATGGAGTTTTTCACTACAAAAATAAGCGAACAACAAAGAAATAGAATCTGATTTATCATAATTATTATTAGACTGTTTCCAAAAACAATTTTTCTTCCAAACAGGCTCAAAAGTTCCAGTTAAGTGAAAAAAGATGTCTGTGGGCTCTTAAAAATCATGTTTAGACATGCCTCGTCGCAGATTTCGGTTTTCCATACGATTTGTATGGGAGAAAACTCCTGTTAGTATTTGGAATTTTATATATATGCATAATAACAAGTATTTAAACTAACTACACTAGTCAACAATATTAAAGGAACAAATTTTTTTTCAATTTTTGTTAGCGTTTTTTGAAGAGCTGTATCTTTGTGACGAGTGGTCGTATTGGGTTGAAATAAAAAACATTTTACAGCTTTATGTTTTTTGTTTCGAGATTTGTTTGCAAACAATTTTTTTTGAAGTACCGTTATTGCGTTATTTCAAAAAATGAGACGAGACAACTAAATTATTTTTTTTTTATTTTTTTTGAAGGTCCTCATTTCTATGGATTATTTTTTTTGAGTCAATTAAATGTCATGATCAGATACCTTGTTTATTCAGCTTCAATTCAGTTCTTTTGTTGTTGTCATACGATTTTTTTTGACATGGTTTATCTGACTTTGAATGAAAAAAAATACTTTTAGCCTTGATTACCAATATCTCAGCAAATAATGACGTTATAAAAAATTCAAAGACAGTTTTGGAAATTTGAAAAAGCGTTTTACAAGATTTTTTTATGATTTTGTAGAAATTATTTTTTTTTACCGTTCACCGTTAGTTTAAAAAAGTACTAAAAACCGACGTTTTGTGGTCTTTTCGTAAATCTTTTTTTTTCGTTGCAAATATTAATTGCATGGCTTGCGTTGGTATGCAAATTTATAGACTTTTAAATCGTCAATATTCTTGTAAATTTTCAAATTGATTCATCGAACCGTTTTTCCTCACTAAAACTTCAAAGTCTTACAAACCAGGTAAAGGAACAAATTGAGGTGTTCCTAAACAATGCGAAGTTGTCATCAAAGTGACAAGAAAACCGCAATTCCAGTGGATTTTTTTCACAGTTTTGCATTAGTTAGATACTTTTTTGAATTGAAATGAAATAAAAAGTACATTAAACAAAAAATAAAAAAAATTAATTTAAAAAAATTTTCAAACAAAAAAAAATTGATTTTTTTATTGTTTTTTTTTTTGAAAAATGTAATTTTTTTTTTCATTTCCATTCAAAAAATATCTAACTAATGCAAAACTGTGAAAAAAATCCACTGGAATTGCGGTTTTTTTTGTCATTTTGATGACAACTTCGCATTGTTTAGGAACACCTCAATTTGTTCCTTTACCTGGTTTGTAAGACTTTGAAGTTTTAGTGAGGAAAAACGGTTCGATGAATCAATTTGAAAATTTACAAGAATATTGACGATTTAAAAGTCTATAAATTTGCATACCAACGCAAGCCATGCAATTAATATTTGCAACGAAAAAAAAAGATTTACGAAAAGACCACAAAACGTCGGTTTTTAGTACTTTTTTAAACTAACGGTGAACGGTAAAAAAAAATAATTTCTACAAAATCATAAAAAAATCTTGTAAAACGCTTTTTCAAATTTCCAAAACTGTCTTTGAATTTTTTATAACGTCATTATTTGCTGAGATATTGGTAATCAAGGCTAAAAGTATTTTTTTTCATTCAAAGTCAGATAAACCATGTCAAAAAAAATCGTACGACAACAACAAAAGAACTGAATTGAAGCTGAATAAACAAGGTATCTGATCATGACATTTAATTGACTCAAAAAAAAATAATCCATAGAAATGAGGACCTTCAAAAAAAATAAAAAAAAAATAATTTAGTTGTCTCGTCTCATTTTTTGAAATAACGCAATAACGGTACTTCAAAAAAAATTGTTTGCAAACAAATCTCGAAACAAAAAACATAAAGCTGTAAAATGTTTTTTATTTCAACCCAATACGACCACTCGTCACAAAGATACAGCTCTTCAAAAAACGCTAACAAAAATTGAAAAAAAATTTGTTCCTTTAATATTGTTGACTAGTGTAGTTAGTTTAAATACTTGTTATTATGCATATATATAAAATTCCAAATACTAACAGGAGTTTTCTCCCATACAAATCGTATGGAAAACCGAAATCTGCGACGAGGCATGTCTAAACATGATTTTTAAGAGCCCACATTTTCACAGACATCTTTTTTCACTTAACTGGAACTTTTGAGCCTGTTTGGAAGAAAAATTGTTTTTGGAAACAGTCTAATAATAATTATGATAAATCAGATTCTATTTCTTTGTTGTTCGCTTATTTTTGTAGTGAAAAACTCCATGTTGAGGGTGGGGTGGAAGAGAGTTATGTCGTCAATTATTTGTTTAAGTATAGCCAATTATGATATGAATGTAACAAAACAAAATTATAACAAAAATAAAACATCCAATCCTGTACGGATTTCTTGAATATACATAATGCGCTACAGAAGTATACCGCATAAGAAAAAAAATATTGGGGCAAAAAATATAGATAGTTGAAAGGTATACCTACAACTTTTATTTCGACATTTATTTTTTTGTAGTACCATGTGGCTTGATGGTTAGTGCGTAGGACTGTCATGCCGAAGGTGTGGGTTCGATTCCCAGCCATGCCACCTAAAAACAAAAATGTTTTATTCGAGGTACTGCCTCTTACGAGGAACTGACAAATCCTCCAAGAGTATACTTGTCATGAAAAAGTGCTTCTCATTCAGCCGTTCGGACTCGGCAAAAAACTGTAGGTCCCCTCCATTCCTGGCAACAAACACGCACACAGGAATGGTTGTGAGTTGTAAGTCACTAGGCCCTGGTTCTCCATGAGCTGTTGTGCCACCCAATTTATTTATTTATTTATTTTTGTATTTATTTTTTTATGATAAATTGTTGAATAAAACACAACATCCCTGTTCAAAATAATGTATTCCACTAAAAACTAAGCTTTTGTTATCATTGTCATATTTTTATGTCATATCTAACCTGAAATGTAAAATACTGAATTTCTATCAGTTTTTAATAAATTGAAGTCATCGAGAAAGGTTGTAATCCATTTATTTCTAAGGGTTCATTTATAACTTCTACCATAAATTGGAAAGAAACCCTTTTTTTTTAACAAAATGCAGTACAATTTTAAAAGAGTACTTATCGAAAAAAGGTACAAGAAACATTTTGTAGGAAATTAAATGTTCTACAAGTTTGCTGTACAACTTTTTTGTCTGGCATAAATAAAAAGTGAGTTACTTGCGAAGATATAAAAAACGTCAAAAACAAAATGGTGGCTAAATGACTCTACGGGCAGTTGTGAAGAATGATTTTTTCGGCTCGAGTACTAATTTACTTTCGAAGCTCGAGGTTTCTATTTACCAGCAGAAGTCAAGTAGTTAAAAATATATGATTCTATACAGTTCTCTACTGCAAATATGCGCTACAGGGCGAGAACCGTAAGCCGTATAACAAAACTTTTAAGGCAAAAAATATAGATAATTAAAGGGACTATAACTTTTATATCGATTTTTTTTTTTTTTAGAACAAAAAAATAAGATATGATGAATATACCAAAATCAACCCCTACTTTCTTTAAGAAAATGCAGTATAACTTTTTAAAAAAAGCACTTATCGAAAAAAGTTACTTAACATATTTTGTAGACAATAAAATTTTCTATAAGTATGTCTCACAATTTTTTTTCGTAGCGTCAAAAATGCGTGAGTTACGTCTGATAACAAAAAAAGCCGTTAAAAACAAAATGGCGGCCAAATGACTCTAGGTGCAGTTGTGAAAAATGTGGTTTTCGGCTCGTGTACTAATACCCTTTTGAATATCAAAGTCAAACTGCATGTTTGAATTATTTCTCAGAGCTCCATATAATGAAATCTAATTACCCCGTACTAGAGCTGCACTGGAGAATTGGGATGCTGTTGTGGAATGTGATGCCTACGCACACCATTCACAGGGGGGTTGCACTGATATCAACGATAAGGGTGAGTAACTTTTTGAATTTACTATAGAAAATAATATTTTGGCAGCGGAAAGTGGCTGGGCAAAGAGCTAACTTCTGTTACCAAAAATTGTAAAGAGGTACCCGCTGTTACACTAATAAGCAACTTGGACACTAATTTGTAGACCAGTGGAGGGTACTGAAAGATAAATCATTCTCTGATCACGAGCTCATAAAATTCCCAAAACATTACGCAATGGCTCATTTTCAACTCATTTTCGATTCAAGAAGAAGTCAGCAGGGCTATGTTTCATATTATAGAGCTAACTATTAGTTGAAAGTACAAGTTTAAAAAAATGGCATATCCAGGACATGACACCATTCATGTGGCATTTAAATTCGTTTCTGACATCCAATGGAACAAATCTAAAAAGCAGTGTTCGGGTGTCTGCTGGTTAGTTTGGAGAAGGCTTTCAACACCGTATGGTTACAGGGTCCTTATCTAAAGCTGACAATACTTGATTTTAGTAAGCCACTATTGTATATGCTTCACGTTAACCCCAATGGCAGAAAGTTTGTTGTCAAAAGTGGCAATGTGACTTCTGCCACAACCTTTTATATTAAAAATGGTCAGCAGGGAGCGGTCCACTTACCGATTCTGTTCAGCATTTACACCAGCGAGTGATCTGATAAGTGGTCTAACTCAGGCAATTTCGTATGCCGACAATCTAATTGCGTTCAGAACAGCTCTAACATTCGAAGTCATGAGAAGTCTTTTGCAGTGTGGTTTCGATTAGATTCAGCGATATCGTGATGACTGGAAATTGAAAATCAACTTTCAGAAATAGGAAACTATCTTCTTTATGACCCCGTTGCGAGGAGCCACAAGGGATAAGGGAAAGAACTGGCGTAAGCTGGTGATCGTAGGGCCAAATGGACATCCACTGATGGCTAGTATAAGTGTAGTTAACAGTAAAGTATGTATAAGTTCCTTGGCATCTGGATGGATCATCAGCATTTGTATTTTGTGAAAGGCATTATGAATGATGCTCTGATCATGGCTAGGTGAGCTTTTTCCCTGACGAAACGGTTGTTTAATAGCAGCCGGGTGAAGGCGAGAGGTAGTGTCTAAAGGCACTATCTTAGATTACACAGAACACCAGAATTGGAGTACAAATATTATTATTCCAACCTGGTTCTATACAACGGCACCAACATAAACCGGATAGATAATTTCTTGCTAAAACTTATTCAGGGTCACATTACAAGCGCAATGTCCTTGACCAACAGCTTAATTTTTGGGTCTTATTACCCTAACAATGAATACTATGAGAGTATGCGTCTAAGCGGCTTCATTCCACCCGATGCATTCTTTTATTTAGATAGTCGAGGGCTGATCCAGGATAGAGCGGCGATTCCGCTAACCTACTACGTCGGCTGTAGAACTGTAGATAGGTGGCTCCTTGACTGTCAAGATGTCCTTGCACAAGATAGAGCTGAGCACCTTCAGTTCAGTAGGATCGTGTCTGTTCCTTCAGGCACCATACGCAGATTCTACAGAAATACACGGGAAGTACTGGCTATATGTACTGGTATGAACTGGCTACACAACTACCCGTTTGGACTTTAACAAGCCATTCACGACCGCTTTTCGTGGCAGAGACTATTGGTTTATGAACGCTACGTTAACCTGCGATTCGATGATAGCAAAATAAACCGACGCGACGATTACAAGATGGATATTGATGTGGTGCAGGGTTCCTTTCAGAAACCCTCAGACAAGACAGCTCTTTCAGACTTCCTGATTACAGCAGTGTCTTCTTAGCTGAGGTCCTGGCAGTGGCGAAAGCTGCTAGATAAGTCTCAATGATGGAAATACCACAAACTGATATCGCCTTTTTAATTGATAGCCAAGTGGTAATAAAAGCGATTTCTACCATTGAAATCAAATCGAAGCTTGTACACACCACAACTAAAAGCTCTTATGGGTCCCTGGTCACAGTGGTGTCCCATATAATGAAAGTGCCGATGAGCTGCCAAGAATAGGATTAATACTTGATCTTTATCAAGCAGAAACATAAGTTCAGGTTCCACCCTCTGCAATCTTAAACACATATTCGGGAGCAAAGTTCTAGCAAACGAGAGATGGAGCTCGGTCGATAGTTGCCGATAATCAGAAAATTTTGGCCTAGTTTCAATAAACAAATGACTGACAACATCATCCAACTGAGTAAAAAGTCTCTATATTTTCTCGTGAGTATTACCACTGGTCACAACTCACAACCACCTGGGTCACGCCCGAGAAAAAAAAATGAAATTCATAAGGGACTCATATGCATGGGATATGGTGGCGAAGAGATACTCGAGCATACTGATACTGCTCACTGCCTGTGTCACTGTCCTTTTGCTGTATCATCTGAGATTCTTCTTCAACGACTTGGAGACACGCTCCAACATTCCAACCAAAAACCTGTAGGAATTTATTAACGCTACCAAATGACTTGAAAATTCCAAAGCTTTATCAACTACACGAACACGAGATTGGAAACCTCTCCAACCACCATCAACAAAAATTAAAAGGGTCATGATTACGATAAAACGAACGAAACCGACTGAACGATGCACGTGTTTACTGTAGGAGCGGCAATAAACAGATAATGGGCACCTCGCATATACACCATGTATTGTCGCTTCTACGGTGAACACGAGCGTTAGTGAGTTGGTGGAGCCACCTCTCCCTAAGCTTGGCAAGATCCTCTTGAGGGTCAATCAAGATCAAACGAACGGACACATACACCAGCAACTGACCAATCAAACTCATCTACCAGGAGCCACATACTCCTACGGGCCTTGTGGAGGAATGATTTCTCAAGGGGCAGAAACGAAAGATCACGCGCTTAAAAGAGTGACCTTCCTCAACTACTTAGAAATACCCTCTGACATTTCAGGCTATAGCTTGTTGAATCTCATGAATACCCTTAACGGGCTTGAATGACATGGGATTTAACAAAGCTTTCATAATGTGGGGTTCACAACCCTTAGGGTATCACAATGGTTCTACATTGCGACGGTAACAAGATCAACTCTCAATTAGATAGGATCCTAGGACCAATCTCCTTTATGCAAGGCATATATTTGTTTGGCAAACAATTTTCTTACTTAAATTTGCTTATATAATTTTCGAACCTTCCATTTCGATAGGAAACATAATTTTGAACAAAAAGTTGTACGTACCCTTGTATTCTTCAAATTATACCAAAAATTTTAAAAAGTTGCCAGTGTGACCATCCGCTCAGAAATCCAAAGTTAAATTTCGTCGCATTTTCGGTTTGAAACATGCAAATGCTCCAAACAAACTTATTCAATAATAAAAACCCTTGGACTTGTTTGATCCTTATTAAATGGTCAATGGCCTATACTTTATACAAAAATCCTAAAATTCAAATTAAAATTATGTAATAATTATATTTTTATTAAACACTTAGGGATGTCGAAAGGATACTGTCACTGTAGTACTCAAGTATTTTGCAGCACCCTCTCAATAAAGAAACACTTATAAGATGAATATGAATGTGAACAAAAAAACTTCCCCCGTTGTAATGGATTCAATACAAATTCACAATTCCCTTAAGAAGAAGACACTTGATGCCTTTTGGCTGCAACTTGACAGGCAAAGACTACACCCAACAAAACAGTATAAATATGCCTTAAGGAAAAATATACACAACACATACTTAAAAGTACTTTTTGGCTTGTAAAAGTTCTACTAGTTCATTCTTAAGGGATTTTTTTAAGTCTCGACAATGAAATCACAGCAGGGTAATAATAACTTCATTTTGCACAAAAACCCCCTTAGTGCTTAGCAATGAGTTGAGTATATATTTTTATACACAAATTCATACACACACACACATATATTTGTATACATAGATGAAAATACATTTATATTCCATTGGAAAAGGAGTGTAAAATGCCAAAGTTTAGCTACAAAATATTATTCGGTTGGCTTTGACTGATGTGTGTCGTAATGACTGTGTGCCACACAAAGAGAAGTAAACAGTTTTAATGGAGTGTTGGACAAGGATGTGATGGGTGGTCTTACCACAATTAGGCAATGATAAATGGCTTTTAAAATATCTGACACATGAATGACAGAATGTGTCATGGGCGGTGTTATTTAATAACGGATTTTTTATATGACAACGCTTTTTCTTTTTTTTTTTAAGTTTTTGAAGTTATTTTGATTTTGACAGGTGTAGTTCCTTAACAGTTGTAGTTTATTTAACAATTCCTATGTACGAGTACCTTATCTACCAACCTGCATAATAGGTACATGGAAAACAATGTTTGCATTTAGAATAATTCAACTTAATTCAGTGATTTTTCTAATGGTTATGCAGTTGGCAGATTTTTAGAGTGTTACAGAGCCGTAAGCATTGGCTTTACTCATTTCTTTTTTCTAACTTATATTTTTTTGCACAAAAGCAAAACAAAAATAGAAAGAACCAAACATCACCAGAGATCCTTTAAATATGTTTGATTTTTCTTTTTTTATTTCTGTCAACAGAAACTAGTGTCCTTTTTCTTATTGGCTACATTCAAGGCTTTTTAAAATTATGGAAATATATTACGCAATAAGCAAAGTGATTTGCTAAAAAAAAAGTTGAAATACCACTTCACTGACGATGACAGCCACAATAACAATGACGACGTCCGCACGATGGCTATAGTGACGATTTCTTGGCGTCATCTTGCCGATTGCGTTTACACGTGGTTTTGTCTCCTGTTGCCCCATGGCATACGTCTTGCCGTGGATGTTAGCACGTGGTTTTCATATCCTCGGGGTCTTACCAAATGCATTTAGGTACACTTACACGAAGTTTTCTCGCTTATGGTTATAGTTTCATTTCGTTATGGTCTTACTTGAAAAATTCGTTAAAGGGATATTTTAAGGACAGTCAATAGTTTTCTTGAACGACTGTGCCTTGGCTGGCCAACAATTTCTCATCTGAATTTTTTGTTTTGGGGCCTGTGTGCCAGTCAGGCATCTCCATTGACCCACTTAGGGTATGTATGCTCACTCGGCAGTAAAGTGTCAATTTTCATTGTCAAAAGTTTTCTTTTGCCAGTCAGATGAGACTACAGCAAGACGAACACAACGACCATGAAACATAAAACCACGATTGGAATTTTTAACCACGGCCTTAGGTTATTGTAACATTTTTGAAGGAAACAAAAAATAAAAAAAAATAGCGAGACTATAGCGAGAACAAAGCGAGATGATGGAAAAAAAAATACCAAAAACCCCGTGTAAATATCATGGTGAGACCAAAGCGAAGTCGTAGCGAGAAAACCACGGCGCAGATAGCCATGTAAACGGGCATGGACAAACAAAAGAGAGACTAGCATTGGCTCATGAAACATGAAACCATGTTTGGAATTATTAACCACGTTTTTTAGCTTATTTAAACTTAACAAAAAAAAAATTGAAAAAAAAGGTTTGGCGAGATTATAGCGAGACCAAAGTGAGATGATGGAAAAGCATTCTAAATGCCAAAAACCACGTGTAAATATCACGGTGAGACCAAAGCGAGACTATAGCGAGAAAACCCGATGACCACGGCACTGAAAGTCACGTTTAGACGACCACGGCAAACGATCAGTGAGATGACACATGACACGTCGCAGTCGTCGTGTTCGTCATCATCGTCGTCGTCGTCGATGGTGGCGGTGGCCGCGTTGTTTTTATTCCTATTCCTTTGCATAACTGAAAATCAATCTTTATAAATGTTGATGACGACTTGAGTCTACTGAGTTCTGAATTATCTGAAATATTTCAAACAGCACAGTTACTTTTTCTTAGAGAGAAAATACCATTTTTGATATATCTTCGATACAAACAGTTTTAGGTTGATCGTTTCCCTTTATTTCTTAGAAAATAATTCAACAGATAAGAGTTATTCTGGAAGTTAAATGATAAATCTCACCAAAAGACCTACAAAATTGATTTTTTTAAATAAATCTCAGACCGAAACCAAAATGAAATTTGACGAATCAAATATATGTCAATGAGAAACCAATTGAAAATAAAGGTTAAATGCTTACGCTCTTATATGCTTACACTCTTTTTAGTTCTTAACTCTTTGCCCAGTGCTTTTATGTCTTCTCATCAGAAACAACAACAATTAATTTTAAAATCAGCAGGAAAATATGAGCCCAAGAAAACCAAAAAAAAAAATCTTCATTTTGAACAGACTTAAAACTAACAGGAAAATGCCTGCTAGTGATGTTGCATTATACATGCAAAAACCAGCAGGAAGCCTTAGTTATTGTTCAAACACAAACGTTTTCACCCCAAAAACTATCTACTTTTCTCTGCATCCGCTGTTTCTGCATACAACACAAAGGAAAACTGTACAAAGCAGTTTCCGAATGATACATCCTGTGAAGAGCAAACACAAAAAAAAAAAAAAATAGAAAGAAGAAAGTTGTTAACTCCAAATCATATGCAAGGAATAATGAAAAGCAATAATGTACTCGTATAGTAGATAGTCCTATTTTCAAGAAAAAAAAATCCTTAGCCAAGTTCAATTTAAGTGATCCATTTAATCTCAGAAAAAAAAACAACAAAAACAACATCGTGACCTCTTTCAAAATGTTATATTGTAATCCTTCTTTGAAAAATTTTGTATACTAAACTATTTATGTCAACCGAATCCTACTGAAATCCGCTTTGAATATAGCTTTCTTTGCATTTTTTTCTTAAATTTTTGAACAGGAGCGCATTTATTATTGTTTCGAGACATATTATGTAATTAAATATTACGAGTAACGAGTATAAGAATTTTATTTTGTTTTATTATAAAATTCATATGCAAGAAAGTCGCAGGATCTTAAGATCGGCTCCGTGAAAAATTGCATATACCAGCCATATGCCCTTAGAGGAGGGTAAGAGGGGTCATTTGCTCCCCTGGCTCTGGAACGTACCATGATATTAGCATATTTTCAATTTTTAATATGGTTTTTTTTTCTATTGGAGTCAATGATTTGAACCCCCCCCCCCCCCCCCACCGAGGCATCCTGTTATTGGGCCAAAAAGATATCAAATACAGTCCTGCTTCTTGCTTTTTAAGATGAATAAGATGACAAAAGACCAAGGAGTTACAAGCGCTTTTTTGTCATTTTCTATTTATGACAGTATGATGTGGCTTATTGTTATTTTCCAATCTGCATGTTCTCCTAACTTCGCAACCTATAAGCTTAGCAGGAGTTCACATGTGGTTTAACAGACTATGCATGTACCTACTCAACTTAGACATATACTTTGAGAATGCAATTTATAAAAAAAAAAACACATTGTTATCCTTAAAAAGCGGTTTTCAACATCAGCATCATCATCTTCATACATCGTCATCGTCATTTGCTATTATTTGGCATATATTGCTCCATACACAGCCAAACAACTTATATCTAAGGAATAATATCCTTTTGAAGAAGTTACATAGTTTTCTATAAAAATGGAGTTAACTTCTCTAAGAACCACCCATAGACCCATGCCTATACGTATAGTGAGGCCGCAATATTGCAATGACAAATAAAAGAATAATTTATATTTTTCATACTTTCTCGTGCAGTTATTTACATTTTTTGAATTTATATTAAACTGCT
The DNA here is from genome assembly GCA_963921185.1 of Dasysyrphus tricinctus. Lineage (NCBI taxonomy): Eukaryota > Metazoa > Arthropoda > Insecta > Diptera > Syrphidae > Dasysyrphus > Dasysyrphus tricinctus. Next base: position 100,703,138 of record OY992530.1, on the reverse strand, counting down.
GCAAGAGAATATACAAAATGGTGAACAAGGATGTAATGTATTGTAAGTTGTGCGGAATTGATGGAAATGACAAATTTATGATATGCTTTTGAAGCAGTTTTCCCAAGAAACTTGCTGCAATAACATCCAATTTATTTACTTTGATTTACTCTGAGGAATTGATAAAAATATTATGCATTAAGGTAAATCGAAATAGAGCAAAATTATTATTAAAACAATTGCTTGGTGGTATAACCTATTTATCTATTGAAATTCAGAAAGAGATACTTTTTACATTTTCTTTAATACTCCTTACTGTAGAACCTATCAATAATTGTGTTTTTGTTTTTTTGCTGATAAACTATAAGGATTCCTTACGGAAATACTAAGTGCACAGAAATCAGTGACGACTTTCTACAATAATTTGCTTACACAAATCTAGTTTGGTATTCTACATTTATTTAAGCATCTTAATCTTGAACATCAGAGCATTAGAAGCAAAGTTATGAAGCTAGTAAAAACGCAATTTTTCAACGATTTTGTAATTTTTGCTTTAGATATTCAAAATTTATACATTCGTAAACGAATTTTACTCGACGAAAAAGTGGTCTCGAAATTCTGACATTGTCTATCTGTCTGGTTTAGCTACAGCTTAAAAAAGCTGCATCGATTAACTTAAAATTTTGTGCATTGTGCTTTTTGGTCATTCTCCCCATACGTTTTTTTTTCTGACCAAAAATAATGGTAGGTATACCTACCCACGATATGATTTCTATAACAAATTCTTTATCTTTCTTAAAAACTTTTCTTAGCAAAAAATTAATTAATTACTTTTAATACTAGGCTACTTTTGGGTGGAAAACCATTTTTCAAAAATCGTTTTTAATGATATACCTCCAAAAAATAATTATTTTTTAATTTGATTTTCTTGAAAACTGCGTAGATAACTGTTTTTAACCAATTTCTTATGCAGAAGCTCCCATAGAATTCAAATATCACAGGTTTACAAATATCGGTATACTTTTTGACACGTGAAGTAAGAGTTGTTCTAAGGGCAATTTTTACGCTGAACTCAAATCCGTTATCCGTTTTTCACTATCAGCTCCAGTTTTCGAGATATTACCTTTAGAAAGTGGAAAAAAAAACATTTTTCACCACTTTTGGGGTTATGTAACTATGAGAATTGATTTTTTTTAAAGGTACATATATGTTATAGTTGAAAAGTACTTTGTAAACAAATTAATACGATCACTCTGAAAATGATCATACGAAAATTGAATAATATTTTTTATGGAATGTCATTGAGAACAGAGTTGTAAAGACTGCAGTCAGTTAAAGACTACAGTCAGTAAGTCGCAGTCAGTTGACTTAAGCCATGGACTTAAAGTTAGACTTGTGACTAAGGATTTAACTTATAAACTACAGTCAAAAGTCTTTTTTATAATTCTGACTTATAAGTTAAATAAAGCAGTCAATTGACTTACAGTCAATTAACTGCAGTCCTCTTTGACTTTTTTAAGTCTTCTAAGTCACTTGTAAGTCGACTCTTTCTTAAGTCAATCTCAACAGTCAGTAAGTCAGTTGACTGAAGTCATTTAACTGTAAGTCGATTGACTTTTTTTAAAGTCTTTTGACTTAAGGAATTCAAATTCTTAATCGAAAAAGTTAGTTTTAGTGTTTTGACGGAAGAAATTTAATATTTGAATGATTTTTTTTTATAGTAAAAATTCTATATCAATATATTTGCAAATAGCCTTTAATAAATTTTGTGGTATCATTTTCTCAAAAAGTATTTACCCGATTTGGACAAATTTTATATAGTTGGAAAGCCATGGTCGGGGGAGGTGTGGGAATCACAAAATTTAATACTGGGTCAATCTTAGTGAAGTATACCATTTTATACTGCCAATCATTGCGCTCATAAAAAAGACTAAATTTAAAAAATAAAAATTGTTTTTTGTTTAATTTTCAAATATTTTATAGCTAGCTTTTGATTTCTGAGTGGTGTTGAATTTCGACACAAGGTGGGGGCGAGATAAGTACTTCTTAAATCAGCCAGACTTAGAAGACTTAGATCCAGTTGTACAAACGTGGTTCAAACTTTGATCCGTGGTTCAAATATTATTACTGGCTGATTTCGATGGAATTACTGAGGTTCAGCGATGGTTCAAGGTTCAAGTATGTTATACAGTAGACGTTCGATCGAGTGAACTTTTCACAATAGTGAACCCAAAATTTAATATAAAAATGTGTTTTGTATGAAAATGTCTCGCAAGCTTATGTTATAAGATTACTTGAGAACACTGAGGAATTATTTCTGTTTTGTTTTAATCTGAAAGAAAGCTTTTTTAAAGCTTAAATAAATTTAAAAACATTCACATCGAACAAAATGTGAATTTTGGATCAAATTCACCATTATAAAGCTTTTAAAAACCCCCGCTCGAAAAAAAATGAACAGTCTCGAAAGAGTGAACAAACGGGCCTGGTTTTTATTACTTTACTGCATCGAGCGTCTACTGTAGTAGCCAATTTAATGCCTGAACCATCGTTGAGCTTCAGTTAACTCGCCAAAGTCAGTGAGTTAAGCCTGCCATACACATCAGAGCCAAAGAGCCAAATGGCCCCACACCGATCCAAAATAGCGGTCGTGTGTGGAGTTGATCGACTGCCGATCCATTTAGATTTTCAGCCAATCTGAAATCGAAAAGAGCCAAATGGATCGGATGGCTCGGTCGTGTATGGCCAGCTTTAAAATCGCTTACCCACGAATTAAATATTTGTATCTACAGCTGACCCTTAACAATGCAGTTGTCTCCCAATAAGTCGAATTTTCACCGGGTATCAGATTTAGTTCGATCCACAGTATGTACACAAATAAAAGGTATTTTACTCCGGAGGTTGTCAAAATTGAAAGTGTAAGAAATACAAAAATGGCAATGGCTGTGAAAGCAGTTTTATAAGGGAAAACACATGTAAAATAATCAATTAAACGTTGAATTTTTAATAATAATAATAAATTGATAGACAAATTTAAATTTTGGTACAAATGTAGTCACTTATATAATTTTAAAAATGACTTATTGGAACAAATTTTGGCGAACTTTTTTCCAATTTTCCTATTCGGGACAAAATTGAGGAAATATTCGGTTTCAATTTTTACGAGTTTTGTACCGAATCCTAGATGTAGTCATAAAAGACTACATTTGTACCAAAATCTAAATTATTCAACCAATTATTACCAAATTTATACAAAATCAACACCCTCCCCCGACATTTTTGGAATACAAAAATTACTAAAAAAAGAAAAAACCCAATGTTTTCTATTCCTATTCTTAAAAAGTACCATATTTCAATATAAGTTTTAAGTTTCCGCGATTTTAAAGAAAATCCACTCAATAAAGGACGGGAAAAATTGGTCCTGAGGTTGAAAAAAATAGTTCAACAAACATTAAAATTGATATCGACGCCGACGCCGACGGCGACGTAGAATTGCACACTCTTTAGCATATCTAAAGTCCCTCAAAATCCCCACATTGGCTTTTTGTGTAGATGCATTTGAAGAAGTGGAGAGGGGGGAAGTTGGAAGTCTATCAAACTGAAATATATGTGTTTTGGTACAGCCTAATCATAGGATACATGTCTTAAGCGTACCTTTTACCACTGAATCTAATGCGATCAAAATGATACAACTAATTGTTTGAAAGTCCTTTATATACTTAACGATATTATAAACCATAAAATAAAATTCATCCGAAGTCGGTATCTTTATTGGTTCTTGAGATATGGTGAACGAAAAAAGGGGAAGGAACGTACGAACGTACTCACAAACACAGACATGTCCCTAAAAATTATGGGTTCCGATTCTTAGAAGATTGAAACGTGGATATGTCAAAAAAATTTAATTTAACTAATCGTACCAATTTATTTAATATTCGAGAAATCGCTTTCGGGAATTTTTTTAGGGAAATATTTCGAGGGAAAAATACCTATCGCGAACTCTTTTCTTGTTTTCCCTCAATATTTTAGAGTACCTAGTGTTGTGCGAATTTTTGTTTATCATTTTCATGTGAATAAGACCTGTTCCCAGGGAAAAGAATTTTGAAGGCAGTTCCCAGGAAGGGAAACATTCCGAGGGAAAAATAATTCCCAAAGAATTCCCAAAGATGCTGATTAGGCTCCAAAAAATATTAGCATATTATTTTATGTGCTTTCGTTAATTTTTAATCATTTATTTTTGCCATTTTAAGTCCATTTTTCAGAAATTCTGCAAGTTAAATGTCCCTCTAACTCGAATTTTTTCAACATACCTACATATTTTTATATTACCCTCAAATTTCAATACTACATATATGTATACTTCTCTCTCACTCGAATTTTTCAAAACTCTCTCTCGAACTAGTTTTGCTATCCCCTGAAAATTCGACCTAGAGGGAGTCGACTGTATTGTTAAGTCTTCGACATAAGTCTGCCTGATTTAAGAAGACTTTATCTTTATCTCATCCCCACCTTCTATCGAAATTCCACTCAGAAAACGAAACGCTATGTAGCTATAAAATATTTGAAAATTGAAGTAAAAAACAATTTCTTATTTTTTTATTTTAATTGCTTTGAATGTGCTGATTGGCAGTATAAAATAGTGCTTAACTAAGATGGACCACAGTGTTAAATTTTGTGATTCGCACACCTCCCGCCACCATGGCTTTCCAACCATATAAAATTTATCCAAATTGGTCGAATACTTTTTGAGAAAATGGTACCACAAAATTTAATTAAGTCTTTGTATATTGATATAGAATTTTTACTATAAAATACCTTCAAATATTAAATTTCTTCCGTCAAAACTCTAAAAATAACTTTTTCGATTAAGAATATGAATTCCTTAAGTCAAAAGACTTAAAAAAAAGTCAATTGACTTGCAGTTAAATGACTTCAGTCAACTGACTTACTGACTGTTGAGATTGACTTAAGAAAGAGTTGACTTACAAGTGACTTAGAAGACTTAAAAAAGTCAAAGAGGACTGCAGTTAATTGACTGTAAGTCAATTGACTGCTTTATTTAACTTATAAGTCAGAATTATAAAAATGACTGTTGGCTTTTATTTTAAAGTTAAAGTCATAAAGTAAGTTAAAAGACTTATAAAATAAGTCTTTTTAGTCAAAAGACTGCAGTCACCAACTGACTGCAGTTTTTTACATCTCTGATTGAGAATGTGCATAAATAGAAGAATCTGTTCTCTTGGAGTCAGAAATGTTTGGACTGTGAAGGGAGTTAGCCAGAGAGTTGGCACAGAATCTACTCTGTTATCAGAAGTGGTATTACCTAAAAAAAAAAAAAAATTAATAAATTGAATACAGAATAAGAAACTTAAAATTAAATTATCTATTAATTGAAGAAACTAACAATTCTGGAATTGATATAGATGAACTTTGCAGTACACATGGAGAGAATATTCTGAAAGCTTGTTTGGCGAATGAAGAAAGAATAAAGAATTTTATTATATTGAAAGGAAATTTCTTAAAACCAAGAATATAGTATAGAGGACTTTCAATTGATGATTTGGTGACGTTTGTTGCTGAATTGCAGTTTTGAACTTAGAAAAGGATTTGATGATTGAAAGTAATGGCTGTAAGTTTGCCTAGTTTGCCCTCAAGATTTACAAGATAAGTAACTACTTTTAAATTATTATTTTTGTGTGTTATTTGAATGCAAAGATTGGGAGCGTTAAGTTCTCCACTTGTCTGTCCGCTCTATTGGAGATTGGCCTGACAAAAAAATTCTAATAACTGTTGTGTTCGCCATAGGGGAACGATTGAAAAGGTTTTATTGCTTACCTATACTATTTTTGAAAAGCTGAATTTTCATTAGAGTCAGGACTATCGGTTACATAATCATCTTTTTTTTTAATACTTAACTGATTTTTGTGATGCCTAACGGTTGTTGGCTTATCTGTTTGTCCGCAATCACTTATGTGATTGGATTTGTAAAAAATTTTGATCTTTTGGACTGGAAAATCCTTTTTAAATAATGCTGTCAGGGGCCGTTTTCATAATTTTACTATAAAACTAAGCAAATTCGAAGCAATTGTCAGGATGGTCAGTGTGCTTGGCAAAAGAATGCGATTCTAGCCTTATATGAATACTTTTCTGGGAGCTTAGTAATAATGAGTATTGAGTTTAGTAAGATTGAAGTTGGTCTATGGAATAATGCTTCAACATCAGGAGACATTGGAGTTGCGATTTTCAAAGGAATATGATGTCTTAGACTGTGATTTTGATGCTAACTGGCACAATTTTGTGTTGTTTAGTCCTAGAATAAGGTAATAAGGAACACCGTAACCAAAATGAACTTGATTTTTTTAGTTATTTTTCAAACGAAATTAAAATTTTTGTTTTAGATTTGAGAATAAAAAAAAATCAACGTTAAGTTTGTTAAGGGAATATTCAATCAGGATTGTGAAGAGATGAAACACGCTCAAAAACTATTAAATTCAGTTCAAAAGTTTTAATAGGAAATGATTTATGAACTGTTTCAGAGTGAGCAATGCTTGTTACTCGACTAAAGATTCGAAGTGTTGTTCCTGATATTCTATTAGTTGTACTATTCAGATGGACTTTATAGCACATAATATTTTACTGCTTTTGTTTCTCCATATGTTATGGACATGCGTAAATAACGATAGGTTAAGGATACCAGTTGCTATAAAAAAAAGGTCCTTTGGATTTGAAAGATGTCATGTAAGGCTATGGGGGCTAATACTAAGAAGCTGGGGCCGATTATTTTGATGAACTCCACCAATGTGGAGTTGCCTGTCAAATGAATTTTCCAAACAATTTAAATTATATAATAAAAAAACAGAAAAATTTTGACTTATAGAATGAAATAATCGAAAAAATAAATGTAGGCAAGTAGCTAATATCTGTGTTCTAAATTTTTTTAAGTAACTATAGTGTAGAGCGTTGGCTTTAGCTTGTTTTGATCTTCGATTATTTCATTGAAGTCATAAGTTGCATGTTGGTTGTAAATAGTATAAGACAAGTTGACGCTTGCGAGCTAAGCCTCTGAGCTTATCACTATTTGGTATTGTATTATTTTTGAGTAAAAGTAGACAAGCTGATTGCCTCTGAGCTACTTGAATTGGTTGTTAATAGTATTAGACATGTTGACGCTTGCGAGCTAAACCTCTGAGCTTATTACTATTTGGTACTGTTTTATTTTTGAGTAAAAGTAGACAAGCTGATTGCCTCTGAGCTACTTGAGTTTGTTGTTAATGGTATAAGACAAGTTTAGGCTTGTGAGCTAAACCTCTGAGCTTTATTAACAGGGTTGTATTTTTTCAAATAAAATTAGACAAGTTGTTTACCTTGAACTACTTATGGAAAATTGTGAATGGTATAAGACGCTTTTTAGTTGCGCTCAAGAGCTGAACATGTGATTATTATTTTGCTTAAGAATAATGCAGGCTAAGAACTGTTTCATCGAGAACGATGAAAATTGCAGGATGGCCGTGTTATAGTTGAAAAGTACTTTGTAAACAAATTAATACGATCACTCTGAAAATGATCATACGAAAATTGAATAATATTTTTTATGGAATGTCATTGAGAATGTGTATAAATAGAAGAATCTGTTCTCTTGGAGTCAGAAATGTTTGGACTGTGAAGGGAGTTAGCCAGAAAGTTGGCACAGAATCTACTCTGTTATATATATTTCTACTAATCTTAATCTTCAAAATTCAGCTTTAATCGTTCCAATATCTCTTTTACTTTTTGAGAGATATTAAATTAGTTACACTGGTCAACACAAATTTTGTTTCTGGGCTCTGCACATCATTTTCTAGTTCCTTACATATTACTTATTAAATAAAAAATAGTCTTGTATGAAAAAGTTTGCTTTTATAGTCAGGAGCACATTATTTGAAAATTCATGAAAATGTGCTTTGTTAGAATCAATTATAGGTAATAGATATTTTAAGATATAAGAATAAGATACCCCAAAACGCTAGAGCGTGTAGGCTGGTTCAAAACCAAAAAAATATAAATGAGAGGGGTGTCTATGTTCCCCTGTTTAGACAGGAGGGGTAGTTTTCTTTAAAAAGTTACTTAAACTAGACAAAAATATTAAAAAACAACGGTAACACCAAAAAGATCATGGTATATTTTTTTTAAAGTTAGGACTCCATCTTTCAATTTAGTTTTTAAATTCAGTCATTTCCATGAACCTTTTTTTTTAAATTAATATTCAAACTCTGAATTTTGAAAAAGTCGTTTTTATTATTTTTTTCTTAAATTAAAATTTTCTTATTTTTACGTGAGTTTCAATATTCAGTGCTTTCACCAATATTGTGTGAACTATTAAAAGCCAGATGGTTGTATGTATTTTAATTTGTGATAAAATTGAAAATAACAAAAACTCTTTTTTTCTTCATTTTCTTGTTTAATGTTTGGTACCAACATTAAAACGGTAATTTTTATCAATCATAATACACTGATTTTGTAATGTGATATGCTTAAATAAGGCCTATGGAATAATTTCCCGTCATTGTTTCATTTTATTGACCTTGGGAATGACGATTTCTCTCAAAGTCCATAAAGTCCTAGTTAAAGGTTTTCCTTTTTCTTCTGAGTATGCTCCAAATGAAGTTTTTAATTTTTTTTACTGAATGACCGTACAGAATATTTAATCTTAGAGACATCCGGCATGTCACTTAAGTTTCTTAACATATTTTCAAAAATGGTAATAGTGTGAATTTTGATAAAATAACCACATATATAGCAAAATGCATTAGCATCACTTTAACTAATTCTTAACAACATTTTAACGTCCTTAAATTTCAAAATAAAAATGTGTGTAGTTTGTGACACAAATATACTCTAGAGATACCAAATGGGCGTAACAATTCCCTTTTCCTCTCCTCTTTAAAGGACAATATTAAAGCAAACATTTAATATTTCTATGAAAACTATGGTAACTATATTTTTTGAATACCAACTCAACAAAAAGCAAACATTTTGGAGCATGAAGAATTAAAAAATCACGAAATAAAACCAGGCACAAAAATTATTTTTTATTTTGTTGAGGTATGTTATTATAAAGTCCTCATCTGACTACATATATGTAGTTTTAAAAATGCTTTCTCTTTGACTTATGTCGTTTTCAACAGGAGCGGGTACAACATTTTCTAAGAATAGTTCAACTTTGGGAAATAAATTAAAAATCACCCGTTTTGACCATAGTTTTTTTTTTAATTTGAAATAACTCTTAGGTACAAATTCAAACAAAGTGTAATGGGACTGCACGGTTTATATAAATTTTGGTCCGTTTCACGTACAAGAGACCAACAATAGTCTTTTAACATACCATCATCCCAAAAACCTTTGTAACTTTTTTCTACTATTTCAAAATCTTGGTGAAGTCGCTCTCCGTGCTCATCAGTCATCACAATAAAGTGAAAAATACCACTGAGGATTTCCCAAAAAGTAAAAGAGATATTGGGAGTTGGGACGATTAAAGCTGAATTTTGAATATTAAAATTAGTACTTTCAAAAATCTGTACAATTAAAAAATAAAAATCAATTCGCATAGTATAAAAAAAAAACGAAAAAAAGCTTTTTTGCACTTTCTAACGGTAATAACTCGAAAATCAGAGCTGATAGCGATACTTTGTCGTATCGAAAACCTTGTAAACCTGTGTATTTATTAGATATCTAATTTGTAAAAAATTGCATATTAAAATTAAAAAAAAAAAAATATTTTGTAAATAAAAAAAAATCAAGTTTTGTTTTTTTAAGTCGATGGATATGGGGTTATAAGTTTGTAAAAAATATATTTCTCAGTTATGAAATTTCTCATTCACATTTGCACTTGAAAAGTGATGATGAAATTACTATCCACTAGTATCAAATCTATTACCCGTCCTTATTCAATTTAATAAGCAAATGAATCCTGACATTTGTTTGCATATCTTTGAAGGTCAACAGCTAAGACCAAAGTTGTAAGACGTTAACAGCCTATATTTAGCCAATCTGCTCTGAAGCCTACCACAATGTCTTGCTGCTGATCTTGAATAAGAACTGTGGCAATAAGTTAGAAGATCGTATGTCGACTTAAGTAGAAATCGATTTTTCACATATTCACCTTCTATTCAACTTTTTTTTTTTAGCCTTGGGCTTTGATGCACCAACGACTTATCACTGATCTGATCAGAGTCACTTAGCAACTTTTCATGAATCTTGATAAATATTTTGTTGTACCAACAAGAGATTTGATGATTATTTATTTGAAGTTTGAAAAGTCAAAAGTACTCAACTCGCTTCTTGACAACGGAAGTGAAGGTCCTCAAAATGCCAAATTCCTCCAATTAGAGAAAGAATTTATGCGGTATAAGATGGACATCTAAGGGATAAGTTAAGTTAGATAGTTAGGTGTTTGGGCTTGGGGAAGCTTAGGTCTCCTACACTACACCTACACTGTACTGCTCTACAAAGAGCAGTACAAATCGAAATATTAAGATACGAAATTTCAAAAATTAATAATCCTGCCTTTCAAAATCTCACAACTATAACCCCTGCGAACCAAATAAAGAAACTCGAAAACAAAAAACTTTTTCTTTGGATTTTATCCTAAAGTTTTCCCTATTAAAAAATTTACCCGACATTGCAGCTATATAGAGAAACAATTTCTCTGTTATTTTTTTTTTGTTTTTAACAACAATTGAGATATATGTACATAATAACAATAGAATAGAAGAAAATTTAAAAAGACAATTCTTTTTCTTTAGTGGCACTCCCCCCATCCCACCTCTATCCTTAAATATTAAAAAGAAAATGGTTCCTTAAGAAATAACATTTTCTGTGCTGAATTTATATAGAATGCGATAGTATTTTTTTAAATCCTTCTCTTTTTTTCTTATTCAATTTAACCTTGCGATTCAAAATCTGTATACACTTCCCCACTTATGAAGCAAAAGGTATTAAACGCTATTTGCTTCAACGTTGAGCAACCAACTGATCTAACTTAAAAATGAGGAGCAGGTGCTCCTTTCGATATAGCACGTGCTTCGGTTTATTCATTCCTTTCAATGGAGCAGGTGCTTACATTGAGAAGGTTCTCATCAAACATGGAGACACTCAATCGGTAAGTGCCTTCTCAAGAATTTTAATCATACCAAATGAAGCACCTGCTTTGAAAAGTTGAGTTTTGAGCAGGTGCTCTGTTTTCTTCATATCACCCTATATCTAGATACTTTGTTATATTAGCTATGTGAAGTAGAAACAAATAATTTTAGTCTTAGTAAGTTATTTTTTAAATTATTGATAGTGTTATTTATTGAATTTTTCGTTTCTGTTTATTTTCATTGTGGTCTAAACGCTTTGTTATTTTTTGGATTTTTTTTTCTTGACGTTTGGTTTATGCATCTTGCCTACCATTTCTTTTGGAAAATTACCATTTTCTTTTTTCTTTGTTTAAAAAATAACCATTGTCTGAAACAGAAAAATCGTTGAAGCCTCACAACTTCTTTTATACAATTCTATTAGCTATCTCTTATAAAAAAAAATAAATAAAATGCACGACTGGGTCGCACGTACTTGCTCTTAGGTATGTTCAAGACACTGCGGGTTTAAGAAAATTGTATATAAAAATATGGAAATTATAAGAGAAAAATGAAGAGAAGCATGAAATACGACATTTTAATTGGCTTAGCCACCTTTTTAACAGTTTGAGGTGAAAAAAAGAATGTCATCTTAATATCTGATTGTATGGGAAAAAAATTTAAAATCGTTGCAGCAGTTTTTTAAAAATTTATATTTTATATATAAAATTCTTAAAACATTATTCAGAATAAATTTTGGTATGCAAATCTAAAATATATATTTATGTGTATATAAAAACAAAATTTGAAAAAAAATCGTCAACCCCTTTTTGAGATATCGAATTTTCAAAAAAAAATTGAAACCTTTTTTAAAAATCCAAAAATATGCTATTAATATGCAATATTATTAAATCTTATCTGAAATTTGTACCTATATAAGAAAAATAATCTAAATTCGCTAACGAGAAAATTCAAAATAAATAAATACGTTCTATGACAGGTACTATAAATAGTTGCTAAGTGTAAAATTTTATAATTTTTGGTAGTAGATCGTACTAATTTTAGTATATAGAAAAAGTTTTATCAAAATCGTAGGAGTCGTTTTTAAGCACAAAAATATTTTCCTTTGCTGTTTTTTAACTTTTGTATTTATTCATAAATGTAAAATTTTTTCTGAAAATATTTTAGAGAGTAGGTACTAAAAAAATCTTTAGTATCGAGTTTCAAAAAACTCGATCATGTCGTTTTCGAAATATTTGATTTTCCAAAAAAAATTTAAACATTTTTTAAAAATCCAAAAAAAATTTCAAAAATTTTGGTATACAAAACTTTTTATATTTTTGGAAGTTTCTGTGTAAAAAAATTATTGAAATCGGTCGTACTGTTTTGAAGAAAATCAAAAATTAAAGAAATGGTTCTTTGGGAGGTACCATTAATATCTAACCAGTTTTGAAAAATGGATTTCCACCCAAAGGTGGTTGATTGTTATTTCAAAAATTTTTTTGAACGAATCCAAAACTTGAAGGGGATTTTCATATACCTGTTCGTATTTGGTGGCTCATAGCTCCTATACTAGATGGATTTCGGGGTTGCCCCTATGGTGACGTCATGTCAGTTGCTTATTATAAGGTACCCATTAGCTAATATTTCGTTCTTGTCGTTTCTGGGTTTTTTGTCCATATACATTTTTGGGCATCTTCTTGCTATGTGCAGCCCCGGATCTGTGGGGGGGCAAACTGGGGCCTGTGCCCCAGGCGGCAGCTTACAAGGGTGGCAAATCTATGTGACTGAAAAAACTGGGAATTGCGACGCTTAATGAAATAAAATTAATTGAGATGCGGCAATGGAATATCAAATTGTATTTCTCCGTCAACCTTAAGCAGTGTTTCTATAATTATTTTTCCATTCAAAATAATTTAAAATTAAAAATTAAAAAAAGAAACGAGTTATACAACATTGTTAAAAGTTTTTCTGATGTTTTTTAACAATAGTTTATTGCATTGTATGTAGGTAAGTTAATTTTTACAAAACTTTCCCTCCTCCCTAAACTGTAGGAGATAGATCTCCCTTCTTCAGTAATAAAACATTTGAACTGTGTCCCTCAACAAGCGTCGCACCAAGCCGTACAAATCCTAGTCTTGCCTAAAGAATAATTTGCTGGATACTGACAACTTTATTACACTGTATTTTAAGATCTTTTTTGATTCCCAAAAAAATCTAACTACCGACAAATGTAGGAAATCAGGTGCTCAAAAAAAACTTTTTAGCAAAAATTTTTTCATTCCGATGAACAAAAAGTGAGATAAACGCTGAAAACCATTTTTACAATTTTCGACAACAATTTTTCATGATGTCGATAATTTTTAGAAACAAAAAATTGAAAAGATATTTTAACTTACAAAATCAAATAAAACATGTTACTCTCCGAGGAAATTGCATTTAGCTTTTTCAACATCCTTTTTCAAAATGGCGGATAACACAAAATTTCCCACCAGCCAGAGACTGCTCTCACGCGTATCAAAGAACCAGCCAATCTAAAATTACTTGTGTTTGACGTTGCCTAGCTCTTGTACTATTAAGGTTTGAAATTGTGTGTGTCAATTTCATTGAAATCGTTCAAGGAAAAACGAAGTGATAATATGTTAACATTTTTTGAAAGATTCTGTTGTGAAATATTTTTGTCCGTTACAATTCTGTATCAGCTATCACCTGAGTAAATTTCATTGCAATCTCTCAAGAAAGAACAAAGTTGCAAAATGTTGACATGTTGTTGTTATTTTAGAAACATCCTATTTTGAAAATATTTTTTTCTGCTATAACTTTGTCTCAGCTATCACCTCTGTCAATTTCGTTGAAATAACTCTAGGAGCAACGAAGTCCTGAGGATTTAAAAACTTTTTTCGGAACTTTGTGCTTCGATACTTTATCTTGCGTAACTTTGGCTTTTCGAAGTTGTGTCCTGTCGTAAATTTACATTTTTCTTTCTTCGGTTCAGGGAATGGATCATCAATAGTTCTCCCATGATAAATTCGGGAACGAACCATATTTTACAGATCCTTGCAGATTTGATTCGAATGAAAACGAATTTTATTAGGAACCAAAAAATAAGATTCGTGATTGAATCAAAAACAAAATTCTTTGAATTGTTCATGAGAGAACGAATCATATTTTATCGTTCTATGAACCTTGGTTGTGTATCATCATTGTTAAAGCATTGTTAATTTTCTTATCTATAGTAATAAGTTGCTGAATAGGTATTGGCTGCACATCCCTTTAAAAGTTTTTTTCTCCCAGTGATAAAAAATCCAACCAAGCAGATATGTGGTTTTTTTCATTTTTATCAAAAACGGCAAGGGTGCCAAAATCAAGTTTTGCCCCGGTTCAGAAAAATCGTAGATCGGAGGCTGGCTATGTGATACCGAAAAAGAGGCTTTTGGGCCAAAATTTTAAGAAATTATAAGAAATGGTAAACTTTGATTGGGTACATATTTGTCAATTTAAAATAAAAATTACTTTTTTAACGTGCCATTTTAAAACCTTAGTCGTCTTCTTTTAATTTTTCGATGATCATTGGTAAAGACAGTTCAATCGTTGAAATAAAAAAATAATTTTATTTGAAATAATGTTTTGCCTAGAAATATCAAGTAAATCTTAAGCTTTATTTTTCCATCAAAATGAAAGTCCTGTTTTAATTTTTATTTCTTATAAAACAAAAATTTCAATTTGGCCCAGACTTACTACCATAAAATGAGTTTTATTATTTCAAGGATTAAACTACCTTACCAATGGTCGTTGAAATATTGAAAGTCTGTTTATGTTGAAGGTTGACCTAGACCCTATTTCAATTTAGTCTTGGACTTTAACTTTCCTTCAAAATAAATATGATTTTTCTAAGCACCGAAAAATGGAAGAAAAAAATGTTCAATTATGAGTTTCAATGATATCTATAACTGGGGCCTTAGTGTGATTTTATTTTATTTTGACGAACTTTTCAATGTGAACAAATTGACTTTTAATTTTCTACAATTTGTATAGGTTTTGAGATTTGGAAACAACTGTGTTTTAAATTTTGAAGGTTTCCAATATCCAGCAATTAATTCTTATTAGAGGAGATTACAATTCTAACGGGCCCGGCATTGCAAAATAACTCTTGTAGAGGTACACAACAAGTGTTTTTTAGCTATAGAAGAGGTTCTATCTCTTATGTTTAGGAAGGAGGGGTAATTTTGCAAAGTAGGTACCTAAAATGTGAAAACAATGGCAAAACTTACAACAATGTATAGTAGTTTGTTTGAAAGCCAGAAATCTGTTCTTTTATTACATCTTTCAATTGAGTTGTATTTATTAAGAGATAGTTTTCGACAAAAAAAAATTATTTAAAATTACAAAACCAGCTCTTTTATTAAATTGAAAGTGTTTTTTTTTTCAAAAACTATTGACAAATATATGTTACTTAATAGAAAATGTAATAAAAGAAAAATTAATTGAGACATTTTTATTAATTCATTTAAGAAATTTTAATAAGTAAAAAAAAAAATGGCTGCTTTCCTGAAATCGCATAGTCCAGCGACATTGACTCGGTAGAATAGTGGGTTATATTAGAACCCTCCACTTAATTTTGTAAGAGGTGACAGCCATTTTCAATACTATGAATCTGAGCCACGGAATCAATTATTTCGGTAAATGTTTATTTTCTGTCACAAATGTTTCCCACCGGGGAAATAAAGTGTAGTGTTGTGATGAAGGCTTCTATATCCTTCTTTTTAAAATGTTGATAGATAAACTTAGACTTTTATTAATGGCAAATCTCCATAAACAGTTTTGGCTCGACTATTAAATAAGCTTGAAAGTAGGTACAATTTAGAGTAACAAAACAGTAGTTTTCTTTGCTGTAAACCCTTTTGATTAATAACGTTCCAATTAGGCCTAAAGTTTAAAATATTTAAACTAATTCATATAAAGAGGTACTTGCAATGAATCTCGCTCAAAAGCAAATTTATAACAAAACACTTACAATTATTTGTCCTCTCAAAAATCATTCTATACAGAATATCCTTAATAAGATGCAAAATTCCCCTACATAAATAATTCATTCGTAAAACTTTTTACCCTCATAGATAAACTTCCTACCTAAGTTTTCCCTAAAAAAAAAAAGCTTTACAGACAAGCAACATTTTTGATCCCCAAAAGTTGACAGGTTGACAGGAAATCTGGTTTAAGATACATCACAACTACTTAGATTATGCTTAAACAATCATACCTACATATAGATACATCCAAAAAACGGACTAGACCTTGGTCTTGTTAAGGTCAGTCAGAGACGGAATTAAACTTCTTGAATTGATTTCACTGTTCAAGTCACACGAAACCATCATACCCATGCCTACCTACCTTAATAACTTAAAACAAAAAAACTAAAACTTTTGTTAAGCTGCAGCTATAGTGCTGTATATATGTAGGTATCTCATTTTACCATTAAGGATAACGTGTAGATATCCTTTAAATTTGTATCCAGTATTTTTCATATAAATATGAATTGACAAAATCAGCATAACTTTTCTTTTGCGCTTTTACAGACAAAGTGAGCAACTTTCCAATACATATCTAATTCTCAATTTTCTTTGCCACAGCCTTTCCATAATTCATACGATATGTATAATGCCGAGGCCAAAGTCGACGTATAGGTATATATTTTGTATGAGTATCGCTACTGCATCTGTGAGTGTATGTGTAGTCTACCTGTTCGAAGGATATCTAATCAGAAATTCTGAGAAAGTAAGAATAATAAAATAAAAGAAAGGAGTTAGGAAGTATACAAGACGAGAAAATTCAAATCAAAATTGTTATCCTACGTTCCTTGATGCTGCCCACAGAAAAAAAAATCATAATTTCATGGGAAATAATATATTTTAGATGAGATGATGGTGGATAGCGGGTGAAATAATCTTTTAATGTCAGATTTGACAAAGAGATGTTCCCAGTTCCTTTTTCTTTAACTTGCGAGGAGCGTTTTAGATTCTAAGATTGTTTGTTTGTCTGTGTGTGTGTGTGTTCAGGAGGTATAGACTTTAAAGCGTTTCTGATATAATTCCTTCCTTCCTTCTTTTATTTTTTTAATGATTTTTAATTTTAATACAGAATGTTTGACAAAGGCACAGGTTAAACTGAAAAGAAGACAACCATTGAACTTTTGTTCTGGGTAAAGCTTTATTTTAATTTCCACAATCATAAAGAAAATTCATCACGATGATAATGCTGAGGCAAGGCATTGGTATTTCTAAGAATCTTAAATTGCTGGAAAAACCAGATGCTTTCAACAGTTCTTTGACTTGGGTAAAATACAAAAGTAAAACACAAAGCAGCATGAAGTATCATCATTGGGTGTCTGAAGAATCATTGTTTTTCGAAGCACTCGGATGTTGTAAAGGAGTCAGAAAGAACAAAAGTTTGTGTCGAGAATTCCAAGAATTCACAACAAATAAAAAAACATTACCAATAAAAAATAATGGATTTTATTTTTGTTAAAATGAAGTTGTTCACAATGACTTAAGGAAGTTTGCTATTTTAAAGGATAGGTAGACCGGTCTATGCTATCCAAGCCAGACAGTCCTTTCTATTGAATATTTTTGCAGGTAAAAGATATCTTTATCCGAACATGATTGGTCATTTGGTGTACCAGGTCAGAAGATTGATGGTGGTTGAGGATCTTGAAAAGATTTCTTCGTTTGATTAGCATCATATTTTTCTTTTTCGGATTATGAGGTGAGGAAAATGGTCGATTGGGCTTAATTAATAAAACTTTGAAGATATTGTTTAAAATTTAAAATAAGAGTGTTTAAGCAAATGTTATGGCAAGACTGGATAACAAAGGCCCTAATAACGAGCATCGTTTTCTTTCTATAAGCGACTACTATCGAAAGTCGATAGTTGGATGTTGTAGGAACTGGGGGCCTTGAGCTGTATCACATCAAGTGCTTACAATACCTCCACGTTGGTAGCCGCCGGATACTGGTCTTGGCTTAATGCCTTGACTTGCTAAACTTGTAAGTGCGAATGTTGACCAAGGAAAGAATTGCAACATTAAACCCATGGCCCTACAGATTGGAGGTTAGTGCGTTGGGCTAACGACCCGACCACAGTAAAAAAGCCAATTGTTATGAGAGAGACGCGAGAAGCCTCGGATAACGACCCCCCTCAAATGGCAACCAGACCCGGAACGAAAATGGACTATGACCTACGAGTATATACCTGGAATGTAAGAACACTCTATACACCAGGTGCTACTCAAAAACTTGAATCTGTCCTCTCGCGGTACAAGGCAGATATTACCGCGATCCAGGAGATACGATGGATAGGATCAGGTATAACGAAAAGAAAAGATTGCGACATTTATTACAGCTGCCATCAAAGACTGCACATGTTAGGATGCGGATTCGTCGTAGGAAAACGACTCAGATCGAAAGTCATCGATTTTAAGCCGATAAGCGATCGCCTGGCTGTGATCCGCATCAAAGCTACCTTCCAAAACATCAGCCTAATATGTGCACACGCTCCTACCGATGAAGCTGAGGAGTCTTACAAGGAGGAGTTTTACGACCTCCTGGACGGAGCCTGTCCGGAGTACGATGTCAAAGTCGTGCTCGGAGACTTCAATGCTAAAGTCGGAAAGGAAAACATCTTTGGCGGATTAGTTGGAAAGCACAGCCTCCACGAAACGACAACAGATAACGGCTTCCGACTAATCGACTTTGCTGCAGCTCGTAATACGGTGATAAGTAGCACTAGGTTCCCCAGGTGAAGGATACACACAGCAACCTGGCGATCTCCAGATGGTCGAACCGCCAACCAAATCGACCACGTGCTAATTGGCGCAAGGTATGCATCGAACATCTTGGACGTGCGAACTTTCCGAGGCGCAAACGTGGACTCTGACCACTTTCTTGTTGTGACAAAGTTCAGAGCCCGACTGTCCAACGAAAAGAAAACGAAGACCGTCCAAAGGAAGAAATTCAACATTGCATGCCTTAGCACATCTGAGAAAGCCAGAGACTACAGTGAGCAATTGACCGGGAAACTCTCTGCCGTAAACCCAGCCACAAGCGTCAACAACCAGTGGAACCAGTATCGCGACATTATTAAGGAGACAGCCGAGACCACCATAGGCTATCAACTACCCAGAAAAAAGAACCCGTGGTATGATGATGAATGCTCGGTACTGAAGCAGGAGACGGAAAATGCTCGAATGCAAATGCTGCAACGGAAAACTAGAGCAGCAAGAGAGGAGTACCGTGAAAAGAGAAGGAAAGAGAAAAAAACCCTGCGTAGAAAGAAAAGAGCATCCGCAGCCTCTCAGCTCAAGTATCTCGAAGAGTCCAGCACCGCCACCAACACTCGCCGGTTCTACAAAACAGCCAAGCAACTGGCATCTGGTTATAGGTCTGGCACGCAAGCTCTTCGAAACAGCGAAGGGAACCTAGTCACCGAAGCACAGGGAATTGTAGACGTGTTTAAGCAGCATTTCCAGCAGCTGCTTAATGGGCATTATGTAGAGGAGGCGACAGGGGAACAAAGAAGCATTAGACCAGTCAATGAAGATCCAGTCCCAGCACCCAGTACTGAAGAGGTTAAGAAAGCCATCCACAAGCTCAAGAACAACAAATCCGCCGGCTCGGATGGCCTACCAGCGGAACTCTTCAAGTATGGAGGAGATGTTCTGGTAGGGTGCATGCACCAGCTCATCAACCAAGTTTGGGAGGAGGAAAGTATGCCCGACGACTGGTCAAATAGCTCCATATGCCCAATCTACAAAAAAGGTGATCCTATGTCCTGCCAGAACTACAGAGGCATATCCCTGCTTAATGTTGCTTACAAGATCCTATCCAACGTACTATGTGAGCGTCTAAAACCTTTCTGCAACACTATGATCGGCACGTACCAGTGTGGCTTCAGGCCAGGCAGATCAACGATAGACCAAATCTTCACATTGAGGCAAATCCTGGAAAAGACCAACGAATTTCAAGTCGAGACCCACCACCTATTCATCGACTTTAAAGCCGCATATGATAGCATAAGTCGCCAAGAGCTTCTATTGGCGATGTTGGAACTCGAGATCCCGAAAAAACTGATCCAGCTATGCCGCATGACGTTACAAAATACGCGGTGCAACGTGCAAATGGGTAACAGCTCATCCGAGTTATTCCAGACGTGTACAGGGTTCAGACAAGGAGATGCGCTATCATGTGATTTCTTCAACCTAGTCCTGGAGCAGATAGTGCGCAAGAGTGGTGTTAACATGGAAGGCACTATCTTTAACAGGTCTTCTCAACTTCTTGGCTATGCGGACGACATCGACATCATCGGCCGTTCCAAGAGAGCTGTACTTGAAGCATTCACAGCTATTGATGAACAGGCGAAACGAGTTGGTCTTGAAGTGAATGAGGACAAAACAAAGTATATGCTATCAACAAACAAAGCCTCATCTGTCCATCGCCTAGGACAAAACGTCACTGTTGGTAGCAGTAATTTCGAGGTAGTCAAGGAGTTCACCTACCTCGGAACAAACATCAATTCCACGAACGACACCTTAGTGGAAATCCGACGAAGAATTACCCTAGCGAACCGCTGCTACTTCGGTTTGGCCAAACAAATGGGTTCAAAACTCCTTTCCCGAAAGACAAAGTGCACTCTATACAAAACGCTAATTTTACCAGTTCTACTCTACGGCGCCGAGTGCTGGACGATAAGTAAAAAAGGGGAATTGATACTGGGCACTTTCGAGAGAAAAATTCTTCGGCGGATATTTGGTCCTATATGCGAAGAGGGCGATTGGAAGAAGATTCAATCGTGAATTGTACGAGCTGTACCAAGATGTGGATGTAGTCCAAAGAGCCAAAACACGTCGACTACACTGGCTCGGCCACATCGAGCGAATGAACAACAACGCTCCAGCCAAGAAAATCTTCGAATCCCAGCCCCCAGGTTCGAGACGACCAGGAAGACCGAACCTCCGCTATAGGGACCAGGCGGTCACAGACGCATGAGCGCTTGGTCTCGACGACTGGAGGGAGCGTGCGAGGGACCGCAACCGATGGAAGACCGCAATATCTCAGGCAGAGACCCTTCATGGATCGGGAGCCGGATAAGTAAGTAATTAAGAAGCAAAGCCCTCTCTCGAGCAACTAAAATTTCCCTGTATAAGACGCTTATCATCCCGGTCCTGATGTTTGGTTCATAGACATATGGACACTATTTTCGGTGGATGAGAACGCGTTAGGATGTTTTGAGAGGAAAATTCTCAGGATGATTTTTGGTCCCGTCTGCGTACAAGGGAAATGGAGAATAAGATACAACAACGAACTGTAAGGGCTGTACAGCGACACTGATCTAGCCACAAAAGTGAAAAGCCAACGACTGAGATGACTGGGTCACCTAGAGAGGATGAACATCAATGCTCCAGCCCAGTAAGTATTTGAATCCTACCCCGTGGGATGGCGCAGTAGAGGTGGATAGCGTAACTGGTGATGCATGCAAGTGGAAAAGGACCTCAACCTCAACTTGGCGTGCGAAGCTAGAGGCAGTTTGCTAGCAACCGAGACGGCCGATGGAAGAAGCTTGTTGGTTGAGGCCCTGGTCCACCCCGGACTGTAGCGCCACCTTATGTAAGTAAGGTAATATATATAAATATAAATTGGGTGGTGCAACAGCTCGTGGAGAACCAGGCCCTGTGACTTATAACTCTCAACCATTCCTGTGTGCGTGTTGTTGGCAGGAATGGAGGGGACCTACAGTTTTTTGCCGAGTCGGAACGGCTAAATGAGAAGCACTTTTTCATGACAAGTATACTCATGGAGGATTTGTCAGTTCCTCTTTAGATGGCACGGCTGGGAATCGAACCATGTAAGTAAGGAAGTACCTCAAAAACATCATCCGATTTTTCAACTCAATAAAAGCCTTGCTGACCAGTGTTATTACTCTTTTAGTACGAGAGTAGTGTTAAATTAAAACCATGAACTTTTTCTCAGAGAATAAAAGAGAAACTCAAATGATTCAAATTGAATTTTAAACAAGAAAATAAGTTCTTTCAGAAAGCATCGTTTTTTTAACATAACCTCAAAAACAGCGACAAAAACTTTTTGTATGCAAAACAATTCCAATTAATATATTTATTTTCAATATTTTAATAATTTTTGACACATCGCCAACACCATTACTTCCAGAAATTTGAATGAGAATAAAGAAATGTTTCTCATTCTTAAAAATCAATAAAATCAACTTCAAATGCATATACTCCAATGTAAACGTAGGTATGAACTGGTTGGTGTTTTTTTTTTTCTTTTCCACTTTACGCTCCATATGTTCACTTTAAACACTATTCAACTGGCATAAGGAGTTTTACGTTGGTTTTTCACCCCAAATCCTTTATTCCTATAACGTTGAATCAGGACAACGAGTATTTTGTGGAATAACAGCAAGTGAACGGGAATAATAGAACAGCACCGCACTTTAATTGTAGGGAGCATTATCCACCGATATATATGTATATAAGGAGCCAACCCGCCAAACACATACGTACCCTCCTTCCTTTGCACAACAATAAAATGAAAGAAAGGAATTCAAGGAATTATGGGGTCGAAAGGCGCCATTTGACTGAGGAGCTTAGCTGCAACTGCAACTATTGCAAACACATTGAAACTCGGCGTGCTTCTGTGCACCTTCGTGCAGGAAACCCCATTTTCTCAAACTGTTCTACTTCCGCCCACAACAAACTCTGCGTTCGATAGTAACTAATGTCCTTCTTGCTTCTTTAGCTATGGATGCAGGATAATGCCGCCAAATGGTAAGTATGTGTAAGTGAAGTTTGCTTCTTGTTTTTTCTTTGTCGCCAAGTGAATTTGGCTCGTCCTTCGTTGACGCGGAGTGGAGGTGGTAATCGGTATTATTTTTTGTTTGCAATGCTTACTTCTTAGCGCAGCTGTGGTGCATTATGTAGATATTTGTAGCCAAGTCCCGAATTGTGCATGTGAATGCACAGCACAAAAAAAAATGGATGTTATCCTTCTTAAGCTTCATATATTCTAGCAGAAGGCAGCAGCAATGTTTGGCGGAAAGGATACTACTTGGAAAAAGTAAGGCCCTCGACAGAGATAGAAATTAAATAATTCCACAGCGAATTGCTAAAGGCCTTGGCGGCGGCATCGGGGTTGTCTTCGTCTTCGGTTGTCGTCGTCGGTACGACTATACCCATAAAGGCTAGTGATGGGCAAAAAACTAAACTTATGGGTGACAGGATTAATTAAATTTAATTATCTGCTTTCTTATTTTTTCTTCGACTCAAAGGAGCGAACTAGGGCAAAAACAATTCGAAAGAACACAGAGCCGTCATCAAGAGAAGGGTGTTCCTCTACTCTACGGTGTGTTTGGTGGGAAGAAAGAGAAAAATAGTACGATGTGCCTAGAATAAGGCACTTGGGTAAGTACTGCACAGGAATATAATATGCTATGTTGCAATTGCACCTAGAAAGCTCCCCTACTTGATAACTTGGTGACAGTGCGGACAACTTAAAAGCCAAGTAGTTACTAAGGGCTGGTGGCATTTTAAAAGGGATGGGGGTTTATTTTGAAACAACGGTACCTACTATTTAAGTTGCATTTCGTTTTGCAGTTTATTTTTCCAAGGATATATCTACATGACAAACATATATTTAGGTACCTTCCTAACTCCTGCCACACAAAGAAGGAAAAGACTCAAATTTATTACATCAGAGGCAAGTATTGAAGTTGGTGACTTGGGGGTGGAACACCCTTACCAAGAATTAAATGAGTTCCTAGTATGTATCTACCCGACCCGTGTAGTGTTAGCTGTCGTATTTTTAGTCACAGTACCTATGATGGCGTGTGTTATGAGTGGGCATTGTGCACGCTTTTGATAGACTGTCGTTAGTTAGAAGTCCTTCAGCAATGGTCCTGTAGGAGGTGTGTGAATATACGAAGAAAACCACCACGATGACTACGATGACGATGAACGAAATACTGAAGAGTTATGACGGCCAAAGTACAGTGGTTGAGCGTGTTTTTTTTTTATACCTAAGGTTCAGTTATTTTTGTAGGTTTATGTGCAAAGATTTTTCATTTTTGTGTCGGGTTAATGTGCTTTTACTCGCAATAAGCACGCTCAATTTGGTCTGAAAGGCTGCTATTGACTTGTTTTTTGATTTCTTTATTGCGCCTCAAGTAAACTAATTCTAATAAATTTTATATTAAATCAAAGTTATAATTTTTGCACGACTTAAGAATTGCCATACCTATTTTTTTTTCTTTCACTTTTTACCCATTGCTTAAATAGAGGATTATGGCAGCAAAATTGGGAAAATTTGGCAAAAGAAATATTATTTTGTGAGTCGTGTTTACCCAACATTACTGATGAGTTTCTTGTACAATTATAGGTACATACGACTAAGTTAAAGTTTAGATAGAAAAAGGAAGGCCAAAGTTCAAAGAGCCTTAGTGATGAAAAAATATTAATCAAGCTTAAATAAATAATTATCGAATACCTTTATATGTTTAGTTAAAATAATATTAACTAACTTTTGGACAAATCTAGAACGTTTCAAAATTCAGATGAGATG
Source organism: Dasysyrphus tricinctus (assembly GCA_963921185.1). Classification (NCBI taxonomy): domain Eukaryota; kingdom Metazoa; phylum Arthropoda; class Insecta; order Diptera; family Syrphidae; genus Dasysyrphus; species Dasysyrphus tricinctus. Next base: position 100,678,444 of record OY992530.1, on the reverse strand, counting down.
AAAAATCTCCATGGCTCATGTTTAGTGAATTTTTTCCAGACAAATATATTCAACCAATATTACCATATGTTTATTGCTGCGGACAAGAAGGCATATTGTAAATGGTTCATGGGAAACACTGAAGTCCATTTTTTTGAAAATTAAATTAATGATGACATCTTATGACTTATAGCACTATTGCATTTATCGTGGACTAGCTAGGTAAAGCTCTTTGCACAGTGAAATTTGAAATTCCGTAGGATTGCCAACTTAAAAAAAGAAACTTGTTTTTGCCTCAAACATTGGATGTATCAATATGACAGCTTCCCTCTCACGGTTTTTGCCTTGACGGTGGTGAGGGAGCTAACATTTGACCCTCCAGCAATACAGCTAAAGGGAGATACGACTAAACAAGCTGCAATATGCCACCTTCAGCATGTCGACCTACTTTTAAAAACTTTACCGTTCATTCATATATTTTCTTAAAATACAATACAATACAATACAAAAATAGTTCAGTGTTGTTCATGTTATGTGTCTAGATACTAATTTTTTTTTCATATTTTTTTCCTCGTATTTTGTACATATCAATCATATCCTTTCTATTTTATACTATCCGTTGTACTCTCTTATAAGATTTGCTCGGTATTCAACAGCTAGGGGTAAGTATTTCAATATCGGAATCCATCCTTCATCCAAAATTGAGACCATATTTTCTGTGCTTAGAATCCTCATTCCGAGGCATTGAAAGAAGTGTTGGAAGGTTTCGTTTTCTCCTAAATTGCACATCGTACAGCGGCTAGACCTTTCAGATAGTGAGAATGTCCCATTCAAAAATATTAGACCTCCTCTGGCTTTGAAGATCCCCCTTATATCGAAAAGTTTTTGGAATTCATTAATGTATTTACTTCCTTCTTCATAATTTAAATTATTGTAGAGACCTGTTTTCTGGATATAATGTTAAGACCTTTTTAATGTACATCATGTGGCATTTCATGGTGTATGCATAAAGAGGTTCCATTTTGCACTCCAAGGTAAGCATATAATTCGGAGATGTCTGTGGAAGACCTTTCACTTTTTTAAGAAAATAGCGTTGCACTTTCTCCATCTCATCATATGGTTGATGTCCCCACACCTGTGCTCCATATCCCAGGATCGATCGAGCTACAGCATTGAACAGTTCTGCTTTGGTTGAAATGTCAACATTATTTTTGGCTATGAAGCTTTGCCATGTAAGGTTTAAGCTCATTTTTGCTTGTTGTACTCTCTCCTTATAGTGTTCCTTCAAACATAGACCCGGGGACAGCCAGACACCCAAGTATTTGTACTTGTTAACCTCCTCTATAGGAGTATTGCCTAATATCCGTAGCTCTGCTCTGCTTCTCCTGCCTCCACCTTTTCTAAAGATAATTATTTTCGATTTGTCCAGGTTGATGGCTAGGTTCCACTTTCTACAGTATTCTTCCATTCTGTTGATCATACCTTGGAGTTGTTGTGGCGTTTCTGCGAAAATAACTATATCATCCACATATAGTAGCAAGCGAATAACAAATCCCTCTAATGAAATCCCTCCTCCAATGAATTCGTGAATGTCATTAACGAAGAGAGCAAAGAGAAGAGGACTTAAAAGGCATCCCTGCTATACACACATTTCATTGTTAAACCAGTCTGATAGTTTTTTTCCGTCCCAAACTGCACTTGTGGTATTTTTGTAAAGATCTTGCAAAACATTTAAGAATTTTGTTGAGACTCCCATATGTTTGAGTTTAAAAAACAGGGCTTTGCGGCTAGTACTATCAAACGCTGCCCTGAAATCGATAAAACAGCAGCGTGTTTTTTTTCCTTCATTCATTCTTAGATTCAAAATATTGAACAAATTAAAAAGATTGTCAACTGTGCTATAACCTTCTCTGAATCCTGCTTGGTATTCATTTAAGATTTTATTATGACTTTCCCAATTTTGTAGCCTTTTTAGAAGTACCTACACCGGTGAAAATTTTTGCAATGGCATCCATAAACGATATTCCTCTATAGTTATCAGCAAGATTCGGATCACCTTTTTTATGAATGGTGAATATTAGCGACCTTTTGAATGACGATTCGACCACTCCTGTGTTAAAAATTCGGTTAAAAACGTTGACAAGGCGATCGATGAGAATTTGCGGTGCATTTATGAAAAACTCATAAGGTACACGATCATATCCCGGTGCTTTGTTAATTTTAGCTTTATTAAGTACCTCTAATATTTCAAATCTCGTAATTTCACTGTCGAGCTGTTCGTTTGTAGTTGGTAGGGATGCATAGAGGTCTTCTTGTATTCCTGCTGCTAATAATGGCGGATTTAAAAGGTGAGAGAAGTATTCACGAAACTTCACGGATAGTTGACCCTTTTTTAAACTTCTCAGACCTTTGCTCGTTTGCAAGTTCCCACCAATCTTTGGTAATTCTTACGTTCCGTAGTTTTTCACTTAGTTGTTGGTAGTTAGATTTTTTCTTTGCTTGGCAAAGTTTTTTGAAACATCGGTTAGCATCTAAGTAGATATCCTTAATGATATCTGTTGAGTCTCGCCTCCATTTGTTTAGCCATTTAAAAGCATTTTTTCTTGCCCTCATACATGCTGAATCGAACCATTTTTGTTTATTTATTTCGATTTTGGGTAGTTTTTTTTCACCAGCTGCATTCTTGATAGCTTCAACTAAGCTCTCAGCTGACCAAGTCGTATTTCTTGGATTATTAGTCTCTGTTTGGTTAATAAAATGCTCCAGTTTTATTTTGAACCTATTTTCTTCTTGCTTATTCCAAATAAGTCTCGGTAATAGAGATATTTTTTCGGTCTGGTGGCTTGAGGAGACTTCCAGTTTTAATATTATTGGCATATGGTCTGAATAAGATTGCTCATCAACCCTGAACTCTGACACCATATTCAGCATACCGTAAGACATTCCACAAATATCATTTACCGAGCTACCTGTAGTATTAACATAGGTAAACTGTCCTTCGTAGTCTCCAAGAATTCGCCAATTAAGATGAGTATTCCAGTATCATTGCAGGATTCAATGAATTTTCTTCCTTTGCTGTTACTAACCTTGTCATTTGAAATTCTTTCTTGTTTTAAAAGTCCATTTTATCCAGCAATTTCTGTTGGAATGCTTTGTCCCTCTGCAGTTCTCACATTAAAATCTCCTACTACTACTATGTTTTCAAAGCAGGTTTCTTGCAAGCATCTATTGATGTTTCAAACTCTTCTGCCCATTTGTTGCAGTTAATGTAATTAGGTATTATATGAACTTTTGTGTTAGTTGTAGAATGTTACACAAGATCTTTCTCCATGACCCTAGTAAACTTCAGTTCAATATCCTTGTTTATATTTTGTTTAAAACCATACAATGCCCCCCCACTTGCTCTACCAAAACGTACAGTTCTTTCAGCAGGGATCCAAAGAAGCTTGAACCCAGGAATAAACTTTTCATATCTTTCAAAGTTGCTGACCAAAAACGTTTCATACAGAAAAAAAACTTGGCTTTAATTAATATAATCAAAAAAGTTTGGAAATAATAACTTATTTGCTAGCCCTGATACATTATATGATATAATATTTAGTTCACTTATCGTATTATTAACTTTTCTTAAATCTAAACTTTGATCGCAACAGACGTTTGACTGCTAATCTTCGCGGGTTTCCTTTATTTCTTTTCTTATATAAAAATCAATGCTCGAAAACTCTTTGTTGTATTCGTTCACCATTTTTAATTTCACCCTGTACAACTGCGAGGATAGTTCCTTCAATTTCCAAATGCCATCCTTTAAACTTTATATTCTTTGAGTGATCAATTTTCCTTATCTCACTTCGGACTCGTAACAGGTTGTTTCGAATGTCCCTTTCCTTTGTTGTCAGATCCCTCTTGATTCAAAATTTGGTATTTTTGAGGTTTGATGTGTTTTTCAGAATTGTTGTAACCGACGCTTGATTTTCAAATTCTACTAAATACGATGAATTTCTTCCTACTTTTACTATTTTAATTATTTCATATTTTTCATTTATTTTTAGTATATCTTTGCATAGATTCCATACGTCAGCCTTTTCTATTCTTTCTTTCTCAAAACCTTTGAAAATTAAGTTTCTTCTTCTCATGTGTTTATCAAAAGACTCACTTCTTTTTTCATTTTCAACTGAAGACATCTTCAGGAGTATATCACAAGTATTTTTTCTTTTTTTACATTGCTTGAAAAAACACTGGAAAGACTAGAAGGTTTGAAATAGTGAAAAACCACTAACTATTGAGTAGGCCTGTTTCTTATTAATTCATTTTATCGAGCGTCTACTGTATTATATTTTTAGTTATTTCAAACGAAAACTTGACTAAGTTTCTGACTTGAACAGTGCTTTTCTGAATTTTGAAATAATGAACCATGTTTTGACCTAAATTGTGAAGCCTGCAGTGTCAATAAATTCCCCATCCCCAAACCATTAAGTTTACCTAATAAGTTTCATTTAGACATCAGAAATCCGAAGCGAATCGCATGTTACACTGTTGTAAATAAAGTTAAAGTTGGATTTATATAAAATAAAATCAAAAAACTTTATTCTTATAAATAACTTTATTTTATTTTATTTTATAGTACATATTTCATTTTATTTTATTTTATTTTATTTTATTTTATTTTATTTTATTTTATTTTATTTTATTTTATTTTATTTTATTTTATTTTATTTTATTTTATTTTATTTTATTTTATTTTATTTTATTTTATTTTATTTTCTTTTCTTTTCTTTTCTTTTCTTTTCTTTTCTTTCCTTTTCTTTTCTTTTCTTTTCTTTTCTTTTCTTTTCTTTTCTTTTCTTTTCTTTTCTTTTCTTTTCTTTTCTTTTATTTTCTTTTCTTTTCTTTTCTTTTCTTTTCTTTTCTTTTCTTTTCTTTTCTTTTCTTTTCTTTTCTTTTCTTTTCTTTTCTTTTCTTTTCTTTTCTTTTCCTTTCTTTTCTTTTCTTTTCTTTTCTTTTCTTTTCTTTTCTTTTCTTTTCTTTTCTTTTCTTTTCTTTTCTTTTCTTTTCTTTTCTTTTCTTTTCTTTTCTATTCTTTTCTTTTATTTTCTTTTCTTTTATTTTATTTTATGTTATTTTTTTATTTTATTTTATTTTATTTTTATTTTATTTTATTTTATTTTATTTTATTTTATTTTAATTTATTTTCGAAGTCTTGACAAAACAAATTGAAGATCAAGGACAGTCCGAGGCCATGATTTTGAAAATTATTTGACTGCCAGTTTAATATTTCTAAAATTTATTTGCGGGTGGCAATGGTACAGTGGATGTAGTGCTTGACAGCTAACTTAGGTTCGAGTCCCATTCTAGGCAGCATTCTTTTCTATATTCTCCCAGCTTAACTGGACGCCACGCGTAAGATAAACTGATCTCAATCCACTATACCAAATCTTTCCTATCCTCCTACTCTTTTTAACTAGTGCCGTGCAATTCAGGTTGCATTTAAAAGACCTTAGGTCTTACCGGCATATAGTTAAAATTATTAAAAATTATGTATTAAAAAAACTATTTATTATCCTTATAGGTTTTTCACAAAATACGTTCGAAAATTACAGTATCAAAATGAAGCTAAAATCGTTCAGTGATTTGCTTGTTTTATAGTTTTATGCAATAGTACGCATACGCCACAGTGCACCACATTAATATAAACGTTAACAAACCTAGCTCACCAATATGGGCATAAATAATTTAAAATTTTATTAGATTTTAATTTTTTTTTGTGCAATTTTCATTTTCATGCGATAGAGGGAACAAAATGAATTTATGGGAAAAAAAAAATATAGGGAAAAAAATGAATTTATGGGAAAAAAAATTTAAAATCATTGGAGCGGTTTTTTAAAAAAATAATTTTTTGTATATTAAATTCTTAAAACATTTTTAAGAACAAATTTGGTATGCAAATCTTAAGTATGTATTTATGTGTATATAAAAACAAAATTTAAAAAAAAATTGTCAACCCGTTTTCGAGGTATCGAATTTTCAAAAAAAATTTAAACTTTTTTTAAAAATCCAAAGACTTTTTTTTTTGAAAATTTTGGTATGCAATACTATTTAATTTTATCCGAAATTTGTTTATAAAATAAATCATCTTAATCCGTTCAGCCGATAACGAGAAAATTCAAAATAAAAAAAATTCGTTCTATGACAGGTTCTATTAATAGTTGCTAAGTGCAAAATTTTATTATTTTTGATCGTACTAATTTTAGTACATATATGAAAAAAGTTTAATCAAAATCATAGGAGTCGTTTTTGAGAAAAAAATATTTTCCTTTTGGGTCTTTTAACTTTTGTATAGAAGGTACCGTTATTTTTTCATAAATGTAAAATTTTTCCTTAAATTATTTTAGAGAGTGCTAAAAACACTCTTAAATATCGAGTTTCAAAAAGATCGATCATGTCGTTTTTGAAATATTTGATTTTCTAAAAAAAAATTTGAAACATTTTTTAAAAATCCAAAAAATATTTTTTCAAAAACGTTGGTACACAAAACTATGTATATTTTTTGGAAGCTTCTGTATACAAAAAATAATAGAAATCAATCGTACCGTTTTGAAGAAAATCACAAATTAAAAAAATGATTCTTTGGGAGGTACCATTAATAACCATTTTTGAAAAATGGTTTTCCACCCATAGGAAGCCTTTACTAAAATAAATTTATTGATTTTTTTTTTTTTTAAGTTGTCGACCCCTTTTTGAGAAAAATACGATTACGTAAAATTGCTAAAAAAATTGTATGTCAGGTACCGTTATTTTTGGTCCTAAAAAAAAATGAAAAAAATGTGTGGGCAGAATCGTTGGAGCCGTTTAGGCTGTAGACGAACAGACAGACAGACAGAATTGTGCCACCCACTTTTTTGGTGTTCTCTATCATCGTTATGTCATGTTTGATTGTTATCTCAAAATTTTTTTTGTGCACGAATTCAAAACTTGCCTTATAGTGTTATAGTACCTATATCGCAAGTAAAAATAATCGTATATATTTTGTATTCTCTGAGTAATCTCTTGTGTTTAGCATATTACACCGTATTTTACCCTTCTTGTTAAATTATGTATGGGCAGGTGAACACTAACAATTAACTAAGGATTTCTCGAAGACTAAAGCAGATATTGTAAAAATTTGAACTGAATTTTGAAGAAGAAAACTAGTCATTTCAGGAGCTGTCAAAAATCTATTAAAAAATGTAAGGCTCGTTGGATAACCTTAAAATTAGCGAAAAATCACGTGCCCGTGTCAAAAACCGTGTAACCCTGTGTTATTAGCGACAAGGAGTTGAACTATGTAATCACTTTTTGATCAGTGAATTAAGCTTCGCTATAAATTGTCGGAATTCGCATTTTGGTTTTGTCGTTAGGTCAGCTGCTCCTATAAGTAGATACCTCAGGACTTTTAGAATTGATGAACCAACCCTAGTTAGTATGAAACAAGAATTTAAAATTTCCGAAAATCTCAGTTGAGGATCATTTTTCGTTAATTAATTTTGAAAAATGTATTTTTATCTTACTTAACGTTGTATAGTGATGACTGCGGAATAATATGGTACAATTCTCTGCAATGTTAACGACCTTAAGAAGTTTGCCTTTGAAGTTTTTGAATAAATTGTATCCTCAGAATATCATTTAGTCCTCCGCATGATAACTTAACTCTACTCTGCATAGTGTCAAGTAGTTTCTTTATCCCTTATTTGATCATCACATGCTACCTACAATCAAAACTAAGAAAGCTTGCTCTTTCCATCTATAATTCTGACGGAAGTGTTAACACGTTAACAAGTCCATGTCATAATGCATTTTCATTGAGTACTTACGCAAATGTTGTCGCCTTTGAATGGATAAATCCTTGCAATATAGGCAACCGCAGCTTATATAGAGGCATAGAGGTGCAAAAAGAATAGTCTCAACAAGCAAGTCTAATTGCACCCATTTGCGTACCGCCACATAATAATAACCATAAGCCTACCGCATATAAATTAAGTATAAATCCTTCAATCAAGTCACACAAAAAGGAAATGTAGCTGTCATCGGGATTCGTCGTCGTGTCGGTAGCAGCAGTTCAAAGCCAATATGGCGGAACGGTGCCGGTGGTCCTATATAGTTTGTATGAGAGACCTGAGACCAATGAATGCAAACAACAGTCAAAAAAAAAAATCTGTTTTTGCATTCAAAGAGTGCTTTGTATTTCTACACACACACACACTCTACACACAGTCCGTGTTCGCAATAAAAATGCATTAATTCAATCGCCTTATAATTAAATTCAAATCGAATTCATGTGATTTTTATTTTCACTGCATGCATAACTTTTTGTGTGTTTTTTTTTGTGTGTGTGTTGTTCCGAGGACAAATACGTGACACGGGCGGCGGCATCCTTAAATTTTTAGCATTTTCTGCATATCATTGACAAACAGTCAGAACCCAGTATCTTGTAATTTGAAGAGACCACAGGAGGCAAAATTAAGAAGCAATTTAAAAAAAAATCGCGTCAGCAGGGTTCTGGTTCTTGATCGATAATGCATTACACACAGGCTAAAACTCGGGAAAAATTTTGGTGTGCCGTAAATTATAGCTGTTGATGAAGTCCATTGTTGGATATATGTATATCTAAACAAAAGCCTCCGAACTTGTCTCAAATGTGAAAAGAGGGCCACAAGAGCACAGAACTTACCAAAAGTGAATGCAGAGGGTGGCGTGTTTTAATTGAATATTTAGTTTATCTACTTACAATACAAAAGTACTAGTGCCCTTCTAAAAAATTAAAATATGAAAAAACAAAATTTCCATAATAACTTCAAATCCAATAAAAGTGTTTTTTCCCCACCAGGTAGCCATAATTATACGACAAAATATTTTCCATTAAATAAGGATGTCGTCCCGCTCTTTCTTGATCGAGACTCTAAATACGCTCATGAACTGGACTTGACTTTAAGTCAGCATAAGTGTCAAAAAAATAAAAAATGTTTAAGGATCCCCGTGATGCAAGGAGTTCAGATACGAGGTTTCGACTAACTATTCGACAAAGATACCAATACTAATGTCAGCTCCTGCTTCTTCCCTTTCTGTTTATTACCATTTTTTTTTTCGTCGACTTAATTTAACTTTCTATTCATTGAATTGCCCAAATGAAAAAAATCTTTCCCATCCCACTCCCCCTTCCAATATTGTATTTGTGAATATTTTTTGTTTAAGTGAAATAAAAACAATATTCATTAGTAGATACAGATCTATAGAAATTGTTTTACTATTTTCTACTGCACTATACAAAAATAAGGTCACGTATTTCTTCATTTGAGTTTATTATTCGAAATTTTTTTGTTTGCATTTTTAAAATTTGAAACATTGCATATATACATTGATATATTTTATATGTATAAGTATAATATGTATGTGTAGAATTTGAACTAGGTACTAGTTGGTTAGAAAACAAAATCATGACATTCATAGAGGCTTTGGTCCTGGAATGTATTTCAAAGGAGGTCACGTTGCTTAGTTTTAACCAACTGGCACAAAATATTAAAATGTTATATAGACCTAAAAGATGCATAACGTTTTATTAATGAGGCTCCTGTACCCTGCACCTGTAACTCAAAGTCTAGAACCATTTATAAGATTAGAAAATGGTACGAAATCCTGGCAAATCGAATAACGAAATCTGGTTTTAGTCCAGTCAACGAAGACTCAAAATCATAAAATAAACGCAATAAATCATGCTCTCTGGGTTATTATTTTATGTGGTAGGGGTGACCCTCAGGTATAATATACTAAAAGTCCCCAGCCTAGGGCCGCGAGCCTTAGGCAGGAGGGGGGGTTAAAGGTCCCCTTTTGTAACTTTTCGGGAATATTTTGAAAACTAAGCGTTTAAGCGGAAAAGTGTACCTACACTACAAAATGAAAGAATAATAAATTTCCTGCAAAAAAGTCTTAATCGTATTTTCGGTAGGATCACGGTTAAGAAAGATACGAGCAGTAGAAAATTCAAAAAATTGAAAAACAATGTTATTGTCTTACAATATCAATGGCAATGAGAGCATTTTTGTTGATTTAAAATTATTTAAAAAGAAGTAGTTTTTGTAATTTTAAATTTTCTCAAAAACTAAAGCTCCTAAGACCGTCTGGTCTTCAGCATTCGACTAAAGGCTAGTAGCAACTTTAAATAATAAAAGATAATTAACTACTTTACAACGTAAAATTAGAAATGAAAAATCAAGTAACAACATTTTTCAATTTTTTTTTTTTTTTAATTTTGAGTTTTAAAACGAAGTTTTTAATAATTGTAAACTTTATTTCCTATATAATCAAAGAATTTGTTTTAAGCTTTAAATAAAGGTATATCACAGTATTGTAAGTATTTCCGTTGTTTTTAAATAGCTATTTTTCTACTTTAATACAATGTTTGGGAATTTGCCCCCCATTTTAGAAAGGAGGGGGAAATACACCTCCCCTTTTATATAATTTATTTCTTGGAATATGTCCAAAAATTTTTTCATTAAGTATTGGCCAATTATCATCGTGTCCTGTATCCCCGGCTGGGGCATAGGGCGTCAACAAAACGTCTCCATCCTTCACGGTCTGCTGCAAGGTACTTAAGCTGTGGCCACGTCTTTCTCTGGGATTCTGCTTCCGCTAAGACAGTTGATTTCCATGTTGTTCTTGGTCTTCCAACCCGCCGTGCACCCTGAGGATTCCATTCAAAGGACTGCTTTGCAATTTCATCGTTTGGTTTCCTCAGTGTGTGACCAATCCAACGCCATTTACGCTTTCTTATGTCGACGTCCAGCCGCTCTTGACTTGTCCTGCGCCACAATTCCTCATTTGATATTATTTGTGGCCAGCGAATCTTTAGGATGTGGCAAAGACAGCGATTCACAAAAGCCTGCAATTTCTTCGAAATGGTAGACGTGACTTCCCAGGTTTCACAAGCATATAACAGCACGGATTTGACATTGGATTCGAAGAATCTCAACTTAGTGCGTAAGGAGATTTGACTGGATTTCCAAATTGGGGACAGAGTACCGAAGGCAGCACGAGCTTTATTTATTCTACTTTTAACGTCCAGATCCGTACCACTGTTTGCAGAAACAATACTGCCAAGGTAGTTGAATTGTTCCACTACTTCAACTGGCGTCTCCTGTAAAATAATACGCTGCTGTGTGGAGCGGCCTGTGAGCATTATTTTTGTCTTTTTGCTGTTAATTTTTAGACCACTCGACTCTCCCTTCACTTGCAGTGCTTGGCACATCCCGTTCAGCCCACTGATGTTATTTGCCAGTAGACATATGTCATCGGCATAGTCTAAATGACTGAGCCTTTCGAACGGTCTCCATTGAATGCCCTGTCGCTCAGCTGTACCAACACTGGCCGTCAATACGTCGTCCATCGCCAGCAGGAAGAGAATTGGCGATAGAACATCCCCTTGTCTCACACCCTGTTGCACTACGAAGGAGTCGGATAGCTGCCCATTGTGCAAAACAAAACACCTCGCGTTGTTGTAAGACTCTTTAATAATGGCAACAATTTTTGGTGGAATTCCTCTACCAAGCAACGATCTCCATATACATTCTCGGTTAACTCGATCAAAGGCCTTTTCAAAATCCACGAACATGAGGTAAAGCGGTGATTGATATTCCATCGACTGCTCGAGGACGATACGCAGGGTGTTGATATGGTCGACACACGATCGACCACTGCGGAAGCCAGCTTGATGCCTCTTGAGTGTAGACTCGATTCTATCCTTTATTCGCTCGAGTATGATTGTTGCCATTAGTTTTGGGAAAACGGACAAAATGTTGATACCACGCCAATTGTTGCAATTCTTTAAGTCACCTTTCTTTGGCAACTTAACAATCACACCATCCTTCCTGTCCCTGGGATAGCTTTCGTTTTCCCAAATGTTTTGTATCAGCGGATGTAAAATACTAGCCGCTGCTACGGGATCGGCTTTCAGGAATTCAGCTGGTATTCCGTCCAGTCCAGCTGCCTTGTTGTTTTTGAGGAGATTTATTGATGTACGAATTTCCGATTCTGACGGGGGTTCGATGTCAATACCCCTATAGGACCTGCGCATCTCGTTTAGTTGGGGCACTTCAGCACTCTGCTCAACCGAATCCTCATTTAGCAGGGCACAAAAATGGTCCTTCCATCTACGAAGCTGATCCTCAATTGATACCAAAAGTGTGCCATCCACATCCATTACAGGATGATTGGTGTTGCTTTTTTTCCCGATAACATCTTTGGCTATTTGGTACAATTCCCGGATATCTCCTCTTCTGGCAGCGCTTTCCGCATTATCTGCGAGTCCATCCAACTTCACCATATTGGCCAATAGCTTTGAAAAATGCTGTGTACTTCTTACCTTGAAGAAACAGTGTTTCTCATATAAAAATAAACACTGTATCAAAAAACATTAAAGAAGGACATTTTAAACAAAACCACCTTCTTTACACCATAAATTGCTCTCGTAATGTCCCTGGGATGATCATGAATCAATATATACTTACTTTTTCCTATAATTCTGAGTAAATTGATCAAAAACCACCCAGCAAACATTTTTGTGAACGTTGATTGAACATTCAGTGAAAATGAAGAATATATATTCGAGAAACACTCACTTCAGTGAATCAAATGTGAATACACTCAAATATCTCATCACTTTTACCCTATACGCGGGAAAGGGGATTTGTGTTGATTTTTTTCATAATAAAAAAATATTGAGATTCTTATTTCCTTCACATAATATGAATAAAAGTGAACGCGCACAAGCGATCCTCAAAAGAGGTATATCTTGGGTGCGTCCATTTTTATTCACATAAACTGAATAACCCTTTCATTTTGTTTTGAAAAGCCATAACGGAACCTAGTCGCGCCAAAACTGAAACAAAAGTTATGCAAAGAGGAAATTCGTAAGTTTCATTCAATTTTGCGTACTATATTTGTGGCAGTGAAAAAATTAAAAAAAGATAAATTGAATAAATTAACAAATAAACATATAAAGTGATAAAAATAAAGTGACATCTCATTTGTTGTGACAACATTTCCATTGAAGTTAAAATAAAATAATATACTTTAGCAAAATTTATCATAAGTTTCATTCAATAAATGTAGGGAATTCAAACTGTTTATGCAGATAATTTTACCATTTTAAAATAACATTTTGTATAACCACACTTAAATAATATTAACATTCAGTTCTATGGTATACATTCGGATTATTAAAGAATCATTATAATGAACTAAATATAATTCAATTTAAATTCACTAAACTGAATGAGGAAACCCCAATTTATATTCATTTTAATGAATCAAATCTGTCTCATTTAAATGATTCAAAAAAGATTCATAAATTGTTCAGTGAAATGAATATATAAGCGTCCTATTTACATTCACTAAAGTGAAGAATTACTCTATTATTAATGAAACATAAAAACGAGTCGAATTCGAAGTAATGCTACCCAGTAAATTTGATCCAAACCGGTTTATAAATGAGTTCATACATGAGGGTTTCTTTCACTTCTGTGAATTATTTATAAATCATTTCTGAAGGGAAATGTTTGCTGGGCATTGATGTTGTAAGACAATAACATTGTTTTTCAATTTTTTGAATTTTCTACTGCTCGTATCTTTCTTAACCGTGATCCTACTGAAAGTACGATTAAGACTTTTTTTATGTAGGAAATTTATTATTCTTTCATTTTGTAGTGTACACTTTTCCGCTTAAACGCTTAGTTTTCAAAATATTCCCGAAAAGTTACAAAAGGGGACCTTTAACCCCCTCCTGCCTAAAGCTCGCGGCCCTGGGCTGGGGACTTCTAGTATGTTAAACCTAGGAGTCACCCCTACCACATAAAATAATAACCCAGAGAGCATGATTTACTGCATTTATTTTTCCTTCGTTGACTGGAGTATTTTTGCGAATCAAAATTTTTCAAATTCAAATCTCGCAGTAGGTATCTAACAGCACTCTCAGTTTTTCACATAAGAATCAAAATGCGAAAAAAAAGAAACTTGAAAACAAAATTTTTTCCTTGGCGTTTACTGTTTTTCAAATTTAGCATGCGAATTGTGGAGTAGTTTAGTGTAGAATTTATATTCTAATAAAGAATGATGGCAACGGATTTAGAGATTCAGAAAAACGAGTTGACTATATGACTATTAACAAGTAAGTAATTTATTCAAGTAAGGTTATAAAAGTAAAGTGACAAACTCACAGGAAGTGTGGTAAGAATCAAATTGGTAAGTATAAAAATAAAAATACATTATAAATTTAAGTGTAGATGGCATAGTTAAATAAGTGTAAGTGTTGCCGTAGCATAATAATAATTCATTTTGTTTAACATACCTCCTCAACGCTTTACACTTATAACAACATTATGTATAAAATAATTTCTTAATCTAAATGCAAATTTTATTGATTCAAGTTAATATAATTCCAAGATTTTTAAAATGTTCATAATGTTTAGCAAAAGACAAATTTTTAGTAAATGGATCAGCTAACATATTTTCTGTTGACAAGTATTTCAGACTCACTGTGCCATCAGCTATAGCTTCACGAATGTAATGGTATCTTATGTGAAGGTGTTTTGTTCGCGAGCGTCTTCCTTTAAAGTTGGCTATATATTGTGCACTTTGACTATCGGTAAATAAGGTAATTGGTTCATTTGCACAATGTAGGTTCAGTTCGACAAGTAGAAGTTTGAAGTACTTGGCTCGTTTCGCAGCTGTTGTTAAGGTGACATACTCTGCTTCTGCGCTGGACAACGTAACAATGGGCTGTTTACGAGATTCCCAATCGATTGGTGCACCAGCAAGTACAAACACAACACCAGATTGCGACTTTCTATCATTTACGTCTTCAGCATAGCTTGAGTCAGCATAGGCTATTATCGGCTTTCCAGATCTGCAATAAAATAATTTTGTATTTAGGGTACCTTTTAAATACCTTAGAACTGAAATAGCTGAGTTCCAATGTTGAACTCTTGGGTCTTGGTTAAATTGTGATAGAGTATTCACAGAATACGCTATATCTGGCCTACTGAATGTAGACAAGTGAAGTAAGCTCCCTATGAGCTCTTGATATAACTTTTGGTTTACAGGTTTAGTTTCTCCCTCAATTTGAGGTTCTTTTTCAAGTTTTGTTTTAGGCTGCAATGGTAACGTTCGCGGCTTACAGTTGGTAAGATTATATTTTGAAATTAAGCTCTTAATATAATTTGACTGGCTGATTGATAAAGTTCCTTGTTTTCGATCTCTTAAAATCTCCAATCCTATTGTTAACGTGGGTTCACCCATGTCCCTAATTTCAAAATATTTATCAAGGTGCAATTTGAAGTTTACAAAATCGGTTTGATTGTTCGTTGCCACAATTAAGTCATCAACATATGCAGTAATTAAAGTGTTTATATCATTTTGTTTTTTGAAATAAATACACTTATCGTAGCTCGAATTCGTATAACCCATTTCTTGAAGTGTGCTGTCAAGTTTTTTGTTCCATTGATGGCCTGATTGTTTCAGACCATAAATTGATTTTTGAAGTTTACAGACTTTAGATTTGTCGCTCACATAGCCTGTTGGCTGTTCCATGAAGATTTCCTCGTCCAAGTCTCCATACAAGAACGCAGTTGAAATATCGATATGGTGAAGATCTAGATCGTATTCCGTAGCAATTGCATAGAGCATCCGGATAGAGCTAATCTCAGCGACTGGAGCAAATGTGTCGAAATAATCAACACCGTAAAGTTGGGAATAACCTTTAGCTACTAGCCTAGCTTTCCTTCTTTCGATAGTTCCGTCTGGTTTTCGCTTAGTTTTGAATACCCATCGACATCCAATAACGTTTTTGTTCTTGGGACGATCTACAATTTTCCAGGTTTTATTCTTATTTAAAAAATCAATTTCAATATTCATGGCCTCGTTCCATTTATCAAAATTTGAAGAAGCTTTAACATCATTCAAGGATTTAGGATCATCCTCTTCCGATTTTTCCGACAGATATGATGTCTCCTTATAGTTGGGAATAGGAACGTTTCGTTTGGGTCTCGGGCTTGATGTAGTGGGCTTAGTTTCTTTCCCCTTTTTTAAATTCTGTTTAGGTGTACCTTTGCGCAAATAATTTGCTTCAACATCAATGCAGTTAACATCTTGGTTATCTAGAGCTTCCTCAAAATTTTCACTGTCTGAAGTTTCCTCCAGGTTATCGTTTTTCGTTTTTCCGTTATCATCTTCAGCCCCACCGGTTTCCTTGTCATCACCTGGTAGCAGAATATGAACATTTTTTATTGGTACCTCTGTCGTTTTTTCATTATCATCTTTATCCGACCCTTGCTCATACTTTACACTCGATCGTGATTCATCGTTTACTCGCTCAAAATCAACAAATTTTGGCTGCTTTTTATTTTTATTATTTTCTATAAAAACAACATCTCAACTTTTAATTATGGATCTTGTACCCCTTTTCCAAAGCCTATACGCTTTTGCATCATCACAATATCCTATTAAGACAAATTCATCGCTTCTGGCATCAAACTTGCCTTGGGTTCCAGATTTATTTAATGCAAATGCACGTGAACCTATCTCTTTGAAGTACGAAACATCAGGAATCTTCGATGACCATAACTCTTCCGGGGTTCTGTTGTGATTTGCTGACGTTGGACAACGATTGCGAATGTAAGCTGAGGTGAGAACGAGTTCTGCCCACAAGAAGTCTGGGAAATCAGCTTTGATTTTCAAACACCTAGCCATCTCGACAAGTGTGCGATTCGCACGTTCAGCAACACCATTTTGCTGTGGTGTATAGGGTGAACTAAATTCTTGTTTAATGCCATTGGATTCACACAATTGTCTAAAAGCACGACTGGTATATTCTGACCCATTATCAGATCTTATTCTCTTTATTTTTGTATTTAATTGATTTTCGACAAAATTCTTAAATAAAATAAATTTCTCTATCATTTCGGACTTTTTTCGAAACACATAAACGAAAATTTTTCTAGAAAAATCATCTATGAATGTAACAAAGTATAGTGACTTACTCAGAGATTCTGTTTTCATAGGTCCACATATGTCGGAATGTATTAGCTCCAAACAAGATGATGTCGATTTTTCATATTTTTTATCAAATGGCAGACGTGTTTGTTTCCCTCTGATGCATGCGTCACAGTCCAGCTCATAATTTTTAAACTCTGGAAGTCCTCGAACAACTTTTTCACTTTGCAGATGTCTCAGGGATGTTGCATTTAAGTGTCCCATCCTATTGTGCCAGGTTTTGAAATCTCCTGTTGCCTTTACATTGTTGATGTTCCCAGACCTTGTGTTTAAACAGGCTTCTTCTTTGGATGGATAGACAAAATAAAGTCCCTCGGATTTTTTTGCACTTAATAGTTGTCGTCCACTCTTGCTCACAATTCTTGCATTATCAGCCTCAAAATACACTTTCACGCCATTCACAGTGGCCTTGTTGATTGAAATCAAGTTTTCTTTAAGATCTGGAACAAAAAGTGTATTAAAAAGTGAGCAAAAAAGAGGTTTTTTATTGACTTCACTGACAATGTTAACCGTCCCTATACCCATTATCTTTATTTGTTTATCATTTGCTAGTTTGACAAAACCAATGTGACGTTTAGATAGAGAAGAAAAAATTTGTTCACTGTGACACATGTGGGATGTTGCACCACTATCCAAGCACCAACGAGAACTTTTATTTTTCAAGGTTATCTGATACCTCGAATGCTCTCGTGGGAGAGAGCTCTAAAGATTCCTGCATCATAAAACCGGTTTCGCAATACGAGTCATCAGCTTTTTTTGCTACTTCTCCATTTAATCGGCAATTACTTGCCTTATGCCCTCTTCGTCCGCAACGTCGGCAATTGTAATTTGCAATACCTTGAGCCAAATGAATTTGTTTGTTGCATTGACTGACTAAACCTCTTGGGTTTGTTGGAATGAGAAGAAAAATTATTAAGATTTACCTTTAACTCTCAAGGCATTATCATTTGATGACTCTTGCTTTGTATCGCCAACTTCCATCAACCTAATACGGACAGTTTCCAATGTAGGGAAGTCTTTTTGCGCTGCGAATGCTGCTCGCACATCTTTATATTTTCGTCGAGACTATCTA
This sequence comes from Dasysyrphus tricinctus, assembly GCA_963921185.1. NCBI lineage: Eukaryota > Metazoa > Arthropoda > Insecta > Diptera > Syrphidae > Dasysyrphus > Dasysyrphus tricinctus. The sequence goes on along the minus strand of OY992530.1, from coordinate 100,660,320 downwards.
GAAGTATGACCACAAGGAGGTCATCGTCAAGTTTTGCTTCTAGCTCCGTCAAACGACTAATTATGGCACAAAATTCACGCAGGTACTCGTCCATAGTTTGAGTACTGTCCATACGATGTTTAATAATTTCTTGAACTCTTCGGCCTTTTGTCGCACACTCTTCCTATCATAGCTGGAAGCCAAGAAATCCCTGATCTCTTTAGAAGTTTTAAAGTTTTTTACAAGAGCTACCGCATGTGCTTCCATGCGAGTAAAAGTTCACTCCGAGCATCTAGATCCTTGTCATCCCATTTTTCCTGCTCATCCTTTTTTTCTGGTGGTCGTTCTTCCTTTCCTTGAACAATTTTAAGAAGACGAAACTTATGCAACACGCCTTCCATTTGTGCTCTCCAAGTTGAGTAGTTTTCACCATTGAAAATTGCAATACGACCTGCACTGTATTCGAAAGTGACATAATGTAAAAAATATTATATTCGAAAATGTAAATTTAATTGTAATTAAAATTTTGTTTTACACCAGCTGGGGCCCATAACCTGTAGAATTTATTATTCTAATAAAGAATGATGGCAACGGATTTAGAGATTCAGAAAAACGAGTTGACTATATGACTATTAACAAGTAAGTAATTTATTCAAGTAAGGTTATAAAAGTAAAGTGACAAACTCACAGGAGTGTGGTAAGAATCAAATTGGTAAGTATAAAAATAAAAATACATTATAAATTTAAGTGTAGATGGCATAGTTAAATAAGTGTAAGTGTTGCCGTAGCATAATAATAATTCATTTTGTTTAACACTTCTGTGAATTATTTATAAATCATTTCTGAAGGGAAATGTTTGCTGGGCATTGATGTTGTAAGACAATAACATTGTTTTTCAATTTTTGAATTTTCTACTGCTCGTATCTTTCTTAACCGTGATCCTACTGAAAGTACGATTAAGACTTTTTTTATGTAGGAAATTTAATTATTCTTTCATTTTGTAGTGTACACTTTTCCGCTTAAACGCTTAGTTTTCAAACTATTCCCGAAAAGTTACAAAAGGGGACCTTTCAACCCCCTCCTGCCTAAAGCTCGCGGCCCTGGGCTGGGGACTTCTAGTATGTTAAACCTAGGAGTCACCCCTACCACATAAAATAATAACCCAGAGAGCATGATTACTGCATTTATTTTTCCTTCGTTGACTGGAGTATTTTTGCGAATCAAAATTTTTCAAATTCAAATCTCGCAGTAGGTATCTAACAGCACTCTCAGTTTTTCACATAAGAATCAAAATGCGAAAAAAGAAGAAACTTGAAAACAAAATTTTTTCCTTGGCGTTTACTGTTTTTCAAATTTAGCATGCGAATTGTGGAGTAGTTTTGATTTTGCTTCTGCTTATGTTTTTGGGAGCCCTGAATCTGAATCTGAGGCTTGCGACCAAAATTTTATGATGGAACAAATTGCAATTCTGGCTTGAAAACTATAAATAATTATTTGTAAATTTCATAAGTGTTTTTTTCTTAGACTTTAAATTGGCAACACTATTTTTACTGGCGGCCATTTGTCAGCTGTCAAGTGATTTATTTTTAAATTTGGTTTGGCATTTCAACATGAATAGCCCAGAGATGAGCTAAGTCGTCATTTTTCAATCACAGGTAAGCCTGCGTCTGTGATTTGTAATTCACTGTGAGTTTAATCTGTGATTGTGATTAGTGAATTAAAAAATAGGAACTCAGTTTTTAAAAATTTTTATGACCTTTAGTCCAAATATGCGTTTCGCCCAGGGAAGACAGTTGGGCTCATCAGTTAGATGCTGTCGTTACCTTTCTAAGACGCAATATTTTTGTTGATGATATCAACACTAATAAAAATTGCAGCACAAAAACTCGTTCATCAATTGAACAACCATGATGTGCAGGACCTGTGGTTTCAACAAGACGGCGCGCGCAAGATATCAACATTTTACACAATGGATTGATTGAAGGGAAGGAAAACTTTGGTACCGCAAAAATTCACGTTACGGACCCGTGAATTGGCCTCCAAGAGCGTGCGATTTAATGTCGCTTGACTATTTTCTGTGGGGATATGTGAAATCGCAAGTCTACGCTGATAAGCCCGAAATGATTGACCACTTGGAGGCCACCATTCGCCGCGTTGGTTGCCGATATACGGCCTCAAATGTTGGATGGAAAAAGTCATCGAAAATAAGACCTCCAGATTAGACTACGTCCGAGCAGTCGTGGTGGTCATATTCCTGAATTCATAATTAAATTATAATGCCAGAAGATTATCTTTCCAATAAAATAAATATCATATCAATTTACAAAAATCATATTTGTTTTATTCCATTTCAAAGTTTTTACAATTGAGAGTATACACAATGTTAAACAAATCTCTTTAAAGATTTTTTTTTCTGTGACAACCCATTTGGACTCAAGCACACTAGTTGATAATTGAGGGGTATAGTTTCAAAACTCTTCTTTTCCACTTTTGAAAATTTTTAGTGAAATCGAAAAAAAAAAAAATATGGTCAAAAGCTCCAAAAAATAATAAAAGCGCCATTGGTATCTTTTGTAGAGGACAGTTTCAGCATTCATTTCAAACATTTGTAGAAGTTGCTTATATTATTGGTACATTTAGCGGAAAATTGAACCTGAAAAGTGCATTTTCTAACCATTGCTACCAGATAAAGCTCGTCTGACCAATAGTTTCGAAAAAATTTGGGACTAAAGCTATCAGTTGGCAGCTTATTTTTGAATGGCCGCAAAAAAATAGGTAATCTTACGGTCGGCTCCCGGACTAATATATCTATCAGGCTAAGTTTCTGTTTATTAAATGGCAGATTGAGTCTACTATCAATTTGATTTTTATTTTCGAAAAAGCAAATGTACATAATGAAAAATTTCCCAATTTTGAAAAATTTTGCTTTACAAAATTATTGCTCAAGTTTATATGAACTTGCTGGTATACAAGTATCTATCATTCCAAACCTTCTTTGAATTGTTTAACATTGGAAAGAAAAATTTCCTGGGAGTAAATCAAATCTGCTAAGTGATCATAAGTTTCCTGATTTTGTAAATTGAAGATTTTTTTTCTATAAAGCCTGGTTTATACATCCATGTGAAGTGTAGTTTTCATAGAAAAAATACTTTTTTTCCTATTTGTGAAAAACTGTCATGTCAAAAACTAAATGCAATTATGTTGGTGACAAGGAGGAGCAAATTTGTCTCGAAACAGATGCAACTTATTGGGCTTTTTGTAACCAAATATTATGACGATTTTTGAAAAATTCTGGTTCATTAATTATTGATGTTTCATTTCAAATTTGATTTCACTTCGCTTTGAAGTATAAACTAGGCTTAATGAACAAATTTCCAGCGAAAAACTGAAGATCCACATTCTTTCTTGGCTTTTTTGTCTAAGAACTTATAGCTACTACAACAAATTTTTATTAACAGGAGTTTTTTATGGCCAATAATGCTTTGAAGAAGAAAAAATAAAATTTTGATGATTTGTACTCACTGTTCCGGATAGTTGCCAGAGTTGATGAGAGATAAAGTAATATATTTTCATAAACTCACCTGAAAAGAAAAATAAAACAAAAATTGTAAGTATACATACGAGTAACATTAAATTATAATTAATAAATAGATTATCTACTTGTCTCGTCCGTCCCCACCCCGTGTCCAAAATTCGAAACCAATCAAAAAATGAAAGTTAGCTATAAAATATTTGAAAATTGAAGCAAAAAAACAATTTTTTAATTTTTTTTAATTCAGCGGCAGTATATAAATGGTACTTAGCTTAAATGTACCCGCAGTATTTAATTTTGAGATTCCCACACACCCCGCGACTAAATGTATCCAAATCTGTCCAATACTTTTTGAGAAAATGGTACCACAAAATTAATTTACGCAGATTAGTACAGAAACTAAAATTAAAGTCTGCTTAGGCAAAATTGACACAGCGTCATTTTCCACTTTAAATAATGAGTTGTACACCTGACATGGGAAACCGCTATTTTGAAACCCTCGGATGGACTTAGAAGTTGGCTTTACTGCTAGATATTTTTCGAAATTAAGCTTGATTCAAGGGTTAACTGGGGTAGAAATAAAAAAATGTGACATTAATTTAAACTCATTTTTGTGTTTTTGTGCTGGGAGTTTTGTACTTAAAGGACAGCTTTAAGGCTCAATACTTTTCGAAAATGAGATATTTATGGGGTGCAATATGGTATAATCAAAAATTATAATATTGGCTATTCAAAGGGTGTAATACATAGAGTGAAAACAAAATACATTTAAGCTTTTTGTTTGTGTGTTTAAAAGTTGTCCTTCACCCAGAAAAAAAACATTGTAGAATCAAAAAAAAAGCCTTTGAATCAAAGTAGAATGGAAACGATTTGGGACCAAACTCGGAATTTTTAAAATCAAAGTAGTGCATCTTTGAAAAAAAAATGTAATCAAAAGTCTGTTTAAAATAAATGCTTTTCGAACTTAAATTAAAGTAAAAAATTTATATTTTCATTAAAATATTCCCTTTCTTTTAAACTCATTTAGCTTTGGTTTCAGTAAGACTTGAACTTATTTCAAATGTTTGTTCATCTTGAATTAAAGTCGATATGTATTATGTTTTAATAAGATTCCACTTTGAATTAAACAAATTAGTAGTTTGAATGCAAACCAAACGTTTTCAAATCAATGGGCTGTCAACTTTAAATTAAAACCAATAAGCAATACATTTTAATAAGATTCTACTTTGAAAGAATCAAATAAGAAGTTTGAACGTAAAGCGATACTGCTTTGATTTTAATGCCAGCATTTTCAAATCAATGGCTCGATTCACTCAATTTATAACGTTTCCCGCTTTGACTTAAATAAGCAAGCATTTGATTGAAATCAGATTTTCCATGAAATTTCATAAATAAATTATTTATTTTAAATGCATCTACATAAACACAAACAAATTTTTGTCAAATAATGATGTATAATTATATAAATATTTAATATAATATATTATATATAAATATACACTCCTCGTCAACTGAATACGCACAAACATTTTTGAATATATTTTATCCATTTTTTCCAAACAGTGATGGTTATTATGCCATCTGTTGATGGTAAAAATTTTCGTAACATATAAATAACAGAATTTCAAAGTTTTATCCAAAAACAACCGTGAGTTTTTCCTTCAACCACTTGCAAAGTGTTTTGTATGCAAAGTAAAAGTTTTTTTTTGAGTCAACTGAATAGGTACAAAAATTAAAATTGGTATTGGAATGGAATGAAACAAGTTTTTGTTTAAGTTTAGTAGTGGGTACTTCCACCTTTATTTTTAATTACTTCGTAAATTCGATCCGGCAATGGAATCGTATAGCTTTTTAATGTTATTTAACGAAATTTCGCTCCACGCTAATTTGATTGCAGAAATTAAGGTTTCTTTGTCTTCGAACTGACGACCACCCTCATAAACTTTGCGTACTAACCATCCCCAGACATTTTCTATGATGCTTAGATCAGGTGAGTACGGCGGCCATTGAAGCAACTGCACTTGTTGCTCCTCTATCCATGTTTTTATTATGCGCGCTGAGTGAATAGGCGCATTATCATGTTGGTAGGTCCAGTTTATGGGTCCAAAGATGTTAGAAAATTTAGGAACATTTCTTTCCAAAATTACTTTATACCCAGCTGCTGTCATTCTTGATGTTACAACCTCGAGCTCAACTGTTCCATAATAACTGACTGCTCCCCATATCATGACACCTCCTTCACGACTATGATGGCGCTTTAAAAATCTTTTCTCTTTTCTAAAGTCGTGAAAATAGAAGTTGAACCCATCAGGGCCATCGAAATTAAACTTTTTTTCATCTGAAAAAACCACGTGATACCATTCTTTTTTTCAACTCATGTGAAGTCTTGAAAAATCTAATCGCAACATTTTCCGTCTCTCGTCAAGTAGTGGTTTTTTCTTAAGTTTCATTCGTTTAAGATGGCTTGAGTTGTTGATTACTCTTAATATTGCTGAGCAACTTGCGTTTACGCCGACTTTTTGTTTTATTTTTGCCACAGAATCAGAAGAATTTGATGCATATCTTAAAATTCTTCGTCTCTCAGCTGCTGTTGTTGCTGTTTTCTTACCTCCCTTCATGTTTTTGCCGTATGCATCTTTATTTTTCAAGTAAGAATAAACTACATTAAAACTTTGGCTTTGTACCTATTCAGTTGACTAAAAAAAAAAACTCCTACTTTGCATACAAAACACTTTGCAAGTGGTTGAAGAAAAACTCACGGTTGTTTTTGGATAATTCTTTCGGAATTATCTGCTTAACATCTTAAGGGAATAGTTAGCATCAACAGATGGCATAATAACCATCACTGTTTGGAAAAAATGGATAAAGTATATTAAAAAATGTTTGTGCGTATTCAGTTGACGAGGAGTGTATATATATACATATTAATATAATTATTTATTATTTGATTAAATGTTTTCTTAGCTTATGTGGATGAATTTAAATAATGTATTTATGTAATTTAATGGGGAATCAAAGGGCACGGTAGTGCCCAGCCAAGTTCGCGGCACTACACCCTTTTTACAGGAATCAAAGGGCACGGTAGTGCCCAGCCAAGTTCGCGGCACTACACCCTTTTTACAGGAACAAACTCAGGCGATTTTCAACCCCCCTCTAACTTCAGTACCAATAAAGTCAGAAACTTCAAATTCGGAGTATTTGCTGAACTGATCAAACACAGGTGGCTCACCAAATTTCAACTCTTTAGCATTAGTAGTTCCCAAGATATAGGACTTCAAAAATCGCAAAAACCGTAACTGACTGACTCACTGACTCACTGACTCACTGACTCACTGACTCACTGACTCACTGACTCACTGACTGACTGACTCACTGACAGATCATCAAAATTATGGAGCACTTCCCGACATCGTAGAAACTTTAAATTTCGCACAACGGTAGGCCTTGTGATACATACAAAGGAAAAAATCGAAAATCTGCAATTTTCTATTCAGTGGGCGTGGCATCCACCCACTTTCTTAAATATTCTATAAATTATATGGAGCCTTTTCGACTGTTGTAGAACAATGAAAATTGGTAAGTTGGTAGGGTTTAGGTACTTAGAAAGAAAAAAAGTGAAAAATTGGAATTTTCCACACAGGGGGCGTGGCATCCACCCACATTCTTAAAAATTCTTATAAATTATATGGAGCACTTCCGATTGTTGTAGAACAATGAAAATTGGTAGGTCGGTAGGGCTTAAGGTACTTAGAAAGAAAAAAATTGAAAAGTTGGAATTTTGCATTCAGGGGGCGTGGTATCCACCCACATTCTTAAAAATTCTTATAAATTATATGGAGCACTTCCGATTGTTGCAGAACAATGAAAATTGGTAGGTCGGTAGGCCTTGAAGTACTTGAAGAAAAAAAATCGAAAAATTGGAAGTTTCAGTTCAGGGGGCGTGGCATCCACCCACATTCTCAAAAATTCTTATAAATTATATGAAGCACTTCCGATTGTTGTAGAACGATGAAAATTGGTAGGTCGGTATGCCTTGAAGTACTCAGAAGAAAAAAATCGAAAAATTGGGAGTTTCAGTTCAGGGGGCGTGGCATCGACCCACATTCTTAAAAATTCTTATAAACTATATGAAGCACTTCCGATTGTTGTAGAACAATGAAAATTGGTAGGTCGGTAGGACTTGAAGTACCTAGAAAGAAAAAATCGAAAATTTGGAATTGTCCGTTTGCAGGGGGGGGGGGGGGGTGTTGCCATCCACCCACTTTATTAGAATTGCTATTATTTGTATGGAGCACTTTCGGTTGTCGTAGAATTATGAAACTTTGTAGAGCGGTAAGGCTTGAACTTCACCTGGCAAAATAAATCTTTGCAAAAAGGAGTGAAATCACAACAAAAACATAAATGTTAAAAAAGGAGCCAAGTTCTTATGTGTACAAGAAACCTGTGCGTAAAAAGTCAGCCAAAAAAAGTAATGAGATCTAAAATATATGCCAAGTTTTAAGTTCATGAAGTTTAATATCAAATATCTTAAGTAGAGTAATATCGAAACAATTTAAGTAGAGTAATATCGAAACAATTCCAAATCATGACAGAAATTTGGTAATTAATGATTAAAATTTGGTGGATTTACTTGGCAAGTTTTCTCTTAAATACTTACTTAATCACAAATTAAAATGTATGAAAACTTGACTAGTGGAACCCACCAAATTTTAATCAGTAATCATTAATTACCAAATTTCTGTCATGATTTGGAATTGTTTCGATATTACTCTACTTAAGATATTTGATATTAAACTTCATGAACTTAAAACTTGGCATATATTTTAGATCTCATTACTTTTTTTGGCTGACTTTTTACGCACAGGTTTCTTGTACACATAAGAACTTGGCTCCTTTTTTAACATTTATGTTTTTGTTGTGATCGGATTTCAAACAAATGCTTGTGTACTTAATGTTCTTGTATGTATGAATTTATGCATGCTGTAAAGTTATAATAATTATATTATTTTGTATGAATAACGGTAAAATATTGGACTAAATGTTCCTATGGGACTTGCAGCTACAAATAAAAATAAAAAAAACAATTTTGCAATAAAATAATTTACTTTATTTATAAACAGCAACTTATATTAATTAATAATACATGGTTCTTTAACTTTTATTTAGTACAATAATGTAAGAACTATTTTTTACAGTGTTCAAAAAACTCAATAGAGATGATATGTTGGGCGATTGTATATCGAATTTAGTTTCAATATTAAAAAAAAACTTTTGAATAAAGACCCAACAAGGCTTACATACTAAGGGATAGCTTAATGCGAGAATTTGGAAAAGTCTTTAAACAAATGCCAAGTGCTTCAATAAATGAATTAAATTTATGCAAAGTTTTGTCAAAATATATAAGAAAAGAATTTAAATTATTTTCGTCAGCCACCGTAACAATTATAAATGGCTGAATAGTCAACCCTACATTGTAGTATGTACTTGCTTACAAGCTCTGGAATTTTTTCGTTAAAGTTGTTAGTTTGGGGGAGCCATAAGACAAAACTTTGTTGTGCATCACTTATAGTAACCTTTCTTTTATTACTAACTGTCTTGTCCTTAAATCTTGCACTGGCGGAATCACGGAGTTAAAAAGGGTTGTCAAAGATAGTCTTCAGAATCTGAAAAAAAAAAATATTTTTTCTGAAGGTATTGCATGTTTCTTTTTTTTATTCATACCTTTTCCAATAGCCACAGTTGTTTGTAAGAGCATGAACCTTCTTTAACAGTTTTCGTTGTGTATGTTCGATTCAAAATATTTTTTAATATTTATTTTTGAAATCTTCCCTCTTGGCAAATAAAAGATGTTTCTTTAAGGGATACAACAACTCAAAATCTATGTTTATCTGGAAAAATATAAAAAGAATGAGGTACCTATGAAAACTTCAAATTATTTATAATATTATTATAATTATAATTATTTTCAAATAACTAGCCTTAAACAAAAAAGACTTACCAAAAAATATTTCCGCTTTTTTTGCACAATAACTCACTTAAAAATTGACAACTTATTGCCTTAAAAAAACTAATTTCCACTTTCAAATTTGCTTAGTGCCAGAAACACTCACCGTAAACTGACAACTTAATATGCTTAAATTACAAACACGACTGAACACTGAAATAAAATTCTTATATGTAACTTTGTACCTTCCTTTAATGAAAATACAGTTAACTTTCATTTGTTGAATGTGGTTCTTGATTGTTTTAAATACGTTTTTATTTTGATCTTAATATACATAAACAACGAAAATTGGAATGAAGTTCATTTACGATAAGTGAAGCGCATTGGTGTTTGATGTAAATACGTTTTAACTTTGATCTTACAACAAAAATGCGAATACTGTTAGCTTCCTATAGTTAATCACAGTCTTGATTATTTGTTTTCCCTTTAATATAAATACCTACATACTAACATTTAAACAACAAAAAATGTCTAACAATTACCAAAAAAGAAAGGATAACACCATGCGCAATATACTACCTCTTATTCATCTTGGTGTGGAAAAATCAAATGTTTTGATTTTTTCTGTTGGTATGGGCCGCTTAAGGAATGACACTCTGGTTTCATTTAAATACGTTTTCTCATTATTTTAACGCATTCAATTTTTAAAAAGAGAACATTGATTACTACTTGGAATTGATTTTAATTCTTGATTTAAATATGCTTGCGCTTTGATTAAAAATAAGTTCAAAAATATCGATAAGTTAATAATGTGGGGTAATTTTTCAAATTTGCTTTAAACATTAAAGCTAACAGTTTCATAACGTTTCTTCTTTGTTTTAAGATATTTTGATTGTATGAGCTAATCGTTTGTATTTCATGTTTGAATCTAAAATAATTCATCTTAAATTCATAAAAAGTGTAGGGGGTATTCAAATCAATGATTCTATTTTTTCAATTCAAAGTCTAAGTTACCTACCTTATTTTGTTAAAGCTTTTCGTATTTGAAACAAATCACTTTTAATTAAATACAAATGTGTCTTTCAAAAATGAATGCATTTTTAGTTTTAATACGGCGCTATTAAAATCCAGGTCGCAGTTTTTTTCTGGGTGTTCATTCAAAGCGGGGCGGTAAAAAAAATGGTGTTTTTATTTTATTCGTGTATACTGGGTGTTCCCAAATTCATGAAAGATATTTTGTATTGTATTGTATTGTATTTTCATTCAGTCATTTAAACTTATAACTATAAAACAATAAATTAAAAAGAAAGGTGAACAAAAGTGTTCATTCCTTAACTAGGAAGTTAGTGGTGAATGACCATGGGCGCCGCCAGGACTTCTATCAAGGGGGTGCATAAAGTGCATTTGCATCAGCAACTACACATCATACTATTTACTGATGCAAAATACAGAATCATAGGTACACAATGTACCTATATTATGTCAAATTCCTTATCGCATCAAATTCAAAACGAATTGATAGAAATTTGTTCCGATGTTCTGAAAAGCAAAATAATTGAGGAGGTGAAACATATGCTTCGGCTTTTTCGGTTTTGGCTGATGAGACTGCTTATATTAGTGGAACAGAGTAATTTATCGATTAGTGTACGCTATCTATGAACGTTCTGATAAGGATGATAAAAAACCAATTGTTTTGTGAAGAATTCCTCGGATATGTACCGTTAAAAGAATTGAACGCAAGAGCCATGAAATTATTATTCGCTTCCTGCAAGGTTGCAATTTTGATTTAAAAAAACTTGTTGGCTAAGGATACGATGGTTGTGCCGCAATGGCAGGTCATATAGGTGGTGTTCGGAAAATGATTAACGATAAATATCCTTTAGCGCTATTTTTTTTTACTGTGCAAGCCATGTATTTAATCTTGTCGTTAATGACCTGAATCTGAATACTGTCAGTGAAGTGAGAAATACTGCTGGGACTACAAAGGAAATTATAAATTTTCTTAGAAGGGGAATACAATTCCAAATATACCTTTATTTTGTGAAACGCGTTAGACAGCAAAGTACAAAAGTATCAGAATATTTTCTGAAAACTTTCTGCCTATTGTAAAAGTTTAAGAAGATTTTTCGTAGGACGCACCAAACTCTAAAACGAAAACCAAAGCGTATCAGCTATACATGATTGCAACAACTTCAACATACATTGTGACACTTTTAGTAATTGCTGCCTACTCTGCCAAACTTGAACCCGTATGCAGTCAATTACAAGGAGTAAATATGAATATAAAGGTAATACACGAAAAAGTAAATAAATTAACAGATGTGTTTCAATCTCACTCCGATAATGCCTTTATAGAGTTTGCGGTAATTTTCGAGAAAGCTCGAAAAATTTGCGAAAAACTCGATGTTGAATTTAAGCGTCCTCGAGTAGTGGCAAGACAGACTTATAGATCAAATCAACCATCTGAAAATATGGGAGGATTTTTAAGATCATCTATATCTATCCCATTCTTAGATTCTATTATTTCTTCATTAAAAAATCGATTTTCTACAACAAACAAAAAAGCATTTTCGCTTATGCAGCTTCACTCGGACAATATGAGAATATTAGACAAATCAGCATTTATAGCGATAGCAGAAGATATACAGAACCTCTACGGAGGTCTTCTACATAATCTCATTGCCGAGGCTACCACATGGTATGAGACGATGAAGACAAATGAAGTAAATAATGCGGTTATAAATTAATCTGCTGTTTATTACGCAGATTGCTGAAGCCATACCGTTTTACCCAGCTGTATGTCACGCAATCAAAATTGGTTTAACAATTCCAGCAACAACATGTAGTATTGAACGTACATTTAGCGAATTAAGACGTGGAATTGCTCAACTATGGGAGACGCAAGACTAAGCGGCCTGTGTATGTTCAGTGTTCACAGGAAAAGAGAAGAGGAGGACACTGAATTTATTGACAAGGTGATTAACAAATTTGGACAGCAACCTAGACGCCTTCAGTTTCCATTAAAATAAAATTAATAAAGAACAAAAAAAAACCTATGTATTTTATTTCCTACATGCCAGAGGGGTGCAAGTGCACCCCTTTGCACACCCTTGCCGGCGCCCATGTGAATGACACATCAATTGAAAATTCATTGGTATCTGATGTGTGGGGTGACAGTTGACAATCAGTGTAAATTAAAATACAAGAAAATGAAAAAGCTTGCTTGCAACTCTAAAGAAAATATATCATAATGTAGGTACTTAACAATTCAATAATAATATACATCTTATAGCTATTTTTGCATTCATTTTATTGGAGCTGCAGCTGTAAAAATACTAAATTAGTGATTCAATACAATTAAAATTCAAAGTCTATAACCAGTATTTAACCTTTTTATTAAAACATGAAAAACGAAGGGTTTCTCTTATAGATAAGTGCAATTTATTGAAAATATTTGGAGCTGCATATGTATAGAAATGAGAAAAATGTATTCTATAAGCAAAAGGTACATTAACTAAGCTCATATTTTTTACACGAAGGTTGTACATTTGATAATTCCTTCTAGGAATATTTCCGCTTTGTTTGAAAGACTCTCTCAAAACTTTAAAAACATATATAAATGCCTCATTGGTAGAATTAGCAATTCCTTTAATAAAGGCCCATTTACAGCCAACCGATTTTTATTTAAAATAATTCGTATTAAATGCTTATGTGCTATCAATATAGGTCGAAAAGAATTAACATAGGAACCACCCCAGCTTGTTATGCCGTATTGCAACTTTGAGTTTGCAAGTCCATAATATATAGTTTTTAAAACTTTTTGGGAGCAAAAAGGCTTAATTAAATACATTTTACCAATAACATATATGTTTTGATCATATGAATATGATTCTTCCGATTTAGATTGCTATAAACTACTACTCCTAGGTACTTAAACTGTTTTAAAGCAATATCTGTAGAATGTAAATTGGTTATAAAATTACTTTTACCTACCACACTTATGAAGCGGATTGTTTACAATCGTGAGCAACCGTAAATTGAAATCAGAAATACTCACCCATATTCTGCAACTCGTATATATGACTTGTATTCGGCTACAGTCGTATGTTGTTATTCCAAGTGTCGTAGATTCGACTTCACTCGTATTAGTATTGAGAAACGCACAACATCGCATACGACTTTTCATATTTTATCACTATTCCCAATCTCGTATTTGTTTGAATGTAAGTCGTATTTGTGTCGTTTGTTCGTCGTGTAAAATTTTGTGAACGAGATAAATTATTCTCTTTTTTTCCAAATATAAATGTCATGGCTTGGTCCAGCGTGTCTCGCATCAACCATAATTGCACTTAAAAGACTGCTTGAAATAAAAAATATTTAAAAGTAGTCAAAAGACCGCAGTATTTTAACTACAACCAAAAGACTTCACGAATGCTTTCTTTTTAAAGAAATTTAAAAGACTTCAATGCATTCAAGCAGTCTTTAGTATTCCTTTAACTTTAGACGGCCTTAGCCTCTTAGGGCCGCAGCATCTTACCAGGTTGGTGGCAAGTAGCTTGCACGGATACAAAGTGTTTGTGAACGAAATTAAGAGCGGTATAAAACACCACTTTTACTTAGCTAAATTTTTTGTTTGCATTTTGAAAGTGCATTTTGGTGGTCTTAGCGCCTAAAGGTTTATGACTTGTAATGGCCTTTTAATCGGTGTAAAATACTTTAACTTCCTATTTTTTGTTGCATTTTGAAAGTGCATTATTAGTGGTTAAAAGGTACCGTGCTATCGCTGCACTAGTGCGATCGCTTTACATGTACATACGTTATCCTCATAAAAAAAAAATTCGATGCAACTCATATTTTATGAAATGTTTTTATAACAAAAAGATTAAGAGACAAAATTTAAGAAAAGGAAGCATTTGGACCACGATGCACGATGCTGACGAATCGTGCGTTTGCTGTTTCAAGTGGATCCTCCTCTTTGCACCACCGGTCTTCTTCTTCATTTCCTGCTTCTCTACTTTGGGAGTCTGTCCCCTTACACCGGCAGGAGCTAAAGAACCATGCACTTTACCTCCGAGAAGTGGTACATGGACATCCAATTCGAAGGATGAGAAGCTGCTAACACAGGCATCATTCTCCAAAGCGTTTCGTTTACACAATTGGGGACAAACACCTCTCTGATGCCCTTAAATTGGTTCAGTAGATCCTAGATGGAGGCAATGGTATCATTTCGGGAAACCTCTGGGAACTAAACGGTGTCCGAACCAAGAACAAAAAGCTGCTTATTGGCTACTTTTTAAGCAAATTTATGAAAAAAGCTTCTCGTATCCAACGTATACGACTTGAAGAATAACGATTTTGATACGAGACGAGTTCGAGTTCGACCACGAGCACGAGACAAAATACGACTTTCAGAATATGGGTGACTATTTCCAGATACATTAAAACACATCAATTTAGTTTTTTCGCTGATAATCAATTTATGATAAGTAAACCACAACCTAAATATTTCAAGATCTTCTTCAATGTTCACAATACTTTCAAAGATAGTCCCAGATGAATATGTAAAAACTATGTCCTCAGTAAAAGCTGTTGAAGTACCATTTAATTTGATTTTGAAAATGGAATTAATATAAATCAAGAAAAACAAAGAGCCAAGAACAGATCCCTGTGGAACACCGTTCTTTAACAGTCTTGATTCACTTAAGATTCCATTATTATCTATTAATTTTTTGTTTTCAATTTTTTAAATAAGAATTCAGCATATTGAAAAAACTATCGCAAGAACTTGCATTATAAAGTTTAGTTAGCAAAAGATCGAGGTTTACCAGATCGAAAGCTTTAGTCATATCAATAAACAGACCCATAGTTGATTTTTTGCTATTTAAAATTCCATAAAGCTGACTACATACCTTAAAGATAGCATCTTCTGTTGACAAACCTGCTCTAAAACCAAACTGATTATTACAGAAGAAATTTAACTTTTCCAAGAAGGAAACAATTTGAACTTTAAGTAACTTCTCAGAAAAATTAAAAAGGTTGAAAGGAGTGATATAGGCCTATAATTCGAAATAATTTTCCTATTTTCTTTTTTGAAATGTGGTTTAACTTCTGCACATTTAAGATGGTCAGAAAAACAACCAATTTCAACATTTTTGTTAAATACGTCAGTTCGTCAACAACATACCAAGCAACATTTTTCAACAAATTACTTGATACACCATCACTAGTGCACGCATTTTTATTTTTTTAAGACATAATAACTTTGAAAACTTCTCTTGATGTTATTCTATTAAAAACAAAACTATTAGGTTGTATATTATCCAAAAACAAATTTGAAGAAATGGAACAATCGCAATATAAACAAAGTTCAATAGCAGGTTTCAATTTTTCGGAAATTTCAGTAAATTACTCATTAAATTTATTAGAAATTTTCAACGAATCGGACTCTGTAGCTCCCTCAATTTCAATGGAGTCAACTTTAACAGATTTTCTATTTTTACCTCGACCCAGCATTAGAAAATATTTCAACATAGTAGTTATAACGAGTATCATCAATTTCCTTATTTAATCGTTTTACACAAAGTTTCATAGTATTTTTTAAGTTTGTTATTGTTTTGATGTTTTTTACATTTTAAACTCATTTCTTCTTTTTTCTGATCTCATTCAGAAGATAGTTATTCATCCAAGGATTAAGGTGTTTCTTTTTACCCGAAAGCTTTTTTTGGAAAGTACTTGAATTAATGTGTTTTTTAAAAGTTTCCACAAATAAATAAGGATGATTCCTAGTATCTTTTGGCCTAAAAGGGAAACAAATATTTAGAATCAACGAAAGGACATTCAATAGTGTGCTTTGGTTGATTTTAGATATATGCTTTTCTTGATTTTAAATATTTTTTTGGGGGACATTCTATCTACCTCCCCTGAGGTAAGTGGGGCAATTTCTGAAAAAAATGGCCAAAAGGGAAACACAAATTAAAATCAACGAAAACTTAACGTGCTTTCGTTGATTTTAAATTAAGCTTAACGTGCTTTCGTTGATTTTAAATATCTCATTTTCAAACAATTGAATTTAATGGGTATAGATATGTAAGTACATATACCTATATTCTTCCGTAGTTGTTTGTCCCTATCTTCATCATCTACTCACTTAAAGAAACAAAACCCCCACAACAAAAAAAGGGAACCAGACTCTCCCATTATTGTCTTGCCATAAATAAAACAAATAGCGGAAAAGAAAGAAATATACAAAACGAAACCCGCAGCTTTTTAGCTATATTGCCTGGTTTTACAATTTTGTGGAACATTTGCTGTAAATTGCTTTAAAAACAGCATAAATAACATCCAGAGAAGGAAAAAAGAAGGAGTAGAAAATCATAAGAATAAAGAACACACAACACAACAACATTTAACAAATCCTAGCCAATTTGAAATTTCCGGTTGACTTTTTGGCTTTCCGCTAGAAAGTGATGAAAATGAACCGCACTTCACTGACAGCCCGCAAAATGCGAATAAGATCACAACAACAACATCAACCTTATAAAATGGAACAGAACCCTTTTTATTATATTTTGTTTTGCTTTGTTATATAATTTTTTTTTATTTTGTACAGAATTTATAAACATTACGTATTTACAAAAGGATACAATAAGAAGTAAGCTATTTTCTTTTCTCGTTATTAAAATTAAGGATGCCTTTTGAAGAAGAAAACGAGCCAAAGTGGCAGGTTAATTTGTAAGGGAATTAGACAACCGAACGTGGAGGCTAGTTAGATTGAGTTTGGTTGGGTTTGGGGTAGTTAAGTTGGTTCGAAGGTCGGTTGATAAGGGGACTATTTGGGGGAGAAAAACGGAAATGAACAATTATTTTTGTTTGCCGGAAAAACAAAGCCGATGTGACGTAAGTTAGTTATTTTAAAACTTTCCATTTTCCTCTTTCAAATTGATGTGGTATGATATGGAAATGAATTCAAAAAAGAGTTTCCAAAAATATGCAAAGGAGTAAGGATAAAAACTAAAAGAAAAAAAAATATCTTTAGATCTATCTACTCTATTGTTATAATTAAGAAGGACTTAAGAAAATTTTTAAGTTTTTTAAAGTTTTCAAAGGTAGTTTAGAATTGGGAACCATTGAAGCGATACGTCTTAACGGCACACCAAGATAAAATGGCATACTCAACTCACTGGAAAACATATGTAATAATAAGCGAACTCAATTAAATTAAATCAGTTTTTACTAAACCACGATTGGTAGAATTGAATTGAATTGAATTGAATTGAATTGAATTGAATTGAATTGAATTGAATTGAATTGAATTGAATTGAATTGAATTGAATTGAATTGAATTGAATTGAATTGAATTGAATTTAATTGAATTGAATTGAATTGAATTGAATTGAATTGAATTGAATTTAATTGAATTGAATTGAATTGAATTGAATTGAATTGAATTGAATTGAATTGAATTGAATTGAATTGAATTGAATTGAATTGAATTGAATTGAATTGAATTGAATTGAATTAAATTGAATTGAATTGAATTGAATTGAATTTAAAAAAAATATAGAAGTTCATGGGTCACATGTATGTGCTTGCTATGATGCAAAGTATAACTACATACATATATCTATACGTATGTATGTAGATATATTGTGCATTATGAATATCAATTCGGTCAAGCAACTCGTTTATAAATTGTTTCAGCTGAAAAAATAATGCAATCGAAAAACTTGATCAAATTATATGTTTGTATGGAAAGAATTAAAAAATGGTGAAGTGGTTTCTTTTTAAAATAAAATAATTGCTAACACATAAAATTCTTAAAACATTTTTCTTGGACAATTTTAGTATGCAAAATTTTATTTTTAATATGCTATAAAATTAGAATTTCCAAAAAGAAAATTATCAACTGGTTTTTGAGTTATTGAATTTTCCAAAAAAAATAAAATTGAATCTACCGAAATTTATTGAAAAATGGTCGAAAATGCTAGCACATTGCCTATAAGAGTCGGAAAACCTTGACGAAAAAGAGCAAGAATGGTTCGGGATGAACGAAAAATAACGGAAGTCTTTTCGCAATAAGAACTACTTTGGGTTAACTTTGCTGTACTATATTTTGCTTGATTGGCATATAGTTTGCCGTTTAAGACAATAATTTTTTTCATGTGTCCGGCAAAGTTTTTGAAGACACAAATCAATGTTGACCAAAGCAAATATTTAACTTAAACATTTTACCAAAAGTCTTCCGAAAGGCGATTCGTTCTTGAACTGCTCTAGAACTGATATTTTTATCCGTTCTGTATGCTAGACTAATATCATGGGTTAATAATGCAAACCTACTCTACGACTTTCAAGCTGAATTTAGGCAAAATCATTAAATGATTGTCCAGATTTTTACTATTAGTATCTAGTATTGCACAATTATTTCAGGATAAAAAAAAGGAGCTTTATTTTTTTACGTAGATTTTAAAGCAGCACCAGCGTTTTATTCTATCGTTATTTTACAAATTATCAATGACCGTAATGTCAAAATCCGCGATTTGGAATGGAAAGATTAAGTCGGAATTGTTTTGAACAACGTGTGTACTCCACGCGTGTGGATTACTCTTCTGGTTCATTCTATTTTTGGAAGACCTGACTGAAATGCTTTGCGGTGGAATTTTGTGGCCTGATAGCTATATTAGAGTGGTAATAGGTACATATGTGTTGATGATATAATCCTGTTATCGGATTCACCTCGAGTACTAAACAATCTAATGATTTTGGGCATTGAAGATTTGGTAGGTACTGTGCGAAATAGA
This sequence comes from Dasysyrphus tricinctus, assembly GCA_963921185.1. Taxonomy (NCBI): domain Eukaryota; kingdom Metazoa; phylum Arthropoda; class Insecta; order Diptera; family Syrphidae; genus Dasysyrphus; species Dasysyrphus tricinctus. Next base: position 100,641,068 of record OY992530.1, on the reverse strand, counting down.
ATCTCACTGTTAATTTCAATAAGTCAAAAATTATGATATTTAGAGAAGCCAGAGTACACTGAGCCTGAAACAAAAGATGGAAATTCGCTTGGAAAGAAATTGTAATCGTTAAAGAGTACAAATATCTTTGGAATGAAAACATCGTATAACCTTAGTATGAAGAGTCATCTTGCCAACAAGCTTCAGTAACAAAAACAGCCCTAAACAGCACAGGGAAATCCTGCATCAGTTCAAGTATACACAGTTAGAGTGAGAAGTATTAACTTTTGAAGGCAGCTTTGCTTGCAAGTTTTGGGATATCAACAAAGTGAAAAAGTTGACAAATTGCAAAGATTTTAACTGAAAAGATTACTAAAACTGCCGGCTTACTCTCCAAACTATATGCTTTTAATAGAAAACTCGCAACTCTGAAGCTTCATTTCAATTAGTAATGAAATCAAACACTAATACTACATTTTCATTAGGCCAAATGAGGTAATTTCGATGAAAATTTTCAATTTCGATACGAAAACATCACATTTCCCATACAAATTCACTTTACGAGCTGAGATAATTTCAACCAAATTTGGACGAAATTATACAGCGTTTTCACTAGAGCTGAAATGAGGTAATTTCGCACATCACAGAAATAGTGCTTCTGTAATTTGGTACTTTCATTGAGCATTTTCATACAAACATTTTTCAGAGCTCTTTAAACTGTTTGCAATTGGGTATTTTCACTGGGTTTTGACTTAATTTCCAACCAAATTTCGGGCAAATTCGGTTGAAATTTTCTCATTTCAAAATGTGAATTTGGAAGTGAAATGAAATAATTTCGTCTCGATTATTGAAATATCAGCGAAATTACCTCATTTGGCATAATGAACACGTAGTATTATCCTGTGAACCATCTGACAAGACTTATTATAACGCGTGCTATCGCTTCGAAATCCTTAGTGTTTATTTTTAAGTGGCAGCTTTTGGCAACCTACAACCAATGTAGGTACATCTTAATGTTTCGGTTTCGGTTGATAACTTGAATGATTGGAGACAAAATCGTATTACTTTAAACGAGTTGATCTTTGGGTTCTCGGAAACGGCTCCTACGATTTGGATGAAATTTTCAGTTTGTTTTTATGACTGGGAAAAAAAATAGAAAAATTAAATTTTGTAAAATCCGCCCACTGCCACACCCAATTTTGTTTATTTCTTGATTTCTCGAAAACGCTATATTTCATGGAATCGATTAAAATGGCTTGGATGATATTAAAAGTATTTATTCTAATTGGAAAGACAAAAATTGAAAAATATTTTCAAAAAAATCCGCCTACTGCCACACCCATTTTTATTATTTATTTGTTTCTGAGAAATGGTTTCAACAATTTCGATGAAATTTTCCAAATTTGTGTGTATGAGCAAGAACAAAAAAACATTAAAAGCAATTTAAGTAAAATCTGCCCCCTGACACGCACACTTTTCTAATTTTTTGATTTCTGAAAGAGTGATAAATTTATTAAGATGACATTTTCAGAGTTTTTTCTTATGAGAATGAAAATAAATCGAAATTCAGTAAAATCCGCCCACTACCATGCCCACTTTTATTATTTCTTGGTTTCTCGGAAAAGGCTACTTGGCTTTTGATGGAATTTCAAGAGTTTAAAGGAAAATAATTTAAAAATGTATATTTTGATATTATGTCCAATGCCACGCCCACCTTTACTATTTATTTGTTCCTTAGAAATGGCTCCAACGATTTGAATGAAATTAACAGAGTTAATTTGTATGAGCAAGTTAATAATTTAGAGCAATATTTTAGTAAAATTTGCCTCCGGCCACGCCCATTTTTCTAATTTCTCGATTTCTAAGATAATAATCTATTGATATAGATGACCGAGTTTGTTTTTATGAGCAAAAAATCTAAAAAGCGGTTTAATCTAAATCCACCCACTACCGCACCCACTTTCGTTATTTTAAAGTTTTTCGGAACAATCTCTAATGATAAAATGAGATTTTCAGAGTTTGTTTGAGATAGAAACCTTGAATGGTTATTTTATTAAGTCCAGTCTACTGCCAAGCCCACTTTTCTCATGACTCGATATCTCAGAGACGGCCCTAATGATCAAAATACCATTTTCTTATTTGCTCTTAAAAGTGGACAAATCTTCGAAAGTGGTGTTAGTAAAAATCGCCCATTGACACGAGCAATTTTAATATTTTTAGGTTTCCCGAAAATGGCTCTAACAATTTGGATTAAATATTCAGAGATTGTCTGTTGGAAGATGAAAAACATTTTGAAAGTATATTTATTAAAATCCATCCATTGCCATGGCAACTTTTTTATTTGTTGTTTTCTTGAAAACGGTTTTATTAACTGTGTTTCTTCGTACCGGCTCAGATGATTTGGATAACATTTTGAGAGTTAGTAAAAAAGATAGAAAATGAAAAATGGCTTTTATAAAATCCACCATCTGCCAATCCACTTTTATTAATTATATTGATTTCTCAGAAATAGTTTAAGGATTTGGATGACATTTGAATAGCTTGGTCTTATAAATGCATAAGTAATACAAAATTTGGTTTTTGTAATAATCAATTTTTGTAATAATAAGGATTTGGGCTATAATTAAAGATTTGTTCCCATGCGCAAAAAAAGAAGATTTTTTTTTTTAATTCACCCACTGACACCCCAACTTTACTAGATACTTCAAAGTTTTTTGAAAAAAAAGCAAATAGAATTTAATTGAAGTTTTAAAAGTATGTATGAGCAACAACAAATTTAATTGTTTGAGTAAAATTCGATGAGTGTCAAGTTAGCAAAGCAACTTTGACGAATCGAAAAATGGTTAATTTGATTATTTGCCGTTAATTAGTTGTGACAATTCCGAATTTGTCGTTCAATGTTTTCTATGTTTTTTTGGGTGCTTTCCTAACTTGATATCAAGTTAGCAAAGCACCCTGTCGAAAATCAGTAAAAACTTCTTATACCTGATGGTTTTATGGCTTAATAATTTGCCGTTAATTAGTTGTGACAAATTCAATTTGATTGTGCAATGTTTTCTATGTTTTTTTTTAACAATTTGCCGTTAATTAGTCATAAATTAATGGGCTTAAATCTGTTTATACCGGATGATTTATGGCTAAATAATTTAGCATTAACTAGCCGTTAATTATTTGTGATAATTTTTAATTGGTCATTCTATGTTTTCTATGTTTTTTCGAAAAGTTATAAAAACTTCCAAAAACTCATTTTGGTTATTTGTTTAATATGAGCATTAACGACGGAAAATAATTATCAACGGCAAATCATCCACCTACCCATTTTTTGATTAGTGAAAACTGATTTGGTAACCTGATGCTCAAAGAAAACAAATACCCTAAATTACATAGAAAATATCGCATGACAAAATTTAATTTTTCACAACTAATTAACTACTGATAAATGGCAAATTATCAAGGAATAACATATGAGTTTTTGGAAGTTTTTACAACTTTTCGAAAAAACATAGAAAACATAGAATGACCAATTCAAAATTATCACAAATAATTAACGGCTAGTTAATGCTAAATTATCTAGCCATGCACTATCCGATATAAACAGATTTAAGCCCATTTTCAGATAGTACTTTGCCAACTTGACGTCAAGCTACAAAAGAACTCAAAAAACATAGAAAACATTGCACGACAAATTCGAAATTGTCACAACTAATTGAAAACTAGTTAATGGTAAACTATTAAGCCATAAACAGCTCAGTATTACCAGTTTTAATCCCTTTTAAAGGTGGTGCTTTGCTAACTTGGTTTGAAGCTAACGAAGAATTAAAAAAAAACATAGAAAATATTGCACGATTGAATTCAATTTTTCACAACTAATTAATGACTAATTAACGGCAAATTATTAAGCCATAAAACATTTAGTATAAGAAGTTTTTCACACTTTTCGAGTAGTGTCAAGTTAGCAAAGTACCCAAAAAAACATTAAAAACATTGAACGACAAATTTGGAATTGTCACAACTAATTAACGACTAATTAACGGCAAATTATCCAACTAACCATTTTTCGATTCGTCAAAGTTGCTTTGCTAACTTGACACTCATTAAAATTCGCCTATACAAAAAAGCAATTTAATAGCAGCTTATTTAAGAATAAAGTTTAAGGGCTTGTTTCACATTCTCTGATTAAAGTTTCAATTAAGCTACTTTGAACTTATTCATCAGTTGAGAACCTCATTTACGTTTCACAATATCTGAATACGTCTAACTAGCAATTAAAGTTCTGAGTATTTTAATGGCCGGATGAAGTATTGATTAGCAAATTTAACTGGTGATTAAAACATTCAAAGCTGTAGGTGCAACCATCAAAACAGATTAATTTAATGGTTACTGAATGTGTTTGAGAAATAAGAGGGCGAATTTGATAAATAAATGTTTACATGGTATGATGCAATTTTAGAACTTAAAGTATAGGGATACAAATGGCTGAGTATTCTTGCAACAAAGTGCAATATTTTTTCGTGCAGTTACTTTTACTATTAGGTACCTCAAATTTTGACTTCCAAAGTACCTACGAATAAAGAGACAGTCTGAGTTCCACTTATATAACTGTCAAAAAAAAGCGAAAAATCGCGGTGGCTACTTTAAAGTCTTTCATATGAATACCTATACACGCTCTGGGAGCAAGACCTGTGGTTTAATATATTTTGTACATATGTATATTAAAAGCGATTTCCCAAAGCCTTAAAACGTAAAAAAAAATCACAAAAACTCATTTTCGGGGACGTTTGTTGGTGGTCTTGGGACATCTATGGCATCCTAATGAACGCGGAGGCGTCAAAGTGTGATGAATTTAAAGTGGTTACTTTACCCTCACTGAAGCAATTTTTTTTAGAAAAATTGTAATTTCCATGCACTTTTCCTCAGTATTGCAACACTTCATGCAGCAGACGAAAGTATTCGTTTTATATAATCTTCACCAAAAGTCTCCTGTTGCAATCTGTTTCGAAGTCTAGGTCTAATTTTGATGTTTATTAATTATTGTTTTGAATATTTTCATTCTGTCAAAAATATTTTGTCTGGAAAACTGGAATAACTTACGAATAACTAATTGACACATAATTTTTATACTTCGATCATTGTGAAACACAAAGTTCGTTAATGGGAGGATTTAATTTGAGAATAAATTAATTGTCGAGTAACAAATCAGAGCTTTACTCAGACATTGTGAAACAAACCCTAAGAATAATAAACTTACATTTAAAAATAATTAACTTACAGAAAAAAGATAGATTCCTTAGGTAAATAAAACAAGACAAAAAATATAAGAAAAATATATGCAAGAGTTACAGTGCGCCATTCTATCATAGTGTGACAAAGTCACCTTCTTGACAATAATTGATAAAATCTAAAATCTGTCGCTAAGATCTAGAATGTTATAACTTCCTTTGTTTGCATATATTTATCTTCAAAAAGATTTAATTTTTAATCATAATATGTCCTCAAAATTTAAAACAAATTTTGGAAGAAAATATTTGCAACTTTTACAGCGGAAATTATTTTAATAGGGTGGGGTGCAATCACTAGAGCAGAAACATTACTACCATGTTGATAGAAGAAGTAGCGTTTCACTTCTATTTATTTTAAATATTAATACGAATAACTACAAAAAAATAAATAAAAAAGTTTTGCCGAGCGGACCTCGGTCGCCCAGGTACTTAGTAAAAATTGTATAATGAAAGCGAACCTAAGGCGAACTGAAGAAAAATAAAAAAAAGAAAGCCAGTTATTGAACAAAAGGTTTATGATTCTTTAAGAGTGTTCCGAACTGAACAAAACCAGTCATTTGCTAACTTTTTTTTTTGCATATATAAGACCATTTTTTTTCACTTTCATCAGATACTTTGTTTTATAAAACTTTGCATTTTTACTAATTGGTCACTAGTAGGCGTATTATTGTATTAAAAAAAAAATTTTCTAAAAGTAACTGATTTTAACTTCTAAATTTACATAAATTTTCTATCAAAAAGTGCGTTTTAAGAATTAAAAATTTCAATATCAAATGATACAAATATTATTACATAATTAATGAAAATCATGAAAAATATATTGAATTTATATCCACTGCAAAAAAAATTGTCAAAAAAATACCGTTAGGTATAAAAAATTGACTGTCAAAAATGGGTTTTTTCAAAATTCACAAGCATTTTTATTTTGCATTTTTAAAATTTTTATCAGGTACAAAATTAAAAATTTTCTCCAATAGTGGCATAGTAAAAATATGGAACTTTATGTTATTAAACATTTTTTTGCAAAAAATGCTATAGTGTAGGCTACATTTGCTTTGAAAAACAGCCATTTTAGCCATTTTCTCGATTTCTTAGAGGCTTTTACCAAAATCTAGAGCACAAAATTAAATTTGTTTTCCAATGATGGCATAGAGAATAAGTTTATCTATCCATAGACACCTTAATCGCTTTGATCGGACAAGTACACGCTTCGCAATCTTATTCATGAAATCACCATTTCAGTCCGGAACACTCTTAAGTTTCAAGCCTGGTTTTAATTCCTCGATTACCGCTTGAAGAGTTGAAAAAGAATACGAATTGGTCTGTCCTCCCATTCCCATTCTACACTTCCAGCAGATCACACCTTCAGCTAAGTTGTTTTTCATTGATTTCTTAATAAAAATCATCAAAATCATTAATTAAAGTGGTTTCTGATTTAAGTGCACAGGTGCAGTTTACAGAATTGGGGCTTGTGTTGGTCGGTCTCTAGGGATAAGGACTCTATGGTGTCATCAAAGTCGCAATAACCTTTAAGTTGCAGTACATCTTTTGGGCTAGCTTCACTGGCACAACATTAAAAGAAATCTTCGCTATCGTCATCGTTCGTTTCTCCTTTTGTTTCTTATGGTGGTGAATGTTGTTTATTCGAACTATGCCTATGACGCAGGTGTTATGTCTGCACTGTTGATTATGACACAAGTTCGTCACAATATTTTTAAGGATATTGGACGAGAAACTAAGAGAGGTGTTTGAAGAACAAGCGCAATCATTTCTTTATAGACAATATAAGTAGGTACACACTTAACTATGACTTAGCGGAATGCGACTATTTCCGCAATGAAACAGCACCTATGCGTTATATCAACCATTTTAAGGCCAGAGAGGAATGCTTGATTTTAATTTTAAGTCACATAGGGATGAACATCCATTAAGAAGTCTAGATTGGTCAGGCATGCTTCTTGAAGATACGCAGAAATTCTGTTCACAGTGTGGGGACGAACGTTATCTTGCATTTGGAAACTATTTTTGCCAAAACTTGAGGCATATTTCACAGTAATTTCTTCCAAAATATCCATTACATGCCCGTCTGCTATCAGGGATTCATTCTTAAACACATGTCATGTGGGCCCTCAAACAAATACAACCTCAGCCCCTTATGGAACCTCCAACATAAGCAATACTCGTGGAAGGATCTGATCATCTACACAGTTTTCCTCTAAGTGTCTTAATTGTAGGTGGAAGGCAACACTATTAGAAGGACGAGAGAAGGTTTGCCATTTACCAAATAAAATTTGGAAATATTACCTGGCGTTGATCTATAAATCGAGAACCAAGAAGTGTCGGACGATGACGTGAGTACTCTCATTGAATTCAGCACCCTTGGACAACATTTTTTATTTTCTCCGAAAGTGAACGTGAAATACTTTTTCTCTCCAATTGTGTCTAAAATTATATAAATTATAGGTTCAGCCTCGTTGTATATTTATTCGAAGATACGTCAAAACACTCCTTTTACCTCCCTAAATTACCAATTTTATTTTTATAAAATACCTAAATTTTGGTGATTTGATTCACCTTTTTTGAAACAAAATTTTATGTTTCCAAGCTAAGAGCTGGAAACACCCATTGTCTTTTCCCTTCAAATCCTTTGTATGTTCTTTTGGTGGGCCGTACAAGTTGCAGTGATCAAATATTTTAACAAAACTTAATTTGTCATAGCCATACGAAGGTCACATCCTTGCTAGGCACTCAGAAATCATCTATACATAGACATACCACGACGACGACGCATGATAACCTTAAATGAACTGAAAGTACCAGTCAAAAATACAATCCACTTGGGAATGCACATACAAATTACTAGCAAAGAGATTCAGTTTATTAAATTTTTGAATCAATTTTAAAATATTTAATATATTGTATGTGGAGCACAGGTAATTTCAAGAATATAACACTTTTTACTTTATTTTAAGTGGATTTTAAGATTAAAAAATAAAAAGAATTTTTAAGTCTTGGTGGGTGGGGGGAAACAAAACCTCAAAAGCAGGTAAGAATATATTACATCCAGAGTTTCTCTATTCATTTTCTTTGATCCCGTTTATTCTTTAAGCAAATAAAATGAAATAAAAAAAAAACGAAAGTGATGAAAGGGAATATATGTGGGCTCGATCACCCATTTCACAACGGCTGATTACCTCAATTCGTCGTTGGTTCCCTTTTTTTTGTTGAATTCCTTACAATATCTGAGCTCTTCTACATCCCCATACAAACCACATCCCTATCACCCATTTGAAAAAATTCCCTTTGCCAATCGTACAATCTTCACAGTTACAATCGTTTTGCATGTCATTTGAATGCCAAAAGGGGAATTCTTTCAAGATAGTAGAGGTTTTAGAGCTCAGTCATGAGTCGGAGAAACAAAGAAACAAAAAAGAATTACTTTAAAGGAAATCCTACGAGTCTGCCGTGAACTCTCCGCTTAAATTTACATATGGAAGCACAATGACTGCTCCACACCTCCAGCGAGCGTATCGCATCACCAACCGGAGATACGAGCATAGACCAAATTGAATAGCAGCATCATTGAAAGGGATACGTTATTTAAAGCTGTAAATGAAACAATTTAGCCACATGAAGCGATTTTGTTTTAGCTATGAGTCTATTCCTTCGGCAATGACATACCCGCCTCGGAGCACCGTACGCCCCCACGTGTCACGCCTCACGCATGGAAGAAACATTTTTTGGTGTCTTTTCTTTTAGATAGCTAAGAAAAGGCTACGATTTAAAATATATAGGCATAGAGAGATATATGTAGAGATATCTTAGCTCCTCCAGGGTCGAATGAAATTTTCCATTTCTTATCCGCAGGATATCTACACTTTTATGTCTTTTAAAATGCTTTACAAAGAATGAGATGGAGCTATGGAGGGGTGGTGGGAAAGGTGAGGTGCGATGGCACAGAAGAAATGGTACAAAACATGGCAAGGACATTTGGGGAATTTATTTTGCATTGCTCTACTTTTGTTTGTTTTATTTCTTCCTTTCGATTTGTCAGGCATTCGTTTCGTTTGTTCGTCTATTTGGTGTTATTTTGTATTTTTTTGTCTTTGTTTTACTATTTTTTCCATACTCAGATATATAGTTTAACACAGCACAAAGGAGTTCCGGATATCTTTTGATAAATTATTTGAACATAACACAAGCATTTTGTACGCGCAGAATAAAGGATAAAACAGATAACGAGAGAAAGGAAACATAAACCTTTTCTAAACGCAAAATCTTAAACGAATTGAAATTTTATTCTAATGAACGTGTGATGGCACTGGCACCTACTTTACATTTTCAGTTGAATTTGTTCGTTTTTGTGTTTTTTGAAATCATTTAGCGGAAATAGTTTAGTTGAATAGAGATAATTTTGGAAAACAATAAAATACACATTCAGAAAAAAGAAAAATAGCATTAGCAGCCATTTTTGTTTCTTCAGGCGTTAGTTTAGCTATAGTAGGTACATACCGGAAAGCACTTAAAATGGAAGTGTTTAAGATTTTTTTTTGTTGCGGGGATTCAATTTTATTTTACTCTCCCACTACACCCTCATAAGTAATTGTTTAAGTGTCAAATTAAAGATCAAACTCTAGTCATGGACTATTGGACTTTTAACTCGAATCATTTTGGCTTTCTCCTGGATATGGAAACGTTTTCAACTTGCCTTAGGTGTGGAACAAGGTATTGGATTTGTGTCACAAACATTTTTTTTATTTTCGGCATGGTGAACTCTGGACTGCAGACATACTAGCACTGACCCTAGTCTGCCTCCTTATTTAAACCACTAAATCCGACGAATTAGACGACGCAATTAATTGAATTTTTCGTCTATCACTTGCGCAAGGGCATGTTTTTTCCAACCTTTCATATTTGCAACATCTTTTTCCTTATTTCTAATGATTATAATTCTAGATCAAAGAATAAATTCTGTTATTTTTTTTTCGAAATTTTATGTCCTGTTAGTCCTTGATCATGAAAATAATGAATTTTGGCGTCCTCAACCTCGTCAAGAGCTTTTTTTCTACTTATTCTCCAATTTTCTCATTTTTTTTTTTAATCAAAGAAACCATGATATAAACCCAAAAACTGCTTTAAATGATCAACCTTCATCTTGTTCAAAGCAAAACCCATGATAAAGAAAGGTGATTTCCCTACATTGTATACTCAAATGAACGAAAAAATAGGCTGCGAGTTTAACACGAAATTAAAGATATGGTAATAAAGCCAAAGGTAATAATGACGAGAATTATAGAAATATGTGTTTTCTTATTCGCTACTAAGTTGGATCCTTTCTCTATTTTCATTAAAATCATTAAGTCTCAAAACCTTTAAACTTAATATTTAATAATTTCCCTTTTTTAATAAATGAATTGAAGTGCCTGTGCCCCTCACACTATAGTCTGAAAGCCGCTATTTTCAACCCCAAGTCCCTACCACGGGCGCCAAAAACTCCTGCCTGTTTGTATTCGAAGTCAAGATGCATGTACCAACCCTCATACACATTTCTACTTGCGATTTAGGTACTATAAGGCAAGTTTTGGATTCGTGCAAACAAAAAATTACAAGATAACAATCAAACATGACATTACGATGATAGAGAAGACCAACAAAGTGGGTGGCACAATTTTGTCTGTCTGTCTGTCTGCCTGTTCGTTAACAGCAGAGTTTCCCAAACTTTTTTTCTCGTAGACCACTTTCAAAAATTAACCTGGTTTCGATAGACCCCTGCTCCAACATTCTTGTCATGTTCCCAAAACTCATCAAAAAATGCGAAGATTAGAATCTAAAGATGGAAATCGCAGCTGAGTTCCAACCCTTAATTCGGGTGCCACTTTGCAGGTCTCGACAGGCGTTGCACTGAATATCGAATATCGTCGGCTTTCTGATGTTAAAGTCTCGTAAGTCTGTTTTGAAAAATTGCTTACAAAAAAAATTTTAAATGTAATAAAATGGAATTTTAAACTGGTTGATAGCACCATAACATAGTTACGAGATATTTATATTTTAAGTCATGTATATAAAGTTAGCAGGACACTTTTGGAAATTCATGTTAAAAACTTTCCTATCATTAGTTGCTACTTAATTGCGAATTAGTTACGCAAACAAAATTAATTGCTTTTTTGGTTTAAGAAAAAAAGGGTGTCCTGCTAACTTCATATGAACTTAGCAGGACAACTTTCTCAAAAATAAAGATAATCGAGCTAAAAAAAAGTTTATTATTGAGAACTAATTAATTGCGAATTAGTTACGCAAAAAAAAATTTAATTGCATTTTTGGTTTGCGAAAAAGTGGGTGCCCTGCTAACTTCATATGAACTTAGCAGGACAACTTTCTTAAAAATGAAGATAATCGAGCTGAAAAAATTAAGTTCTTGAGAACTAATTAATTGTGTTTGTGTTATACGCAAACAAAAATTTGATTGCATTTTTGGTTTTCGAAAAAATTGATGTCCTGCTAGCTTCATATATGAACTTGGAAGGACACAAATTTTTTCGCAAACCTAAAACGCAATACAAATTTTTTTTGCGTAAATAATTTGCAATTAATAAGTACCCAACAACCAAATTTTTTCAGCTCGATTATCTTAATTTTTGAGAAAGTTGTCCTGCTAGGTTCATATTAAGTTAGCAGGACACCCATTTTTTCGCAATCCAAAAATGCAATTAAATTTTTTTTGCGTAACTAATTCGCAATTAAGTAGCAACTAATGATAGGATAGTTTTTAACATGAATTTTCAAAAGTGTCCTGCAAACTTTATATACATTTTTAAGTCTGTGATTTGTTTTGATATGAAATACATTGAAATGGCATTTTAAGATTTTTAGACCAGAAAGCCGATGATATGCAAGTTTTAAGAAGTAACAGTATACTGTAGCTATAGCTGATCTTCTTAAAATATACTTCTCAAAAAAATTAAGGAAGGTTTAAAAAAAAAAAGGAATTAATGCTACATAAACAAGCTATACGATCCACATGCCAGCCTTAGGCCTGGTTCACACGAGATTGTACCGCACGTTTTTAATCGCATTCAGTTTTTAGTTTTTACCTAACAAAAATCGGGTGTTCACATGGTATTAATATTTATTCGTTTAAAACTCGAATAGCTGCAGTATAATGAAAATTAATGGAAAAGTTTGAATTTGTGAAGGATTTTATTTTTATCTTTTTAAGGGAAAGGGCTAGAAAACTGAAATTTGGATAAATGATAGAAGATATTGATTTAAATATGAATTAAAAAAATAAGAGTCCTATAATATCGTTGGACGGAGATAACGGCATTATTTGAGCGCTTTCACATATGAACTCATATCTGTTTAGTGCATTGATGATTTTTTTTGTTGTTCTAAATATAACATATAAATAAAACTACGGTTATTTTGATACCCTACTCATTATCGTACGTGGTACATAAGCGACACAATCTTGATTTTAAATTGATCGAAAAATCAAAACAATTGCATTGAAATTACCAGCTTGGACCATTGTCCACGACCATCCACCAGCTAGAAGATCCTGGTATCTACATGGAATTTTTTTATTAAAATTTGATAAGGATGGCTTTAAAAAATTATAGCTGCCATTCTACTGATTGGATCTTCAAGGTTAAGGTCCTTAAAGTAAGCTGACATAACGAGCTATAAAAAATCATTGAGGAGGGGCAAATATTTTCATACTAAAAGGGTGAATAAAGCCCAATTCAATTCCATTTATTTTATTCTAAATTCAAATGTTGATGAAAATTTTTATAATTTTGAAAAACTAAAAACGCATGTTTATTGTCTCATTCCTCTTCTTTATTTTAAGACCTTAACCTACAAGATCCAATGAGTATCACCGGAGTTATAATTTTTTTAAACCAACCATATCGGTCGATAAATTTTGTTTGTTTACATCGGCTTTTCTCTCCACTGAAGCTCATTCTATGCCAACGAACAAATACCCAACGTGGATTTAAACCGTGTGAACGAGACTATATAAAACTATACGCCACTGGAAGACGATACGTCGCAATTCATTCGTTTTTTTTGATAAGTCCGTTGAGTATTCGATAAACGTACTTAGCTGAGTACGTTTTCTTGGCGTACAAACGTGTCTTGTGAAAGGCTCTATGCAAAATATATACGCCACTGCTCATTCGCACGGATTTATATTGCAAAAAATCGTGCGGCACAATCTCGTGTGAACCAGCGCTAACTGAACAAATTTTTTTCAAGCCCGCGGACCAAAGAAGAAGCAAAAAATTAACAATGTTAATTTTACAATATTATTGATAGGAATGCATGAGAATTTCCTAAAAAATTTAAGCCAACAATTTTGAAATTAGAATCTTATTTTTTTAAAGCCTTTTTCAAAGTTGCAAAAAAATGGTTTTTAATGGCACCTCCAAAGGAACCATTTTTTTAAATTTTCGATTTTCTTCAAAACAGTAAGCCTGATTTCATTATTTTTTTTTAAACAGAAGTTTTCAAAAAATATAAGTACCTAGTATTGCGTACCGAAATTTATGAAAAAAAATACTTTTTGAATTTTCAAAAAAATGTTTCAATTTTTTTTTTAACAAATATTTCGAAAACGTCATGATCGATATTCTTTAAACTCGATACTTAAGAGTTTTTCATAGTCAGGTAACCTTGTAGTTTCATAAAAGGCAGACTTTGTGTCAGCTCCGGCAGTTCTGATTTTTTTAGGAAGTTGTTTATGATATTGGTCTAGTAAATAATCCAAGTTTTCGAGCTCAAGCGCCAAACGCATCATGGTAAGAAACTAAAAAAAAGCGAAACTTTCACGCTTTTTTAAGTAATCGTTGATTTTTATATCTGAACGGCTAGTTTTTAATTATTATTAATTTTTAATTAAATTTACATCAATTTGAGCACAAAATAGTTTCTGTGGACCAAGGAGTTTCCAAGAGACAGGCTTTCAAAATGTATCAATAATATAAATTTTTAAAAAGAAGTAGAATAATTAACAGTATAATAAATAAAACAGTGTGCTTAAGATAAGATAGTTCAAAACTCTTAAGCGTGTAGGTTGGGTCAAAAGAAGAAAAAACTTGTTTTGGAAGGAGGGTGCGTATCTCCCCGTTCGGGTGGGAGGGGCAATTATCTAAAAAGTTACTTAAAACAGAAAAACAAATATTAAAGAACAGTGGTAGTATGGAGAAAAATCACTTGGCTCCTCTAAGGTCAGAAATTCATTTCTTTAATATCATTCTTTAATTAATTGATTGATAGTTTTTAAAATTAATTATTTCCCAAAATCATTTTTAAATAGCAGACACCTAACGAATCAAAAGCTTATGCAAGAAAACAATAAATATTTGGCCAAACAAAAATGTTGTCAGAGGTCATTTACACGTGGCTCTAAGGTCTTAGCCCATACTTTTCCCATACAAAGTATGGGATTTTCTCTCTTTTCATGTTCTATTTTTTTTTCTCTCAAATTACTGCAGCCATTCTAAATTTTTTTTTTTTGATGGCAGTACGGATAAAACATTTCTGTTTCTAAGTGACACTGTTGGGAATCGAACCCACACCTTCGGCAAGATAGTCCTACGCACTAACCATCATGCCACGAGGTACTACACCTCTCATAAAATGTTCTTTTTACTATGAAATTTCTCATTATCAGCTGAATGGATTTTGATTTTTTTTGTATACAAGTTTCAAATAAGTTCAAATTATATTTCATACCAAAATTTTCAAAAAAGAAATCTTTGAAAAAAAACTTTCAAATATTTTATTTGAAAATTCGATATCTTAAAAACGTGTTGACAATTTATTTAAAAGTTTTATTTTTATACGTGCATAAACAAATACTAAAGATTTGCATAGCAAAATTTTTCCTTTAAAATGATTTAAAAATTTGATATATAAAAATTATTTTTCTAAGAAACTGCTCTAACGATTGAAATTTTTTTACACACACAAAATCATATTCATCCAAGAATTAAAATGATTTCTTAAGCCCTTAGCCTCTGGAACATAAGAGCAAGAACGTGCGACCAAGTAGAATTTTTAATGCAAACAATTTGCCATATAGCATTGACATCTTTTTTTAATCCACAATTTTTTTTCCTCGCATAAACATTCTCGAGGTTGCATTAAAATTTTTTTGTAATGCAAAAAATTTTCGAGTTCACACTTAAAAAATTTTTTCATTGCAAAATGCATTTTTTTTGCATTGAAATTCTTACAACTCTGGTCTTAAGATCCACTTTAAATCGAAATAGAAATTTAATTTTTCAAAGAACATGTATATAAACATTCCTTTGCAGAAAATCGGTTAGCCCTAAATGCGGTTTTTTTTCATATATTAAGTTTTGTATGAGAAATTAATTTTGTCGTGATCTACATTCTTAACTAATAGACCAAAAGCTGGTAGCAGTTTCAATGGTTGAAGGCATGACCACGTGTATATTGAGGTACTACCTCGTAGCATAATGGTTAGTGCTTTAGACTGTCATGCCAGGGGTCTGGGTTCGATCATGAATAAGTGGTTTTCATCTAGCCATTCGGACTGGGCAAAAAAACTATTGGTCCCCTCCATTCCTGCCAACAACACGCGCCCGAGAATGGTTGAAAGTTGTAAGTCACTGAGCCCTGGTTCTCCACGAGCTGTTGCTGTTACGCCACCAAATGTTTTAAATTTATTTATTTTAGTCCGTCGACTTATTCGACACAGTAAATTGTAGTACTTCAAACAATATTAGCAATATTTAAACTATCTGGATATCATTGTTGTAGGTATGTGAAAAATCAAAGGAATAAAAAGATATTTAATCAAAAGTTCCAATCATAATCCTAAATTTCCACCTACCTGTTTCTATTTTGATAAGAATTCCTTTGAATTCATTTTCATTCGCAAGAATGATAAGCTTTTGACTGTTTTTATTTAGGCTCTTTTATGTAAATTGCGGTGACAATAATTGTCAGCACACAGAGAATTCATTTTAAAGCTCTTAACTTATACGCGTGTTGTATTGAGTTGAAATTGCATCCGGGCGATTTATTTGTATCATTTAAAATGCAATTTAAAATTTATTTTAAATCTACATGAGTGTTATTTACTTGTCTATTATTTGTATCTTGCACAAGCAATCAAATTAATGTATATTCGCTTATTTTAAAATTGTTACATTTGCCTCGCTTTGTTGACAAAAAAAAAAACACACATTTTCTCCTCCATCAAGTGAAAACGAAAATTCTGCGTAAATTTCAATGTAATCCTGTGGAAATTCCTTATTTAAATTATCCAATAACACGACCCTATAAATCTCGCATAGTCTGGCGGGCGTCACATGATTTTTATTTAAATCGTAATTACCAAGCGAGAATGTAAAATAGAAGCACTGCTGAGCTGAACTGAGTCGCGCTGCCATTGTTATACATACATAGCTTACAGGATCAGGATTCCACTGTGATGGGAGCGGAAGCGGAAGTGCGGTGCGGTAGCAAGGGAGAATGATAGTAGGAACGACAGCACGGCAACGTCAGAGCTTTGTCACCACACACGTATATCCTTGTGCGTTTTACATTGTGAATATTGCAATTCGGTTTTAGTTTGGGAAATTTATGGGATAAACATTTATCCTGAATTTTATAAATAAGTATTTTTATTTTGTTTTCCTTTTTTTTTGCTTCTTATTTTGTCGCTCGTAGTCGATTTTGTACTGTTTTTTTTTTTATTTTAATTTATTTTGTAGGCCGTTAGATGAAAAAGAAGGCTATTTATTTAAACATTTATTTTCTTTCTGTCGTTGTCTAGAGCTAAAAAAAGGATTTTGTATGTATAATGTTCTAGATCCAGGATAGAAGACGTATAAGCGTATATACCATGTTATTTGGCAAGCTCTAGGCTTTTAATGTGACATTCAGATAGAGCGTATTAGGTCTTTTAAGCGGGATGATTTTTTTGTCGTTCTTGTTGTTGTTGTTTGCATATGTTTATATTCTTTGTAGTCTCTGTGATAGATTTTTACGTTTTTATTACATGCCTAAGATTAAATGGGCATTAATTTGATTGCAGATAAACTGGTTTTATCAAGAGGAAGTGCGAAGGATTTGAAAATAAATTTAAAGAAATGAAGAATTTTATACGCGATTTAGGTTATATCGGATGACATTTTTGGAACCTATAATGGATGTGTAAATAGTAAATATCTCTTCAAAAATTTTAATATCTTCACTGGATGTAACAACCATTTCAAAAGAATTTAAATTTTCTTTTGTGATAGATTCTAAGAATAGAATTGACATTTCCGATCGAATCTCCCGCATATCCTTGGTCTTATGCCACCAACTTCAAGTATCGAGAACCAGGCATACAAAGTGGCACTGCATTAAATAACCAGAGCTGCGAGGAGAAGAGGAGAGATAAACATCGGCTCCTCTAACATCGGCCCGAACTGAGGCCTGCAAGGACAATCAGGTGAGCATTGAAGTAGAATCGCAGTTTGTGCTGGGGATACGGAAAAATCACTTTTGCAAATTGTATAACGATGATAAGAGATTGAACCTCACTGCATTGCAGATTTCACCATTTAACCTGGAAGACGCGACTTAGACCAATAATTAGGAACCAGCTCATCTGCAAAATGTGGTAGGAGGAAAACATGATGGCTGATGAAGAAAACCTCAGCATTGTTTGCCCAATCCTCATGAAAGCTGATCTTCTGGACTGCACCAACTATACAGAGGCATTATCTCTAGAATCTCGCATACCATGTATAGCATGGTCTAGTTGTGATATTTCTCCGAAACTTGTCCGTTTGTGCAGGATGACAATGAATAATGAACGCTGCTCCATAAAGATCGGCCAAGAAGATCGGACGAATAAAGAATGATGTCCGTGGTAATTAGTAAAAAAAAATTGAACTTGAGATTTTGACCTTATAAACGATTTATGCCGATTAGCAATCACATGGGTGGGATCCGCATCAAAGCCACCTTCCAAAACATTGGCCTTATATGTGCACGAGCCCCTCCCAATGAATCAGTGGAGTCATACAAGGAGAAATTTTACGACCTCCTGGTCGGAGCCTACGCAGCCTGTCCGGAATAGGATGTCAAAGTCTTTCTAGGAGACTTCTATACTAAAGTAGGAAAAAAAAAACATCTTTGGCGGATTAGTAGGAAAGCACACAAAACTTTGATAAAGCACGGGTTACATTTGGTTCCGTATTGCTAGATATTGCTCATTTTGAGAATGGCCGAGTGCCCAACCTATTTACTTAAATTATCTTTGTATGAGACGGAACGTTAAACGCTGGTACCTAATCGCCCCCAAATCTGCGTAAAAGCCCAACCACTTAGATAATTTCGCGAATCAGAAATTTTCTGCCAGTTTCCACCCTTTATAATGGTATTAAATTGTCACTTAGCTTTCCACCAGTTTTTCACTAATATTGATATATCTTGATTTCGATATTCGAAAAATTGATGGAGCTTACGGCTGGATGCGTTCATCGGATTCGCCGCTCTTTGAAGTGGAATCAGTAATCGGTGATGATGACAGTGCACAAGCCAGGGAGATAGCGTGAGTAAGCAGGACCGTCGGTTATTCAACTACGTTGGCTTTCTGCAGCAAAGATGGCGGAGAGTAGCTGAAAAATGACGTGACTGAAAAGCACGGCCTCTGAAAGGCTGAAAGTACTTGGGTTGAAGTGGAAAAAAATAAGAAAAGTTATCGAGGAATAAGAAGAAATTTGAAGATTTGGAAAAAAGGTTAAAGTGAGGAATGTGAAAAAAAAATGGAAAGGTAAAATTCATTTCTAGAAATCTGGTGCAAGGTGTTCTAAAAATTGGTATTTTATCGTTGCAGGAAATTGATAGAAAAATTTGGAAGCTAAGTATTGGTGTCAGATATTTTTTGAGGCGATTTGCGAGTTATTGAAACTCAATTACAAAATCTCGTTTTGCTTTTGTTCTATTAAGATTTTGAAAAAGCGGAACTTGCGACTCGTAATTATAATTTCTTTATTCGCTCGGGACCAATAACGGTCCATCTTTCTTTGTATTTCAAAATATTTGTTCCATTTTGCTCTTTAAAAAACTTTGGGGCTTACTCCTATATTGAAAGGTTTCCCAAATAAACTATTAATCTTCAAAGTTAAAACTAAATTTCGTCTACTTCAAAGGCAAGGCAAGTTTTGGATTCTTGCAAAAAGAAAAATT
Source organism: Dasysyrphus tricinctus (assembly GCA_963921185.1). Taxonomy (NCBI): domain Eukaryota; kingdom Metazoa; phylum Arthropoda; class Insecta; order Diptera; family Syrphidae; genus Dasysyrphus; species Dasysyrphus tricinctus. Next base: position 100,621,590 of record OY992530.1, on the reverse strand, counting down.
TGAGATAACAATCAAACATGACATTACGATGATAGAGAACACCAAAAAAGGGGGTGGGACAATTCTGTCTGTCTGTCTGCCTATTCGTCTACATTCTAAATGGCTCAATCGATTTTCTTCAAACTTGGTACATAGTGGTTTTGGTGATTCTGCCCACACATTTTTTTTTATTTTTTTCTTAGAACCAAAAATAACGGTACCTGCCATACAATTTTTTTATCAATTCTACCTAATCACTTTTTTTTCAAAAATGGCTCAACAACTTTTCTTAAAAAAAATTTTATAAATTTCCTTTAGTTAAGGCTGCCTTTGGGTGGGAAACCATTTTTCAAAAAACGATTATTAATGATACCTCCCAAAGAACCATAATTTTCGATTTTCTTCAAAACGGTAAGACTTATTTAAATAATTTTTTTAATACAGAAGCTTTCAAGAAATATAAGTAGTACTGTGTACGAACATTTTTGAAAATATATTTTTTAGATTTTTAAAAAATGTTTCAATTTTTTTTTTTGAAAATCAAATATGTATTTCGAAAACAATATAATCGATTTTTTTGAAACTCGATACTTAAGACTTTTTTAGTACTCTCTAAAATATTTTCAGAAAAAATATTATATTTATGAAAAAATAACGGTATAGGTACCTTCCATACAAAAGTTAAGACCGCAAAGGAAAATACTTTTTTTTTTCAAAAACGACTCCTACGATTTTGATTAAACTTTTTGCGTATACTAAAATTAGTACGATCTATTACCAAAATTTAAAGTACTTGTCATGGAACGTATTTTTTTATTTTGAATTATCTCGTTATTGGCTCAACGGATTTAGATGATTTTTTTTATATAAGAATTTGAGATGAGATTAATTAATATTGCATATCAACATTTTCAAAAAAAAGTTTTTGAATTTTTAAAAAAGTTAGAAAATATTACAACTTTTTTTTAAATTTAGTTTTTATATACATATAAATATATACTTTAGATTTGTATACCAAAATTTGGTCTTAAAAATATTTTATGAATTGTATACATAAAAAATTATTTTCTTAAGAAACCGCGCGAACGATTTTAAATTTTTGTTTCCCATACAATCATATTCAATGAAGAACTAAGATGGCATTCTTTTTTTCCATCTCTAACTGTCAAAGGTGTTGTTTTAAATAATTTAAATATCGTATTTCATGTTTCTCTACATTTATCTCTCATAATTTCCATGTTTTTATATACAATTTTCTCAAACCCGCAGTGCCTTGAACATAAGAGGAAGTACATACGACCCAGTCGTGAATTTAATTTTTTTTTGTGTTTGTTTTTCTTTTCTCGTTATAAATTGTCCCCGCGAGTTAAAATTGTAATAGATTCAAAATACTTTTTTGAAAATTCGATATTTCCAAATTGGGTTGATATTTTTGTTTATTAAATTTTTATCTGCAAACGTATTACATACATAATTAAAACATAAAATTTGCATAAATTTTTTGTAATGTTATATATACAGGGGGTCCTTTAATTCCTAAATAATATTTTAGGGCATGATTTTTGGGTGTTTTCTAAAAAGAAAAATATATGAAGGAAAAGTTGTATCAACCCCACCCCCTGAGGCAGCGGGGCATTTTTTAAAAATTTACTTCAAATGCAAAAAAAAAAAAAAATAAAAATCAGCGAAAGCACATACACTAATGTGTATTGCTGTCTTTAAAGCTTATTCTCCATTCCTTTATTTGTTTTTTTTATCAAATAGCTAATATATTAATAATTTTTGAGAAATTAAATTTCAGATTCAAAATTTTGAAAAAAAAAATTATTGTGCTTCCTTCCATTTTGTTGCCATTTTGTAGATAAGTTTATTTCAATAACTTTTGGTCGCAGAGAGTATAGTGTCTATACAAAAAATAAAAATCTCGATATACTCGTACATACCTACTTAAAAGATTTTAGCTACGAAAAAAATCATTTTTGGCGGCACTAGTACGAATAACATTCAAAAGTTCTTGAAATCTTCGTCTGGTTTCTCCGTTATTGTTATGCCATTTTACCATAGTAGATTGGTTAAAAAAAACCGCAAATCTTTGGGTTAGGGAAAAGCCAACAAAACGTGTACAAATATTATCTTAAATAAGGCAAACAAAGAAAAAAGAAATTGGTTAGCGTTGCATAATACCTACTCAGAATGAATGAATAAAGCAATTTGAAATCGAAACGAAAATTGATGATTTGATTGGAGGGCTGGAGCTTTCAGCTGAAATTATTGGAGCGGGATCATAATAAGAGTTTCTTACTCCATGCTACCACCGCCGCACCACGCAACGCCGCCGCGCCGCGCCGGCTCCTCAGCGCGCCATTCCATCTCCACCTATGTACTTGTAAAGATTGTTTTCTCTAATAGTCTCTAGAGGCTTGACTCACTACTGGCTGGCTACCTTTGGGAGATGATTATCCAGATGGGGTGGATATTTTTCAGGGCACGATAATGCAAGTATCTCTTTTGATATAAAAAAAAAAATGATGTTGATTGAAAAGTTTTCTTTGTTAGAGTATAGTTGTCTAGGAGGCCGTCGAGCTTTAGTGGTTGTGATGAGGGGGCGGGAAGTTGTTTTCACAGACAAAGAGGCACAGCTCATCATTGAACTTACTTCGATTTCCAATTTGTTCTGGGAATATATTTTTTTTTTGTTATTTCGAATAAAATTATGGTATATTTATGCTGATTTATGCTAAGGACCGCGCAGTTTCTACGAGAGGTTACGTTTCTTATCTATGATGAGATTGGGGGATGAAATACCATAATAATAATAATTGGACTGCTTTAATAACAAAAGCGATAGTATTGATGTACAAAGGATATTATAGAACTATAATATAATACGAGTATTATAGACTTAAGTTGATTGTATGAGATTGGGATTTTGAAAAAGATCTTATAACAACTCAAAAAGAGATGTAAGGGGATTGTGGTATTGACGCATTATTAGACTTTCGATTATTCTCATATCTCATCACTGGTAGGTAAAAAGCGAATGTTTGAATTTAAATGTTGAAGCAAATAATTAATATAGGAATTTTTATAGATTATTATTATTATTTATTTATTATCCTTTTCTTTCTTACAAAGTTACAATTTCTAAAATGCATTATAAAAAGGAAAAAGAAAAAAGTCATTCTGTAACCATGTAAGACTAGAGGCGAATGACTATATACTACGTTAATATAGTGTGGGCAGTGTGGGGTAGGCGTTGTTTTAATTATTGATTTAGAATTTTTATATTGAAAACAAAATAATAAATTATATAAATACATAGTTATAAAAATAAAATACAAAAATATAATACATAATTGAAAAAGTATAGTTTCAAAGTACAAAAAGTTACATAGTAAGCTTAAGAACCAAATCAATAATGAAAAATAAAAATATACATTTCTATAACGAATCCAAAGTTTTGAGAATTGTTCAAACTATATTAATTAGTAAATTTCTGACTTCTGAGCTATCTTTTGTTAAAATCCATTTTTTTACTTCATTTAAAAAAGAGTTTCGATCGTTTATAATTCTAATATGGTGTGGTAGTCTATTAAACAGTTTAGGTTCTGAGACAGTAAACAATTTTGAAAAATGAGTCTTTCTCGACGCTGGTACATTAACTAGAGCTTTATTATTTACCCTTAAATTGTATGCATTTGTGCTTCAGCTAGCACATGCAGAACCCTCTACGCATTAAGAATACTTTGAGTACTTAATAGACATATAGATGTTTAAGTGGTAAAATGCGAAGATCCTGAAACAAAGTAGTTTCCTCCCCAGCTAGAAATACCATACTGCAGCAGTTTTGCGACGAGTCCGTAATAAATTTTTAACAGTAGATTTTTCGAGCAATACGAAAAAAGTTTTTAAATTAAAAACATTTCGAGTAGCACACATCATATATTTTTTTAACTCCACTGTGTGTGCTTTCCAGTTCAGGTTTTTGTCAATTAGAACACCTAAATATTTATAGCTATCAACTGTTTCAATTTTAAAACAACTGGAAGAACAGATAGCATTGTCACAATAGTTGTTTCTATCGCAAGTGTGGGCAGACATGCGAAGTTTTTCACATGATGCAGAATGAAAGTATATGCCACAGTCAATTAGGTTCGAGTTTTGAAGGCTAAACACCATAATCTTTGTTTTTTCACTTATTAAGAGTTCATGTTTTGAAAACCATTGCCTTAAAATTTGTAAGTCCTTTTGTTTCTTGATTGAGGAGTCAAATAAAGAGTTACTTGTGTATGCAAATGCTAAATCATCAGCAAAAGCTGTAACACTACTACAAAAATTTTGCTGGAATATGGAATTGACATATATAAGAAATAAAATTGGGCCCAGCACTGAGCCTTGTGGTACACCAGTACTTATTTTCATCTCATCACTGAAAACATTATTAATTTTAAGTTTTTGTGACCTTTCATTAATTTAGATAAGAAGCAAACCAATTGTAAATCGTGCCCCTAAAGCCAGTCTTGCAGAGTTTCTCCAAAAGAATAGAATGATTGACCATATCAAAAGCTTTGGTCATGTCAATAAATAAAGATAATGTGCTATAGTTACCATTTAGTCCTGCACATAATTCACTGCTCAATTTCAAAATGGTATCTTCAGTTGACTTTCCTAATCGAAATCCGAATTGTGAACAACTCAAAAAACTAGTTTTCTTTAGTTATAACCCAATGCAAGGCTTCATAAGTTTTTCAGAAAGTTTCGAGAAGGTAGAAAGAATGGAAATTGGTCTATATTGGCTCATTTGCTTAGGGTTGCCTTTTTTTAACAAAGGAATAACTTCAGCAGCTTTTAATGATTTTGGAAAAATACCACAGTTAACACTCTTATTAAATATGTGAGATAAAATATCAGCAATATGAAAAGCAATGCGTTTCAATTGATAATTTGTAATGCCATCAGCGGTACTTGATTGTTTACTGTCGAGAGACAGTATGAAGAACATAAAACTCGATGAATGTCCCTTAAGAATATGCCATTTTGGTTTTTTTAAATCATTTTTCTTATGCAAAAGCTTCTTAAAAATATAAACAATTTAATATATTATGTATATTATATTCCAATGAATAAAAAAATGTCTGCATGTCCAAATTGATTTGGAAACATCGCCCAAAAAAGTTTGTATCACCCAAAAGTAAAGAAGAATTTGGAAATATTGTCCAAAACTACTTTGAACCCAAATAATAAAATGAAAATATCGGTTGTAGAATTTGGGTTGGCTACGAAATCTCGCAAATCAAAATCTCGCATTCGAAATCTCATATAACCAAATCTCGCAATTACAAAATCTCGCTTTTCATAGTCCCGCTTTTCATAACCTCGCAATAACGAAATCCCGCAAACAAAAATCTCGCATATCAAAATCTCGCAAAATTAAATTGCATTGCAAAAAAAACATTTTCTTAAGTCTAAATCTCGCAGATTAAAATCTCGCGCGAGATTTTGAATAAAAAAATGAATTTGTTGCAATGCAATTCAATTTCACGAGATATCCTATCTACTGCAAAATATATAATCCAGTGTCTGGGTACTTTTAGACCACACTGTTATTTATTAATTTGAACTTTTGATATTTCAATATTATTGTTTTCAAAATAACAAGAAGAAGAGAGAACATAGAGATAGTATATCCAGTTGTAAAGTGTAATCTGCAAATCGCGTTACTCGTATTTGGCCTTGAACTAGAAAATACTTTTAGTTCCATTATAAACGCGTAAAAGACAACCAAAATGATTATAGAGGTTATTAACAGTAATAAAGGATGTAGAAGTTCTTTATTGATGGGTATAGTTATTAGTTGGAAGGAAAAATTATCCAAAGTGCTCTTGGGTAGGTATATTCTCAAAAAAAAAAAAAATTTTTCCTAAAAGCCGTGTGCGATTCGTTGCTTTGAAATTTGAAGTTGCGAGATTTTTGATTTGCGAGATTTTAAATTGCGAGAATTTGGTTGAAATTTCCGAGACTTTAAGGTTCAATGTGTAAATGCGAGATTGTAAAAAGCGAGATTTTGTAATTGCGAGATTATGAAAAACAAGATTTGCGAGATTTCGTTATTCTAAATTTAAAAAAAAATGCGAGATTTCATTATTCGAGAGCGCTCCCGTAGAATTTGGGCAATATTTAATCAATTTTGGTTGGTATTTCCAAACTTTATTTCAATGGGTACGCAAAATTTTTAGAAATGCTTGTGATGGTAGTACATATTTTTGTTTCAAATTTCAAAATAATACAGTTACAATTATTGTTGTTGGATATAATTGGATAAATTCAAAGTTTCTTTAAATCAATATTCTTTAAATGCAAAAGGTAGTACGACGAAAATTAACGATACCTCAAGGACGAATGTAGGTATTCGATAGTTTCAAAAAGAATTTTGAATTAAAATGTTCATATATCAGAATGACCATAAACATTTTTTCGAAAAAAAAAATTACTTCGAGAAAAAAATACTACCCCCAAACCCCCAATTTGCATAAAAAAGCATTTTTTTTAATCTTTAGATTCGAATATCTCAAAAACGTGAGGTGCTAATGCAATTCCAAGGCCAGAGATTCAATCTCAACGCATCAAGACCATCAGTAAAGTATATCTTGGTTTATGTTGCAGACAAAAATTCAAAATTTGTCATGCAAAGTAATTTCTTAGTGCTTTCGAGTGGATTTTCGAAAACAGTAATGATACGTCAATTTTCGACTAGAGATTGAGTCCAAATGGGTTGCCGCAGAAAAAAGCTTAAATAGAGATTTATTGGAAATTGTATGTACTTTCAATGATACTTTGATGTAATTTTTCGAATGATTGGTAGTTTACGAGCCATTAGTGAAAAACTCCCAAAAAATGCTTTTTTGCATCATTTTTTGCATTTTTTTTTCCATGTTGCGTCAAGAAATTTTATTGGCAATCCTCAGATTCGGATTCAGCACCGCCGAAAATACAAAGGAGCGAACAAATCAAAACAACTCCACAAATTGCATTCTAAAAATACAATACCTATGACTGGACTATTTTATTTATTACTAGCTGGCCCGCCCCGGCTCCACCCGGGTATACACAAATTTCGAGAACAAATTAACAAAAAAAATTATTTATATATTAATCGAATTCCAGATGGTTAAGATTCGACTGTATTTTTTTTTAATTTTATTTTGTTGGAACCAAATTTCATGATTAAATGATTGCTTTTCAAACTCAATAGAATAATTCTTTTTTACACAGAACAGGTGTGCTTCTTCACCTTTTTGGTAAACCGCAAGATCGAATTTAACCAAACTTCACAAAAACACTCCCAATACCAAAAGATTATCTGAAACGAATCATCCTAATAGTTCAAGCAGTTCTTGAGTTATGGCGTGACGAAGGGAAATATCAATTCATTTTTAAATATAGAATTAGTTTTAGGGCTCAAAATTTCAAAGTTCGGGTTGAACCCTGTTTCGGATGAAAGCTATTTTTACCCCAAAATCATTGTACCAGCCAGATTTCTTCTGAAAAATACTGAGAGAAAAATATATCACATTATCAAATCTCGACATCACTGTGCGCCGCCGCATTGGTATTAATTTTATTTCACAAAAATTCTTTAAGAAAATTGTGGAAAATTAAGACATTTAATAAATAAATAACAAAAAAGGTACATGTAAATTGAAAAACAAAAAAATAGTAGGTATTCAAAATCAAAAATAAGCTTTAAATGCCATATTATCACTCTCGATATCGTCATTCTGATCTGATGGATTTTTCGGAGAAGAAAAGAGATACCGGAAAGATTTGAAAAGAGTTTAAACGAAAACATTTTGTTCTTCCAGAAACCGTTACACATGCTTAAACAAGGAACCTCACGCTTTAACATAGGTTATGTTAAGGAGCTGTTACGAAAACAGCGAAAGACAGGTGTTTTCATTTTTCAAACGGTTATATTCCAGAAACATGATGTGATAGAATTTTTCTGACTTTTGGATTCGAGCTCAGCACAACTGTAAAAATAGGTTTTTTGGATGGACAAATTCATTAGATTTTTTTTTAATTTAGCTTTTTTAAACTAATCTTCCTTACATTGTAAATAAAACGACACTTAACGGACTTACCGCGATATTTAGATGAAATCAAAACTATTTTGACTATTTTTCCCGACACGTTTCGACCAGATTTCACTAGTCGTGGTCACGGGTTGACTAGTGAAATCTGGTCGAAACGTCGGGAAAAATAGTTAAAATAGTTTTGATTTCATCTAATTATCGCGGTAAGTCCGTTAAGTGTCGTTTTATACCACGTCGTTTTTTACCACGATAAAAAAGTCTCAAATCTAATCTTCCTTAGTAAAACAATATTTGTTTCATTGAGTTATCTTGAAAATTGAATGAAAGACTCAAAAAAACAAAAAATATCTAATAACAATTTTTTTCTGCTTAACAAAAATGTGTAAACTTAAGCCGTTATAATTACAAACAAACATTTTATAGCTTATGAAAGATCAGACAATTTTCAAAACATCACATTTAAAAACTATGTTTATATCACCAAAAAATGACCAGAAATTTTTACTGATCGTTCCACTGGGCGCCGGCCGGCGCCACCCGTTATGCTGTTGGGTGGCATATAATGCAAAGAAATTTATTTTATTTATTAAAATGAAAATAAGCTTTGGATTTTTCGTAGTCCATTAAATTCAAGTCGGGTTGATAGAAGTATAAAGGGAATAATATTGGTAGGTACAACAAACAGACTCTTTTCATTATTTGCTGACGAAGTTGAATAAAAGCTAATTTTCAAGAAAAATTTTTTAATTTAATTTTTCAACATAATTTTTCCGAAACTTCACTGCTTTTCTAATATTTCAAAGATCCCTGTACCATTTGTACCATTAAGAGTACCCTAGAATACTTCACGGAAGATTGTTGTGTTCAAACAGAAAATTAGACAAAATTTTTGAAAATGATTCACTTATATTTCTTAGCAAATAAACAACCACCTGAGCAACTTTCAGTTATTTCCACTCCAATTCAATGATTATTTAAATAAAATCTGGCAGCATTTCAATCGCATTATTGCAAGGTTGATGGCATAGATATAGTTTGAACGAATAAAAAGATTAAGGTAGGTATAAACACTTTTTTTGTTGCATCTTGAAACTACATTGTTGTGGTCAAACGGCCGTGGTTTCGCTGCCTTATTGGTGGCATGTAGTTTTCACAGTTCCGAACATTACCTTCACAAAATTTTTAATATTAAATACATTTTTATCAAAATTTTCACCACTACTCATTGTTTAAGTCGACAATATAAACAATTAAAGTAATACAACAAACACCTGGAACCCAGTTCATCGTTTGTTATGCATCATCAGCAGTTAGAACGAGTGGAAGTTGACCCACTGAAGAATGCCTACGGTAGCATTGGCATTGCTGTTGGTTATTGCATTATATTTTTTGTTTATGTGAGTCATTGTTTTATTATTAGTGTCGTAGTAATTTTAATTTTGTAATTTCTCTATGTATGTCAAATAAGTTATTGTAATTTTAATATAAGCAAAATGTATGTATAAATAGAGTTAATAATTCTCAATAAAATATCAGTCAGTAATTAAAGGTAATTCTGTGTTCGTTATTGATCCAATTGGTTCTTCATTGTGAACAAGTTAAAGTGCTTGTTTCACTCCTTTACACATAAATAAATTCAAGTTAATGTGCTTGAATTTTATAAAGTTAGACAAACGAGTCTAAACATTTTGGTGACCCCGACGTGATCCAATTGATCATACGAACAAGTTGAATTATCTTAACTCTCATCTTCATAAAGTTCCTAATCTCTGGTGGATATACATATCTACAACTGATTGACTCATCTTCATCAATATCAATTAATTCATCGTTGGCTGATATACATATCTGATAGACAAACGATGACATCATTCCAAGAGTGCGTGGTGGGCCAAGTAGCAAGTGGCCAAGAAATCCAACGCATCATCACTAACTTCAAAAAGGATTCATCCGAACGAAAGAACTCAAGAACTTATTTTGAAGAAAGGCTTCTTCGGCTTCAAGAGCAGTGGAAGAAATTCGAACAAGGTGACCAGAAGATTAACAGACTGTCGCATGTTGACGAGGACCATGAGTACTTCACTAAGAATTACTTCAAGGAAATTGCAGCATTGGTTCAGCAGTATAGTAAATGTTTTGAAGAGGGAATACTATCCTTTGATAAGCAAGCAAAGATGGATCAAGTAGATCTGCCTAAGCCATCAACACAAAGCATCGAAGTACTAGAGCCATCAAAAATAACGAGTGCTATTCGAAGACGAAGAGCAATAATGTGCTCTCTTGAAAGGTTGCTAGATGGATTATCCATAAGCAACAATGAGCCATCACAATACCACGAAATCAAGTTTCGATCCATTGAGCAACTATGGCAGCAGGTTGAATCTGTCAACTACACCATCTGGGAACTAAGTGATGACCCAATAGTAGAAGGCTATGACCAGACCGACTTCATCAATATGGAACAAAGGGTTCAAGAAATACTTGTAACATTATCCATGAGAATACAATCGCAAGGCAGTAGCAGTCATGAAGTGGGTATCATCAAGAACAATTCCCTCCACTTACCGAAGGTAACCATTCCCAAATTCGATGGTGACTATATGAAATGGCGACAATTCTTCGATCTATTCTCACAAATGGTGGATAAACAATCGATTCCAAATATCCAAAAGATGTGGTATCTCAAAACACATCTAAGCGGAGAAGCTGAGAATTTGATTCGTCATCTATCATTGACCGAAGATAATTACAAGACAGCATGGACCAGCCTTCAAGATCGATATAACAACATCAGGGTTCTCACTTCTACCCTGTTGCAAAAGATAATTGGACAACCTAACAATTCACAACCACAACCATCAGCAGCGGCCATCAAGAATCTTCACGACACCACACAAGAATGTTTGATGGCTTTATGCAACATTGGTGTGGATACCGCAAGTTGGGACCCCATTCTACTACATTTACTAGTGAGCAAGCTTGACCAAAGTACAAGAATTCTTTACGAGCAATCCCTTACGAAGCCAAAGGAACTGCAGTCCATGAAAGAATTTTTATCATTTCTGGAAAACCAATTTCAATCGTTGGAATCAGTTGGACAGAAAAAGAAGGATCCAACAGCGTTGCCGCCAAAAAAAAAATTTTTGTGCCACATTCTTTGAAAAAACGTGCCATTTATGAAATTTTCGTGCCATATGAAATACTATTACTATTACAAAAACAAAAATCACTTCCTCTATTCGTGTAGGCATTGTCCAGAAACAGGAGTTTTTGACAAGTTCATAACTGCCTATTTCACATCACATTATGAGTATTATTATTATTTAAAAATATAAAGACGTAATAAAGCTTTGTATGACAACTGAATATTGAAAGATCTACGCTCTACTACATTGTAATGAAATAAGTGTGTTCATACTATGAGTTAGAATGGATGCATCCAGTTCTGTTGAGGTGATAAAGTAGACACGTCCAGTTCTTTTGATGAATATTGACACTGTGCTTATACTATGAGTTTAAATTTATGTAAGAAATGAAAATAAAAAAACGTGCCATATTGAAACTTTTCGTGCCACCGTGCCACGAGAAAATTTCCGTGTCAAAATGGCACGATCGTGCCACATCGGCAACGCTGGATCCAACTCCTCGAGCTTGTGCATCTGTAACATCAAACCGAAAAGGAACCTGCATTGTGTGTAAATCTGGAACACATCCTATATTTGCCTGCAAACAGTTCCTGCAACTACAGACTTCAGAACGCATTCAACTAGTACAAAAACAAAAAATTTGTTTCAATTGTCTAAAGAGTGGCCATGGGGCCAAAAATTGTATTTCAAGAGGATGTTTAAAATGCAATCTGAAGCACAACACGCTCTTACACCTTGAAAACCATAGCAAAGGATCTCTCTAATAAGCATACAACTTATATTGAAGGAGACAACAATCCAAAGTCTGAAACAAATATAAGTTCATCAATGACATTATCAGCATCCAATGATCCAGACAGGCATCATTACATATTTCTCAGCACAGCAGTTGTAGAGCTGATTACAAACAATGGACAGAGATTCGAGTGCAGAGCAGTATTGGATTCCGGTTCACAAGTGAATCTTATAACAGAACGCCTTGTAAGGAAACTAGGTCTTGACTCAAAACAAACATCAATGAGCATTCAAGGCATTGGTAATTGAAAGAGAGAATCCCATCACCGTGTAAATGTCAATGTGCAATCAAGAACAAGTGATTTTAATACCCAGTTACAAGCATTTGTTCTTCCACACATCATATCTCCACAACCATCCCAACATTTCAACATTTCGTCATGGGCAATTCTAAAGAATGTGCCACTGGCGGATCCATTTTTCAATCGTCCAGACAAAATAGATATTCTTCTTGGTGCAGAATTCTATCATCAATTACTTTCCATCGGGCAGATACGTTTAGCAGATGATCTACCTACACTACAAAACACAGTTCTTGGATGGGTGATAGCAGGAAAGTTAACGGAAGCCAAGTCAAATACAGCAACATGTGGCATCTCTACTTATGATGACAATGAACTCCATCAAATGATTGAACGATTATGGAGGCTCGAAGAAGTAGAAACACAATGTAGCAACCTATCAAGAGACGAAGAGATGTGCGAAGCTCATTTTGCACAAAATACACAAATAAGCAGTGATGGACGATTCATTGTCAAGCTACCGTTTCATGGAAACACAAACGCTCTAGGAAAATCCAAGGACATAGCAGTAAACAGGTTCCTAGCACTTGAACGAAGGTTAGCAAAGAACAGAGAAGTGAGAGACCAATACATTCAATTTATGGAAGAGTACGAAGATCTCGGCCACATGACCAAAATTGACGTTAATAACATACAAGCGCCTAATTACTTCATACCTCATCACTGTGTCTTTAAAGAAGACAGTAGCACCACCAAACTTCGAGTCATGTTTCATCAAAACATAATCCAGCAGATGTGATTTCAAGAGGTCTTCAACCAAAAAATTTTACTTCATGTACACTGTGGTTCTACGGTCCACTGTTTCTACATGGTCAAGAAGATATGTGGCCTGCAAAATATTCCAAAAATCTGGCAGTTACAGAAGACACAGAAAGAAAACGAAAGATACCAACTGTAGCAGCAGCAACTTATAATTGTGATCAGAATATGATTTATAAGATCAATCATGGAAATTCATTCAGTACACTTCAGCGGATAACTGCATACATCCTACGTTTCTGCAAACATGCTAGAAACAAAGAGGTTATAAGACCAGACGAAATTCAATTAACTACTCGAGAACTAGAAGATGCACTAATAGTGATAATTCAAGCAATGCAGGCATTCGATTTTAAAGATGAAATCAGTGACCTGCAGAAATACAAGGAATCCAAGCGGAATAGCCATTTCTCTAGCTTGGCTCCATTTCTGGATGACAAGGGAATCGTTCGAGTCAGAGGTCGACTAGACTCCGGATTACTTCCATTTGATACCAAACATCCCATGCTTCTACCATACAACAATCCATTGGCAAAACTATTGATGCAAGAAGTTCACGAAAAACATAAACATTGTGGCCCTCAGACGTTGCTTGCTCAGATGAGGCAAAGATTTTGGCCAATAAAGGGAAAAATTATGGCACGATCAATTGTTCATCACTGTGTAAAATGCACAAGAGCTAGACCACAATTAATTCAACAATAGTAATGGGAAGTCTACCAGCACCAAGAATCACACCAGCAAGACCCTTCATCAACTCAGGAGTGGACTACTGTGGACCATTTTGGATTCACTATAAAATTCGTGGCAACCGACCTCAAAAGGCTTATGTGGCGATTTTCTGTTGTTTTGTCACAAAGGCAGTACATATAGAACTTGTAAGCGATTTAACTACCGAATCGTTCCTCGGAGCACTCAAACGTTTTATCGGTCGCAGAGGACACTGTCATAACATATATTGTGACAATGCAACAAATTTTGTTGGAGCAAATAATCAACTGTCTGAATTATATGATACAATCTATTCAGAAGGTGCACGTGAAACCATAACAAAAGAATGCAGTGGTTATGCAATACAATTTAACTTCATCCCGCCCAGGGCACCTCACTTCGGAGGACTGTGGGAAGCAGCAGTCAAATCTGCAAAACATCTCTTAAAAAGGAGTGTCTCTACAGCTTCTTTAACGTATGAAGAATTGGAAACTGTTCTTGTTGGAATTGAAGCAATTTTGAACTCAAGGCCATTAACACCACTATCAAGCGATCCTAACGATCTTACTGCTTTAACTCCAGGACACTTCCTCATTGGTGAACCCTTAACAGCCAAAACCGATGTGAATGCAATCCCTATGAAACAAACATTGCTATCAAGGTGGAATCTTGTGTCCCATCTTAAAAACGAATTTTGGAAAAGATGGTCACAAGAGTACCTGCACGAACTTCAGTATCGGTACAAGTGGAAGGAATGCTCCTCAAACATCAAGGTAGGAGATATGGTCATAATAAAGGAAGACAACGTTCCTTCACTTCAGTGGCCCCTGGGTAGAATCGTTAAAACATTCAAAGGTAATGATGGTGCTATAAAAGTTGTAGAAGTAAGAACAGCATCTGGGGTTTGGAAGCGCCCAATACACCGATTAGCTCCATTACCAGTCGAGGAGGAAGTAGACGATATAACTTTGAGAAGTGCGGACGATGAAAGCAACACTAAATCTTCAGAACATGAGATACCCACTAAAAGAAGAAAAACATCTACTGCTATGGGCATTACATCATTGTTAACAATTCTCCTAATCATTCCATTAGTTATGAGTGAAGAAATCCAGATCAACAAATTTAAATCAAATCTCGGAATACATTTCGAAGAAATTGGAACAGCAAAAATAGCGACAAGTGAATGGAACTTTATAATACATTATAACTTAGATCCATTATTAGAAGAATATACAGCATTTGCAAACGGAACACTGACGTTGAATCACTTGTGTCAACAAATGCAGCAAAGAAGTATATGTATCAACACATTAAATCAGTTTCAACACATTCAAAACGAACTGAAATCGGAAAACACGATGTTACCAATCAAGAGAAATAAAAGAGCAGCAGTTAACTTCATTGGAAACATAGCCAATTCTCTTTTTGGAGTTTTGGACTCTGAGTATGCTGAGCAAATGACAAGGATAATAGACCAAGTAAAGGAAAATGAAAATCACTTACTTCATCTATTAAGAAACCAAACTTCAGTCATAGATTCAACAATCAACATTGTGAGCCAAAACGAAGAAATCATCAACCATAGGCTTGACCAGATCAATAATCAATTAAGAGAAATAACATCAAGAATACGTGATAATGGGGAAGAAAGTCATCAACTCAAGATATTCCAGATTTTACATCACTTTCCTCACAACTCATTATGATGATGATTAATATTCAAAGAATGCAAGCAACATTAATTGATGTATTAACAGACACACACCATGGTAAAGTAAGTTCACTAATAATGTCATCACGCCAACTCAAAGATGAAGTTAAAACGATCAAGGCTCATTTACCATCATTTTTAGAGCTACCTGCAGATGAAGAAGATCTCATACAGCTGTACAAACTAATGACAGTTAAAGGAGGAGTAACAGACCGGCGAGCGGTATTTTGGATCACACTTCCACTAGTAGACCAAGAATTCTACGAATTGTTCAAGATGACTTCCATCCCTAGTGTTATAAATAACACTATACTTACTATCAATCTTTGTGCTCCAATACTAGCTGTAAACGCACATCGCGACCAATACCTGCCACTTCAATCATCTGACATGGAATCTTGCATCAACATAAGATCAGAACAATTTTTATGTTATAATCTACAAGCCAGATACAGCAAGGGATCAGAGGTCTGTTCTTGCGAATTCGGTTTATTCAACAACGATACAAGGCCTACATGTTCCTTAAAGAAATCAGATACAAATTCAACTTGGATCCAAATGCAACACAAAAATCAGTGGCTATACTTCACAAGGTATCCATCTCGACTTACTGCGATTTGCGGAAGAAGTAACCTTCAAATGGACCTAGAGGGTTCCGGAATATTATCACTTCAATCAGGATGTATATTGAAACAAAATCACATTACCATCGAGGGACATAACGTATACTCCACTAAATTACAGACGTCCTTCATCAGTTTCGGCAACATCTCTGAAATATCAACACCAATGCATCATGAGTCATTACTGCAAACTTTCAATAGCACCCATTACAATATTCAACTAAAAAACCTCACTGACCTACACAAAATAATCGCTGATCAAGAAATTCTCGAATTACCTCATACGCTCCAACTCCATACCTATCATAACTCTACAATTGGATATCTAGCCCTGCTATTGACAATTATAATAATTTCTTATCTTATTTGGAAACGAAAATCAGGAAGATCATCCGTTATCTCTAAGAAACCAAATCCATCACCTCGACATACAAAACCAGAGTCAGAGTTCATCGTCACAGTCACCTAGGTAGTTGAACCATCGTTCAACGCGGGGGAGAATGTTTAAGTCGACAATATAAACAATTAAAGTAATACAACAAACACCTGGAACCCAGTTCATCGTTTGTTATGCATCATCAGCAGTTAGAACGAGTGGAAGTTGACCCACTGAAGAATGCCTACGGTAGCATTGGCATTGCTGTTGGTTATTGCATTATATTTTTTGTTTATGTGAGTCATTGTTTTATTATTAGTGTCGTAATAATTTTAATTTTGTAATTTCTCTATGTATGTCAAATAAGTTATTGTAATTTTAATATAAGCAAAATGTATGTATAAATAGAGTTAATAATTCTCAATAAAATATCAGTCAGTAATTAAAGGTAATTCTGTGTTCGTTATTGATCCAATTGGTTCTTCATTGTGAACAAGTTAAAGTGCTTGTTTCACTCCTTTACACATAAATAAATTCAAGTTAATGTGCTTGAATTTTATAAAGTTAGACAAACGAGTCTAAACACTCATAATTATTGTTTTATTTGTTTTATTTTTAATTTTCTAACTTATTATTAGAATTGATTATTTCTACTTGTTTATAATCATTTCCTAAACCATTTTTTTTTTTCGACATAATTTTCCCGTAATTTCATTCTTTTTCTTATATTTTAGGGATACCGTTAACATTTTTACAATTAAAAGTAGCCCATATTACCCCCAGAGTTGTACACTACATGTACGTAAGGTCCCATTATAACCTGTTATGCTGTTTTGAAGGTTACCGAGGACAAACCGACAGACAGACACAATTTTTTTAAATTATGCAGTTATGTTTCTTAGCAAGTAAACAACCACCTAAGCTCAAAAACTTGAAACGATTTCAATATTAACGACAGGCGCTCCAATTTTATTTATATGTATGTATAGATGTACAGATTATTATATCTTTATTATTATTACATTATTTTATTTATATTTATTAATAGTACGCATACGCCACAGTGAACTTTTTTTTTTAGGGAGCGGGTCAAAATTCTGGCTTCAAAATTCTGCTTTTCAAAATTCTGTTTTTTGCACGAAAATTCTATTTTTCAAAATTCAGCTTTTTTTCAGTTCTGTCTTTCGAAATTCTGCTTTTCAAAATTCTGTTTTTCAGAATTCTGTTTTATAAAATTTTAATCAATCAAATTCTGCTAATTCTGGTTTTTCTCAAAGACGGAAAAGAAAAAAATGATTTTTAACTACACTAGTCAACAATATTAAAGGAACAAATTTTTTTTCAATTTTTGTTAGCGTTTTTTGAAGAGCTGTATCTTTGTGACGAGTGGTCGTATTGAGTTGAAATAAAAAGCATTTTACAGCTTTATGTTTTTTGTTTCGAGATTTGTTTGCAAACAAATTTTTTTGAAGTACCGTTATTGCGTTATTGCAAAAAATGAGACGAGACAACAAAATTATTTTGTTTTTATTTTTTTTGAAGGTCCTCATTTCTATGGATAATTTTTTTTGAGTCAATTAAATGTCATGATCAGATACCATGTTTATTCAGCTTCAATTCAGTTTTTTTTGTTGTTTTCGTACGATTTTTTTTGACATGGTTTATCTGACTTTGAATGAAAAAAGATACTTTTAGCCTTGATTGCAATCAATATTTGCAACGAAAAAAAAAGATTTACGAAAAGACCACAAAACGTCGGTTTTTAGTACTTTTTTTAAACTAACGGTGAACGGTAAAAAAAATAATTTCTACAAAATCATAAAAAAATCTTGTAAAACGCTTTTTCAAATTTCCAAAACTGTCTTTGAATTTTTTATAACGTCATTATTTGCTGAGATATTGGTAATCAAGGCTAAAAGTATCTTTTTTCATTCAAAGTCAGATAAACCATGTCAAAAAAAATCGTACGGAAACAACAAAAAAACTGAATTGAAGCTGAATTAACAAGGTATCTGATCATGACATTTAATTGACTCAAAAAAATTTATCCATAGAAATGAGGACCTTCAAAAAAAATAAAAACAAAATAATTTTGTTGTCTCGTCTCCTTTTTTGCAATAACGCAATAACGGTACTTCAAAAAAATTTGTTTGCAAACAAATCTCGAAACAAAAAACATAAAGCTGTAAAATGCTTTTTATTTCAACTCAATACGACCACTCGTCACAAAGATACAGCTCTTCAAAAAACGCTAACAAAAATTGAAAAAAAATGTGTTCCTTTAATATTGTTGACTAGTGTATATTGTTAGACAGTTCAGTGCAACACTTTCTTCCAATCTGGAAAAGATTTTGTTTTTGCTCGTCATTTATTTATGTTATTTGATTGCTGCACATATTTTTCTACAACGAACTATCCACGCACAACTTATATTTTACTTTATTTTGTGCTTTAACGGGTTAATGAAGCTGTAAATGTAAGTGCAAAAGTTGAGTAAAGCCTAGTTTACAGTTTGATTCAGGTGAAACACAAAATTATATTGGTTGTTGGTTAACAGTTTCATGCAAAATAAAACCATTGCTGTCATGGAATTTTATGCAAAACGATTGGCCGAAAATTGTTTTGCGTGCGATATATAGTGTGGTGAATAAAAAGTATTTTGTATGGTTGGTTTACACTTCGAAAAAAAAAAAAAAATATATTCACCGTACAGCTTTTTTTGCATGCAAATTATTTTTACATCCAAAAAAGATTTTTTCCATTTTTAGGCCTACAGTTAATTAATTAATGACTCAATGCATGGCTAAGGCCAAGGCAAACATTTTTCGTCTAGAATATTATAAAAGTTTTGCACAGAATAGGTGCATAATTGTTACAAAGTTTTGATTTTTATGCGCACGGAACTGTAAACTATGCTCATACCTACAATTATTTTCCTAGACAAAAAAGCAGTCTAAAAAGCAAATACAAGAAGTTTTCCCGATGGAGAAATATGAGAAAATTGCTTTACAAAATTCTGCCAATAATAAAAAGAAGGTTTGGAAAATGTTTAAAAGCAGAATTTTGAAAAGCAGAATTTTGAAAGCAGAATTTTGAAAAGCAGAATTCTGAAAGCAGAATTTTGCAGAAAGAATTTTGACCCAGCCAGAATTTCGACCCCGACCCTTTTTTTAATATAAGCCTAAAAGTTTTTTCTTATTGCAAGAAAGGATGGTTACTTAAATATCAGTTGAAAATTTCTATGTTTAAGCATTAAGAATTGTATAGGCTTTAAAAATAAAAAACATATTCCTACCTATACAGTTAGACAAAAAATGTGTTCTGGAAAAAATTTATTTATTATTAACTGAAGCAAAAACTGCCCAAGTAACATCGTCGATGCGGTAAATATGTAATGAAGAGTGTAAAAGTGTACTCAATAATTGCACTATAATTTTAAGTTTTTTTTTAATTAGAAAATAAATCAATTAAAATCTGCAATTTACAATTCAGTAATTTATTCTAGATATATATGTAGTTGGATACCAAAAAGGTAGATAATGTCATGTGGACCCTTTATACATGTTGTGAGCTTTGTATTTCCTTAATATAACAAAGTAGTCAGCAGCTCAAAAGACAAACTGATTTTGTCGAAAAATGAAGTTGACGGAAATAAAGTGCGCGATCAGTTCGATATTTTGAACATAATTTTGTCAAAATGTTATTGAGGTTGCGTGTAACAATAGAGAATTTATGGAATTTATATGAAACTTACTCATATTTATGCTTTAACCACGACCAAGTATATACTATGTGCGTGATGTTCTTATCCAAAATCTCTGTCCCCAACAATACGGCGACGATCTTAAGAATTACAACTAATCCACACGCAAAAATAATTAAAAAATGCACAAGTAAAAATGAATTGAAAGCACGAAGTCTCCTTCAAAATGCCATCCCACTAAGTATATAATATAGGAACAGAGGTAGTGTATATTTCCTTCTGCAGAGTTTCGTGGAAATTTTTGAATCCATAATCCAACTTTCAGCACCACACGATATGACGACGACGACACGTCCTCGAGTATGTTCTTGCGAGTGAGTAAAACCCACCTCCTTATAATCGAAGTTAGGAATCAAATTTAAGGAAATTAACTTCAGTGCCATACCTACCTAAGAACATTGCGGTTTCTACCAGTCTATATAAATTATACACACAAATGACCCCTAAAAGTACTTTTATATAAAAAAAAAAAACATTAGAACAATACAGAAAAAATGGTCAAAGAATGACCCGACATACGGAAATTTGCCACTATGTGTTGTGTTTGCTTGGATTCTCGTGAAAGGACTTAAAGGTTATAATATCGAACGGAAAAATGAGAAATGCAAGGCACCCTTTAGTTTTGCACCATCATACATCTCAGCGCACCACCACCACCTCCTGCGTCTAGGGAAATGTAATTATTTTTTATTATGTCCATACAATAAAGGAAATGTGAGACGAATTCCAACCGAGCTTGTAATTGATCGCATTTGTGTGCGAAAGGCTTTGCCGTGGTGTTTATATACATATGTTAGTACACGGTAAATGAATGCAAAAAAAAAAACACTACGCTCTCGAGCTACGTGTTTTTCTGTTTATTAACTTTGTTATACCGCGTTTAATGAGTCTCCACTGTGTTCACGTGTGTAATAGTCGTATAGGATTTTTTTTTATTGTTCCCAACAAACATGGCTCCAACAAATTGATTCGAAAGGGACAATTAGTTGGGTCCTTGCTATAAGGATACCTGAAAAGTTTAATTATTGCAATTATGATTGAGTACAGAGTCGTAGGAAGGATAACCTCCGCCCTTGACAAGACCAAAAGTTGTACCTTTGGTTGAAAAAACAAAAAAAAAAATTGTATCGAAAAGCTCGAGGCAGAAGAGAAAATCAGCTTCAACTAACTTATATGCGAAGTCAGACTGGATTTAGAGAGGCTGGCAAAGTTTGTACAGTTTGGACTCTATGTGGCATTTAAGAAATCTTCCTGTTAATAAGGTTAGTGAGGTAAGGTAGAAGAGCTGTCAGTTGATCTTTTTGCCGTCACACTTAGATCTATGTAGATCCAGTGTGATACACTAGGAAGTTGTATCCCCGCACTTAATGTTAAAACCGTTCTGTTAGCAGCTAAGCCATTTAGAGGCATTAACGAATTTCAGAAGGCTATTAGCCAAAATTCTAGAAAGTTCCTCTAAGTTGTCATAGAAATGACTCTCTTTCTCAAATGACAGGATGCTGGACAGTGACAAAGGAAGTGTAAGGTCCTAATGTGCTTCTTCATCGCTGCAACCTCTACAAAGCTCGTTAGTACTGAGCCTCATTATATTTTTGTGGTTTATTAGTGTGGATTATGCAGATAAGGGAACGAAGATGTTTTTTTTTTCATTTGCATAATTGTATCTGTCCTCTGCTTATTGAAATTTGGCCAAAATTTTCAAGTTGTGCCGCATGTATCACGCAGGTTCTATCTCTCATTAGTTTTTTTTTTCAAATATTTTGTTACCAAATCCTGTTTGATGCTACAAGTTGGTACTTTCATATGTCGTTCGTCTTGACTTGAACCAAGCGACGATCCCCTTCTTGTCAGATCATCAGCTCTTTTGTTTCCCTGTATATCACTGGCACCCAGCCGAGTCTAATGTTATGCCAAGAACCCTAAGCTCTTCGTGACAGCAAGTACGAAGCTTCAATTGTATCTCGTCACTACCAGGACCTCAGCTTGAAAGACGCTGGAAAAGTCCAGGAGTCTGAAGAGGCTATCTTGTCCCAGAGTTTCTGATAAAATTTGTGCACCAACTCCAGTGTCCGTCTTAGAACCATCAGTGAAGACAGCTATCGTTCCTCGCTATTAGGAAGAGAGGTTTTAAAGGGTCTCTTGAAGTTAATAATGCGTGGGGTGTAGTCTTTTCAAACATTAATTCCTACATAGTCTCTAAAGAACCTAAGTATGGTTCGTTGTGCTTAGCCGCTGTATTCTGCTGATTCTTGCAAGAATATATCTAGGGGTCTAAGGTTGAGTACGGCTTCCATTTCCATGGTGGGGGTGGTTTTCAACGCCCCCGTAATACCTACGCATGATAATCTTTGAACTTTTGTCAAAGTTTTCAGGTTTGTTGCTTTCTCAGTCGCGTTCCACCAAACTTGGTTACCGTAGGTTAGTATCTGTATAACTATTGCCGTGTACGCATCCACCTGATAATTTTTGTATTGGGTTGGGACCCCAAGATTTTCTGAAATCCTGTTGCAGAAATAGAATGCAACCATATAGCTTTGTCAGTTCTTTCTTTGGTGTTGAGACTCCAGCTTAGTTTCTTATCTGGAATCACACCAAAATATCTGGCCTGATCATAAATTTTGAGTGCGGTATTCCTTCCATGGATGGTTATCGAAAATCGGTAATTTCCTGCCATTGGTGAAGAGAACGAGTTCTGTTTTCAATGGATTGACCAATAAACTACTGCTTTTTTGTCCAAATGTTGACCTTTGACACGGCATACTCCATTTTTCAATTAATGGTGGATGGATCTGCATACTTTGACTCCACTATATAATTTAATTTTACAAGATTTTTGTCCATTACTAGTTTCCAAAGAAGTGGAGAAAACACTCCTCTCTGCGGTGAATATGATGTCCAACAATCTTTCGAAATTTTTAAGACTAAACAACATGAGACTGATTGGAATACATAGTTCCTAGCTTTTGGTGTGCCTAGGTTTACCAGCCTTTGGGATAAATACAACCTTGAATTCACGCCTACGCTTTGGGTAATAATGAGGTTTCATACTGTTTAGTTACATTATTGGAAAGATGCCATCTAGTCCCAGAGATTTATAAGGGGAGAAAAAACGATTTTGCTCTGTATAGAGTGCGCTAGCTAGGGTTAAGGCTACTCTCGGGAAAATGAGCACTAACTAAAAGTTCAAGAGTTTCACTGTATGATTATGTCCAGAGACCACTTGGTACCTTAAAGGAACAGGAACCCAATGTTGATGGTTCTTTGGAGAGAATTTTCCTTAATCTAGCTGAATCTATTTCATCGCAGTAGGTACTCCACGTGCTGTGTTTCACCCATTGTGCCTAAGCTTTGAATTTTCTTTGACTGAAATGAAAAGGTTGCCTAGTTTCCTGTTTCTAAGGATTGTTATCAAATTTATAAAAAAAAAATATCTTATCAAGATTTATTCAGTCCAAGAGCCAATGATGTGTTGGGAGGAGCTTTTAACATTTTAAATATGATTTGAATAAAAAATTTCGTATCAGAATTATAGAAAGTCAGATCAAACCCTAGTTTATGTCAAAATAATATAGTGTTTAAAACGTGACATAAGCAAATATACCAAAATACGTGATACAAAAACTAATTTAAAATATGAAATCGGAGCTTGAAACACGTGAAATTCATTTAAATTATATTTATAGAATATTTATATTTATATTTATATTTATATTTATATTTATATTTATATTTATATTTATATTTATATTTATATTTATATTTATATTTATATTTATATTTATATTTATATTTATATTTATATTTATATTTATATTTATATTTATATTTATATTTATATTTATATTTATATTTATATTTATATTTATATTTATATTTATATTTATATTTATATTTATATTTATATTTATATTTATATTTATATTTATATTTATATTTATATTTATATTTATATTTATATTTATATTTATATTTATATTTATATTTATATTTATATTTATATTTATATTTATATTTATATTTATATTTATATTTATATTTATATTTATATTTATATTTATATTTATATTTATATTTTTATTTATATTTATTTTATTTGACTTCTCTTTTTGTAATAATAATATTCCAGTTGCAGACCATTACAATGCATCTTTTTCTATGGAAGTATGGGCCCTTTCAGTTAGACCTTAGGGACGGGTCTGTTCAAATGCACCCAGCTGCAATAAACTAAATGCGTCTATGTTGAGTTTAGAGCAAATAAAATTGATGACTGTACTCAAAGTGACATTTAAATGACAAATTGACACAGTGAAAGATAAAACTTGTCCAATCTATAATTTAAAAAAATTAAAAATTATTTTAATAAAATATAAAGAAACCTTTTGATTTAATACCCCACAATAATGCAATAATAAGTTTTTAATTATTCTAGAATCTAGAGTCTAGAATCTAGACAGTGAAACAA
Source organism: Dasysyrphus tricinctus (assembly GCA_963921185.1). NCBI lineage: Eukaryota > Metazoa > Arthropoda > Insecta > Diptera > Syrphidae > Dasysyrphus > Dasysyrphus tricinctus. Next base: position 100,596,867 of record OY992530.1, on the reverse strand, counting down.
AAAATGCAATTCTTCTTGTTTCAAAATTTTCAATGTTATTGGAGCACTCTCAGTTTTGCCGAGGCGTAGAACCCATGATGGGGTGGTAATAAATGAAAACTGATTTTTAGTTGGATGTCATAGGAACTGAGGGCCTCAAGTTTCTACACATCAAGTGCTAACATTACCTCATTTACATTACCGCCGGATACTGGTCTTGGTTTTATGTCCTGACTTGCTTTATTTTTAAGGGCGAAGTTGAACAAGGAATGAATTGCAACACTTGACCCATGGCCCTATAGATTAAAAGTTAGTGCGTTGTGCTAACGACCTGACCACAATAAAAAAAAAACTATTGTTATGAAAGAGGTTTGAAAAGCCTTCCAAAACATCGGCCTAGCACGTGCACATGTACCTTCCCGATTAAGTTGAGGAGTCTAACAAGGAGGAGTTTTACGACCTCCTGCATGGGGCCTACGGAGCATGTCCAGAGAACGATGTCAAAGTCGTGCTGGGAGACTTCCATGTAAAAGTTGGGAAGGAAAATATCTTTGGCAGACTAGTTGGAAAGCACAGCCGCCACGAAATGAAAACAGATAACAGCTTCCGTCTAATCGACTCCGCTGCAGCTCGTTATACGGTGATAAGAAGAACTAGGTTCCATAAGCGCAGGATATACAGAGCAACTTGGCGATCTCCAGATGGTCGAACCGCCAACTAAATCGACCACGAGCTAATTGGCGCGAGGCATCATGACGTGCGAACTTTCAGAGGTGCAAGCGTGGACTCTGACCACATTCCTGTTCAGAGTTCAGAGCACGACAATCCAACGTATACAAAATGAAGACCTATATAAGAAGGTTTTATAATACAAATTCTATATACTACTGAAATAAATCAGCCAAGTAGAAGACTTAGCATTAAGGATTGGACTTGTTGAATTATTGATTCAAAATAGCTTTTTATGGCCTTTAGTCCTACAAATTGGCGTTTCGTTCGGCTTACTCACTTGAACTCATCAGTGACATAGTGAGGGCTTTGTCAGACGCAATTTGTATTAAGTTCAGTTCAACTTACATGAATTTTTCAACGAAAATCCACTGTAAACTATATCCAACAAGATTAGAATTCCTAATCATTAAGCTGGAAGTTTTTTTTGCCCGGGGCCAGGCATAGTTTCTATATAAGAAGGTTTTATAATACAAATTCTATATACTACTGAAATAAATCAGCCAAGTAGAAGACTTAGCATTAAGGATTGGACTTGTTGAATTATTGATTCAAAATAGCTTTTTATGGCCTTTAGTCCTACAAATTGGCGTTTCGTTCGGCTTACTCACTTGAACTCATCAGTGACATAGTGAGGGCTTTGTCAGACGCAATTTGTATTAAGTTCAGTTCAACTTACATGAATTTTTCAGTAGTATATAGAATTTGTATTATAAAACCTTCTTATATAGAAACTATGCCTGGCCCCGGGCAAAAAAACTTCCAGCTTAATGATTAGGAATTCTAATCTTGTTGGATATAGTTTACAGTGGATTTTCGTTGAAAAATTCATGTAAGTTGAACTGAACGTCTGACAAAGCCCTCACTATGTCACTGATGAGTTCAAGTGAGTAAGCCGAACGAAACGCCAATTTGTAGGACTAAAGGCCATAAAAAGCTATTTTGAATCAAAATGAAGACCGCCCAAAGGAAGAAATTCAATATTGCATGCCTTGGCACATCTGAAAAATCCAGAGACTACAGTGAGCAATTGAAGGAGAAACTCTCTACAGTACCCCTAGCCACAAGCATCAATAACCAGTATTGCGACATCATTAAGGAGACAGCCAAAACCACCATAGGCTGTCAACCACCTAGAAAAAAGAACCCTTGGTATGATGATGAGTGGTATTGAAACAGGAGACAGAAAATGCAGGAATGCAAATGCTGCAACGAAAAAAAAAGCAACAAGAGAGGAGTATCGCGAAAAAAGAAGGAAAGAGAAAAAAACCTGCGCATAAGGGAAAGAGCATCTCCAGCCTCTCAGCTCAGCTATCTCAAGGACTCTAGCATCGCCACCAACACCACCAGTTCTACAAAACAGCCAAGCAACTGACATCTGGTTAAAGCACCCGCACGCAAGCTCTTCGAAACAGCGAAGGGAACCTATGTTGTCACCGAAGCATAGTGAATTGTAGACGTGTTAAAGCAGCATTTCCAGCAACTGCTTGATTGGCATTTAGTAGAGTAAGCGACAGGAGAACAAAGAAGCGAGTCAATGAAGATCCAGTTCCAGCGCCCAGTACTGAAGAGGTTAAGGAAGCCATCCACAAGCTTAAGAACAATAAATCCACCGTCTCCGGTGGCCTACCTGCATAACTCTTCAAGAATGGACGATATGTCCTGGTAGGGTGAACGCACTATAGCTCATCAACCAAGTGTGGGAGGAGGAAAGTATGCCCGACGACTGCTCAAATAGCTCCATATGCCCAATCTACAAAAAAAAAGCGATCCCATGTCCTGCAACAGCTTCAGAGGCATATCCCTGCTAATGTTGGGTCCAAGATTCTATCCTACGTACTATGTAAGCATCGAAAACCTTTCTACGATACTATGATCGGCATGTGTGTGGGGCTTCAGGCTAGGCAGATGAACGATAAACCAAATCTTCAGATTGAGGCAAATCCTGGAAATACGAACGAATTTCAAGTCGAGACCCACCATCTCTTCATCGACTTCAAAGCCGCACATGATAGTGAAAGCCGCCAAGAGCTTCTATTGACAATGTCTGAACTGAAAAAAACTGATCAAGCTATGCCGTATGACGTTACAAAATATGCGGTGCAACGTGCAAAAAACAGCTCATCGGAGCTATTCCAGACGTGTAAGGGGTTCAGACAAGGAGATGCGCTATCATGCGTTTTGTCAACCTAACCCTCGAGCAGAAAGTGCGCAAGAGTGGTGTTAACATGGAAGGCGCTATCTTCAACAGGTCATCTCAACTGCTTGGCTATACGGACGGCATCGACATCGTCGGCCACTCCAAGAGAGCTTTACTTGATGCATTCACAACTATTGATGAACAGATGAAACGCGATTGGTCTTGAAGTGAATGAGGACAAAACAAAGTATATGTTATCAACAAACAAAGCCTCATCTGTCCATTGGCTAGGATGAAATGTCAAATTTCGAGGTAGTCAAGGAGTCCACCCAACTTGGAACAACATCAATTCCACGAACGACACCTTAGTGGAAATCGGACTTAGAATTTCCCTAGCTTACCGCTGTTACTTCGGTTAAGCCACGCAAATGGACTCAAAACTCCTGTTTCGAAAAACGAAGTGCACGCTATACAAAACGCCAATCTTACCAGTGCCTACGTTCTGTAACTCTCGCATCGAAAAAACTGGTCGAGAAACGATGAAAACTGAAACAAAATGCATGAGTTTTGTTCCATTTTTCAACATTTCTCGACTGATTTCATCGATGCGAGAGTAACAGAACATAGGTACAGTTCTACTTATGGGCTCCGAGTACTGGACGATAGTAGAAAAGGGGAATTGATACTGGGCACTTTCGAGAGAAAAATTCTTCGGCGGATATTTGGTCCTATAGGCGAAAAGGGCGTTTGGAGGCGAAGATTCAATCGTGAATTGTAAGAGCTGTACCCAAGATGTGGATGTAGTCCAAAGAGCTAAAACACGTCGACTACACTGGCTCGGCCACATCGAGCGAATGGACAACAACGCTCCATCCAAGAAAATCTTCGAATCCGAGCCCCCAGTTTCGAGACGACCAGGAAGACCGAACCTCCGCTACAGTGACCAGGCGATCACAGACGCAAGAGTGCGTGGTCTCGACGACCGGGGGGAGCCAGCGAGGGACCGCAACCAATTTTTTCTGCTTTATAACGTAAACATTTATGTCTACGAAATAATGACTAGTGTCCCCCTCCCCATCCTGTAAATCACGCATCGATAAAATTTGTCATTTGTTCGATGAATGCTGAAATAAAATACCATACATGAGTTTTGTTTCATTTTTCTACCTTTTCTGACCAATTTTATAAATGCGAAAGTTACAGAACGTTGCTAAGGTCTCTTATTTGAAAACCATCAATTGACAAAATAAAGGCAAAACTAAATATTGGCATTGCTCTTAAAAATATTTACGTGATATGAATGTTTCTTTTGAATTAAGATTAAAGGTAAGTACGAGTTTAGCAAATAATATGAAAATGAAAACTACATCTGTTGTAGGCGCCATCATCATCATCAATTGAACTTATTTGTATCTGCATTCGGATTCGAAGAGATATTATGTACATTCAACTTGACCTTTTCAATTCCTCCAGAATCAACACTTATTATAATTTTGATTCGAAGGAGTGTTTCTCATTTAATTCCCATTTGCACAAGTCAGCACTTGTATGTTAACATAGAAAACCAATTTCTGTGTTTTGTATTATACCAACCTCTCCACATTATTATATGTATCGAATATACACGTTCTTAAAATGGGCTATAAAGTGACTTTGGTAAGCCCAGGTTGATGGTGATGGGTTGGCCTGGATTCGGTTGCCTTATGCTGGGTATAAAGGTAATACGTACATTATATACACATATCCTGTGTAGCTTTTCGTATTATGATTGCTAAACCTGTTGGCCAGAAATTGTACTTAGTTGTTGTTGGTGTTGTTCTCTTGTAGGCCATTCATGATATCATTAGAAAGTGAGTGGAATGAGAGTTTACGTAAAACTAATCGATAACGGGCCAAACATAAAGTCATGGCAGGGCATACTCATGTGTTTCCTCTGAGGCAATACTATATTTATATTGGTGGTGTGTGTGGGGGAGAAGTTTAAGTGTGAGTGTGTTTGTATATTTTGTTGGTACTGACGTAGCATAGGCAACTATCGAACGAGATAAGGATCAGCAAGGTAATGATTTTTATTTCATACCATTTTCTTAAGCTTCTATTTAAATATGCTTTGTGCTCGAACGACAACCAATATTACCTACACACAAATACAGGGTGACCCACAACACAAACTATGTTTAAAATGGTTTGTGTAGTGTAGTGTAGGTGAGCAAGTAAATTGGGGATGTCAGCCATCGGGCCCCAATAACTCCATTGCAATAAGCATTTAATGGAGAATGCAGTACAAACAATATTTTGATCGATTTTTATAGAAACAGTTCCCACAAAAGTCCAAATGCTGAATTCCCAAGAAAAAAACGTGTATTGATGAAGGCGATTGACCACGAAAACGATGGCATATTCTTCCTCAATACTCCTGGTATAGGACTGGAGAAATGATTCTTATTTCTTGGTTTTGAATTTTTGTGACTTCAAATCATCGAAGGAAGAATAAGTATTCTTAAGCTAAGTGCTCCTGAACATTGGTCGCAATTATTTGAACCACGATTTGATATTATTAGCTGCTTTATTCTTAATTCAGAATCAAATCAACACCACAATAATGATAAACTAACCAATTGAATGTTCGTAATCTTTAAATGTGCTTAGTCTACCACCTCAAAATTTGAAACTAAAAGTGGCTTTGTCGTCACCTGCTGAAACTGTGCAATAGAACATGTTTGACTGTTCAGAAACTACTGACTTACTAACTTACTTTCTTAAGGTGGTACTACAGTCCAAGGTGGACCAGGGCTTCAACCAACAAGCTTCTTCTAGCCGGCTGTCTCCAGTTTCGCATGCCAAGTTGGATGAGGTCCTCTTCCACTTGCGAGCACCATCTGTTACGCTGTCCACCCCTACTACGCTATCCCACGGTTTTGGATTCAAAGACTTTTCAGGCCGGAGCATTGATGTCCTTTCTCTCTAGGTGACCCAGTCATCTCAGTCATTGGCTCTTTACTTTAGTGGCTAGGTCAATGTCGCTGTACAGCCCGTACAGTTCATTATTGTATCTTCTTCTCCATTCCCCCCCTATGCAGATGGGACCAATAATCACCCGGAGAATTTTCCTCTCAAATCTGCCTAACGCGTTTTCATCCACCGTTAACAGTGTCCATGCCTCGCTGCACCAGACATCAGGACCGGGATAATAAGCGTCTTATACTGGTAACGTTATCGTTCGCTGAGTTTATAGCGGATCCTAGGTAGACAAAGTCTCTGACCACCTCAAAATTATAGCTGTCTATAGTGACGTTCTGTCCGAGACGTCGATGTTGGGTGTCCTTTCTTGTTGACAGCAAATATGTCGTTTTACTTTCAATCACCGTTAAACTCATCTTCTTGGCTTCTTTCTGTATACTTACGAAAGCACTACATACATCTCGCTTTGTTCGCCCAATTGTGTCAATTACGTCAGCGTAAGCGAGTAATGGACGGACTTTTGAAAAAATGTGACTCTAGTGTTGACGTGAGAGCTTTGCACTATTCTTTCAAGAACGATGTTGAAGAAGTCGCATGACAGTTCGTCGCCTTGCCTTAAGCCTTTTTTGACATCAAAGGTTTCGTTGAGGTCTTTGCCGACTTTGATGGAGCAGCGTGCATTCTCCATCGTCATCCTGCACAAACGGACAAGTTTGGCAGGGATGCCAAAACTGGACATTGCTCTATATAGCTCGTCTCTATAGATGCTGTCATATGCGGCCTTGAAATCGATGAAAAGGTGGTGGGTATCAATGTGAAACTCCTGGGTTTTTTCCAAGATCTTCCGTAGTGCGAATATTTGATCGATGGTGGGCTTTCCTGGCCTAAGACCACACTGATATGAACCTATTAGGTAGTTGACTAATTGCTTCAGGTGTTCACAAATTACAGCAGAGATCTTGTAGCGATATTAAGAAGACTGATGCCTATGTTGTTGGTGCAGTCCAGAGGATCGCCTTTCTTGAAGATCGGGCAAACAATACTGAGGTTCCATTCATCGGGCATGCTTTCCTCCGTTCATATTTTGCATAGATGAGCTGATGTATACTCCTTACCAATTCATTGCCAGCCGCTTTGAATAGCCCAGCTGCAAGGCCATAAGCTCCAGCATTGGACTTAAGTCTTACTTCGTCGAGATCGGGTGGAGGGCATTGTTGGCTTACGTCGTCGTCCAGGTTGAATGGTGCAATCTGCATGGTAGTGGAATTCGGTTCGTCATCGCCGTTATACAATTTGCAGAAATAATTTTCCATATCCTCAGCACCGACTGTGATTCTACTACGATGTTTCCTTGATCATCCTTGCAGGCTTCGGTTCGGGCCTTGTAACCTTTTGGGAGGTTCTTTTCACTTTTTGGTAAAACATTCATTCCTGCAATGTCAACCCTTTAATTCCTCGATCGCACGCTTCTCATGCTCCTTCTTTTTCCTTATTGTGTTCCTTTCTTCTCTTCTGCTCGTAGAGCTCGTAGAGCTCGCGAGCAGCTCTGTTCCTTCTATGCAGCGCCGATTTGTTTGCCTGTTATATGGCTGCATGTATACTTGCCGGCATTCTTCGTTGAACCAGGGGTTTCGCTGTGGTGGTCGAGCAAATCCCAGCACGTCAGAGGCGGCATCTCTGATGGCTTCTTGGCAATTCATCCACTGGTTCTCGATACTTGCAGTTGGCGGCATAGGACTATTTAAGAAGGCGCAAGAGACTCGATTGGAAAAGGATCTGCTTGTTTCTTGTGACTGTAGCCGTCCGACTTTGAACTTTCTCATAGTATTTCCCTATTTTGGATTTGGTCTGGATATCCATAGCATAACCTTAAACCTTGGCTACAACGAGGTAGTGGTCCGAGTCAACGTTGGCTCCTCGGAACGTTCGGACATCCTTGATACTGGAGGGGTGCCCTGCGACAGTCGCAATGTAATAAATCTGGTTGGCAGTTAATTGACCAGGAATTCGCCATGTCTCCTTGTGTATATTGAAATGCGGGAACTGCGTACTAGCTACCACAACACTTTACCCCGCAGCCAAGTCAATTAACTTGAGTCCGTTATCGGAAGTGGTGTCGTGCAGGCTATATCTTCCGATTGTGCAACCAGAGATATCTTCATTTCCTGGCTTGGTATTTAAATCACCCAAGCATGCGTACATATGAGGATAATTTTGCTGAATTAAGCCCTTATGCGATTTGTCGTGAGGAACTTGTTAACATAGTTGAAACTCAGGACTTCTTGCCTAGGTCTACCTCTAACGACGAGTTCACATCCAAAAAGACGCTGCCCTTGTGGATGGCAACCGCCTGTCAACGTAATAGATGTCACAGTTTTTTTAGTTTTCTTTTGCCCGGCCCATCCCATTGCACTTAATGGATGGTGTTGATGTGTGCTTTTTAGCAGTCCAAAGTTCGTTGTCCTTATTATGTTTGCTACTGCCACCTTGATGAAAGGAGAAGTGCCTTAGTGGAAACACTCTTCACGGTTTCTGCCTTCAAGACTGTTGGGGGCACTATTGATTCTTTATGTTGAATTCAACCGCCGCCGCACACCATCCTTCTGATAGGCTCATCCAAGACTTCAGCTAAATTATTCAGCTGGTAATTTCCGACAGAAGATTATAGTTAGTATTGCTATTTTTGTCTTTTGTTCGACACTCGTTCATATTAGTTCACCAAATCAAGTCCGGATGAATGAGACCAGTATCCGGTGGTTACGATGCGACGTAGAGGTAAAATCAGCACAATTGACGTTTTAAATTCGTGGCATCACGTGACGTTGCCATATTGACGCCAATCAGTGACTACGCGCGTCCTACAATGCCCAACAATCTATTAATGCTATCATATACTGTTTTGAATTCATTCCTCTTTACATGATATATGTACCTATGTGTGAGAGGAAATATTTGGTCCATTTCCGATTATAGTGTTGCAGAACGCGGCTTAAGACGCCTACACACTACGTTGGTAAGGATCTTTTATGCGATATTTAATTAGGGACATACCTCAAAAGTTCTTGCAGGACACAGCATTACCGTTCTTATAGGTAGGACATATGAAGATAATAGACTCGTTGTTACACATGCTTCCTTCCACCCAAACTTGGTTGAAGAGTCGATTCATGCATAGACCGCTTTCAACACGTCGTCGCCTCGTGGTTGAAGATCTCCACTGACCTGGTGCCCTTGTTGTTTTTGATCTTTTTTTCTAGCTAAATATTCCACTTCTATACTGGATAGTGGTATTGGGTCTTCATTGACTTAAGTTGGGTTCTCCTCTTGTCCTAGTTTTTGCTCTTTCTGATGCTCATTTCCAATCCAACGACTAACCTCAAGTAAGATAAAGCAAACTGTCATGATCCGCTTCCATTTCCCCTAAGAATGACGGCTTCAAGGATCTCAAAAAGGCCTAGTGACTTACAACCTCAACCATTTCTGTGTGCGTGTTGTAGGCAGGAATGGAGGGGACATACAATTTTTTGCCAAGTCTGAACGGCTTACGCCACGAGGTACTACGACGTACTCTCTTGGGATCCGTGGACCACCAGTTGAGGACCGGAAGTAGTACCTCGTGATGTGATGGTTAGTGAATTGGACTGTCATGCCGAAGGTCTGGGTTCGATTCCTAGCCACTGCCACCTTAAAACAGAAATGTTTTTGCCGAGGTACTGCAAAGGGAGACGGACACAATCCCGAAATTCTGAATCCAGAAAACCCAAAATCCCGAAAATCCAAAATCCCGAAAACCCAAAATCCCGAAAACCCAAAATCCCGAAAACCCAAAATCCCGAAAACCCAAAATCCCGAGAACTCAGAATACCGAAAACCCAGAAACCCAAAAACCCAGAATCCCGAAAACCCAAAATCCCGAAAAAATAAAATCCCAAAAACCCAAAACACTGAAAGGCCAAAATCCCGCAACTACACTTGATAAAAAAGTTACAGCCATTACTGTGACTCTCTGACAAAGTTTAAGGCCAAATTCCGCTAAAGTTCTGATATCAGTGCATGATAAAATATTTTAAATTTTTACCTACACCACATTAACATCATCGATACCTGATACGCTTTCGCTCTCGCAAATTTTTCATCTTATATAAACTTTCGGGATTTTGGGTTTTCAGGATTTAGGGTTTTCGGGATTCTGGGTTTTCAGGATTCTGGGATTTTGGGTTTTCGAGATTCTGGGTTTTCGGGATTTTGGGTTTTCGGAATTTTGGGTTTTCGGGATTTTGAATTTTCGGAATTTTGAGCTTTCGGGATTTTTGTTTTCGGCATTCTGACCCCAACCCACTGATAAATTCTCCAAGAACTGCCATGAATAAGTATTTCTCATCTAGTCGTTAAGATTCGGCAAAATATTGTAGCTTCCCTTTATTCCTGTCGAAAACAGGCACACAGGAACGGTTGAGAGTTGTAAGTTACTAGGTTCTGGTTTTGGTTTTTTACGAGCTGTTGCGCCACCAAATTTATTTATTTATTTTAGTTGAGGACCAGACCATACTGCTCTAGCTCAGTACAGTGGGCGTCAAAATATTATCGTAGTTGTTAAATTTTGTATTAAAACAGCACACTTCATCAGCACTAGTGCACTTGTAGTGCTCAAAAACAATGCAATTTAAATCCTTAGAATGATTTTCTAAACAAATATAAATGTTCTCCTAAAGGTTTTATGCCGTTAATAAGTTTTACGCACAAACTTGAATTCCATTTCCTAAAAACTCAAGAACAAAGTTTAAGGCCATTAAAACCAGAAATAGAAATCCACAGGACAAGACCCTCTTGTTTGCATTTTAGCTTTAACTTTGCTCGTCTTCTTTATCATTTTAATGTCGATTATCTTGAAATGAATAAGAAATTTCCCTATACGTAATGCAGTAACCTTGTATGTAGGTTTGTGTATTGTTAGTTTGAAGAAACACGTACAAGAACAATAATTATTATGTGCATGCGTCAATGTTAAGGATAAACCAACGTATTTTCGATTAGTTTTCAAGGTCGGTCTGTTGGTTCATTCAGACAAAAATATGTTCAAACTTTAGATTCGTTTTCGTTTTTTTTAATTTTATTTTTGTTTCCCAACAGATTGATGACTTTTAAAATTGACTCAAAGACCTTTAGATTGCTTAAGGCCACCCTGTTTATAAAAAAAAGCTATAAAAGAAATCCAAAATCCTTGTATTTGCTGTACAACACGGCACTTGATTCCTATTACCATATTATAGCAAACAAACAGTTTCGTATACTTGATTTCTGGCCTGAGTTAGGGCAAGACATTGTGTCCACTTGCCACTCTTTGCCACCGCCACCGCACCGCACAGCTGGCGGCCATTGGTTTAATTGTCAGAGTCCTGCACGAAGCACGAACCCTATCCCTACTACAAGTCATTTCAACGTCTCTTTCATAATATAACCAGACCATTGACCATATAGTTGAATAGGTGAATTCCTCCTATCAGTATTGTGTGCCAGTTGTGTTGGTCCCTCCTGTTTGTGTTTGCTTCCATAGGTCGATCATGGCGGGGGGAACCGAGCTCTTATGATGACCAGGACTTCGTCAAAGTAGCCATCAACTTCGCCCTCGTTCTTTTTTTTTGGCATCAAAATTCAAAACAAAAAAATTCGATAGAACTTCTTTTGTATAAATGAATCATTTTGAAATTAGTCGATGGGAAGTGGAAGTGGCCACTCTCCGTTATGCTCAAGGATTATTGCATGCAAAAATGGTTACTCTTTTATTTCTAGTCCTAGTTTTCTTCTATTTTTCCTTTGTCTTCATATAAAGAGAGCCGGAGGACTCTGAGCGAAGGACAACGGCAGGAACTCAACGTTGTTGACATTTTTGGACAATTTTTCGAAAGGAAAATTATGGCTCTCCTCCGTGTCCGCTGCTGCTACAGTTGAATTTTCGTAAAAGCTTGCATGTTTGTTGCCCTCAGGAATGTTATGTTGCATCCTTTTTCGGTATATTGCTGATGCACACAGACAAAGACGGAGGGGACAACTCACCTCGGTGGTGTTACTGATTCGTGGCATGACAAAACCAGAGACGCTACATGTTTTTTTTTTAGTTAAGATATGCATAGCCATGGCACTGCCGGGCGTTTCAAGTAGTTGGGTTTTGGAATGGTTGGTTTGGTGGATGACTCGCTGCAGTATTTTGAGTTATCAGTTTTTGATCAAAAGCCATGCAGTTGTTGTGTAAAGCAGGGGGTTTGAGTTTGGAGACAAAAATTTGTGTTCGTGCTATTGTTATGGCGGGTTATAAAATGCAGTCAAACTATATTGACCTGTCTGTGCTGTCGGAGACTTAGGATCTAGACGAGTTTTTAATATTCAAATTGGTCAATTGGGGGGGGGGGGGGGAGGGAGGACAGTGAATGGCTTCTAATTGAAATACCCAAGTGCTCATGTTGAAAGGTTAAATAATAAAGTGGATAAAAATTACTTGTAATTTAATTATATCTTATAACATCTTTAACGTTGTCCTGAATGTCTTAGATCAAGCTCTTTGACGAATGAAAGATAAATAAAAATATGTTAGGTATGTATTGGTTTTGTATGTATTTCTATAGCCATGCTATATCTGTATTTTTGCAGGTGTTCTTGCCCATCTTTGCAACAAGTTTTTTTGTCTTCGCTTTTGTACTTATTTTTCCTCGAAGTGGTAACCATCGGATACTGGAGTAGTTCATCCGGACCTAACTTGCTAAACTAATAAGCGCGAGTGTTGAACAAAAGACCCAAATAGCAACACTATAATCTTCTGCCAGAAATGACTGATTTGGCTGAAGTTGAAGGCGGTTGAATTCAGCATAGGGAACCAACGATGCCCCTGGCAGTATTGAAAACAGAAACCGGGAAGAGTGTTCCCATTAAGGAACTTCTCCTTTTATCAAAGCCGTAGCGGAAGAATTTCCCCAGAAGGAATCAACCGTAGCGTCTACGGTTCCAGTCAGGTTAAATCACTTAGTGAATACCTTACACGGGCTTCTACGATATATTCGGAGCTCAGACAAGGAGCGGTAAAGCTTCCTCCCCATATTTGTATTTATACTAAGGGTCTGGTCCTCCAGGTTGGGGGTGGAGCCGTCAGGCGGTCAGGGTGACTTCCCAGCCACGTAAAGAGATTTTAACTGCGAAGCAACAACAAGCCTCAGATACGGACGGATTGACTGTTGACGAACCAAGCAAACGAAATAAAGACAACAAACTTCGGATCTGCACGGGGAATGTTCTATCTCTTTATAGACTACAAAGCCGATATCACCACCACCCAAGAAGTGAGATGGGATGGGCCGGGTTAAAGAAAACTGAAAAACTGTGACATCTATTATACGGTGACTGTTACCCACCACAAGGGCAGCGTCTTTTTGGATGTGGACTCAGCGTTAGTGGAAGTGGAAGATATACCCTGCAAGATACCATCTCCAATAACGGACTCAGGTTAATCGACTTTGTTGCGATGCAAAACGTTTTGTTAGCTAGTACGCAGTTCAAGCATTTCGATATACAGAAGGAAACATGCTGAGTTCTTGGTCAATCAACTACAAACCATATTGACCACGTTGCCATCGATGTAAGGTACTTCTCCAGATGAAGGATGTCCGAACCATCCGAGAAGTCAACGTTGACTCGGACCACCACCTATTTGTAGCCAAGGCAATGCTACGGATGTTCAAACCAAAGCCAAAACAGGGAAGTACTGGGAGAAAGTTGGACGTCCGGGCTTCTACAGGCGCAATAAATAGCTAGGTTCTTTTCCAATCGAGTCTCTCACGTCCTATTAAATAGTCATATGCTGCCAACTGCAAGTATCGAAGTATCGAGAACCAGTGTAAGAATTTCCAGGAAGCCATCTGGCATGCTACCGCTGACGTGCTGGGTTTCGCACGACCACAGCGAAACCCCTGGTTCAAAGAAGAATGCCGGCAAGTACATGCAGCCAAACAACAGGCATACAAAGCGAAGCGTCATAGACCAAAGCTGCTCGCGAGCTTTACGAGCAGAAGAGGAGAAAGGAACATAAGCTTCTAAGAAAGAAAAAGAAAAAGCATATGAAGCACGCAATCGAGGAAATAGAGGGATGCCATTGCAAAAATGAAGTTCTGTAGTTTTACTAAAAAGTAAAAACAACGTCCCAGGGTTACAGGCCCCTAACCAAAGCCTGCAGGACAATCAGGGGAACATCGTGGTGGAATACACGGAGAGAATTCGAAGCGCATATCACGACAAAACTGCTGCAATTCACGAAAAAAAAGTACAGTTTTAGACCCTCGAACAAGTTTTTGTAAATCACGACTTTTTGTTTGTAATCACGAAAACATCGCCATTCTATGTGATTACAACTTAAAAGTACTGATTTACAAGCCAAAAGTATAGATCCCGAACCCGAGCGAAAAAAACAATTGCAACCAATTTATTTAAAATTGCAACAATTTTTTTTAAATTTGGTATCGATTTTGTATCAATTTACCATATTCTAATTGTAGATTGCAAATATTGTTCCCCAAATTTACAACAATTTCATCGTAATTTACGATTTTCTAGTCGCAATCTCTCTTTTGAAGTTGAATTTCGTTGGAAATCATAGTTTCTTTACTTTAAATTTGCAAACTATTCCTTGCAAATTAGTAAACCTTCGCCTTGAATCACAAATAAGCATTTGTAAAATAAAACTATTTGTGGAAGATTGCCATTATAAAATCGTGATTTACAAACTCTTAATCGCAATTTAAAAAGTACCTCGTTGTAAAACATAGATATAATAGCTTAAATTGAGATCATTTCGTTGCAAATTACAAGAAATATGTTTAAAAATACAACTTTTTTGTTGCAATTAATCTCATTCATTGAGAAAATAATTCAAAATTACAGCAAAACCGCTGTATTTTAGTACATAGGAGTTGCAATTTTATAACTTTTGATCGAAGATTGCGACTGTTAGGTAGTGAACTATAACTGATGACTTGTAGATCACAAATATTTGATTGTAATTTACAATAAGAAAGTTGAATTTCAAGGAAAACATTTGTAATTTACAATAATAAAGTTCTAAATTGCAATATTAGTGTTGTGATTTAGCTCTTTAATATTGAAGATTGCAAATATTTATTGTAAATTACGATTAGATATTTGTAAATTGCTCCGAACTTGTTGTAAATTATACTTACTTCAGTGTCATTTCTGAAAATGTTTTTGCAATTTGCAACTTAACTGCTGCAAATCAAGCCTGTTCAGTAGTGAATTATAACTTTTGAGTTGTAAATTACAAATATTTGATTGTAATTTACAATAAGAAAGTTGAAATTCAAGGAAAACATTTGTAATTTACAATAATAAAGTTCTAAATTGCAATATTAGTGTTGTGATTTAGCTCTTTAATATTGTAGATTGCAAATATTTATTGTAAATTACGATTAGATATTTGTAAATTGCTCCGAACTTGTTGTAAATTATACTTACTTCAGTGTCATTTCTGAAAATGTTTTTGCAATTTGCAACTTAACTGCTGCAAATCAAGCCTGTTCAGTAGTGAATTATAACTTTTGAGTTGTAGATTACAAATATTTGATTGTAATTTACAATAAGAAAGTTGAAATTCAAGGAAAACATTTGTAATTTACAATAATAAAGTTCTAAATTGCAATATTAGTGTTGTGATTTAGCTCTTTAATATTGTAGATTGCAAATATTTATTGTAAATTACGATTAGATATTTGTAAATTGCTCCGAACTTGTTGTAAATTATACTTACTTCAGTGTCATTTCTGAAAATGTTTTTGCAATTTGCAACTCAACTGCTGCAAATCAAGCCTGTTCAGTAGTGAATTATAACTTTTGAGTTGTAGATTACAAATATTTGATTGTAATTTACAATAAGAAAGTTGAAATTCAAGGAAAACATTTGTAATTTACAATAATAAAGTTCTAAATTGCAATATTAGTGTTGTGATTTAGCTCTTTAATATTGTAGATTGCAAATATTTATTGTAAATTACGATTAGATATTTGTAAATTGCTCCGAACTTGTTGTAAATTATACTTACTTCAGTGTCATTTCTGAAAATGTTTTTGCAATTTGCAACTTAACTGCTGCAAATCAAGCCTGTTCAGTATTGAATTATAACTTTTGAGTTGTAGATTACAAATATTTGATTGTAATTTACAATAAGAAAGTTGAAATTCAAGGAAAACATTTGTAATTTACAATAATAAAGTTCTAAATTGCAATATTAGTGTTGTGATTTAGCTCTTTAATATTGTAGATTGCAAATATTTATTGTAAATTACGATTAGATATTTGTAAATTGCTCCGAACTTGTTGTAAATTATACTTACTTCAGTGTCATTTCTGAAAATGTTTTTGCAATTTGCAACTCAACTGCTGCAAATCAAGCCTGTTCAGTAGTGAATTATAACTTTTGAGTTGTAGATTACAAATATTTGATTGTAATTTACAATAAGAAAGTTGAAATTCAAGGAAAACATTTGTAATTTACAATAATAAAGTTCTAAATTGCAATATTAGTGTTGTGATTTAGCTCTTTAATATTGTAGATTGCAAATATTTATTGTAAATTACGATTAGATATTTGTAAATTGCTCCGAACTTGTTGTAAATTATACTTACTTCAGTGTCATTTCTGAAAATGTTTTTGCAATTTGCAACTCAACTGCTGCAAATCAAGCCTGTTCAGTAGTGAATTATAACTTTTGAGTTGTAGATTTCAAATATTTGATTGTAATTTACAATAAGAAAGTTGAAATTCAAGGAAAACATTTGTAATTTACAATAATAAAGTTCTAAATTGCAATATTAGTGTTGTGATTTAGCTCTTTAATATTGTAGATTGCAAATATTTATTGTAAATTACGATTAGATATTTGTAAATTGCTCCGAACTTGTTGTAAATTATACTTACTTCAGTGTCATTTCTGAAAATGTTTTTGCAATTTGCAACTCAACTGCTGCAAATCAAGCCTGTTCAGTAGTGAATTATAACTTTTGAGTTGTAGATTACAAATATTTGATTGTAATTTACAATAAGAAAGTTGAAATTCAAGGAAAACATTTGTAATTTACAATAATAAAGTTCTAAATTGCAATATTAGTGTTGTGATTTAGCTCTTTAATATTGTAGATTGCAAATATTTCGTTGTAAATTACGATTAGATATTTGTAAATTACTCCGAATTTGTTGTGATTAACAACTTAAATGCTGTAAATCAAGCCTATTCTGTAGTGAATTACAACTTATTAGTTGTAAATTACAAATATTGATGGTTGTAATTTACAATGAAAAAGTTGAATTTTTGGAGAAAAAGTTGTAATTTACAATAATACAGTTCTAAATTACAATGTTACTATTGTAATTTAGCTCTGTAATATTGTAGATTTCAAATATGTATTTCATTGTAAATTGCAAATTTTTATTTGTAAATTACACTTAATTAGTTTTAATTTATAATTACTTATAGTTGTTATCTAAAAAGTTAGATACAGTATCTTATATAAATGAACCTTTGTTTTGTTAAATAAGAAGAGAAAATTTACATTTTAGACGACAAGTCTATTTATTTTCTTTATAACTACCATCTACATTATTATAATACTTAAATCTAATTTTTATTCTTAGTTTTTAGTTTTATTACAATGATTCTTAAATATTTTTTAGTTAGGTGGTAAGCACTTAAAGTATAATTTTAACGTTAGAGTAGGTAAATATTTTAATCAAACAGGGATACAAAATTTACATTTTTAGCAAAGAAAGTAAATTATTAACGTTAGTGGAAATGTTTGAACTATAAATATCAAAAATTCTGCATTGTAAAAACTCCCAAACCAAGTAACATTCTTTCTGGTAATCTAAATCAAAAACGTAGTGAATTTTAAATGCACAAGAAAGTGCTTTAATAAAGGAATCAAATTTGTACATTATAGTGTCATATACCACTTGAATGCTGGTAATATCTGAAAAGTCTTCATTTGCTACAATTAATAAAAATGGTTGCATGTGCATTTCATGATTTTTATATAAAATTCTTCGTTCTTCAACAACTTCTAGATATGAATTTGAGTTATTTACTCTAAATATGAAGGACTTTTGGCTATCAGCAATACTAAATTTCCAGTTTTTTTTTGACAATTTATGTTTAGCATGACCTCCAGGAGGTAGGACTGCATGTAAAAGTAAAGTAAATAATAAATCTCTTTGCTCACCAGTGCATGACTCAAGCATTCGTAGTTTATTTAAGCTGTATTTATCTTTTATTTTTTTGGTCAGGATCGGCATCATTTCAGCTATAAAGTTCGGCCATTTTTCCATCAAGATTAAGTCTTTTCCCGGATGCAGATACTCGAAATCGATGTCAATCTAGATTCGAAGTTTATAAAATTAATTAGTACTTTCATAAAAAAAAATGTAAATATGTAAATAGGTATATAAAAAAATAAAATTGCATGACGTATAGCATGTGAAATTTGCATAAGGCTATCACTACTGCTTAGTGCAAGTATTTAAGACAACAGCTATTCCTCTAAGAGTTTTTTCAACTCCAGAGGAACTTAAATGTCATTTGTAACATGCGTGACATAATGATTTTGGTTTCTTTCACAATTATTGCAAAAAAAAATATATTTTATTAGAAATTCCAAGAGACCCCCTTTTTTCCTCTTCCCTTTAGTTGTGATGTCAAGTTTGTGAAGTTTTTTTGTTTTTGAATAAACCCAAAAACATGGAAAGTTAATTTTTTATTTATTTTTTAAATAATTTATAACGACAAAAATAAAGGTGAAGCTACTAAATTGTAATTCTTATCTGACGGTATGTATTTTGATTAAGGGGTTATTTCTCAAAGCTACGGATACTGATAAGAATATGCAAAATAGTAAAAGTTTCTTAAAAAATATACCAATCTAGACCCTTCTGGTATTAAAAATGATGGCCAATCGTCTAGAATAATTGTAATGTCCTTTGTTTTTGAGTTCTTTAACTTTTTTGATCGAATTTCTGTGGTTGCCATCCACTTTGCCTCTAATGTGGCAAATGGAGTGGTGTGGGTCTTCAACCACTTCTGATCCTCAGAATCTGGAGTTGACTCTATAGATAATAAAGGAAAATATTTTGAAATGAATGCTTTTATAAATTAGGAATGAACTTTAAATATATTTATGTCAGTGAAGCTATTATGTTAGTATCTTCCTTTATGAATTAGTACTTTTTTCCGATCATCCCCAAATCGTAACAATATAAAATAAAACCCGAAAGCGTTTTTCTCTTATTTACCAAAAAAATCATGAATAACTCACTAAAACATTTATTTTTATTTAGTTAATTTAAGAAACAGAAAAAGGCATAAAATTAGAAAGTGCATTGCAGCCTAGAATATAAAAACATATCAACAGCTGTCATTTTAGAACAAATTTCAATGGGCTAGGTACTTAAAAGTTAAAAGAAGTATTTTCAGGGAAATAACAAACAAAAGTATACAAAATGAGAGACAATTAAGCGGAAAGGTAGTTAAGTAAAGCTTACTAATAATTTAAATTTTATATGAAGAGTTCTTCAAATTGTTGGTAATGAAGAAATAGAGGCACTTAAGTGAGAGAAACTTATCCGGGTTTTATTGTACAAACATAATATTTTGTTTTTTCTGACAACATATTTTTACTTTACTTTTCTTATTAGAAAAAATAAATTAAAACTTCTTTATTAAAATTCTCCCAAAAAAATATATACATATATATAGGCAATTCTCTGCCAACAACTGTGATTTTTTTATCCAAAAATGTTCAAAAATTTAAACTCATTGAAAACTTTTTATTTTTTTATTTTTATGGCTTTACTTATGTTTGTATGTATGATTTGTCAAAGCCTTTTGCTAGAACTTTTAGAGAGCAAAAAATATACGGAAATGTACTTATTCCCAACCGTACCTATTGTTTTTTTTTTCTTTTCATAGTAAATAGTCATTTACCCAATTCAAATCAGAAATGCATACGAAAATTAAACATTAAATAACAAAACAGCACTGGACTCAAACATATCACAGTTGGCAGAAAATCACCGATATGACCTTAAAATCAGTTAGTTTATTTGTCGTTTTTTTTCCCCTAGTTGTACCTATTACACTACACATACATTTCTATAGCAGTTAATAGAATGAAGTAATCACGATGCGATGTAGTAAAATTGCAAATTTAGTTTTAGTGAAAATCAGTATAACTTAAATGTATTGACTGGATATAAAGTAAGAAAATGTTGCAATTTTGCAATAGTACTAAAATAGTTAAGTCACATCATGAATGGCCTGAAGTATATAATATGAACTTTAAATACACACCTGAACCTGTGTTTTGTATAGTTTCTGTAGATGACATTTTTTTCCTTTTAGTCATAAGTGGTAGACCATTTCGACGGAGGCGGGCTATTGTGGTTTTGTAAATGGATTGAAGTCGCCCTTTCGAGTTTGTTGATTGTAGTAAACAAGCTATATCAAAATAATAAGACTGTACTTGTTCCATGCATAAAAATTTATCATAATACCAAGGGTTCATTTGGAAAAGATTCAGATATCTGTTTTGCTATGCATACAAAATCATCGTGCCTCATTAAATAATTTTTGTCCGTGTAAAATTTAACGGCTTCTTGTATGAGCTCCTCTCTTAAGTAGTCCGGCAAATAGTTAGTCACATTATAAGCAATATTGAATTTAGTATGATGGCTCAAAAAAAAAGCCAAGTCCTAAAAAACATCATGGCATGAATGTGTTTCTAACTTCAAAAAGTCAGACTATGTAGATATCATTGAAATGCATCAGTAAAATGAAAAATTATTATATTTTTTTTCTAATAGGTTACTTTAAGCAATCAGTAGAAAAATTATTGTAGCTGTGAAAATATCACCTATTAATTTTTGATTTTGAGATTTTAAGTTGATCATGAACAAAAACACCCAAACATGGAACCATAACAAAAAAAATAGCATGTCAGTAATGTAAACGAAAATCATCTGTTTCATAAAGTGGATTTCTATCAGTAGAAAATAAAAAATATTGTTGGTCAATCTACCGGCAATGTTTTTATTTGATATAATTAAAGTGGTCGTTACAAAAATTTAATTTCGTTGGGTCTAAGTAAATCAGCTTCTAAAGAAGAAATAATAATAACTCTTTCTTTTTTTTTCAAAATTTGTAATGGGATTTATTTTCCTCCTTTAAGCAGAACGGGCAATTTAGTGAAAAAATGAATGAAGAGTGACATACAATTATTAAAAATATACAATGTTCAAAATAATATGCGAAGGCATTTTTAGGACTTAATAATCTATTCTTTTATTTTGTTTTTGAATCAAAAGTGAGTAGTTTTTAATTTTTCAAAATTTTTCTTAACTAAGAATGCTTGTTTTCTGATATTTTAATCCGTTTTTAGATGAACGGTGGAAACTTAAAGGTTTTATTTTTGAGCAAGTCGAGAATTACGAACTCAATTATTTTGAATTCCAAAAATATTTTGTGTGTATTCACTTTCAAAAAATTCTGGAATAATATGTTGAAGATTTTTAAATACAGTATAGAAATGTAATAGGTATAGTTTTTATTGATTAGAATGTTAATCTCATACTAATTATAAAACATAGGTAGTAATACAAAATTTCGGAATCACAATTTTTGTAGACACACAATTATGACCCCAAGGCCACTTTTTTCTGATATGATTTTTTTCTTCATTTGAATCTGATTTGAGTTAATCCAAATATGAAAATACAAAAAAAAAACATTACGACCAACCTAATACAATACATATTTCGTAAGTTCGAAAGATAAACGCACATTTTTCGAAATAAGTGAAAGGAAATTAAAAAAACTCCAATTTCCAATAATCTGTACAAATATTTAATCGAAAAGTAACTCTGTAAATTCCAAATATTGAACTTCAGTAGATAATTTTTCTTTTCTACACCAAGTTTTAAATTTTTTTGAATTGTGCCGTTTTTCTGCCGATATGTGCATTATTTAATTCGTATATTAAAATGAAAATATGATATTACTCGTACTTGAATAGCACTTAAGCTATTACATTTTTCTTGAAATTTGTATAGTAATTTGTCATGGTTCCGTGGTAAACTTGTACTGTACAGTTTTTCACAGTTCAAAATAAAAATAGATATTTAATAAAATTTATTCAGAAAAAAAGTGTTTCAATATATTTTTCATAAAGAGAAGCAAGGTTCGCAAGGAGCATACTGCTATATGCTTTTTTAAACCTTTCAATATATGAAAATCTAATGCGGTACGAATGTCACGGGAAAATGCTAACAGTCTATACATTTTCAAATAAAATTGTCACTGATGTATTACAATGATTACTATAGCTGGCATCCTGAATTAAAGTTTTTGCTTACAAAAGATTGAAGTGCATGATTGCTCCTGGATGGAGTTGATGGAGCTGAAGAAGGGCTTTGAGAATACAACCAATTTTGAATTCCATCATCTAAACTAAGTATTTTCCCATCATTCTGCATGAAAAATATAAAAAAAAATCATTCACGAGGTAAAAACAAACATAAAAACAAAGCCTTACTATGCCTTCCCGCCATTTTGAAATTTTTGTTCTAACTTTGACACGACTTCCAACATCAGTCGGAAATAGTGTCAAAAGGTCACTTTCGGATAAGAGTTTCAATGTATCCACATCAAGAATATTGAAATCTATAAAATGTTTAAATAGTTATAATATAATGAAAATACATATAAAGCAAGTTTTGGAGTTTTAACTTTTTTGTGTTACTATTTGTACGTTGCCATAGTAAACAATATTATAACAATTATTCACTTCGATAATGATAGAAACAAAAAACACCTAGCGTAACGGATACAATTATTGGCACCCTTAAGGAAATTTCCACTTTAATCAACCACCACTTTTATATCTGTAGAGTGATGAGAATCCTTTGTATATAAACGTATAATTATAAGTTCATCAATTAAAAATTTACTTTTAATGACAAATAAAAAAAAAGCTAACCAAAACCTACAATTATCGGCACCATGATTCATAACCGATGAATGCTACAACTATTGGCAGCGTAAATTAAAAGTATATTTATTCGCAGTTCCAATAATTGAAGCTAAATAGGATGCAATAATTGGCACCCCCTGCCAATAATTGAACCTTTGTTTGTTTTTGAAACCAGTTATTGGCACCCATTTAAGTAATAGAATAATGCAAATTTAAAATACCTTATTCAAGGCATTATTATAATAAATAAAATAAGTTTTTATCAACAAATTGAGCCAGAAACAGTGAAAAACATCTTTCAAAATTATGGAATTTGCATCTCTTTATACTTTTACTTAAAAGAAGAAGATCGACAGCAAATATGTATTTTCAAACCAAAGACACAAAAATGTGAGAAATATGTGCAAGTTCAAAATAAAAAATAAATTGACTTATTCGGTCAACGAGTTATTGAGAAAATCACTATTGCATAAGGTGCCAATAATTGGTGCAAAAATTGGGGGTGCCTATAATTGTATCCGTTACGCTATACAATAAAAGCCAACTTAAGATTTGTAATTAAAGATTAATGACTGACAACGACCTGAAACACACCTTCCATTTCTATAACTGTCGCAAATAAGGTTTGCTAAAGAAAATTGCACTTTACCTAATCGCTATATGTATTTTGTTTTGCAATTTACAATATAACGTTGATAAAAATCTTATTGTTCCATGGTATGAACCGCTTCGTACAAACTTTCTATACTTGTAAACCTAACCCTGCACAGCATCAACACCAAAGCCTTTGTTTTAAAAACACAAATATGTATTATTGTTTAACTGTTTGATATTTTTTTAATCTCCTAATAAAACTGCAGCTGAGTCGATCTATGTTTGTTGAACCCTTACCCCCCACCCACCGATAAAAGAAAATTGAACGGAGCAAAACCTGCATGCAAAAAATCGCCCGTCGCATCGCCCAACTATTCGAAAAAAGCAGCATGTTGTACAGACAGCATTCACAGTAATAGACAAAAACTTTGAATGATAAAAACTCACAGAAAATATAGCATTTTTGCAACACGAATATGTAGACATGTTTATAATTGTGGTGCCATTTAATAGAAAAATCGAAATAAAACTACCTTTATTAAAAAAACAAGCCAACTGCTGCCCCTTTCCCAAAAATGCAGCAAACGCAAACCCCACACAACAACAGCACAAAAACTTTGGATAATAAAACTTCACGTAAATTGTAGCATTTTTCTAGACAAGAATATGTACAAAAGTATGTATACGTAATTGTTTGGCAATATAATATTTTTTTTTTCAAAACAAAATCTTAATGAAACTACCTTTTATATCACCAAATAAAAAATAACCAACGAGGTACATAATAGTTATATATCTGTATCTTGCTTCTAAAAGGGCCAATGTCAGTATTTTTTTCAAATATTGACTTAAGTACACTTTTTGACTCAGAGGAAGATTATCTACGACTTTAATAAGGACAAATGTCTTAAAATTGTTTCCTAATATATATTTTTCAAAAGTAATAAACATTTTCGGAAATTAAAAAGCAAAATCTTCGATTTCTCAAAAATTAACATATTAGACATAGGCCCTTTAAGAACCAAGGTACAGATATATGTATATATGCATCACTATCCGCTCACCAGCGGAAGAATTTGACCGTCAAAAGCTGAGTTTTTGGACAGATCTGAATGGGAAAACTAGTTTAGTTTACTAAAATAAAACCCCATTAACTCGATACCCATCAGCAACTAAAGTATTTACTACTTCACACAAACTTTCCAAAATGTTCACCTAACAAAACCCACTGGTAAAAGTAAAGCAAAAGCAGCAAAGCCTATATTATAAATAAATAAATATTTGTCCAAAGAAAAAAAATAATAATTGTCCCATAAAAAATGAACTTTCATATCAGAAAAACCAAAGCTCTTAATAAAGCGAAAACAAACAGCCGAATGAATAAAATAAAACCAAAAAAGTTTTCCATTTCAATGTGAATACAAATTAAAGAGCAATATCACTAAAGCTTTAAACATTAGAAATTCACACGAGTTGAAAAACTTTTTTATATGCGATACGTATTAAAATTACTTTTTTCAACAAACGAAATTGTAAGCAAACAATTGATTTGTTTTTTAAAAGATGATAGCGACTATCCTTTTTATAATATGTGAAGAATATGGTTTTTCTTAAATTAAAACCAATCTGCAAATAAAGCAAAAATCTATTGTTTTGCAAACAAAATCGATTTTCATATTTTTCTTCCGTCACTTTGCAAGTCACTTTGAAAGTTCTCATTTATTTATTTTGTTGAAGTTTTATAGTGAAAAGTATTTTAAACTGAAGAATAATTAATTAAAAATTATTTTGCGTGGCAAAATCAGCAAGAAAAAAGTACCTACAAATCGCGATAAAAAGCTACTAGCGTTTTGGCTTCAAAATTATTAAAGATAGAAAAGTATAAACAACACACTTTGCTATCTTTTATATACGCTACCCATATAAAAATAATAATTCGTAATGATTGTAACCTACTTTGAAAATGTTGATGAAACTCTTGAAGTTCCATCGACTTGAGTTCATCAGAGGTTAACCATTTGAACGCAAAAAAAAAAAAACAGCAACAAAAATTAATGCTGAGCTACAATCCGAAAAAAAATTGCACTTTGTTCACAATACCAAGAACATACAAATTGAAAACGATTAATGAAGCGAAAAAAACAGCAAACAAAAATAAAAAGAATACTAATTTTTCAAAACCCTTTTTCCAATTAACGTTAGTAGCAATATTTTTATTTTAAACAATTCAGTGAAGTAATTTACTTTGATAATGGTGAAAAAACTAGTTCCATGGTATTTACTACTTCACATAAGCTTTCCATAATTTTCACCTAAGACCCCCACTGGCAAAAGTTAATCAAAAGCCGCAAATTCTATATGTGAAAAATTCCCAAAAATATTTGTTTTAACAAGAAAATAATATATTTGTCCCATAAAAAATTAACTTTCATATAAGAAAAACAAATTGAAAACGCTTAATAAAGCGAAACCCAACAACCGAATGAATAAAAAAAACAAAAAAGTTTTCCATTTCAATGTGAATACAAAAAGAAAGAGCAATAGCACTAAAGCTTTAACCATTAGAAATTCACACGAATTGAAAAACTTTTTTATATGCGATACGTATTAAAATTACCTTTTTCAACAAACGAAATTGTAAGCAAACAATCGATTTCTTTTTTAAAAGATGATAGCTACTATTCTTTTTATATAATGTGAAGAATATGGTTTTTCTTATTTTAAAACCAATCTGCAACTAAAGCAAAAATCAATTTATTGCCAACAAATTCGATTTTTATATTTGTCTTCCGTCTTTTTGGAATTTAAAGTTCTAATTTTTTTTATTTAGTTGAAGTTTGAAAAAGAAAAGTGTTTTAAACTGAAGAATAATTAATTTAAAATTATTTTGCTTGGCAAAATCCCCTAGAACCTACAAATCGCGATAAAAAGCTACTAGTGGTTTGGCTTTAAAATTATTAAAGATAGAAAAGTATAAACAACACACTTTGCTGTCTTTTATATACGCTAACCATATAAAAATAATAATTCGTAATATTTGTAACCTACTTTGAAAATGTTGATGAAACTCTTGAAGTTCCATCGAGTTGAGTTCATCAAAGAGGTTTACCATTTGAATGCTGAGCTACAATCCGAAAATAGATTGCACTTTGTTCACAATACCAACAACATACAAATTGAAAACGATTAATGAACCGAAAAAGAAGCAAACAAAAATAAAAAGCATACTAATTTTTCAATACCCGTTTTCCAATTAACGTTAGGAGCAATATTTTTATTTTAAACAATTCAGTGAAGTAATTTACTTTGATAATGGTGACAAAAATATAGTTCCATGGTATTTACTACTTCACATAAGCTTTCCATAATTTTCACTCCCCCACTGGTAAAAGTTAATTAAAAGCCGCAAATTCTATATTTGAAAAATTCCCAAAAATATTTGTCTTACCAAGAAAATAATATAATTATCCCATAAAAAATGAAGTTTCATATCAGAAAAACAAATTGAATACGCTTAATAAAGCGAAAACCAACAACCGAATGAATAAAATAAAACCAAAAAAGTTTTCCATTTCAATGTGAATACAAATTAAAGAGCAATAGCACTAAGGCTTTAACCATTAGAAATTCACACGAATTGAAAAACTTTTTTATATGCGATACGTATTAAAATTACCTTTTTCAACAAACGAAATTGTAAGCAAACAATCGGTTTCTATTTTAAAAGATGATAGCTACTATTTCTTTTATATAATGTGAAGAATATGGTTTTTCTTATTTTAAAACCAATCTGCAACTAAAGCAAAAATCAATTTTTTGCAAACAAATTCGATTTTTATATTTGTCTTCCGTCTTTTTGGAATTTAAAGTTCTAATTTTTTTATTTAGTTGAAGTTTGAAAAAGAAAAATAATTAATTTAAAAAAATTTTGCTGTTAAAATCCCCAAAAAAATACCTACAAGTCGCGAAAAAAGCTACTAGTGTTTTGGTTTCAAAATTATTAAAGATAAAAAAAGTATAAATAACATACTTTGCTATCTTTTTTATATGCTACACATTAAAAAATTATAATTCGTAATGATTGTAACTTACTTTGAAAATGTTGATGAAACTCTTGAAGTTCCATTGAGTTGAGTACATCAAAAAGGTTTTCCATCGGAACACAACAAAAATTAATGCTGAACTAGGGACTCCACAACCCATATACAGCAACAGCACACAAACCTAGAATAATAGAAATTCACTTGAACTGTAAAATTTTTCTAAAAACGATTATTGGTGTAGATATATAATTGTTTGGCTTTTCAATAATGTTCTTTTAAAAAATACTTCAAACAAAACTACCTTAAAAAAAGAAATTATCAGCAACGGCAGCAGCAGCACCAACGAAATAAATCGGCCAATCCACACAGCACTACTCAACTAATGCAGATAAACAGAAATAGAATTTCATATGAATAGTAGCATTTTTCTAAACGCGATTATCTATTATCTACTTGATAAAATTACATAATTACATAACAAAATTACCTTTTTTCAAAGAAGAAATACACAGCAATGGTCCCACTGCCACAAGCCAAAAATGGTCCCACTGCCACATACCAAAAATGCAGCAAACAGGCACCCGAACAACAGCAACAGCTATAGACTTTGAAAAATGAAAAAAGAAATTCATAAATGTATGTTTACAATTTTGTGGCTATTTAATAAAAACTCAAAATGAATAACTTACCTTTATCAAAAAAGGAATCAACAGCAGCCCGTTTCCCGAAAATTCCAGCAGACGCAGACGCCCGGACCCCGCCCAGCAACAGCACAAGAACTTAAAAAAAAGAAAATTCGGATTAAAAGAAGCATTTTTCTAGACAAGAATATGTGCATAATTATGTATATACATATTGTTTGGCAACCTAGTTTTTATTTTCTAAAACTCATAAAAAATTACCTTTTTATCACCAAATTAATTGCGCCACAAAAAATACCCAACGAGGTACATATATATGCAAATGAATCACCATCCGCTCACCAGCGTGCACAGAAACGAAAATCAGTAGCCTCATGTAATTAAAAAGAAATAACATTTTAATATTGTCTAAACAGGAAAATAATATTTCATAAAAATTACCTTTCTTATGAGAAAATATTCTTTTTTGTGCAGCACAGCACAAACAACGCCTTAAAACCGGTAAACGTTTAAAAGTACAGCCACGCAGTACGGAGAGCGAACGAGAACCAACGACCAACACGACGCGAAACTTGAAAACAGTAACAGACTAACCACTGGCGTCATCTTCATCGTCTGCTCAAGCACAAAACAGATCATTTTGTCTTTTTCTTTTTCGCGATTGAAACTAGTGGTGCCAATTTTTTTTTTAAGGCATGCTCAGACTGATTTAAGAACTGGAAAAAGCTGTTTTTGTGTTGAATAATAGATTTGATTGGGAACTTGAAATTTCTGACAAATTTTCACAATTTGGTGAAAATTTGTAAAAATTCCATGTTTAGTTATGTGGTGTTCAATGGTTTTATTTAATTTTTTGTAGATTCTACTTTTTCAATGTTAGGATTGATACAATCCAATTTCATATTTTACATTAATGATTGAAAATAGTTTTGCAGAATTGAGTAGAATGAAGAAAGACGTGAAACTTTGAACAGAATATGTTCTTTTTATGAAGTATCGGTGATATTCCCCACCAGGCATTAGGGCCAAGTATGCTTTTAAAATTTGTTGATGGCCAAAGAGAGGGCGCAATGATATTTAATATTTTCCATATAAAAGTCAACTAAATCTTTCATAATTAAGCTAGAAGTTTAAAATTTTGTACGTATATTTTCCATGAGCTCATGCTTTTACAATATAACAACGTACTGATTGCAGCGCCCTCTATATGTTGTTTTAAAGGTTAAGCCAGAGCTTTGAAATTGTGTGCATAAATTTTTCAGGACCTGCTGCATTTCGGATGTAAAAAACTAGCCAACTGCAGCGTACGTATACTTAATCAAGCTGGACTTTTGAATTTTTTACGTTTATTTTCCATTAGATCGAACTTTTTGATAT
Organism: Dasysyrphus tricinctus; assembly: GCA_963921185.1. Lineage (NCBI taxonomy): Eukaryota > Metazoa > Arthropoda > Insecta > Diptera > Syrphidae > Dasysyrphus > Dasysyrphus tricinctus. The sequence goes on along the minus strand of OY992530.1, from coordinate 100,567,335 downwards.
AATTGATTAAAGCGCCCTCTACATATTCTTTATAATACTGAGCTATAACTTCGTACTGAATGCAGCTAACACTTTGGATGTTTTTGTATAGCTAGACTTTTGAATTTTAAACGTATATTTTTCATGAGCTCATGCTTTTATTATTTATTATTATTATTATTATTATTAATGGACTGATTGCAGCACCCTCTATGTGTTTTTAAAGGGTTTAAGGTTTAATTACGTACAATATTAAATTAGAGCTTTGAAATTTTGTGCATATATTTTTCAGGAACTGTAAAAAACTAGCCGACTGCAGCGCCCCCTTCAAAACATGCAGGTTTAATTTAGTACTTATACTTAATTAAGCTAGACTTTTGAATTTTGAACGTATATTTTTCATGAGCTCATGCATTTACAATATAACAATGGACTGATTGCAGCGCCCTCTATATGTTTTTAAAGGTTTTAGGGTATAACTTCTTACAAAATTAAGCCAGAGCTTTGAAATTTTGTGCATATATTTTCACTACCTGCTGCATTTCGGATGTAAAAACTAACCGACTGCAGCGCCCCCTTCAAAATGTTCACCTTTAATTTAGTACGTATACTGGACTTTTGAATTTTTTACGTTTATTTTCCATTAGCTCGAACTTTTTGATATAATTGATTAAAGCGCCCTCTACATATTCTTTATAATACTTAGCTATAACTTCGTACTGAATGCAGCTAACACTTTGGATGTTTTTGTATATATTTCTCAAGAGCTTCTGTTTTTCTAACAAAATTACTGATCACCTGTAGAGTCTCCTACATATCTTTTTACTAACGTACCTGGTTGTCAAAATTGAAAACAAAAATACATAATTTATGTCCAAATGGACTTAATGAGATTGTTTGCTTTAATTCTTCGGGCCCACACACTCGCCAGTACGTTACACAATAAGGTATAATTTTTATTGTGAATTCTTTCACAATTTCATTGAAAACGTATATGTTTTAATATATAATAATTGAATCGTGAATGCACTCTTATATTTCTACAGTAAAAATGCGGAAAATGTCCAAACCTAGAAATTAATTCATAAGTTATTAAAATGTTATTGTCTTAATCTTCTACAATTCTACAAGTTTAAACATACCTTAAACATGAATTTGGTATCACTGTCACTGATTGCAATCTTTGTAGTAACAAAAAGGCGCTAAAGCATTCTCTTATCTCTTTCACATTGTCTTTTCATTCGCACATTGCGTAGAAAATAAAAGACGCCAAAACTATGGTTAGTTTTTAATAAAATAAATAATTTGTTATCAAAGAGCGATAACTTAAAAATGCCAACTACGACGTTTCTCTGGTGGTTTTTCTTTCACGCGATCATTAAATTCTTAATACAGTAAAGCCCAGATAAGTGCCTCACCATAAATTCCCCATTTTGAGAGGTACTTATCCCGGTTTGGAAGTTATGAAAAAACATTTTAGTGCTCAGATTCACTCTTATCTTATAAATAAAAACATACTTGTCATACAAATTTGTTTAGTTAAAAAAAAAAAAAAATCATAGCAAAAAGTTATTGCAGTTATGATCGTAATTAATAAAAAGTTTCGATTGCGAATGAAAGAACATAGAACCGATTTCAATAGGCTAGGAACTTTATAGGAAGTGTTTTCAGGAAAATTTAATTAAAGTACACAATATAAGTGGGGAAGGAAGTTAAGTGAAAGGTAATTTTAAGATGAGTTTTATATGAAAAACTTCTCAAAATTTTGGTTCTCTAGAGCTATAGGTACTTATCCGGGTATTACTGTATATGTAAAGCATTTCGTTTTCTATGAGGAATTTCAAGTGCGTGCGAAAGAGAAAATATCAATGAGACAGAAAGCAATTTAGCGGGCTTTTACACTTGCAATCAGTGCTACCAATTTCGATTTTATGGTATGTTTAAACTTGTAAATTTTTTTTCAATCAGAACGGGTCAAATAATTTTATAAAGATTTATGAAATAATTTAGGGTTTTTGACATTTTCGGCAGTGTTGTACATAAATAAAAAAGCCCATTGAATTTTACTCAAAAGTAGCAAATTTCTTTAGTTACGTTACATTTGCACGTCCATTAATATACTTCTCGCTCAAACAAATAAACACATTAAAATAATTTATTTAAACGATTAAAAAGTTGGCATTTTTCCTGGGAAATCGATGAAAATTTCTATTTATTGTCAGTTTAGTGGCAGAAATATTTTCAGTTTGCCAATCATGTAAATCGTTCACTACGAGTGAACAATGTAAAAACTTGAAGACGCCAAAATCGTTTGGCTCTTTTATCACTTTTTTAAGTTTTCTCATAAACATGTTTTCAAATCTTTTTCTGAAATAGACTTTTATTATTTGCAATCAGTTTGTTGAAAGTCGATGGTTCTGAAATTAATGTCTTTTTGCTATTTTTTCTTTGACATACACACGCAACTCCTAATGAAATACATTATTGTATGATATGTTCGTTTACTTTCGAAAACTGCAACTTTCTACGAATTTTAGTACAATTTAACTTTTATGTATCGATACCTTCCCATTAGAATGTACTCGTATTAAGCGACATTTTCAAAATTTTAAATTAAATTTTTAAAATACATCTTATTCAGTTATTTATTTGGGTATTTTGTTGTAGTAACCAGATTTTTAGAGACATTTTGAGTTGAAAATCCCGTTCCAAATCTTTTTATTTTTTTAAATACATAAATAAATAACTGGACCAGACATCATATGACTGTTCAGTAACGCTTAACTTTATTATCCTGAATGCGCTTTTATTCATCTGCCGAAATGTCGTAAGCTAAAAACCAGTTCATACATAAGTCATTCAACAACTTAAATATGAATTAATTATTCGTTTCATTCTGCACGAAACCTCAAAGTATGAACATAACTTAAGCATGAAATTGGTAGCACTGGTTTCAAAAAAGTATAGGCGCAAAAATTCTTTTCATATTACTTTATCCTGTTCATTTTAGTATTATATCTTCTCTTTCGCACGCTCTAAAAATTTGTAATACAGGCACATTATTTTTCAATCAAGCTGGGTGTAATTGATGTGGAAACTTGAAGAACCCAAAATAATTGTTACTTCTTTATTAATTATAGTTTATTCTGCTTTTCCTTTGGCATGTAATCGAAATGCCTTGCAGAATAAAACACCTACACTTTATTTGCCAAAGACGTTGTCCGGTTCATGAAAAATAGCAAAAAGGTATGTACATACATATATGTATGCTCATCAAGTACGTGACGTCACAATTATATTTTGTTTGGAGAACAGAAAATTAAAATGTATCTATTTGACTGTTTATTTCTACTAGTTATTCTAATTACAAGATTTTATCCGCCATAAATAACTTTTATTATTTAATTTTCATAGTTTCATTCAAAAAAGATGGTAAAAGATGATTGTGACGTCACAAAAACACCAAAAATTAAATTTTCACAATTAAATTTTCATACCTAAGGAATTTCAAGTGAGTGCGAAAGAGAAAACAGCACGGACACAAGGACTTTGGCGTCTTCTAGTTTCCACATCATTAACACCCAGCTTACACCCAGTGCTACAATTTGTATGTTAAGTGTATGTTTACACTTGTGAAAATTAAACGAATAATGTCATTACAACTCATGTTTTAATTTTTTGACCATTGGATTATTTTACTAGGTTAGTACAGGTAAAATAGTACGAAAAGCCTTTCGAATAAAAAAAAAATTAGTACCATCATGAAACTTGGTGAAAACGTCTTATGCATTATGAGAACGAAAAATCAAAAGAGTCTATAAAAATATTTTGCATGGAAGGGTGTGTTTTGAGGGGGAGAGGGGTGGGAAGTTGTGGTGTATCAAACAGAAAAATTAACTTTGGTGCAACATTAGCATATGACACATGTTCTTAAGGTAGTTTTAAATGCTGAATCAAATGACACCAAAACCAAGTCGATACGGCCTCCTTGAAAAAAGTTACTGTCATTTTTATGTAAGGATAACTATATTTTCAGTATAAAAGTAAAATATTACCGGAAACCAGTTCAAAATAATGGTCTGTCGATGAAACTTGGCATCAATAGTTCATTTGTCATGAAAATAAATAATAAGAAGAGTCTATAAAAATATCTGTGGTTAAAGGGTGTTTTTTTTGGTGAGTTGGGGTAGTGGTGCCATATTGCCATAAAACCTGTGACAAAAATGGCACCCCCATGAGATTTTGTTAAAATGTGCTATTAACTTATAGAATGAAGAATCAAAAGAGTCTATAGAAATATTGTGCGTGGAAGGGTGTGTTTTTTGAAGATAGGGGGAAGTGTGTGGTTATTTTTCAGAAAAATGGAAAGAAACTTGGTAAAAGTGTTCCATTTACTGCGAGAATGAAGAATTTTACAAAAATTTACAAAAATATCAAGGAAGAAAGGGTGTTTTTGTGGGCTTGGGTAAAGGGGGTTATTTGTTTTTGGAAACAATTTTAGTTTTTGGAAAAAGTTTTATACATTCCTTCACCCATAGAAAACATCCTTCTACCATATAGATATTTTTATAGACTCTTTTCATTCTTTATTATGGTAGTTCATACCACATTTTTATAAAGTTTCATGAGGGTACCATTTTTGTAATAGGTTCTATGGCAATAATCCCACCATAACCCTTACACTTACCAAAACCCTCAAAAAAACACCCTTTAACCACAGATATTTTTATAGACTCTTCTTATTGTTGCTTTTCATGATAAATGAACCATTTATGCCAGGTTTTATCGACGGACCACCATTTTCAACTAATTTTAGGTAATATCTGACTTTTATACTGAAAATATAGTCATCCTAACACAAAAATGACAATAACTTTTTTCACGGAGGTCGTATCGACATGGTTTTGGTGTCATTTTCATTCAGCATTTAAAACTACCTTGAAAACATGTGTCATATGCTTAGGTTTCACCAAAGTTTATTTTTCCGTTTGATACACCACAACTTACGCCCCTCCCACTCTCAAAAAAACACCCTTCCATATGAAATATTTTTATAGACTCTTTTGATTCTTCATTCTCAAGTTTCATGGTGGTACCAATTTTTTTGTTTTATTTATCCTATTTTACCTGTACTAGGTACAAAGATAAATAAGTTGTATTTGGTAGCTGCTCCAACTTACTACAGTTCACAAACTGTCAAAAATTCCTATGGGATTTGAAAGCAATTTGTGCAACTTCGCGTCGTACGAAGTAGAAAGTTTAACAACTAACAAATATATTTTTGAAGTTGTGCTGCGTTAACAAGTGCATTTATACCAACATTAGTAAAAAATTCGCTCCAATTCTTGAAGCATGAGTTTCATATACATACATATGTACACAACAATTTGTGTAACACCAAATTCTTGCAATTCCACAAGAGTAAGTTGCACATTTTTTTTACAGAAAACGGGTACACTTATGACGATTTTTTTAAAAATATAGTTTAAGTGTGAATAGAAAGTGTAGAAGAAATAATTCGCACTGCAGAATTGGCCCAATAAAGTTTTACAAGTGTCCGTGTTCAGATATCTATCCAAAGCGATCTTGATAGCCTGGTATTGTTATAATCCCTTGTAAAAAATGATGTAACAAGAACTCGGGGTATCTGACTATTTGTGGATAGGTTTTATTGCGTCAAATCCATGATTGTGTGAACTAAATGACGGTTCAGTGACGCTTGGTGAGAATTTTGTATATTAAGGCTCTCCCAAACCAACGCGAAATCAGCGAATCAGTCGCAACGATACAAAATAAGAACGATACACAATGCTAAACAACAATAAAAAAAAACATCTTTGCGAATGATTCGCTATACTTTTGCGTCGGTTTGGAAGAGCCTTTAAGTCTAGTACATACTTGTAAATCAGGTCGTGAATCCGTACAAAATTTACATTTTTGTTCACCCGTTAACATGCTCGTAAAGCTGTGTGGAGGCGAAAGTTGACTATTTTCGTTCTCGAGCTATTCCCGTTCAAAATGTACGGGGATTCTTCGTGAAAACTTGACAGTTCGATTTCAAAAGAAAAAAAAAGTTGTTGTTTCACGCTTACCCTTGTGAATTGAAAAATTAAAAGAAATTCTTTAGCTAATTGATACGGTGGTTTTAGATTCCTACTTTTGTATTTTGGACTAGTTATTTGAGGTATTATGGTTTTTAGATCAAGCCTTCACAACACATTCGCAAGTCTGTTCCAGTGAGAAATGTCAAAAAATCACTTTCTCCACTGGTGACTGTTAACTTCACGAGAAAGTATGTACTAGGCTTAAAAATTATATTATTTTTAAGTGAATTGTGACATTTGCAGCATGTTATCGATTTTAAATATCTAAAATTAGTTCATAAAGGCCTGTACAAGCAGAGCGCGTTCCAGTGGGTGTTGAATTAAGTCACCATTTTCTTTTCTCTCGATTCTCTGCCTATTTTGGTGTATATAATCTTATCGAACACCGTATAATGCCACTGTAGTAAGACCTAGTTGGCATTTTATATTAAAAAACTTACTCGCTGGGCCAGAGTAAGCAACTTAAACCTGCTTTGTGCTGTGACAACTAAGTTCTATGAGCAACTCGGAACAAATAAAAGTCCCATAATCGGTATATGACTCAATCGAAATGAATCGAGACTAGTGCGTGTGAGGCCTTTATCTTAAAACAAACCAACAAGTTTAAACGTGCCTTTATAAGAAATTTGGTAGCACTGATTGTAATCTCGAAGGCGCGAAAATCATTGTCTCTGCTCTCTCTTTGACATGTCTGATATGATGTTTTCTCATTCGCACGGCAGCACGAAGCGCGATCCTCACTATCAGTGATTACTCATGTTTAAATATAAACAAATTCCCGCACTGGGTGTAAATGATGTGGAAACTTAAAGATGCCAAAGTCATAACTGTGTGTTTTAGTGCATTTTTATCTACGCTTAAAAAGTAATCTTGTGAAACATACTACAAATTTGCTATAGTTCCGTATTTTGTATTTAGCTAACATGAAAATTAGTTTTTAAGCGAAGATAAAAATGCACTAAAAAACAAGCCTATTGTGTCCTTGCTGGTTTGTCATTTACACGCACTTGAAATTCTTTATAAATCGTGCTAACAAGAAAACAAAAAAGTGGACCTAACCATGTAACATAATTTTTTTCTAATCCATTCGAATCCAAAAGTGGATGAAATGATAGTTCCGACTTTTTGCCAAAAAAACTCCAATTGGGGTTGCTCTATTTAAGTTCATAAGTGCTTCCTGAAATAAAAATGCGCTTATTGAAGATTCAGTGACAAAAGACTGAAGCACTAACATTTTATCCTACTTTATCTTATATTTCCACTTTTAATAAGCCAAGCATTTAAAATAACTTTAAATAGATGCGAAAATGAATAAAGAATGTTACATAGTAAGGCCCCTGGACAGTCTGGCATTGCAAACAATAAGTATTCTATTTTATAAGGCATTTCGATAAATGCCTAGGAAGTAGAATGCAAGTATTCTGGTGCTTGTACCACAAAACTACAAGTAGGGTGATGGCACTAGTAGTCAGTCCCTTAAATTTATACTTTTATGTTAAACTGGACTTCAGAAATCCTATTCAAATAGTTGAATAGAGTGCTTACGTTATTGGTTGGAATGTTTAGGCCATTAAATAAAAGGCGTATTTAGTAAATTTGTTAACAAAAGTTAGTTATTAATAAGTGCGATTCGTGTGAGGTCGACCAACTAAGTTTTAGAAGTTGGCCACATAAGAACGCCAGTAGTCAACCCCCTGTAAACAAAATGAAAAATTGGGGCTGACTATAGGGACACCCATTCTTTCATTTTGTAAACAGGCGGCTGACTACAAAAAATGGGATTTTTTAAAAATAGTTTTAACAGAAATCAAGAGAGAATAAAAGGTCCATTCAATTTTCATGCCCAGTTTAATAAAAAATAAAAAACTGCAGTCTTCAGTAGTCAGCCGGGAGGGAGTGGGGGCAAGCTTAAGAGAATTGAAGGCCAGCCCCCTTCTAAATATTTATCTGTTGAAAAAAATTCATGTTTTCTTGCAAAATACAATACAAGAACAATGGAGTTCTCTTCAGTTTTTTAGTTGTTGGAGAAATTTGTAACCTTACGGTTCCTCATCAGGAATGACTAGCTTCAATAGAGTATTTTGTATATTTGTTATACAAAAAAGGCATTATCCTAGTCTGAGGGCCATCCTTGAGCTGCCAGGTTAGTCGCATATAGTTTGTTCGAATAAAAAGTGCCTTACCAATAATCAAATTTTAAAACGACTCAAGTAAAATTAACCATATAATGAAATGGACTATAAAAATAATGAATCATACAACACAAATGTTTCATATTTAAGAGTTCATACCATGTAATATTCATTATTTAGGATCTACTTAATAATACACTTTAATTTTCTTTCCTGGAAGTGCACTATTGTGGCCTTAAGGCCGTCCTTGCAATGACATATAATTTGTACGCATATAAAGTGCAAGCGAACAAAACTTAGGGTGATAAAAAACACGTTTATGTTTTGTTGCTTTTTGAAAGTGCATTTTTGTGGTCTTATGACCATCCTAGTGCTGGTAGGTTGATGGCATATTGTTTGACTTGCAAGTGAACCAACCTTAGAGCGGTATAAAACATTTTAATTTTATTTTGCTAGATTTTGAAAGCTAGGTGGCTAGGTTGGTCGTTTATAATTTGTAGTTTGCACAGATAAAAATTGTATGTTCACGAAATTTGAAGCGGTATAAAACACTTTTACATCGCTCAAATTTTTGCATTAAGAAAGAATATTATGATGGCCAAAGGGTTGAGGTATCGCTACCAGGTTGCTACCATGTATAGTTTGTACTGATGCAAATAATACGTCTATAAAATGTGTAGCGGTATAAAATACTTTCATCAAAACGTTCACCATAGCTCTTGATTTTAGTATAGCATGCACTACCATGGGTACATAAGAAATAATATCTTAATATGTAGGATTGAAGAATTATTTTTGAGATTTTTGACATATTAAGTTAAAAAAATTAAGCAATTTTAGTTAAAAACCTTGCTAAAGGTTTCAAACTATTAACTCAACAAATCTATAAATATATGATATGTACGTTTTTTTCGTTTTATACGGTAGTAGAATAGAATAGAAAAAAATTTAATTATATTTTTACTTGCGTTATAACTGGGTATTAATGGGGAGAGTTTTGGAATAGTAACAAAATCTAACTGTTAATTAAACTTGAAGATTAAAAAAGTGGGTCCCGCAGCTTTAATCATCCGTCTATCTATTCCGTATATGTAATGTATGTATATGCAACCCAGTCGTGCATTTTATGTCCTAAAACTACATTATATTTACTCACGAAATGAAACGCCTTTTACCTCAAAAGTAATCAGAAGGTGCATTATTTTAACTAAAAGAAAATTGTCGAAAAATAAAACTAAAAATGTAAAAAAGATACTATTTTACAATCACTTATGCCTAAAATTAGCATTGTTATAAATGATCAAATTCAGTAAAACTTTGTATTGATTTAATACAACTCGTGATGATAAAACAGGAACTAATCTTTGTAAATTACAATTTCCGAGTGCGTTGCAAATTAATACTTTATTTATAGATTTGATCTTCTTATTTGTGTTCTTATTTGTGTTGAATCAAGACTAGTTTTTTTGTAAACTGCAAATTAATGTATCAACTCAAGAATTACAATTCGAGTTATAGATTTAATCTTTCTGTTGTGTTGTGTTGAATTACCAAAAATTATTTGTAAATTACGAATTCAAAATGCAAACCAAAAGTTTAAACTTTAGTTTTAGATTTGATATTTCTGTTGTATTGAATCACAAAATATATTTGTTTGTAAATTACAACTTGACAATATCATCCCCCGAATTAAAACTTGAGTTATAGATTTGATCTTCTTATTTGTGTTGAATCACCACTCGTTTTGTTTGTAAATTGCAAATTAATGCATCAACTCAGGAATTACAATTCGAGTTATAGATTTAATCTTTCTGTTGTGTTGAATTACCAAAAATTATTTGTAAATTACGAATTCAAAATGCAAACCAAAAGTTTAAACTTTAGTTATAGATTTGATATTTCTGTTGTATTGAATCACAAAATATATTTGTTTGTAAATTACAACTTGAAAATATCATCCCCCGAATTAAAACTATAGTTATAGATTTGATCTTGCTATTGTGTTGAATTACCATATCTTTTTTGTAAATTGCAAAATGGAAAGTTTAAACTTACGAATTATAATTCGAGTTATAGATTTGATCTTTCTGTTCTGATAATTCACCACTTATTTGTTTGTAAATTACAATATAAAAATTTCAATTCCTGTATTGCTACTCCAGTTACTGATTTGATCACTCTGTTGTGGTGAATCAGCAAATATTTTTTGTAAATTACAAATTGAAAATCGTAATAACAAAAATTCCAACGGTAAAAATCTAAATCTAAACTTTAAGTTATAAATTTGCTTCAAAATGTTTGTAATTTACAATTTTTTCTCAAATTGTGAATTGCGACTTTTTTTATTGATTCAACAAATAAAAAATTTCGTAAATTAGGGAGACTTGAGGTCAAATCAAAACTTAGTTTCATAAATTCAAGACAAATAAGCGTTAATTTAAAAAAAAAGAGCAGTTCGTGAATTGATCCCGAGAATTTTGTAATCGGTGATTTTTAATTCTCTCCGTGTACAGCTG